>CM046030.1:48359017-48902576 GCA_025215565.1 Flaveria ramosissima
GATGACTTGTACATTCTAATGAACAAGGCCATTTTGAATATAATTTATACGGTAACGTAAATAAAAATAAGCATGTTACAACAACGTATTCAACATTTAGAAACACAAGATGGTAAAAATTATAAGGAATTACTAAAAAACAAAAAAAATGTAAATTTGTCGAAAAAAATACATAACCGTAGGATATAAAGTGTATATGTATCTAAACCTGAGGAGCTATAATGAAAAAAAGCTAATTCATACTACATGGCTAGGAGATAAAATAGTCTAAAAGACAAAAAGAAATTGTAAGTTTGAGAATTGATTTGTTTGAAATAAATAATAGTAATTTTAAAAACAATCAACTAAAGAAACAATTAACACAAAAATACATGATAACAGAAGCGATCACATTCATGTTTCAGAACTAGTAGCATTATGTATTACCTAATGTAATTACCTACTTGAAAAAGCCATATAGAGTTAACCTATTTAGAGTTTGGAAAGTTACTAGACCGAATAAGAACACATGCTAGGACATCGTCCAAATAAAAACTAATTTTATGAGGTTCGTAAAACAACCACTGGTGATTGATTATAAATAAAATCAAAGACAGGTGGTTATCAGTAAATTTAATAAAATAAATCTTTTATTTAAACATATGTCAAACACAAACCCTAATCACATTAGCACCTTCAAATAATTCACTAGTAAAATAATTAGACCATTTTAAATCAACAAACGTAATAAATCAAGTTGAAGACATTTGTATAATCTAAAACCTACACTCAATTGTGATCACATAAAATTTAATCAATTATACTCTGATGTTAGACATAAAGTAAAGATAAGAAATAACAGGTTGCAAATAGTAAAAGTACAAAAGAACACATACATTTGAATAGAGAATAGTTAATTACAGAAAAGGTTGGTTAGGTCTGTTTTCACTTTCTTTAGATAGGTTTGAAAAACCACAAGGTAGATCCATATGTTTGACAAAAAGTAACACGATTGGTCCCCAAATTGGATGGAAAGTTAACTTTGCCATTAACTGGGTGTAAAATAACAAAATTACCCTTAATGTTAAAAACTTAAAAAAAATTTATTAAAAACTATGGACCCACCACATTTTCAATACCCCACCCTAGCCCACCCCCATTCCACATCTCTTCCCCATTTCTCTTTCAATCTTACCACCACCACCAAGACACCACCACCACCACCACCAATCATCCGCGGTGGTCGGTTTCTAAGCCATTGCCAACAAAATCGTCAATCTCCATCTCAAGTCATCTCAGTTAATCACCACCAATCATCACTAGTTGCCGACATTTGAACCACCAACACTAGAAACGCTAGCCAAAGACGACCACCACCGACTACCCATTACAGATATTCAGCTCATCATCATCACCAATCACACCTATTATCGCCATTATCGCAGCAGGTCTTCAATCGCACGTGTTACCACCATCATCGATTTAGTCCCCTAGATATGAAACCCTAGTGGTGGTGGTGGATTAAGCCGATTTAGAACCATAGTTCTGAAACCCCCATGCCTCATACTTGATACGTTCAATCAATTCAGACAACAAGGGTGGTGGTGAGTGGTGAGCGATTGTCTTCCAATGGAGAAGGGTGGTGAGGCGGTTGCGGGGTGGCGGTGGTGGATGAGGGTGGTGTCTGAGTCGCAAAGTAGCAGGGAAGGGAGATGGTGGGGTCCGTATTAATTTTTATAAATATATTAATTAATAATATTTATGTCTATTATTGTAAGGGTGATTTTATTCATTTAAAAATTAACAGAAAAGTTAACAGCCCATCCAAGTTGGGGACCAATTGCGTTACGTTTTTTTCAAACATGGGGAGCGATCTTTTAGTTTTCAAACCTAGGGACTTAAAGTGAAAACAGACCTAACCACATGGACCTTTTATGTAGTTAACTCAACAAAAAATAAGGCTATGGAGTAGATGTAGTACAATGGGTCTTCACCAAGGCCTTGAAAGTAGATAATAAGCAGTTGTAGAAAAGCAATATTAGCAGGGATAGGGAAACCAAAACCATTATATAAACAAATGCAAAAACACATAAAACAAATACACATACCATCAAGAAATTGTTACAAGCGACTTGCACAAACCAGGAAGTAATGACAAACCAAATAAAGAAGCAATCTCTTATATAGCAGCACTTGAACAAAAAGAAACTGGACCCATGCCCCCATAATAAAAAGCCCATTGGGAACCACCTTCCTACTATATTGTGAAACTAAAATTTAGGAGGCACCTCCTCCTATAACCACAAGGTAGGTCATGCACATGTCAAAAAGAAAGGTTACACAAATACATAGAAGACAAACATTTTAGGTTCATTAGTTTGGATTTTTTCGACTTGTGAGGTGATTCCTTTTACTCTAGATGTTATTCATGTAGAATGGACAATTAGAGTTGTATAATAATAATGGACAGAAGGTATATAATATTCATATAATAGGGCTGACGTGTCATATAAAAAGTAATCGTAGTTTAATGAACGATAAAATTAAGGTACTAAGAAACATCCAAATCGTTACATAGGTCCAAATAAATTAAATAAAGTCTAAAAAATGCTATTAGGTCTCATCATCTCAAATGCTCTCATCCTAACTTCTTTAGTTAACTCTCTTCACTCGTTCCCTTGAAGCCCTTGAGTACCTGCTATAAACATAAGAGAAAACAACAAAAGATAACACGACTGAGCTAAAGAATGCTTAGTAATGAAAGTAAACAATAGAAATACTGCGATCAATAATGATAACAATAAGATGATCAAGCTGAGAATTAAATAATAATGATCATCTAAAAGGAATACCCATATGAGCCAATCACAATAAACACTTAACAATGTATACATTAACTGCAATTCTAATGCACCAATATGTCAGTTAGAAATGTAGGCACACACACCTAACCATCTCACTAATAACAATAACAATGATATCCTAGGATCGATCCATAAACCTTCTATAACACTAATCAATATGTGCAATTAGCACACAATTATAATGTAGAGGCGTTGTGGTCTAATTGCTCTGCCACAGATATAGCACATCACTAGTGCCATGATGACGCCCTTATTGTGTTATATTGACTTGATTTTATTGTATTATTGACTTCCATACCCGAGCATATCCACCTATGTAACACCCTAACCCGAGTCAGGCTGACGTATCACACAAACAGTTGGGGTGTTACATCAAGTTTGTGTGACACTTTGAGCCCTACTTGGGTTGGTGTGTTACATTATGGTTGTGAGATTGGTAATCAAACTTTATGGTAATGAGAGTGGTCTATGGCTGTGTTGTCATGGTAATATTTGACTGCCATGTCAACAACTTAACTTATTTGGGTTCCATATGTTTAATTTTTTTGGTAATATTATTGTACTTTTGTTCTTGTTTTACAAATCTTTATGATGAAAGGAATATGTTTTTCGAACTAATCAATATTGCATTTGTATCCAGTTCATTTGGAATGTTAAGTTTCTTAATGGTTTTAATATAATAGTAGTTCATTATTGATTAACTGATTTGTAGCGATACATGCCGCATGGTGGATGCAAATCCCAAATCAAGGAGCACTTACAATTAGGAATGAGTAAGCTTATATTATGTTAACATGAATGCTTAAATCTGGATAGGTAACAACTCTTGCAACAATTTTTTTTATCCAAATTGCAGAATTCTAGCTACTAATATATATGGAGACCCAATAAGATTTAACCAAGCAACTTGATCTACTTGCAAATGGCTCAACGGATACCATTTCTTCCTTAATCGTAAAGTGAATCTCTAAAAGAGGAACAAATATTCCAATTGAACTCAGGCTGACCCGTTTGACCCATAAATTTATCAACTTCTATTGAAATAATTCACGAACTTTACATAAATTTTAACTCAAAACATTTAGAAACATAAGTAAAACTTAATAAACACTTATAAACAAAACTCAGTAAATATTACCTTTCTTTTGCAACAATCAAATTACTCAAACCATAAGAATTCTAATGTGTACGTGAAATCCAACTATTGCATTATATATTGGTGTATTTATTTCATTCCTTTACGCGTCCCATAGTAATGAACACAAGGTCTACACCTAGTACATTACTTTTTGCTATGATTCACCACAATGTTGGGTGAACAAAATCGTTTCTTTATCGTTTGACGCCCAACTGTCTGATTTACAGGTTTTATATAGCTTGGATGGAATGTTGTGTGTATGTATAAAGAATACCAAAGAATTGCTTATTTGGATCCACTAACTTGCCTAGCTCAAAATCTTATGGTCTATATGATACGCATGTCGATGCTCTAGGGTTCTATGTTGATTCAACCTTATGTGTATTCTACGTTCTCTAATTTTGGCGAAAAATCAAATTCATCCAAGGCTACAGTTACCCATCAAGGAGAAAAATCAAAATCATCCAAGGCTACCATTATTGTACCCCGAAACATTATTGGTCGCTAGATACTCTTTCTGGAGATGGCTTTTATTTCAAAGACATGTTCTTTGGTCCTTGTGCTCAATTGGTGATACGTTTAGATGTTAATTCAGAGGAACTCACTAAATTACATTTTCCAAGTGTTATATCGAAAGGAGGATGCGAGGGTTCTTTAGTTAATTCACGTGATGAACTTCATCTATTCATTACACATGAGTTATTTAAGTATTTTGTAGATGTATGGAAGATGGATTATTATGAAAAATGGACGAAAATGTTATTAATTTTACATACCGCTCGCATTCCAATTTCGTTATAGTGTCATATCTCTTATATGACTTTGATGTGAGAAACAACAGACTCGGTTGTTTCTTCCCGAGCATATTCTTTTGTGCCTTAAAACGTGTCATTTACACCGAGACTATAATGTCAGTAGATACTTATAACGCTAGACTTTGCACTTAGGTTTTTATCGTCTTACTATCCTTATCTGTTTATGTCTCTAATTCCACTAGAATTTCATGTTTAAGTGATGTTACTTCTTTAGTTGATGTTATTCTTATGTTCATGAACGTAATCTCACAATGTCTTTTTTGTACATCGTGTGAGGAATTAAACAAATATTATATTTTCAAGGAGCTTTTTATGCACTAGTGCATGCTATCAAAACAATTCTCTCATGTAATTTATGTTCTATGGAATATTATAAGTTTGGTTAAACATTCGTGTACGTTGCCAAAAAATTGAAACCACTGCTTGTATGGTCATTCATTCTTCATTTACGCAGTAGATAGTTGTTAGTTTATGTTACACGAATTTTATTTTTTCTAGCATGTCATAATAATGGTATGCTTATGACGTTACTGCAACTTTTGTCGTTTATCTTACCGACTATTTTAACATTGCTGCTATTACATTGTTAATACTAATTTATTATTATTACTAGCTTTAGTAAACCCGTGAATTACACGGTTTATATATATAAAATATTAAATATAATAAAATTTTACTTAATTATAAAACGATATTTTAAGATAAGATATGATTTAAATTACATAAGTGTAAAAACTATAAGTAATAAAACAATGATATCAATTTTTTAATATTTTTTTTTCAAAAAAAAAATCAAACATTTTGTTTAAAAAATTGTTATTTTTATAAATTTCTTATTACAACTCTCATTTTTAATTATTATTGGTTTATAAATAATTCACTTTTTAAAACACTAAATTTAAAATACTTTATATTTTTAAATAAGTTTGATGTTTTAGAAAGAAGTTTTATTTTGTAAAAATTTATGTCTTTAGAAATAATAAAATAAAAAGATATATTTCTTAATTTATTAGAAAACCATTTTTAATCTAAAAAAAACTTAAATATGTTGTAAAACTAGCTTAATAGCAATACAATATGAGAAAGAGATATATGGAGAAAGATGTTTATATTATTGATTAATGTTTACAAATAATATACATGAGGTATTATAGGAGTAGGAAACATAATTCTTTCATAACTCCAACAACCATTTGAATAACATGATAAGTATATCTTTAATAAAGTCTACCTATATCATTGTTGATAACCACAATAAATAATATTTATAACACTCGCCCTTGATTATCAACTAAATACGCTCAAAGATGCTGTCTCGTTAAAAACCTCGCCAGATGTGACAACCCTAAAAGCTAAGGTTAGGTAAACTAATATCTTAAGAATTTTTATAGGTTTATACTTATATACTTTATTGAGAAATTATTAAGGTAAGTTTATTTGCCTAACTCCTTATGAATCTTATATGTTTAGTTGATTATGCATATGTTACGTGAGCATGCATGCATCCATGCATAAATATTTACGTTTGCATGTATATGAATACTTGTGAACTTTGTGATCATTGAACCATGTGTGTTAGTTACCAAATTATAAGACTAAGTGATTAGTTACTTGATTGATAAATGTTCTCATCTATCATTTAATAAACTAAAATTAAACATTACCAAACAACTTAACCTATGGAAGAATTAATATCAACAACAAAACTAAACTAAACATATACACTTAAACTAACCTATCAAACTTTACCTAAACTCGGCTCACTTAAGGTATTAAGACAAATATTAAGCAACTAATTAACCCAACTAACAATAACTTAATACTTAAGAATGTCATTAGCATGAGATCATGACACCTAGCACCGTGGACACTAATCACTCTTCCAAGCTTAACACCTAGCATGCCTAAATAAGCCACCTAAATCTACCATTCATCAACACATCACTCTAGAATTAGATGTGATGATTACCCCCATTAATGGCTTCGGCCGAGAGACACAATAACACCACCATCCCATCGACCACAACCCACACAACCGCCACCATCACCTCTCGGTTCAATCTCCCGATCCTCTCTCTCTCGGTCACCATAACAACCACACATCATCACCTAAAGCTCCATATGATCATCAACTTCAAACAAACATACTTGTGATCAAACCTTCAAAGCTCAAGAACAACCACCTCAAGTGAAGCATCAAGAACTTAAGCATCAATCTTCTAAGCTCTTTTCTACTCCACACCAGGTTTGATTCTTGAAATCCTATGGTTAACAAGTTAAGAAGTTTATGTATGTGTTGAACATACATATGTAACCAACCCTTATGAGTTACAAATCATCAAAGTTTTATGCAAACAATATGAAAACTTGATTTTCTATCAAAATCAGTAGGAAAGTAGTTTAAAACAGAAAGTTTGATAATTTTTATTAAGACCATAAACAAAAACAAAGGATTTAAAGGGTTGAAAATGTTTGTTAATTTTATAATTTAGATTGAAAATCTAAATGACTATGATTGTGAGAATAAAATTCAAAACTTATTAGAAAATAATGGAAGAAATTAGACTGGAAAAATATGGAATAATTATATGGGATATATTAATTTATATAATTAATTTGTGAAAATAGAAGAAAAATACCAAATAAAAGATCAGGACGTGATAAAATCCTGGAAAATTATGTGATGACCTTAGTAATATATCAGAATTACAAAATAAATTCGGTTAATTAACTCGTTAGTATGATAAAATTTTCATATTTTAGAATAATTAATAGAAAGAACATCAAAACAAACGGTAAAACAGTAGTTAAATCATGAATATTTTACATAAAATTTTATATACTGAATAGGACATAATGTATAAATTTAAGAATTTTAAAGATATGCAGCTATTTCTGCCAATTATTGTAAAACTTCTTAAAATTATAAGAAATTACCCGAAATGAGATATTAATTGGCATTTTTATGGGATAATCTGGATATTATAGTCTTAGTGCTTGTAAAATTTGGTAATTTTTGGGTGACTATAGGAAATTTGGTATTTTGAAATTTTGACATTAATTAGTAAATAAGTGCTGAAAATTTTAAAGAAATAAGATTTATTCTAAATTATTTTATAGGAAATATTTGACTTGTTGCTGAAAATAAGGTGAGATTCATAGCCCCATTTTTTACATTTATGAGTTTTGGGGGAAAAAACATATTATTTTGTGATTGATGTTAATATAATAAGGCTTTTTGAGATATACTGTTATTATGTCATAAACTACAACCATTAATTCGGATGAGTAAAGGTGTGGTAATATAGGTAGCGCTACTTAGAAAAATATTTTCTGCACCAACAGGATGAGTGTTGTGCTTCTATATTGTCTAATTTTTTTATTTGAATTTGAGACAGTTATAAATCACCTAGCTTATAAGTAAGTTTGGTTGTAATCTTATTTATATTATACCAATATATTTTGTTTAATGATTAAACCTATGTTCTCACAAATATTATGTTGACTGTTTTGAGTATGTTTTTTCAGGTAACCAAAATGACTAACAGTGTTATGTTTTTCTTTGACATATACAATGGATAGGGCGAAGTAATAGGGAAGACATTTGCTAAATTAACTCTAAATATGTTTAATCTTAGCATAACAGTGGATGCGCACATACATTATTACTGAAGGATGAAGTAGTTATATAAGGATATAGGTGATATAGGTTATATTACTTGTTATAATTAATTTGTGATCAATGTGTACTGAGCCAAAAAGTCACACTCAAGCATTTCACGCTTCCACCGGGATGTGACAGGTTGGTATCAGAGCCATTGGTTATAGAGAATTAGGTATTGTTAGCAAATGCCTTGACTATAACCATAAGCTCATATGATAACAAATCCTCAATATAATATATTTTCTTTCTTTTTATGATTTTATGTGATCATATTTACGCTTAAATAAGAATGAAACTCATGATATATATGATTTGCATGCGAAAGATTTTATAAATTCTATGTGATTTACATGAGTTAAATTTGTAACAATTTTTGCAGCATGAGTTCTGATAAATCTGATAGTTACTATAACGAAACTGATCATTCGAATCATAGCAACCATAGAGCAACAATACTTGAGATAGAGCCCCAAAGAAAAATAGAAACACCTCAACCTGAGACCCAAATCCAAACCGCGTCAAAGTTTTATGTCCGCCGTGCACCAATAACTATAGGAGGCTATACAATCCAGACTCCTAGAAAGAGAGTCCGACATGGCAGGAAGTTTCTGAATAATAAAAATCAAGAAACAGAAAATCCGAACCCAAAAACTTTTCCTCCAACATCTGAAATGATACCCATAAATCAATATGATGAATCCGAAACAGAAGAAAAGAAAAGCAAAAGGCAAGGGCTGGAAGAATGCTAACTGAGGCAACCAACCAGATTCTCAAAAGGGTTAAGAAGATTCAACTTTTGAAATTCGGATGATCAAAGCGGATGTCAAGGAAAGAAAGAAAGGAGGCAAAAGCATCATCACCAAGTTATGGAAATGGGTTTGGGGAAATTAGAAATCTAGAAAACTTTATGTATACAGTGGTAACTTTAAGAGTAAATGAATAAGAATATATGTTGAATCGTTTCTTGTAATTTTATTACCACTAAATTATATGCTTACAGTAAAACTTATATGTATCCTCTTGTCTTCTTTAAATATAAAAACAATTAAAATGTAGTGAAACATGCCGCCAAGAGGGACTACTCAACTAGTACGAAGAATTGCACGAGTTGGAAGGCCAAGGACTAGGCTAGGAGAAGAGGCTCCGCTAGCAAATACCATTACTAATGAGAATGAAAGAATTTCTCAAATAGTAACCCAACAACCGGAAGCTGCAATACCCACCATAGTAGCACAATTACAACAAAACCTTAATTTCAGAGGTGTATCACCTGGAAATGAGGAACCAGGAAATGCCAACATAGGAGAACGCCAAGAGGAAGAAATTGTAGACGGAGTTAGGAAAGGGATGTTCATATAAGACTTTCATGTCATGCAGACCCCAAGAGTTTAACGGGAAAGGTGGAGCAGTACAAGCCTTACGCTGGTTAGATGAGATAGAATCAGTGTTGGATATTAGTAACTATGCTGATAACTACAAAACCATGTTTGCTTCGCATTCCCTTAAGGAAGAAGCACAATCTTGGTGGAAGATGGAGATTCAAACAAAAGGAAGGCACGTTATGAACGGGTTAAGCTGGGAAGAATTTAGGAACCTAGTAATTGAGAAGTATTGCCCTTATTATGAAATAGAGAAAATAGAAACACAATTTTTGATATTAGAAATGAAAGATGCAGCACATCGGGAGTATACAGATAGGTACAATGAGCTCTTTAGGTTAGTACCACATTTGGTGACTCCAGCAACAAAAAGGATAGGAAGATACATCTAGGGTTTAGTACCACAGATAAAAGGAATGGTAAAATCTGCAATGCCAAAAACTTTTCGGGATGCATTAACTCTAGCAGGAAGTTTGATAGACGAAATTGCAGGACCGTTTAAGGGCTTAATCACAATTACAACACAACAACACAATGAGGAGATTAACTAAACTCTAATCAAACAGTGAACTGGGTAACCAAAGGTGATACAAAGAACACAAGTAAAGCAAGAGACAGAACAAGAGAATATGGGTTTCAAGGAGGCAGTATATTGCTTTCTCAAGTTCTTTTACAAGTGTTACAAAGCATAAAGAAAAGATACAAGAACTTGAAATACTTATACTACAACCTACAGCCGGCTATACTTTGAAAGCCAGCTGGATACAATTGACTAGACACTAACAAAATCAATTGTAGGATCAAAAGGCATATCTGCCTTTTGACCTTGTGACTATGACATACCATAGCTCACATCCTTATACAATACAAAAAGGATAAAGTACATAAAGTGGAAAGCTGAAGACTCAAGAACTCAATGTACAGTTACCAAAAGCAAGGCCCTTTTCACCAACTCATGTAAGTTGGTGACTTTACAGAGATGCAGCGGAAAAGGTGCTTTATGGAACATTACATCAGATAAAGCATGTGTACTAAAAGTCTTCGGAAGAAATCTGTCTTCATGAGATGGTCAGGATCATCAAGACTTTCATAGCATCTTCTCATCTCAAAGAGATCATGCAGAGGTAAGTTGATTATGTCTTGCCATGAGTAGACATTCTCAACACCTTGATCTCTGATAACAGTCCATCTCTCTGGATTGGTAGAGTAAGTCCAGGACAAGATGGGTGTCTCACTGGTTAGAGGAGCCACTTGAATAGGAGTTGATTGGGCTGCCTCATCATGCACTTCCTCAGGTTGATCTGATTCAGCCTGAGGTGCAGAGGTAGATGACTTTGGCTTCTTCTTCTTAGTCTTTGGTTTAGAAGCCATCCTCTTCTTCCTCTTGGATGTCTTTAACTGAGAAGACTGGTCTGCAGCACCATGTTGATCATCAGTGTCTTTCTCAGTTGGGTGTTCCTCCCTCACAAGTTCAGAAGGAGAGGGAGTTTGACCCTGCCTAGGATCAGAAGATGAAGCTTGCTGAGGCTCAGCTGGAGGTGCTGGTTGAGGTGTCTCTGGTTGTTCAAACTTGACCTCCACTTCAGGTGGGACTTGACTTGGAAGAGAGTGCAAGTCAATGAGTTCTCCACTTTTAATCTTCTGCTTGATCACCCTAATATGCTCATCCATAGTGGATAGAGACATGGGGCCAAGTCTCCTTCCGGAGAATCCATACAGCTTCAAGAAGCTCACCATTCTTTGTCTTTCAGCAGACTTCTTTGCATTCTTTTGAATGATGGCCCTTGACTTTGCAGCTTCTTCCCTTAGCTTCCTTTTAGTTGTCTTTCTTTCCTTGACTAACTCAAGCTCAAGTTGCTTTAGATACTCGAACTCAATGAAGTCATAGGACAAGGGAAGAAGTGCATCTGCCTGATAGAAGCCTGTGGCACTCAGGTAGTTGATCATCTTGATCCTATCTTCTTCTTTGTCTACCTGAGGTTCTTGTGGAGCCACATCTTCCTGTGCAGGACTTTCTTGAACTGGTGAGAGAGTAGGAGCATGCTTGTAAAGTCTTTTCTGTCTCTTCTCCTCTTTGAGTTGGAGAAGTATCATTGCATCCTCTTTCTCCTTCAACTCTCTTGACACTTCCCTGTCAGCCAGTTCATTTAGCTCTTCTAAGGGGAGGGAGATGATTTATCAATGTCATAGTTCCTGGTCTGTAAGTAGGTAATCCTGACTGCCCTTAACTCATCATCTTGAGTATTTGGTCTGGGAGCAGCCCTGATTGCAGCTTGCATGAAGCTAGATGACCCAGTGGAACTTTCTCCCCTTAGTCTCCTTTTCCTCTCTCTCTCTTCCTCCTCAATTTCTTCAGGAGTCATTATCCTTTTCCCTTTGTCACCAACAGACCTTTGTGACTCAGGGTGGATTGAGGCTTGGCCTTCATTGCTTGGAGTAGCTTCCATGCTCTGGCCAGAGAGAGGCTGAGAAACACCTTCACCAGCAGGTGTCTCAGATGGAGTTTGGACCTCAGCAGCAAATGTTGATGATGAGACAGGGGTCTCAGGTTCTGTCACTGGGCCTTCAGTCAAGGTTTCCCCTATGAAACTAATCTTAGGGTCCACCTCAACATCCAGTTGACCGATGACATTGCCTGATTCCCTAAGTCTCCTTCTTAGAGTAAACTCTGCAAGGATCCTGTCTTGGATTCTTTGAGCCAGCCTGTCAGCTTGTCTTGAATTGCTTGGATTGACAAGTGGCAAGTTGACTAAATCCAGTCTTTCATAAAAGCTCAGGCTTTGGAATTGAAAAACTTCTTGTTGGCCTTGAACTCTTTGAAGTATAAGGGCTCTCCTGTCATCATCATACCTCCACCTTATGATGTGATTGCCAGTTCCTAGTGGTGGAGATGAGACAGCCCTTGGTATACCTTCCTCAAAGAGACTCCTGATGAGAGAGTCTATAGAGTCCACATTAATGTGAACTTGAGGAAGTTGCTGAGAATGCACAACAGCAAGTGAGGATGGTGAGTCCTCTATGTCCATTCTCTCTGAAGAACTCCCAGGTTCTGTGGTTGTAACAACTTTCTCCCCCTTTTTGGTAGCATCACCCACTTGCATAGGTGAGCTGGAGGATAAGTCAATCACTTCCACAGGTTCTTGTGTTCCTGGTTGAGCTCTCCTTAAAGGTCTCCCAGCTAGTTTTTCCTGCAGATATGAAATCTGGAGTTGCTGATCATTGACCCTGTTTTGCAGGTAGTCACCTGAGATTCCAAGTGACTAACCTTAGAGACTAAATAGGTGCATGTTTTTGACAGTTTTTGCACCTTTAGTCTCAAATTCCCCTCATCTTCATCAGAAGATTCATTGGGGGATGAGATGATTGGACCAAAGTCCTCTCTCTCACCACCAGCTTGAGTTTCTTGGCTGCTGGTTTTCCTCTGCTCACTGGCAGCCTCAGTTGAGATGCCAATGGGCTGAGTTGCCATGGTTGAGGTCTTAATGATGTAATCACTTTCAAAAGTGAGAGCCTCTTCCATATGGACATCCTGAACAGGTTCAGAAGTGTCCACCTCAGTAATAGGTGACTGATGGGGGATAGACTGAGGAGAGTCAGAGGTACTCATCTCTCTTTGAGTAGGGGAGGAGAAAGAGACTCATGGTACTCACTGAATCCTAAGTCTTCATCAGTGTAAAAGGATAGGTTGGGAATTGGTTGGTTGAGATCCAAAGGCTGGGGATGGTAGCTGTCCCCTGAAGGTTGTCCACTTGAGTGTTGAGACTCAGAGTGAAGGCTTAAGGTTGTTGGGCTAGTGAGCTCATCAGGGTGAGCTTGAGGAACCTCAGCCCTGATAGGTGAAGTAATGGGAGTGGTTTGCTCCTCAGGAGAAGTGGGAGCTCTAGTGTCCACTTCTTCCTGTAAGGTTGAGTATTTGGGGGCCTGCACAGACTCAATAGCCTGAGCAGGGGTTCGTTTGGATTTTCTTTGGTAGGTGAGGGTAATATCTGGTCTTTTTAATGGTAAGGACAAAAGAGGTGTGGGTTCAACACTAGCTTGTGTTGCTAGGTTGTCACCTTGAGCAATGAGCTCTAACATTTTTGGGACTAGGGCTGTTTCTACCCCAGAGAAGCCTACAGTTGGCTTCTTCATTATTTTAAAGATGCCGGGCTTCATCTGTCCCAATTTAAGAATATTACTGTTTCCCTCAACTGTGAGCCCAGTTCACAGTTGAGAATGTGTTGAACATATCTAGGAAACATGTAATACTCTAAGGAGTCTAAGTTTGCAAGTAAATTAGTATAGACAAATTGTGAATACCTGAACTTGACCCCCTGAACCATTCCATGAACTATAAAGGAGAGATCCTCAGGAATCTGGTCCCATCCACCATGCTTGTTTGACAAGCTGTGGATAACCACATGGAGCAGGAATTTCCATTGGGATGAGACCTTCCCTTTCCTAAAGGTCTTTACAGAGAAATCTCCCTCATAGCCCATCTGCTCAAAAGAATGATTAACAGCTTCTTTTGGGAAGGACACCTCACCTTCTTCATCATCCAGCTGCAGATGTTGATTAATGATGGCCGGAGTGATGAAGATTGTCCTCCCTTGCACTGTGGCAGACAGTGCCTTCTCCCCATCCATAATGACCTCTTGGCAGGTCTTCCAGAATTCAAGCAAGTGATCCTCATATAGAGTAGGATCAATGGTCAGGGAGGTGAAATAATTTGACAGAGTCAAGAATTGGCAAATCTCTGAGAAACTTGCATCTTTCTCAGAGCTTAACAGAGCAACTTGATTATGTTGCCTGTGTAGTTGCATGGAGAAATCAGGGTTGTTTCTGCGGTTAAGGTTGGCCATTTCAGAAGCTTAAGGGTGAAGAAAGGTAGAAAGCAAAGGCGGTTTAGAGAATTAGGTTAGAGAAACAGTAGAATTGAGGAAGATAGTGGGAAAGAGGGGGAACCGTTGGGTATTTATATGAAAAGGGATTTGAACCAAAGTTAATGAAAGAGGATAAACTTTGAAATCCGAAAGTCGGTCCCACCTCTGAAAAGGTAGTTTACTTTTGCTCAAAAAGTAGTTTTCTTGGAATTCGAAAAGCTTCCGAAGTTTATTTGTCTTCGGAAGTTTTGATGAAAAAGCTTCCGAAGCTAAAATGGCTTCGGAAGATTTTCCTGAGAGTCTTGAAGATTTATGCTTCGGAAGAGAAATAAACCCTTGAATGCTTTGTATAGAAATAAACAAAGCTTCCGAAGGTTAATTTTGCTTCGGAAGGAAAAGGTCCTTAAAAATAAATAAGTGTCTGAGATAAGAATTTTAAGCTTCGGAAGATGAATTTGACTTCTTCCGAAGGTAAAATCTCTTAGACAGTTATTATTTTGAAGACATGTTTTTCTTCCGAAGATAAAATTTTATCTTCCGAAGTATCAAAAATTTTCAAGAATCTAAGGAAAGTCTTCAAAAAGAATTTTACATCCAAAGAAAACATGAGCTTATGAAAGTGATGAACTAGACAACTTAGGACACACATATTTTAAGAAGAAATAATTAGAATTAGTTTTAATAAAAAGTCTACTCAAAGTTAATCATCCCAATAGCTGATATCAGATACTTAAATCTCTGTTCATCAAAAGCTTTGTGAACAGATCAGCATATTGTTCATCTGTATGAACTTTGACTAGTTTAATTAATCCTTTTTCATAGTTATCTCTTATTAAATGATACCTGATGTTGATGTGTTTGGTCCTTGAGTGCTGCACAGGGTTCTCAGTGATAGAGATAGCACTATTGTTGTCTATGTGGATAGGAGTCTCTTTGAAGTTAAATCCATAGTCCAGCATCTGATTTTGAATCCAAAGCACTTGAGCACAGCAGCTTGCAGCAGCAATGTATTCAGCCTCAGCAGTTGATGCAGACACACAGGATTGTTTCTTGCATTGCCATGAGACCACCCTTCCACCAAGGAATTGACATCCCCCAGATGTAGACTTTGCAGTCATATTGCAACCACCATAATCACTATCTGTATAGGCATACAGATTGAAATTTGGATTCTTTGGATACCATAGACCAAGTGTTGAAGCACCTTTGAGGTATCTTAAAATCCTTTTCACAGTGATTAAGTGAGACATCTTAGGGTTGGCTTGATATCTTGCACAAATACATGTAGCAAACATGATATCAGGCCTGCTAGCTGTAAGATACATAAGAGACCCAATCATAGCCCTGTATAAATGTTCATCTACACACTCCCCCTCAAGATCTGGACCAAGGGAGTGGTTTCTGGCTATGGGTGTCTTAGCAATCTTACAATCAGTCATGTTGAACCTCTTGAGTATGTCTTGAACATACTTTGACTGACTTATGAAGATGCCATCTTCAACCTGCTTCACTTGAATTCCCAGAAAGAAGTTGAGTTCTCCCATTGAACTCATCTCAAATCTGTCTTTCATCAGCTTCTCAAAGTCTTTGCAGAGCTTTGGATTAGTTGAACCAAAGATGATGTCATCAACATATACTTGAACCAGCAATAAGTCATTTCCCTGTCCTTTGATGAAGAGAGTTCCATCTATAGTACCTCTTCTGTATCCATGCTTACAGAGATACTCAGATAGTGTCTCATACCACTTCCTGGGTGCCTGATGCAGCCCATAAAGAGCTTTGTCAAGCTTGCAGACATAATCAGGATGATCAGGGTCTACAAAACCAGGTGGCTGTTTGACATAAACCTCCTCATCAATCACTCCATATAAGAAAGCACACTTTACATCAAGTTGGTAGACCTTGAAGTTCTTGGATGCAGCAAATGCCAGGAATATCCTAACAGCTTCTAGTCTTGCTACAGGAGCAAAGACATCAGTGTAGTCAATCCCTTCTTCTTGTGTGTATCCTTGAACAACTAGTCTTGCCTTGTTCTTGATGATGATTCCTCTATCATCCTTCTTGTTTCTAAAAACCCATTTGGTTCCAATGGTAGTCTTCCCATGAGGAAGAGGACAAAGGTTCCAAACTTTCTGCCTTTTGAATTGAAGCAGCTCTTGTTGCATAGCTTCAACCCAACTTCCATCCTTTAGAGCTTCATCAACTTTCTTGGGCTCTATCTGAGATAAGAAACAAGAGTGAAGACAAACATTTGCTTCATGGGTTTGTCCTCTTGTTCTTACCCCTGTGACAACATCTCCAATGATGTTTGTGGTGGGGTGAGACTTGTGGATCCTTAGCTGAGGGATCACAGCAAGTTGTTGAGAAAGATCTAAATTTGAGAAATTTAAATCTGGTCTGGAAGATTCACCCTCCACATTATCACACTTATCAAGATTAACTTGATCCAATGAGTGTGAGACATCATTGATGTTGTCATCTATGGTATGGTTATTAGCATCAAGAAATTCCTGATCACTATCACCATCACCATTGTTGTCTTCTACAAGTGAGGTGTCTTTATCTGGTTGAGAGGCCTCTGAGCTGGAATTTGAAGGCATGCCAGATGTATCAGCTGAATTTGTCATTGTTGTGCTGATAGAAACCTCATTTGCTGAAGTAGTTCCAACTGGAGCTGAAGATGTATGAGTTGAAGGTCTTCCTAGCTCAAATCTTGGATCAGGATCACCTGTATTTAGATTTTCTGCAGATCCTGAAACATGCTCACAAGATTTGTTAAAACAGTTGGTAACTAAATCAAGATCAAACAGCCAATCCGGACCAGAACCAGCCACACAAGGAGTGTGCTCATTGAAAGTCACATTGGCTGACTCCTCAACAATTCTAGTTCTGAGATTGTATACTCTATAAGCTTTAGCTTGAGAAGAGTATCCAATGAAATGTCCATCATCTGATTTCTCAGCAAACTTGGCAATTTGATCTTTGGTATTCAAGATGGTGCAGGGACATCCAAATGACCTGAGAAAACCAATGAAAGGTTTCCTCTTGTGCCAAAGTTCATAAGGAGTCTTACCATGTGTCTTAACTACTAAAACTCTGTTTTGCACATAGCAAGCAGTATTAACTGCCTCTGCCCAGAAGGTGATAGGCAGTTTAGAGTCAGACAACATAGTTCTTGCAGCTTCAATAAGTGTCCTGTTTCTCCTCTCAGCAACTCCGTTTTGCTGAGGAGTCCTGGGAGCACTATATTGTCTTGTAATACCTTTTTCATCACAAAATGTATCAAGGATTTGGTTCTTGAATTCAGTTCCTTGATCACATCTTATGGTTTTGACCTTGTGATCACATTGATTCTCAACTTTTAAGATGAAATTCTTCAGAATCTCAGGGGTTTCATCCTTAGTTCTAAGGAAGAAGACCCAAGTGAATCTTGTAAAATCATCTGTGATCACCAGACAGTAAGAGGTCCTTCCTAAACTCATTACACTGGTGGGGCCAAAGAGATCCATATGTAACAAGTGTAGGGGAGTAGTGATGGAGTTCTTTTCCTTAGGCTTGTGAGATACCTTGTGTTGCTTCCCTTTCAGGCATGCAACACAATGATCATCACTTGTAAACTCTTTCTTTGGCATTCCAGTTACCAGATCATGTTTAATTAATTTATTCATGTTCTTAAAGTTTACATGGCACATTCTTTTATGCCATAGGAAAGACTCATCACTATTTGCTTTAGATAGAAAGCATGAAACTTCTCCAGAGGGAGATGTTTCTTGCAAATCCATCTTGTACATGTTCCCTTTCCTGGGGGCTCTGAGCAGGATATGCTCATGAGGAATGACCACACCAGGCTTGAGAACAATGCACTCATGCTCAGTAAAGAGCATGTTATGACTCTGATCACAAAATTGGGATACACTCAGAAGATTGTACCCAAGCTCCTTAACAAAGTTTACCTTCTCAATGCTGAGCTTACCATTTGTGACCTTGCCCCTTCCAGAAATGTAACCACCTTCATCTCCTCCAAAAGCAACTGGTCCTCCATCAATTCTCTCAAAATTATGGAGTAGAGACCTATTGCCTGTCATGTGCCTGGAACAGCCACTGTCAATTATCCAGACATTCCTGTTTGTCTTGAGCTGTTCCTGCACAAAGAAAATGATTAGTTACATTTGGAAACCCAAGCCTTACTTGTCTTGGGCTCATTAATAGTAATAGAAGGTAATGCAACAGTAATAGATCCTATGGTTGTACTATGGGGATCTTCAGCTGTTGTTGATGGAGAAACCTCAGTCATTTGGTCTTTCTTAGACTTCCACACCACCTTTGGAGTCTTGGACTTGACCTTCAAAACCTTAGAAGCTTTTGGAACTTCACAAGTTTTGATGACTGATCCTTCGGAAGAATCTACAGTCACTGCAGCAGACTTCAGTGCTTCGGAAGAACTCCTTTCTTCCGAGACCAACTTTGCTTCCGAAGGTAATTTTCCATTTACCTTCTTCTTTGATTTGGAGCTTCCGAAGGAAACAGACTTTCCTTCCGAAGCTTGAGACTTCTTGAGACTCTTTGAAGTCTTTGTTTTAGTCATGTGGACAGTACTTTTAGGATTGTATGGGCAATCCTTAGCAATGTGAGAAGTACTTTCACACATAACACACAACATTTTCTTCTTCAAAGAAGTCTCCCTTTGAGAGCAAGACTGGCTTTGGTCACATCCCTTCTCCACCTTCATCTTGGTAGATGCTGAGACAGTTCCTTTGGGCTGTGAACTGTTCTTGGAGTTTGATGGTCCAGGCTGTGCAGCAGTGGTACACAGCAGCTCAGTCTTCTTCTTGGCACTGAGATGATTTGAACAAGAACCATGACTCTTAGCTGAGGAGTCTTGGTTGATGTCTTCAGTCCTTACTACTTTGAAACCTGCAGAGATAAAAACTTGTTTCTGCTTAGCATCAAAAGTAGCCTTGATTTCTTGAGCCTTCTTTGCTTTCCTTTTGCTCTTTCCTGATCAAGTTCTTTCTTTTGGACTTGGTCATCACAGTTGATTTCTTCTCCTCAGAAGGATAGTGGCCCTTGGAAGAATCCTCTTCTTCACTCTTCTCAGAGGAATTCTTCACTATCACTTCTTCATCATCCTCACTTACAGGATCTATGAGAGGAAGCTCATCTTCACAAGTTCCACACCTAGGAGATCTTACAGACAAGATTGTGTGTGGAGGAGCTATCTCATTTGATCCCAGTCCCTGTCTATTTTGATAACAAACCTTGTTGTGCAGGGATGAGGATATCATGTTCTTGAAGGTCTCTTCTTCAAGAACACTCTTCTCTGCCTTGGCTTTGCTGATCACAAGCTCAGCCTGGCACTCAGTTAACTTAGTGATGAGATCTTGGATCTGAGTTCTAAAATCTGTATGTTCATGTTTTAGTACTGAAATGGTTTTCTCCAAGTCCTCTATCTTTAACTTGTAATCATTTTCAGACTTTCTAAAATCAGATTTTAATATGTTTAATGACTCAAGATCAGATCTCATCTCTAGGTTGTAGGACCTGTATCTATTTACTTTAGCAATGCATTCAGGGGAGCAAAGATGTTCCAATACCTTGGCTTCATCATGGTCAGCCATCAGTGCTTGGTTTGGAGAAGCATCCTCCACCTGAAAACTCCAGTCAAAGCCTCCTTCTTCAACAGCAACAGCAGCATGTTGCTTTGTCTTCTCAGCCTGAGGGGCTTTGTCAGTAAGTTTGGTCTGGGTTGTGTTTGGCCCCCATTTGCTTTAGGTGCCTTACACTCCCTAGCAAAGTGACCCATAAGGTTACAGTTGTAACACTTAACTTTGCTTTATCCAGCCCAAACTTACTACTGGTAGCATTGCTTGGAATTTCTTCTTCCTGTCCTCTTGTAGAACTTCTTGGCTCTGTGAGTGAGGAGAGCCATCTGCTGAACTATCTCCATGTATTCCAGGTCATCTGGATGGATACAGTCCAGGTCTTCAAGAGTGAAGAGATAATTCCCACAGCTTTCATCTGCAGACACAAAGGCTTGAGAAGAACTTGTCTCTTGGAATGGGCTTCCTTGAGTAAAGTTCTCCCTTGGTGTCTCCGGGAAGGTGATGAAAGGACCCTTTGTGAGTTGTCAGGGCATAAGCATATAGATGATGCTGGGGTTCTATGCTGTCCTTTCAACCACATGAAGGGCTGAACCCATTTGATTGTTGGAGTTGCCAGATGAACCTTGCATGTTCATCTCCATCTGGTATCCACTGAGAATCCCATACAACTCTGTAAGAGTAAGAGTCTTAAGGTTCTCAGTCCTCTTGATCACCACACCTAGTGTGTCAATTGCCTAGGAAGTGAGGACATGAACTTCCTTACAATGTCCCTGTTCTCAAGAGGAACTCTCCATCCACTAGGGTATCCACAATCTCAACATACCTGAAGTATTGTTGGGTCATGGTCTCACCTGCTTTGAAGGTGAAATTCTCAAACTGCTGCTTCAGAAGATCTTTCTTGTTCTCCTTGGCTTCAGAGGAGCCTTCATACATCAGCTTCAGTGCATCCCACAGCTGTTTGGCTGTCTTGCACTTCTTAAAACCTCTGTATACAGAGTTTGGGAGAGCAGTCTGAAGAGCAGTCATGGCCTTCCTGTCAATCTCTACTCTTTTTCTATCTTCATCTGAGTAGTTGGCCACATCTTTAGGAATCATACCAGCACCAGTAGCAGAGGGGGTGCTGGGTATGAAAGGTCCATTCTCAACAGATTCCCACATTCTTGAATCAAGAGACCTGATGAAGCCTTCCATCCTCATGCACCAGGTGTCAAAATCATCAAGAGTGATCAGTGGGGATTTGTTCATGGTTCCAGTCTCCATATCAGTCTTTGAGATGGAAGCCATTTGAAGAGTTTAGCTTTGTGTGTGTGAGGGATCTTAAGATGGTTAGATCTTATATCAAGAGCCTGGAATGCTCTGATACCAATTGCAGGACCGTTTAAGGGCTTAAAACAATTACAACACAACAACACAATGAGGAGATTAACTAAGCTCTAATCAAACAGTGAACTGGGTAACCAAAGGTGATACAAAGAACACAAGTAAAGCAAGAGACAGAACAAGAGAGTATGGGTTTCAAGGAGGCAGTATATTGCTTTCTCAAGTTCTTTTACAAGTGTTACAAAGCATAAAGAAAAGATACAAGAACTTGAAATACTTATACTACAACCTACAGCCGGCTATACTTTGAAAGCCAGCTGGATACAATTGACTAGACACTAACAAAATCAATTGTAGGATCAAAAGGCATATCTGCCTTTTGACCTTGTGACTATGACATGCCATAGCTCACATCCTTATACAATACAAAAAGGATAAAGTACATAAAGTGGAAAGTTGAAGACTCAAGACCTCAATGTACAGTTACCAAAAGCAAGGCCTTTTCACCAACTCATGTAAGTTGGTGACTTTACAGAGATGCAGCGGAAAAGGTGCTTTATGGAACAGTACATCAGATAAAGCATGTGTACTAAAAGTCTTCGGAAGAAATCTGTCTTCATAGGTTGAAGCTTCGGAAGACTTTGTCTCTGAAGCTTCGGAAGACTTCATGTTTGGCTTCGGAAGATATTGGTCTTGGCTTCGGAAGATTTTACACTTAGAGTATTTTCTAATGCTTTGTGTAAAACTTCCGAAGCATTCTTCACTTCAGTACTTAGTGCATGTTGCTGAGACACTTAGGCTGTTTTGGGTTGCATCAGACTTCAGGAATCCTTACAGATATATATATATATGATATATAGAGAGAGATATATATAGGAGAGATATAGAGAATAAGAGAGAGAGAAGTATCGATATATAGATATTATAATATATATATATATATTATATATATATATATATATATATAGATATGTATGATATAGGAATATATAATCTATATATCTATTATATATATATATATAGATATATGTCTATATAATATATGTGTATGATATATATAATATGTATATTATATTATATATATATTTATATATATAATATATATCTATTTATATATATTAGCAGGTATCAAATGAAAATCATTATTTTAATAGACTAAAAACTATCTTCTACCAATCACATAATTTGAATTTAATTTTTTTTTATATATGTAAGGGCTATTAAGTACATTTCTCTTTTATTATTTATGGTAGTAACCTTTATTAATTAGTCTTCCTTAATTTACTCCATAATTAGTTTATTTGTTAACTAATTAAATACTTTTTCTTACATTCAAAAAACGAATGAGCAAGCATATTCACATCAAGGATCTTGAGTTGGCAGTTAAGTGAATACATGAATAATTGATTTTTATTATTATGTAGAATTTAAAACAAAAAATAATACAAATTTACATATAACAATGCTTAATCTATTAATTGGAATATAAGTTATCACCAAACTAAAATCCTTTTTAAGTTGATGCAACAGTAATTATTCCAACTATGTAAATAATTTTAAGTTGATTTTCAAAACTATTTTTTTCACATTTATATCTAACAATATAATTTTCTTGTGTATCTTATATACGTAACTGCTAAGTTACATATACGTAACACGATTTGATTTAGTTTTTTATAGTAAATAGGAGAGATAAGAAAAAAGATATGATTAGGAGCAAGAAGGGATAAGAGTGGACTAGAAGAGATGAAAGACATCTGATAAACTATATTACTCTTTGCATCCATTATATAGCAAAAATACATATAGCGTACGCTAATTTTGTTGTTTACGTATACAAAACATACGTATACGTACCAAGCCATGTTTTGTTTCTTAGTAACTAGAACCACCAAATAAAATACATCTTATATACTTACATATATGTACCAAACCTTTCTTAGTATATAGGCAAACTCTAATCGCACTATTAAACAAACAAAGACTTACCTAAATGCTTTCATATACGGATCATACGTATACATACCATCTATCCATTTGTTACGTAACCTTAACTTTCAAAACCTCTTAAAACATTTAGATGATAATTGTAAGTCATAAGTAAGTACAATTAACAATGATCTTACATTCAAACACTTTTAAAACACTTACATATACGTATGACCTTTATTACAACTGCACAACATATTTCTAACTCAAATTACAACTTACTCTATGTTGTTTTGACTAAAACAATTAAGTACGTTATATGATATCAATTCAAACATACACATACATATTAACTAAACTAGATAAATATTAACCATATTATTCATTGTACATTAATTAGTTGCGTATGTATACGTATGCGTATGTGTATACGAACACAATGGACAAGTTGATCGCTATCGCTACATATACATAACATTGTTGTTACGTATACATCACTATTCCTACATAAACATAACATTGCTCTTACATAAAAATAACACTGCTCTTACATATACGTAACATTGCTACATGTATGTATTGTTTATCATGTTTCATACGAATAAAACAACTAATGTGATTTTATGTTTTATTTTGTTAAAAAAATATTAGTAAATACATTAGGAGAGAGAATGAGATTTTAGGAAAATAATTAATGATTATGAGAGTTTAAAAAACTTAAAAAATTAATTTACTACCCCTAACCTCCCTAATTATGGCCCCTAACTTAAATATATTTACCAAATTGTCATTAGTTAATATCAACCATTGATGAAACAAATCAATGATGGAAAAATAGTTTCTTTGGTTTTCAATTATAATGTAGTTTTCATTATAACCCTCCCCTATATATATACACACACACACATACATACTAGTAGAGTACCCGCGTGATGCGGCGGCGACAATTTACAACACGGTACTCATTTTCTATTAGTTTATCAATCATTTCAGAATATGTTTTATATTACTCTCGGTTTCTTTTCGTAACTTTGATGTGTTCTATCCAACAATATAAAATTAGTAAATTAAGAACCTTTCTGGAGGGAGGAGATAACAGATGTAATCAACAAAATTACCTTGGCGATATATTAAAAAAGTTTTCTTCAAGCCATAATGGTTACCAATATCCTCTAGCTAGTTACTGCATAATATCTGTTATAATACAACATAAACATAATGACCAACATAAACATAATGACCACTGACATGATTATTTCTATTTCACGGTATATATAGAATAAATTCAATAAATTATAGATAATTTCAGCTTATGCCAGTTTGCACAAGCTTAACCTATTGTTTAAAATCTAGAAAATATTATAACTCGAATATGAAATATTAAACTGTTTATTAACTGAAAGTAATAACATATAGTAACCTTGAACTTTAGATCCAACTGACAACAGACAAAGTGAAGAATAATGCGGTGTTTTAACCTCTCCAAAGAAACATAATCTTGAAGAAGTACCTAGTGGAATTGAACCTGCTGCATACATTTCAAAAGTGCCTCCAATTTAGATTTCTCAAAGCTTATTTCAGTCCCCATTCGCAGATCCAGTCCTCCATAGTTGATCCAACGTTCACTTGCGACTGCAGTTCTTTAGTCATAATAACTGCACCAAAAGTAAAGATACAAAGTCAACATTTTAAAATGTATGCTCCCGGACAAAATAGTTTAAGTAATTGACAGGGTCTCACTTAAATAGTATGACATACTTATTCAGCAAGTAGTTGCTCACAAATGTCACTATTGATAGCTGTCTCACTATTCGGCTGTTAGTCTCATAGTAGTACATAACTATATAGCATAGTTGCATTAAAAGTTGCTTCTTATGGATTGACGCTATGCCACTAAGTTTGATCATTTAGTGCCTAGTTTGATTCGTTAACTTTCATGATTTTCGCATAATGTTCTTTCACTGATTATAATCATATAACAAACCGTCATTAATGGAGTTTTTATCGTTATAGTTTTCGAAAGTAAGAGCTAATTTATAAGTAGCAATTTAGATCAATTGTTGCCCGTTGCAAAATGCATTAAGCTACTTGTAATATCAACTACCATTTTATTAAGGTTCTTGTTTTCTGCTAGATAACATATCATGCAAAAATGGACATAATGAATGGCATAACTGTGAGAAAACTAAAATAGTAGTATTCCAGAGACACACCTCAATACTCATGTGATATCCGGTAATTTTTCGTTACCAAACTTTGTTAGTTCCATTACGTCTTGCATACACGTGTCTTGAGCACACACTAGTTGTCGTTTAACGTTGGTGACCTAATAATAATTAATAATGTTAAATTAATGATAACCTAACTGATTATGTGATTGTTGTGTTATGTTTATGTGTTTACACGATTTAAAGGTTCATTGTGGATATTAATCGCGTAACGTGGAAACGTGTGTATTAATTCGTATGTGTTGTGTATTATAAAAATAAAATATATAATTGTTATCGTTAGTTTATATGTTTATATTATTAAGTTAAAAACACTTTACAAAGAGTTTAAAGCTTAAAATTTATAAAATACAAATTACAAGGGTTTAAATGGTAATTATACAAAATTAAATTAAATAAAACAACCCCAAACCCTAGAAACCACCCCATTCGGCCGCGATCACCATCTCAAACCCCCTCCACCTTCGAAATCAATCTAGAACAAGCAATTTGCTGCGATTTTGGTTCGGTTTCAAGCCATACAACAAGTTAGCAACATCAAATCGTGTTCCTTTGCAAGAATTAAGGTTAGTTTTGATGCTTTTTGAGGAGTTTTCTTTTTGGCCGAACCCTAATTCGTGGATGGGTGTTCATGATGTCAAAATTGTTGTTGTTTGATGATGTTAGTATGTTTGTTAGATGGCATACATGTTGTTTAACGTTGATTATGCAAGAATGATACGTTTTTTATGGATTGATCATGAACTTTGATCCAAGACAAACCTTAATTTGAAATTAATGTAGTTATGTGAGATTAATGATTGTTTGATAAATGTATGATGGTTAGTAGGTTGTATGAATGCTAGATTACATTGATCTTGCAAGAATTGGTGAGTTGAAGGTTGTGTTTCATAGATTACTAATAATAGTAACTTTATTTTCATGAAATGATGATTTGATGATGGATTGATGTTGTTGATGTGTTTATGATGATGGTTAGGTGTTAGATTGTTGATATGAATGCTAGAAACCTTGGAATGAATGTTGTAGTTCATAGTTTGCCAAAAGTAGAAACTTTTGATATTGAATGATTGGTGGATTATGATGATTGGGTATTATTGATCATGCTTAGATGTTGATATGAACTTGAATTGGTGTATTATTAATGAATTCATGAATACATGGGTGTTTGATAGATTTTGGAATGTACTTTCCCAAAGGAGAACTTATTTATAATTTGAGCATGTTTGGGATATTAGGAGCATGTTAGTATGTTCATGGATGATTTCTAATGTGATAGAACATGTTAATTTAGCTGTATGGAATGTTTGGATAATCATGGGTGATGTATGGACTTTGATGATCATGTATGATGTTGATGTTGGTTAGTAGTTAAGACATCATGTTTGGGACTGGAAATTGATTATTGTGGTGTATGTTGAATGCAATGAACATGGTTAATGAATATGATTGTGATCATCATACACGCGTGTGAATCTGAGGCCCCTACTTAGTAGGATTTGTAGGGTTTAGGATGTGAAGTCGTGAGTGGCTTCACATGGCATGTAGTGCGTGATTTGATCTTTGTGTGGCGTGTTAGTTATGTTATAACTGATGGGCATGTTAATGTTTTAGATTCGCATGACTTGTATGATATTTAGTGGTATGATGATCTAAGTTATGCATTGGGTTATGTAGCACCTCATGTGATTCAATCGAATGTTAACCATGTATGTTATATGTTCACTTTGCTTAATTGAATTATAACTCATGATGTCACTAACGGGTCAAACGGGTCAACTGAGTCAAACATGTCTGTTTTCTGAAACCTTGAGTCTTTGGTTGTAGTGTGCTTAAGGTTCCACATTGTAAGGCCCCGTACCCGGAGACCTCACAGTTGGTCATTCACAGCATTAAATACATTATAAATTTACAAACTTAAGCAGCGGAATCATTTTAATAAAAAACATTCATTTCATTTCATTAAATCCTGTTGTTAAGCAATACACTATTGTTTGATCGAATACAAAAGAACTGTTTAACTGCATTACAAAACAACAGAAATAATAGGTATGAATGGATGTCAGTCTTTTCCTGCCGAGTAGATTTTCCCTCGTGCCATCCTCAGCAATAATTACCTGCCAACTGAAAATGTATAAAAGTCAGCGTTGCTGAGTGAGTTCTAGTTTATAAGTAATAAAATACTTTCTGTATATTGTATATGAAAATACTCTTTTCTTTTAAAATACAACTCTTTACTGTATATGCGAGCACGCATTAACTATATGAACAATTACTGTTTGTTCTCTTACTGTATGCCTTGTTTATTCTGTTTTCTTTATTCTTTATCTTTCACTGTCTGTATGGACCAATGAGCAATACCCCAACTATATGCGCGATGGAAAACGGGTGATGGGCCATCTATATCCCTCGAAAGGGTAAATTATATCCCTCGAAACGGTGCTGTGTACTGTATACAAGGCCGACCCAATCACCCAGGGTACGCTACAAGGGTCCGGCCAATCTCCAAGACTGGCCATGTGTGTATAAAAGGGTAGCTAACCCGCAGCACAGTTGAGCTAACGACAACACGGTCGTGTACCTCCTATAAGCTTGCAAGACTTGTTAACATTTTATTAATGTTTCTCTTCTTTTTTTTATTGCTCTTTCTCTTTATTATTACAATATACTTTATGTTACGATAATAAATATACCACGTAAAGTCACATTCTATAAGTAATAATAATAATAGCAATAATAATAATAAGGAACAATCATAAGACAATCATAATCAATCATTATCATTCATAATTATGCATGAAACCCATCATTAATAAGCCCTAGTCAACCCTCGGTCAAAACCCTAAAGGCACAGACTCCCAAACATTCTGCATTAAATTCTAAGGGTTTAGGCGCATGGCACTATTTGGGCGCATGGGCCCTGTTTAGGCGTATGGGTACTTAGGCGCATGGGACACTTCAGACGCATGGAAACTCAGGCGCATGGACACCTAGTCGCATGGCCATTCAGACGCATGGGCACTATTGGGGCGTATGACCCATTCAGTCGCATGGACACTTAGGCGTATGGATCACTCAGGCGCATGGGCCACTTAGGCGCATGGGCCACTTTGGACGCATGGGCTATACTTAAAATATTTCTAAGGTAATTTTAGGCGCATGGGCTACTGTTTAGGCGCATGGATTACACTTAAATCATTCTATGGCATTTTCAGGCGTATGAACCTTCTGCCTATCATGTTCCTAATATGTTTTCAAACCCAATCATCAAACCCATCTGTTCTAGACTTAACATGGCTATTCTAAACATGAACAACCTATAAGCATTCAAGAATCAACATTTAACATGCATAATACATATGGGTAATCATGCATAAACTTGTAAAAATCATTTTAATACATTTTCAGCCCCAAAGATGTTTAGAAACAAGTAAAACCGGGGTCTAGAAACTCACCTGGTGCAACTTTGGGTGTATCTTCCTTCTAACCCGAACACAAATGAGTTCAAACACCTAGAAAACACAACCAAACGCACACACCCGAGCACATACACAAACACATAAGCAAGCACATAACATAAACATGTAACCGGGATAAAACCCGTCATAACACTTAAAAACCTTGAATTCTTACCTTGAATTCACTTTCTCTTCTTCTTCTTTTCTCCAACCGAGAGTTTTGCTCTCTTCCTTTCTCTCTCTAAAGATCCGATTGAAAAAGGTGATATAAAAAGAGGGTGGGCGGCCAGGCCCACCTTTACACCAACTTTTCAAAGATTTTGTCCTTTTGGACACTTTTAGTCCCTCTACTTGGGCTTTATTGCTTTTCCTTCTTTATTCTTCGTTTCTTGTTCTTTATTTTCTTTTTAAGAAATAACCGGGTGTTACACACATGTTCTTTGTTTACACGTGGTAACCTCTAAAGGTTGTATGTCCACTCTTTATTT
This sequence comes from Flaveria ramosissima, assembly GCA_025215565.1. NCBI lineage: Eukaryota > Viridiplantae > Streptophyta > Magnoliopsida > Asterales > Asteraceae > Flaveria > Flaveria ramosissima. The sequence continues at coordinate 48,388,745 of CM046030.1, forward strand.
CAAGTAAACCCTAAGTATTCATTTCGCACAACAGGTGAGTTCATGCCCCACTCTTTACTTAATCTCTTTTGGGGAGATATCATACTGGTAATTTACAAACGCTTTATATACATTTAAGTTGTGTATAATATTAATATAATGCTATTTATCATGGAAAAGTCCTCACACTTTTGAATTATAAATATTGAATAGCGGGGAAACTTGGGTAGTACTACTGGGTCTGACGAGCCCCACCTGTGTGACTCGAGGTCAACCTGGTGCAATTTGTCCTATTGAACATTGTCACGACCTGGTAAGGCGTAACAGGAGGCAACAACTTATCACAGTCAGCTTCAATTGCGAAATCACTATGAAATTAATATTTATTGTTAATAGACTAGCCATCTGTTGCAATACACTGCTTTTATATCACAACTGTTAAAGTTTGAACTTTAGTTGAATTTATTTTAATGTGGCATATAGAGTCGTTCTGAGTAACTATTGACTGTGATCCTGGTTTGTCCACACGCCTCGCGGTAAAACTCCGCACGTGGATTTTGAGGGTGTGACAGATTGGTATCAGAGCCATTGGTTATAGGGAACTAGGTTGCATACACACTGGACTATAACCGCACACAGTTAGTTAGTTACTTGTGCCTTATTTTCCTCTACTGTATATTCATTGGCATACACGTCACACTCTCTGCAGCATGTGTTGGAGCTGGAAAAGATAGTCTATATTATCAACACAATGAAAGTCAACGTCATGGTCAAAGTCAACAAAAGTCAAACCCGACTCGTTCGAGACGAGTAACCGAGACGAGACGTTGAAGATTTAGATGACTAGGAGTTTTATTGTAATAAATATATTTTGTATGAACAAAATATATTTTACTTTCTTTGAGTCATGTTTTAGTCTAAATATAGAGTCTAGGGAACCATGTGTAAATATGGAAACTTAAACTAGACTATAAATAGCCTAATTGTAATTAGAATTAGGTTAATGGTTGCATGACCAATTGATTGAGGGATTACTTGTAAACAATATTATTAGCAATTAATAGAGATCAAAGGGGTTTGATTGTGATTATCATATTTTGATCTAATTCTTCATGATTGATTCAAGTTTGATCATCCTGGTTTAACAATTTGGTATCAGAGCCATTTTGGATCAAATTCACTGAAGATTTGAAGATTTTTAGAGAGAGAAGTTGAGGTTTGGTTGTTTTTGTTCAATATCAAGTTTTCATCAAATTCGGATTAGATTTGAGTGTTATTGATATGGAAATTGATTGAAGTTTGCTTGTTATTGGTTGGGAAAGCTCTGTTAATCATCAGATTTCAAATCCGTTGAGATTTGGGCGATATCAGATTGATTTCGTGTTGAAAAAGGGTTTCAGCTTCGTTCAGCGAAATTACCAGTTCATCCAGCGAAACTACGAGTTCTTCCAGCGAAACTACATTGGTTATCCTCATTGAAGTTGTTTTCTACTGTCCTGCGAAACTAGTTTCATTGAACGAAAGTTCAACAGTGATTGTGGTTAATTTACAAGCGAAATTGCTGCCGAAAGTATCATTGAACGAAAGTTCAAGCTTGTTTTGTGCGAAATTGTCGGCGAAACTAAGCAATTTAAAGCATTTGGCTAGCGAAACTGCTGCCGAAATTGCCAGCGAAACTACTGTCAGCTTAGCGAAACTATAATTTCGGCAAAACTATCATTTCTTTAGCGAAATTCGAATGTTAAAGATGACTTTTTCCCTTTAGTTGGGATTAATTGAGTTAATCCCGATGACTTTTTCCCTTTAGTTCGAATGTTAAACTTTTTCCCTTTAGCTTGACCCCAGTTGCTAAGATTGTCTAGCGTGACATTAAAAAAAATATATTTTTCCCGGGGGAGAATTATTCAAAAATTTGGGAAAAATATTTTTAAGGCATTTTATTGTTCAAACTTTTTAACACTATAATGTCATCTTCTGAAGACTTTACATCAGATAATCTCACAACGGCACAAAGCCGGTTTGACTCTTTTGCAGCAATGAAGAAAGAAAAATTGACAGATTTGATTGATCGATTCTTAAAGGTGGCACATAATCTAAAGAAGCATGTTCCAGATCTCAGTAATCATGAACAGATTCAAAAGCTTCTTGAATGTCTTCCGTCTGCATGGAATCATCAAGTTAAAATGCTGAAGCAAGAAAGAGGTTATGTCGACACAAAACTTATGGATATGATCAACAGACTAAAATATCTCGAGCTGGATATTCAAAGAAAAGAATTTCAACAAGCCGTGTTCCCACATCAAACTAACGCGCTTAATACTGATCTTGTCTCTTCTGTAACAAGCATACTTGATTACAAAATAGAGATGATTGAAAAGTTGAAGTTATTGAGAACTGATTCGGATTTAAACTCTAAATTTAGAGAAACTGTTGAAGAGAATCGTGAAGTTTTAAGAGTTGACAATGACAGTAAACCGAGTCTATGAGAACCGATGATGATAAGGCTGGAAAAGCTGATAAAAGAGAGAAAGAGTCTGAGGCTGACAAGATGCTGAAGGTCAAAAGAGAGGAACAACAAGAAATCACATGTGTTTGCAACTGTGAAAAGAGCTTAGCTGCAGAACGAACTATCATGGGTCTTCCTTATGAGACTGTTCAGGATATGTGTTCTTCGTCATGCAAAATCCGGTTATTTGGGATTTATAAGGCAAACAGATTGTTATTGGAAAATGAAAAAGAATTAAAAATATCAATCAAGAATTAAAGAAAAATGAAATTGCTTTTTTAAGGAAACTTAATGAAGCATTGGCTGAAAATGATCTTTTAAGAAGAACTATTTTGGAGCGTAATGTTGAAATTAATATTTTGAGAGAAAGGGCTGTTTTAGCTCAATTTGAAAAAACTCAGCTTCAAACAAAGCTTGATAAATGGACCCTTTCACACATGAAAAAGGATGAGCTTATTGCTAAACAACAAGGGGTGCGGGTAAAACATGGGATTGGATATAAATCTGATGGTGAAACTGTATTTAATTCAGTTCCACCTCCTTCTACTTTATGTTATTCACCAATTCCCAGACCTCATTCAACAAATGATTTGATTGAAGCTACAGAAACTAATCGTTTAAATGCAGGTTTAAGCAGTGTTAATCTTAAAGAGGTTAGAGATGTACAGGATTCTCCTGTAGGTTTGGGATTCCTCAAGCAAGGGTCTGATAAGAAGATTAATGACGATTCCACTTCTGATGCTCAAACATCAATATCAGTTTCTTCTTCAACTTTCTTCAACAAATTCAAATTAGGTAACATTCCTTCGTTTGTTCCCGTCAGGTTTGTCAAAGAAGGAACAGTTGTCGAATCATCAAGCAATCAGAATCCTATAAGAGAAGCTGACACAATAGGAGATGTCAATCAAGATCCGTTGGAGAAATATCTGTGTATACGTGACTGGACAAGCTCAGATGATGAATCAATCACAGAGGTGCGTGTTGGTTCCTCACAGATCAAGATGTCTCCTAACATTGTCAAGTCACAAAAGCTTCCAAATGCTGAATCAAGACCAATACGGATCTCTTCTCCAATTGCAAAGCAACCCAATCAACCAGTGAAGATCTCATTCACTGTTCAGGAAAGGAAACTTCAGAACAAGCAAGGATCTCCAACAACCTCAACGCAATCTCCAATTTCAAATGCTTCACACGAGTCAGTCAAGCATCAAAAACCATTCAAGGCTTGTTTTGAGTGTGGAAAAGAAGGTCATGTGGTAAAGAAGTGCCCACTTGCTTCGAATGGTAAAGGCAAAACGAATTGCTTCTTCGAATGTAAGTCTACAAAGAATATTCCAGACGGTAAAGGCAACACGGGTTGCTTCTCTGGATCAAGAGGTAAAAAGTACACATCTTTGAATGGTTGGATGAAAAACCCTCCATCCAAACCTTTTCATGTGAAGCCGGTTTTATATGATACAAAGATGAAAATGACCAAAGGTTCAAAACCAAATTCTTTTCCTTCCGGTCTTAACAGAAATTGATTTCCAAATTTAATTCATTCAAATCCAAATTAATTGAACGAAACAATTTGGCAAATTAAAAAGAAGGATACAGCAACCCCCGATTGTTTAAACGGTTGTGTGCCGAAGCAGGTTTCTTATATTGATGAAAAAGGAACTTCCAGGACTTTGATGGCCTGGGTTCCCCTTTCAAACTAATCTGTTTATGAGTGCAGGAACAATTCAGGAGGACTGTTAGTTATCCAGTTTACTGACAGAGATTGTTCCTAATTCAAATTTGAGGCGGAACAAACAGGTTAAGGTCATGGTATTTTATCCACAATCTGGATTTTTATCTACACAATCACAGTTCTCACTTCACAATCACTGCATATTTCTTGAGCATTCATTTCTTATCATCATATCAGTGTAGTTTGGAAGACATTCTTTGATAAATTTTTATTTTTGTACAGTTTATAAAAAAAATAAAAAAAATAAAAAAAATAAAAAAAATAAAAAAATAAAAAAAAAATAATAAATAAAAATAAAAAAAAGGAAAAGTTTGCAAAATAAAAATTTAGGGGGAGAGTATAAGTAAATAAAAATGAAAAGTGTACTGAGAACTTGATTCGAGATGACTGAGAAATGATTGTATATCATCTTGAAATGCTTGTTTTTGCATGACTTGCGTTTTAAAATGAGAATGTTAGTAACTGATGCTGTTATCTGATTTACATCTTCTATTTAAGTGCAAATAATAGAAAAACAAACAGTTGCTTTAATGATATGCTTGGTAGACTCAGCCTGAAGAATAAAGTAGACAGCAGGATCATGATTTCAAGTTAAAATATATGCTTAAGGATGTCTAGATTTACGCAATCATTTTGGCCTGCACAAAAACTGAGTCCCGACAAAAATTGGACTGAGAATTGATCTTTCACCCACCATGATACAAATCATATAAGTCATATCTTTGAGCCATGATTGGTGTAATTATATGTCTTGTGTTTGTGCTAATCTCCTCTGCTGTACGGAAGTACTGACCTGGAGTGATGATCTCCTTTGCTGTACGATAGTACTGACCTGGAGCTCTCATCAGCACATGATTAAATGGTCATCTCCTTTGTTATACGTGAGTATAGACCTGGAGCTCTCACCATTTTGGTCTAAGTTGTGTCAAATCATCTAATTCATCACAGAATGTAATATTCTGTCGATAATCACTTGCACACTAATGTACAAGCCTTGCTCTGTAAAGATCGTTACAAAATTCAAGAAATCCTGAGGTTGGGTGAGGGTTTTTGCCAAATGATTGTGGGGTCCTAGCATTCTAAAGCATTTAATCGAACCTTAACGAATCATCTTCTGCTTGTTGAAAAGATAGGGCATGAGTTTAAGTGGACAAACATACCAGCAATCGTTATTGATCTGTTTGACAATTTCAAAAATCATTCAAAGACTGTTATTAGATTCAGTTATCAGTGTGATCTCATTGCTTGTCGATGATTAAATTCATCTTTGTGCTAAAGTATATCTTGAGGATGTGATCTTATGATCGATTCAGTTCTCGGTTATAAAAAAAATATATAGATAAAAAAAGGAAATGTTATAATAAATGTATATAATAAAAATAAAAAATATAATAAATTTTTAGTTCAAAATTTCTTTTAGGTCTTCCATATTATGTTGTTACAATTTTATCATTTTTCATGTATTTCACAGAAATTACGCACAAACGAACACGGGTTCGCTTGTTTTTCATACACAGATAAACACGGGTTTATTTTGTTAAAATGAAATGATCTAATTAGAAATGGGAGATTGTGTTTGTGAATGTTTTTCAGATTTTTGCTTTAAGTGATGGCCGATCATCAGTTGAGCACTGTACCTGATCAGAGAACCTGTTCCTCAAGTTTGCAGAAGATACCGAGCTAGGAATCCTCCTCCTACATCTTCTGAAGCACTCAAGATTAGAGATTTGGGAAACCTGTTCCAATATCCTTGTAAAGCTTGCACTCGAAAAGGGGGAGCATATAAATAGGGGGAGCTTATGAGATGAAAAATCTTTCTCATCAGATTCAGAAAGATTCAAATTGAAGATCTTTCTACTATTGACTTCTTGGTGTTGAATTCGTTTGAAGACGTTGATAATGATAGACTAAGGGGGAGTATTGTTGGAGCTGGAAAAGATAGTCTATATTATCAACACAATGAAAGTCAACGTCATGGTCAAAGTCAACAAAAGTCAAACCCGACTCGTTCGAGACGAGTAACCGAGACGAGACGTTGAAGATTTAGATGACTAGGAGTTTATTGTAATAAATATATTTTGTATGAACAAAATATATTTTACTTTCTTTGAGTCATGTTTTAGTCTAAATATAGAGTCTAGGGGGTTATGTGTAAATATAGAAACTTAAACTAAACTATAAATAGCCTAATTGTAATTAGAATTAGGTTAATGGTTGCATGACCAATTGATTGAGGGATTACTTGTAAACAATATTATTAGCAATTAATAGAGATCAAAGGGGTTTTGATTGTGATTATCATATTTTGATCTAATTCTTTATGATTTGATTCAAGTTTGATCATCCTGGTTTAACAGCATGGCATCGTTATCGAGAATTCCGGGTAAGCGACCTGCATCACCTACACGATCTGAGTCCCCAACTCCCGCTCCTGTACCCGACAATGGACCCGACTGGCCCCGTCTAGCTTATCCTCGAGGGGAGATTGATTGGGATCAACCTTTTGCATTGATGAAGCGTGACCCCCCGCGAGACTGGAGTTTCTACCCCAAGTTTGTTAATCACGTAATGTATAGGGAGCGCGTACCTGACCCGAGACCCAGGACTAGGAGCAACGCTGATCAACCAATGCCTTCACTCCCACGGACGGTGCAGTCCAATGAGCAACTGATTGCTGCACTGGGGGCAGCACTGGATACTGAGCAACAACGAGTCAGGTGACTCACGAGTGATGTTTATACACTGCAGCACGAGGTGTACAAACTAAGACATCAAGTGGATGAACTCGAGGAGCACCACGGGAAGACCCTAAACGGGTGTTACCACATGGAAGATGGAATTATAGCACTTAGAGGACGCGTGGCTGCTCGTGAATAGCGGGATGCAGTAGCTGATAACAGGATTGCTACCTTGGAAGCCCAATTGGCAGCGCTTCAGATTGCCATAGCTCCTGCTCTTGCAGAGGACCTTGGGGATGAGGATCCCGAGGAGGAGCCCGGGGAGGAGGAACCGGTGGAGATGGAAGATGACAACGATGGTCGGATATAGTCGATTGGTTTCCTTTATATATGACTTGGACTATGTAGTGTTTTCTCTCTTTTGGAAACCTATATGGGAAGGGTTGTTTCCCCACTCTAACGACAAACTTAAATTATGACATTGGTGGATACATTGTGACTCATTTACATTTTATTTATCTTGGTTATCATTTTTGTTATGAATGTTGTGGTTGTGATGATTCATTATTTCCTTACTGTTTACTGTACTTCAATGGGATAAATGTGTTTGATGTTACTCATTATTGTATTCGTGAATGTAAAGTGAAAAATGGACGCCCGTGGACGTGGACGTGGGCGTGGGCGCGGACGTGGACGTGGCACCGGAGACCATGGCGGTGGTGCTGTAAACATGACCCCTGCTGAAATAGCTGCCCTGATAAATGAGCATGTTCAGGCAGTGGTGGCTGCTGCCCAGGCGGGACAGCCAGCAGGTAAACAATGATTGAAAGTTAAACCAATATCCTGAGTAATCGTATAGGATGTCTGATCAATGTTTGTTGTGTTAAAGCAGGACCACTGGTGTGTACTTATAAGTCCTTTATGGACTGTAAACCACACACCTACAGCAGTACTGAAGGTGCTGTAGGACTGGTACGGTGGTTTGAGAAGACGAAGTCTGTTTTCTCCAAATGCAACTGCCCACCTGCTGATTAGGTGAAATATGCCACCGGGACTCTGGAAGGTGCCGCTCTATCCTGGTGGAATGCGCAGGTCTAGATGCTAGGACAAGCGATGGCAAATGGACTTCCCTGGACTGAATTCAAGGGATGATGACTGAGGACTATTGTACTCGAAATGAAGTGCAAAAGCTGGAGATGGAGTTTTGGCAACTTAAGATGCAGGGCTCGGAAATCAAGGCCTACACCACCCGAACCCATGAACTAGCCACCTTATGCCCGGGGATGGTGAACGAAGTGCACAAGAGGGTTGAGCATTACATACGCGGATTAGTACCCGAAATTCAAAGCATGGTGACTGCTTCCAACCCGACCACGATTTAGCAAGCCATCTAGTTAGCTCATAAGCTAACTGATCAAGCAGTGGAGCAAGGACGGTTACCTAAGCGGGGCGCTGTGGCGAGCGTGCCCGACAACAAGAGGAAGTGGGATAGTTCCAACAACAACAAATCATCATCATCCAGCGGTCAACCCCAATCTCAACAACAACAACAGCCAGTTCAGCAACAACGGAGGTTCGACAATAACCGCAACTTCTTCAACAGACGGCTTCAAATAATCAAGGACCCAGTGGTTATGGTGGTAGACATCCGAAGTGCACTCGGTGTAATTACCATCATGTGGGAAGGTGTGATAACTTCAAGTGTCAACGCTGTGGTAAGATTGGACACACTGCTAAAGATTGTCATGGTGAACTGTTAAGGAAGCCACAACAACCTCAGGAGACTCCCAAGGTTGTTTTGAATGTGGGAAGGAAGGGCATTACAGGCGAAACTTCCCACAACTGCGGAAGAATGGTAATGGCAATAACGACAATGGCAACAACAACAACCACGGTAATAACAACAATGGTGGCAATGGTACTGGTAATGGCGGCAACAAAGATGGAGCAAAGGGAGAGCCTTCGTCATTGGCTCAGGTGAGGCTCTAAATGACCCAACAACTGTTACTGGTAGGTTCTATGTAAATGGTTGTTTTGCTACGGTACTATTCGATACTGGAGCCGATAAGAGTTTCGTGTCCTTCAAGTTCTGTATTCTTTTAAGTGATATACCCTCCGCATTAGAATCTAAATACACCATAGAATTGGCCGATAGTAAACAGATCCATGTAACGCATATCCTTAAGGACTGTAAGATAGAGCTTGCTGGTCACACTTTCGCTATAGATCTTATGCCTGTTACGCTGGGGAGTTTTGATGTAGTGATAGGCATGGATTGGCTCTCTAGCAAGCAAGCAGAAGTCATATGTCATGAGAAAATCATATGGATTCCGGTTGCTGACAAAATCCTTACAGTCAGAGGTGATAGGAGTGGTGCGGTGATAGGCATCATCTCATACATGAAAGCCCAGAAGTTGTTGCGAAAAGGTCGTTTGGCTATTCTAGCACTCGTCACCGATAACCAAGCGAAAGAAAGAAGAATGGAGGACATTCCCGTAGTGCGTGACTATCCCGAGGTGTTTCCAGAGGATCTTCCTCGACTACCACCTCACCGCCAAGTGGAATTCCAAATCGAGTTAACTCCCGGCGCATCCCCGATTGCTAGAGCACCTTATCGATTAGCACCGAACGAACTACAAGAGTTGTCATCACAACTTCAGGAGCTTTTAGATAAGGGCTTTATTCGACCTAGCACATCACCTTGGGGAGCCCCTGTCCTTTTTGTTAAGAAGAAGGATGGCACATTCCGGATGTGAATCGATTATAGGGAGTTAAAAAAAGTAAGAGTCAAGAATCGATACCCTTTACCTCGTATCGATGACTTGTTTGACCAGCTTCAGGGATCAAGCTATTATTTGAAGATTGACTTGAGATCCGGTTATCATCAACTCAGAGTCCGAGAAGAAGACATTTCCAAAACTGTTTTTCGTAATCGTTATGGTCATTATGAGTTCTTGGTCATGCCTTTTGGGTTGACTAATGCACCTGCTATGTTCATGGACCTCATGAACCGAGTGTGCAAACCCTATCTCGATCAGTTCGTCATTGTGTTTATCGATGATATACTGATATATTCTAGGACCAAGGAGGATCACGAAGAGCACTTACGAATGATCTTGGAACTATTGAAGAATGAGCAGCTGTATGCCAAATTCTCGAAGTGTGACTTTTGGATACGAGAAGTGCAATTTCTAGGTCATATTGTTAATGAGAAAGGGATACATGTTGATCCTGCCAAGATTGAGGCGATAAGGAATTGGACTATACCCAAAACGCCGAGCGAGATAAGGCAATTTCTAGGATTAGCAGGTTATTATCGACGATTCATAGAGGGATTCTCTAAGATCGCACAACCTCTCACAGCCTTGACTCACAAAAGAACGACATACAAATAGGGTGAGAGTCAAGAATCGGCTTTTCAATCGTTAAAAACAGAAACTCTGTAGTGCACTAATTTTGGCACTGCCAGAGGGAACAGATGATTTCATGATGTATTGTGATGCATCCATTCAAGGATTGGGTTGTGTCTTGATGCAACGAGAAAAGGTGATAGCCTACGCCTCGAGACAACTAAAGGTTCATGAGAAGAACTATACCACCCATGACTTAGAATTGGAAGCAGTCATTTTTGCCTTAAAGATCTGGAGGCATTACTTGTACGGTACCAAGTGCACTATCTACACTGATCACAAGAGTCTTCAACATATCTTCGAGCAAAAGGAGTTGAATATGAGGCAACGACGTTGGGTGGAGCTACTAAACATTACTTGTACGGTACCAAGTGCACTATCTACACCGATCACAAGAGTCTTCAACATATCTTCGAGCAAAAGGAGTTGAATATGAGGCAACGACGTGGGTGGAGCTACTAAACGATTATGATTGCGCTCTCAAGTATCATCCGGGAAAGGCGAATGTGGTTGCTATGCCTTAAGCCGGAAGGAAACAGCTAAACACAGATGAGTGCGAGCTTTAGAGCTTACTATCAGTACCCAACTGCCCAACAAGTTAAGGAGGCACAGATGGAAGCCTTAAAAGCGGAAAATGTTGGTTCTGAGTCGTTAAGGGAATGGATAAACAACTGGTGGTGAAGGAGGATGGAATTCGGTATTTCATGGATAGACTTTGGGTGTCTGTCTATGGAAATCTAAGGGTTTAGTTATGTGTGAGGCACACAAATCTAAGTATTCTATACATCCTGGATCCGACAAGATGTACCATGACCAAAGGCGCACTACTGGTGGCCTAACATGAAGGAGAATGTAGCTACGTATGTGAGCAAGTGTTTGACCTGCTCGAAAGTAAAGTTGGAATACCAAAAACCATCCGGACTGTTGCAACAACCCGAGATACCAATGCGGAAATGGGAACAAATCTCCATGGATTTTATTACCAAGTTACCCCGGACTAATACTGGTTGTGACACAATATGGGTTATTGTGGATCGATTGACAAAGTCTGCTCATTTCCTTGCAATTAAGGAAACTGACAAGATGGAGAAATTAACCCGACTGTACCTTAAGGAGATCGTTTCGAGACACAGTGTACCGATCTCAATTATTTCTGACCGCGACGCTCGTTTCACGTCACATTTCTGGCAATCACTACATAAATCTTTGGATACACGATTGGATATGAGTACTGCATATCACCCACAGACAGATGGCCAGAGTGAGCGTACCATACAGACGTTGGAGGATATGCTACGTGCTTGTGTGATTGACTTCGGGAATAACTGGGAAATTCACCTGCCATTGGTGGAGTTTTCTTATAACAACAGTTATCATACTAGCATACAGGCAGCACCTTTCGAGGCGTTGTATGGGAGAAAATGTAGATCACCAGTTTGTTGGGCGGAAATTGGTGATAGTCAACTGACGGGTCCCGAGTTAATTCATGAGACAACCGAGAAGATTGTGCAGATACGAAATCGTATGGCTGCCGCATGAGACAGACAGAAGAGTTATGCTGACAAGAGACAGAAACCTTTAGAGTTTCAGGTTGGTGACAAGGTTTTATTGAAGGTCTCACCATGGAAAGGCGTAGTTCGGTTTGGCAAGCGGGGAAAGCTACTTCCGAGGTACGTTGGACCATTTGAAATAGTGGAAAGAATAGGTCCAGTGGCCTATCGACTAGCCCTACCTGATTCGCTAAGTGGAATCCACGATGTATTTCACGCGTCGAACCTAAAGAAGTGTCTAACTGATGAACAATGGTCGTACCACTAGAAGAAGTTCAAGTGGATGAACAATTACGCTTTATTGAAGAACCAGTCGAGGTGATGGACCGTGAGGTGAAAACACTTAAGCAAAGCAAGATACCCATAGTCAAAATCCGTTGGAATTCGCGACGTGGACAGGAATTCACGTGGGAACGAGAAGATCAAATGAAGCTTAAGTACCCTCAACTATTCAAAAAGACGATGCCAGCAGACGAAGGTATTAATTTTATTTTTTCGGGACGAAATTTCTTTCAACATAGGGATATGTGACAGCTCATCCAAAACTCACTCGATTTCGATTTCTGTGTGCCAATGCAGTAAATCAGTTATGGAACACTCTCACCATGTAACGCAATTTTCGGGACGAAAATTCTTTCAACATGGGGATAATATGACATCCGGTAATTTTCCGTTACCAAACTCTCGTTAGTTCTGTTACGTCTTGCATACACGTGTCTTGAGCACACACTAATTGTCGTTTAACGTTGGTGACCTAATAATAATTAACAATGATAATTAATGATAACCTAACTGATTATGTGATTGTTGTGTTATGTTTATGTGTTTACACGATTTAAAGGTTCATTGTGGAAATTAATCGCGTAACGTGGAAACATGTGTATTAATTCGTATGTGTTGTGTTTTATAAAAATAAAATATATAATTGTTATCGTTAGTTTATATGTTATATTATTAAGTTAAAAACACTTTACAAGGAGTTTAAAAGTCTAATTTTTATAAAATACAAAACACAAGGGTTTAAATGGTAATTATACAAATTAAATTAATAAAACAACCCCAAACCTAGAAACCACCCCATTCGGCCGCGATCACCATCTCAAACCCTCTCCACCTTCGAAATCAACCTAGAACAAGCAATTTGCTGCGATTTTGGTTCGGTTTCAAGCCATACAACAAGTTAGCAACATCAAATCGTGTTCCTTTGCAAGAATTAAGGTTAGTTTTGATGCTTTTTGAGGAGTTTTCTTTTTGGCCGAACCCTAATTCGTGAATGGGTGTTCATGATGTCGAAATTGTTGTTGTTTGATGATGTTAGTATGTTAGTTAGATAGTATACATGTTGTTTATGTTGATTATGCAAGAATATACGTTTTTGATGGATTGATCATGAACCTTGATCCAAGACAAACCCTAATTCAAATTGATGTTGTTATATGAGATTGATGATTGTTTGATGAATGTATGATGGTTAGTAGGTTGTATGAATGCTAGATTACATTAATCTTGCAAGAAATTGATGAATTGAAGGTTGTGTTCATAGATGACTAATAATAGTAACTTTATTTTCATGACATGATGATTTGATGATGGATTGATGTTGTTGATGTGTTTATGATGATTGTTAGGTGTTAGATTGTTGATATGAATGCTAGAAACCTTGGAATGGAAGTTGTAGTTCATAGTTTGCCAAAAGTAAAAACTTTTGATATTGAATGATTGGTGGATTATGATGATTGGGTATTATTAATCAGCTTAGATGTTAATATGAACTTGAATTTGGTGCATTATTAATGAATTCATGAATACATTGGGTATTTGATAGATTTTGGAATGTACTTTCCAAAAGGGAACTTTATTTGAACAAAGTTTGAAAGATGATAATTTAAGCATGTTTGGGATATTAGGAGCATGTTAGTATGTTCATGGATGATTTCTAATGTGATAGAACATGTTAATTCAGTGTATGGAATGTTGGATAATAATGGGTGATGTATGGACTTTGATGATCAGGTATGATGTTGATGTTGGTTAGTAGTTAAGACATCATGTTTGGGACTGAAATTGATTATTGTGGTGTATGTTGAATGCAATGAACATGGTTAATGAATATGATTGTGATCATCATACACGCGTGCGAATCTGAGGCCTCTACTTAGTAGGATTGGCAGGGTTTAGGATGTGAAGTCGTGAGTGGCTTCACATGGCATGTAGTGCGTGATTTGATCTTTGTGTGGCGTGTTAGTTATGTTATAACTGATGGGCATGTTAATGTTTTAGATTCGCATGACTTGTATGATATTTAGTGGTATGATGATCTAAGTTATGCATTGGGTATGTAGCACCTCATGTGATTCAATCGAATGTTAACCATGTATGTTATACGTTCTTTGCTTAATTGAATTATAACTCATGATGTCACCAACGGGTCAAACGGGTCAACTGAGTTGAACGTGTCTGTTTTCTGAAACCTTGAGTCTTTGGTTGTAGTGTGCTTAGGGTTCCACATGTTCTTTATTTACACGTACTTATGTACTTCCATGATCTAGGTAACCTCTGAAGGTTGTCTGTCCACTCTTTCTTTCAAGTAACCCTAAGTATTCATTTCCCATATCAGGTGGGTTCATGCCACACTCTTTACTTAATCTCTTTTGGGGGAGATAGCATACTGATAATTTACAAACGCTTTATATATATTTAAGTTGTGTATAATATTAATATAGTGTTGTTATCATGGAAAAGTCCTCACACTTTCGAATTGTTAATATTGAATAGCGGGGAAACTTGGGTAGTACTACTGGGTCTGACGAGCCCCACCTGTGTGACTCGAGGTCAACCGGGTGCAATTTGTCCTATTGAACATTGTCACGACCTGGTAAGGCATGACAGGAGGCAACAACTTATCACATCAGCTTCAATTGCGAAATAACTATGAAATAATATTTATTGTTAATAGACTAGCTATCTATTGCAATACACTGCTTTTATATATCACATTTGTTAAATTGTTTATATTTGAATGCCAACTCTTGAACTCACCAACCGTTGTGTTGACATTTTTAGTATGCTATTCTCAGGTCGTGAACTTCGCTTGCCATTAGGAGCACTGCACGGGTTTATCATGCATATTAAGACTCCATTTAAAAGACATCTTTGTTGGTTTCTATTTATTAATTTTTCCCATTTGGTTTGGCGCGTGTTTTGCCATATTATACATTTATACACCTTGGGTTTCTTTACTTACAAAACGCTTCCGCATGGTTTTTAAAGTTTGAACTTTGGTTGAATTTATTTTAAATGTGGCATATAGAGTCGTTCTGAGTAACTATTGACAGTGATTCTGGTTTGTCCACACGCCTCGCGGTAAAACTCCGCACGTGGATTTTGAGGGTGTGACAACTCATAAGTTCAAGTGGCAACTCAGCACTTAAAGATTCACCACCTACACCAAATAATATGGACAAACCGTTAGATCTAATTTTATCAGTCAAAATGATGAATTAAAACAGGTTGAATATTATGTAGTGTGATTATTACAGAAGTGATTCTTGATTCAATGTCAACTGTAATTTGCAAGTGATTTGGTTTCTAGTGATTCTATTGCAAATAAAAGTAGCATCCTTATAAATTTACACAAATGTTCACTCGTACTCTATAATCCCTTCAAACAAGTGTAATAAAATACCAAATTTTAGCTAGATTATTACTCAACTTAAGATTGTCAAAAAAATTGATTCAGAAAACTATATAAAAGTTTTATAAAATGTTCACCAAAATTTCATCAATTTACTATTTAGGGTTATAGCATTTGAATTCATGAATGCAGGTGACGTTGAAATTGATAAAACAATATCAAACAATAGATGTTAATAGTACCAAGAGAAGCAGCAAGACATCCATTTAACATAATTTTCATACATAAAGTCAATGAGCATATAGGTTTAAAGTTGAATTAAAATGAACTTAGATCTGAAGGATGAGAAATAACCTAGAAAGACACTCTGATTGAACCTTTGTTCGTTTTGAATATAACCTTACTGAACAGAATAGGATCTTTGTCTTCAAGGTCCACTAAACTTGTGCACTGGATCTTTGATTTAAATCTTTAACTGAAATCGTCAACTTCAAAACACCATGTTCATGAACATGAAATTGAGGACATGGTTGATGTGTTAGATATACCTGATTAGTAACCCTACAAAAATGGCAAACCTATAAACAACGATTGTAAATGCAAGAAAATTTAAAGCCCACCAAATCATAATCTTTCTTCTCCATCTCTCAAATAAGTAGGTTAAACTCAAAAGCACAAACACACAAAAATCAAAGGGGTTCGAGATGATTTTGTAAGGGTACCTAATTGACAACCGGCGGTTGAGTGAAGACGATTCGAGAGTGAAGATGCAAAATATCTTGCTTCTTTATTTGTTTAAAAATCCAAACCATCCTTAAAACATAATACCCTAAATGAAGATGATCTCAACACTCACTGTTCTTTATCTCTTTCCCTGTAATTTATCACTGTCCTCACACCACCACCACCAGATCTCTCTCTCTCTCACCAATGCTACCACCATGGCCAGCTCCCACCACCACTAGATCTCTCTTTCACCACCTCCACCATTGGCTCCCACCAACGTCACGCTTTCTCCCTCTCTGCTGCTTAGTAACCCTAAATGACTAAATGCTTGTGTTTGAATCGATCTCAAAAGGTAAAATCCCGCCCGAGATAAGGATCCGGCTCACCAATAAATTACTAAATTTGCTTTAGATATCTGTACATGGAGCTTCAATGGTTGTAAATCTCTTAATTTTTAAGAGTTTTGAGTGAAAAACCTTTTATATGCATATTAATATAGTGTATACATATATACATATATATATATATATATATAGATATATATATATATATATATATATATATATATATATATATACATATATATATATATATATATTGTAAGGACTACACTTAAATGCTGATGCAACCAAGGAGCTCTCAGCATGCACATGTGAAGTACAAGTTACTTCAGAAGATTTTATATAACTCAGTAAATTATGTTAAGTATCACATCTTTCGAAGCCTAAAGACTAAATCTTCCAAAGTCAAAGATGAAGTCTTTCGAAGCTTCAAATACAAAGTCTTCCGAAGCCAAAAACTGATTTTTTTCCGAATACAAAGAATACATGCTTTTTCTGAATCACCTTTTAAGAAAAGCTGAATACTTTCCGTTGCCACCTATGAAGACTCACAACTTGGATGAGTTGGTGAAAAGTCGATACTTTTGTCAAATTGTAGACTGAGGTCTTGAGTATGTAACGTTCTAGTTTTGTAATTTTATCCTCTTTGTATTAGATAAGGATGTGAGCTATAACATGTTATAGTCACTAGTCAAAAGACAATATGCCTTTTGATTTTACATTGATCTTGTTGTTTAAATTAGTGTTTTCAGCCGGCCTTCAAAGTATGGTCGACTGTAGGATGTTATATCATCATTCACACACTGATGAATGAAAGGTAGTGTAAATTTATAAAAGTTAACAGATTTTTTAACGTGTTAGCATCAGGACCAAACATGTTGGAGCGAATGAATAGTGAGGACCAAAAGTGTTTATGTAGTATTTTTTTATTCTTGAAAGGTTACATATTAATCTTATAATCATGGGGAACATACAAATCTATGAATTAATAAAAAATTTATTATACTACTAAATAGACAATTAATGAATGAAATGATCCTATCAAGTGCATGTTTACAAAAACATTTCTATGAATCATGACAATCTCCGATGGAGCTAGCCATATTTTCAAGTGCCATATTGCAGTACGACACTATCTCACCCTGAACCTTTAACAAGTACAAATTTAGCCCATGACGAAGGCTCCGCGGAACATGAATCCGACATAATGGACATGTTGTATGGTCTTTTAACCACGACTCGATGCACCCACCATGGAACCGGATACCATGGCCATAGCTCGTTAGCTTATAGGACCTATTGTCATCACGTTCTACCTCACAAAGTCACACTACACAATTAAACAGCACTGGACCACCCACATCACTATCATCACCGACGTCTAGCTATCTTGAGCTCTTGTTCCGCCACCATTGGTTGTTCGTGATCATTAGAATTGATCATCTGTAGTACTTGTGCCATTGAACCTGTAACACTTCGTTAATTAGTTTCGTCACCCGTCGATTGGTATTTAATTTGGTTGGGTATATAATAAAGGTGATGGTCATAGAGTATATATACATTAGTTGTGTTATTAATTATGAACGTGACAAAGTATGGGTTCTTCTATTGTTGATACTGATAGAAGCAATGTTTGGAGACCCGGACCAGCCGGTCTGACCGGTTTCGACCGGGGATCGGTCAGGTGGCCGGTCCGGTCTGCTATGGTTCGGTTTGGGGTGGTCGAACCGGCCGGTTCGTCCCGAACCAGTGGTCGGACCGGGAAATCGGACCGGTTTTTGGTATTTTTTTTTATTTTAATGGGTAAAAACAGGGTGTTAAACCATAAATTAGTACGTTGGATATACAAATATAGTTAAATTTTATATACAACTATAAAATACATATATAAATCATATATAAATTACTTATTACATATATAAATATAGTTAAATCCGGTCCAAGAGGTCCGACCGATCCGACCACCAAACCAGTAAGGCGTCCGATTCGACGTCCGATCCGGTTCTAAAAACATTGGATAGAAGATCTTCATGTTCAAACTTTGACCTTTGACCAATTCAAAGTTCTACTTGCACATACTCGAACTCACGTGAATACTAACTTTTTGTATATAATAATAACAATTAAAAACGATTAATTTAATAAGATATTTTTGGTAAAGAAAGTATTTAAATAATAGACTGATAGGCTGATCAGAATCTTGTAATTTAAATATTTAATTATATATAATACTAATTTTCAATTATGCATCATTAGTTGTACTCCATGTTTTATAGGTTGTACTTTTGTATTTTTTTTATTATTTTTTCTTTTAAAATTTAACACTTATAGTTTTTATCTTGGGTTATTGGATTTAATAATCCTAACTTTCATTTATTGGCCGGGATTAATCCCAACTCAGTAAATGTTTACAAACACTTTCAACTTTCAGCTTATTTTCCTCTAACGAACCCTTACTAACTGAGAGTTAACACCGTTAGTTTTTGATGAGGTTGACTACTTATATGGCCAAAAAATTAAGCAGAACATTGAAATAAACCATCAGGTCCATCAATCTGAATCTTTTGCACCTTGAAACACGTTAGTCTCCACCGCCTAATGTGAACCAATTGACTCGTTGGATGTAATTTCAGATCAAGATAGAAGCTACTACTAGTAGCTTCAAGCTAGACATCGAAAAAAGGGCATGATGAAGGCTTGGCAGTGACAAATTAGAAAAAATGGCTTAAACTTGGCAACATTTCATCAAAAAAACTAATGGGTGTTAACTCTCAGTTAGTAAGAGATCGCTAGAGGAAAATAATCTCAAAGCTGAGAGTGTCTGTAAATATTTTTGAGTTGGGATTAATCCCGGACAATAAATGAAAGTTGCTATTATTAAATCTAATAACCCTTTTATCTTTTTTCATCTAATACTAGTTTTTTTACTTTCAACTTTGGTCTCATATACTTTTAATCGATTACAAATATTTTCGGTTTATGTTTCAATCTAAAATTTTCAAGTTAACATGTTGTAACATGCGTATGTGTTTCATTACCTCTTTTTTTCTGCTCATCGATCGCTTCGTGTTTTATATTTTGGTCTAATTTTTGCACGTTAACACACCGTAACACGCGTCCATGGTTCAACGTTTTTACGCCTACGCCTACGTTTTCAAGCTTTTCATTATTATTTCTTTTGTTTTATAGGTTTTTTTAATGTTGGTAATAGCTAGCGACGGTGTGACTTTAATGTTGCTCAACAGGGTTTTACACCCCACCACAACATGGTGGGACATAATACTAGTTTATATAATATTAATTAGCAACTTTGCTATGCTTTTTTATTGTACAATATGCTTAATTGGTTGTACTCATCTTTGTCTCTTTTTTAATCCTTAAATTCTTTCTTATCCTAATTTAATACTTTTATACTTTTAATTTGGCCCCAATGTATTTTTGTACTTTCAACTTTAATCTTCTATACTTTTCATATTTTATAAATTTTTTCATACGGTTCGGTTTAAATTTTCAAGTTAACTCAGTGCAACATGCGTGTATGGTTCAACGTTTTTACCCATATGTTTTTCCTGTTTAACGACCCTGTTGTAAAACGCTGATTCAAGATTAACTTTCTTATTGCTTTATATGTTTTACGTTCCGCCTATACTTTTCGTTCATTTTTATTTTTTTTTCTACTACGAACTTTTTGAATGTTACTGGCCACTGGTGGTAATGTGTCATTGGTGCTACTTAACATGGTTTTACGCCCCCCGCTGCATGCAGGAGGCTTAAGACTAGTATATACTAATTACCAACTTATTGTGTGCATTGAGGCTTAGGGTGTTTTCTAAGAATAATTTGATTTTTTACCTTTAGCCCTAAGTTTTTCATCTATTGTAATATGACTTCATAAAAGTTTGAGTTTTAACTTTTAAACAAAACTTTTTAACCATTTGCAATTTAGCCTCATAATTTTTTTTACTTTCAACTATGGTTCCTTATATTTTAAATCTTTTGAAATTTTTCGTTTTACGTTTCGTTATAAATTTTGCAAGTTAAAACGTCACAACATGCATGTGTGGTTCAACATTTTTACGTTTCGCTTTACGTTTCGTTCTAAATTTTATGAGCTAACTCGGCGCACTGTGCGTGTGTTGTTTACCGTTTTTACTTCTACTTTTTCCCATTTGATAGATTCATTGCAACACGCTGCTGGTATATCAAATTAGTTGTACTTTTTTATATTTTACATTTCGGTCTAATGTCTTCACATTAGCACACCGCAACTTTAGTGTTGGTGGTTGCTGACAGTGATGTGACATTGGTGGAGAGCAATATACATTATTCTTGAAAACCATATAATCTTGTTCTTGTTTGGTTCTATACTTGTGTTCTTTGTTTCATCATAAGTCGGTTCCGTATTTGATTAGCTAAGTGTTTTAACTATCCTAATATTGTGAAACCATTGCATTGACCCCCTTTACCGGTACTGTATATATACATACACACACACACTACATACATATATATATATATATATATATATATATATATATATATATATATATATATATATATATATATATACATATACACATATATACATATACATATATATATATATATATATATATATGTATATATGTATATATATATATATATATATATGTATTATATATATATGTATATGTATATGTATATGTATATATATGTATATATATATATTGAGTACATATATTATTGATTTCATCAACATATTTTCAATTATATTAATTATATAAATAATAAAGTGATATAAATTACATAATTTATATTCATATATAATATGAATGAAAATAATTAAATAATATATATTATATAATATTAGTGAAGGAACTTGAATGAATAGAGTTAAGTACACCTAATTATGCTATATGTACAACTTGTTATGCATGGTTACTAATTGTTATGACTATGGTACAACAAAGTTATGCAATATATATGGCAAATTGATTCGATGAGGATGTGGGTTTTTTGGTATCGACCCGTGCTTCAGAGAGAGAGAAAGTGTTAGGGTTTGGAGATACTCACGACGATGGTTTTAGCTTCCGGTTTCGTTCGCGGCCTGTGCCGCAAACGAAAAGGAACATAAATGTATACTTGTTAAAGGTTAAAAGACCATAAATAGGAACCTAAATGCACCAGACATGAAAGGAACATAATCGTGTTCTATGCGGTTCATCGAGATATAAACGTAAAAAAGAAACCGATGAAGTTGACGATGATGTGACAAAAAATGGGCCACCAGCAAAAATGTTGTGGTATTTCCCTATAATACCAAGACTAAAACGATTATTTTCAAACAAAAATGAAGCAAAATTGTTACGTTGGTATTCAGATGAGCGTATAAATGATGGGAAACTATGACATGTGCGGACTTACCATAGTGGTGGACAATCGAAAACATATATCCAGAATTCGGGAATGAGATTAGGAATATACGATTTGGACTTAATTCAGATGGAATCAATCCTTTTGGAAATATGAGTAGTCGTCATAGTACGTGGCCGGTTCTTCTATGCATATACAATCTTCCACCTTCGTTATGCATGAAACCAAATACATTATGATGGCGTTGTTAATTCAGGGTCCAAAACATTCTGGTAATGACATAGATGTTTATCTATCTCCTTTGATTAATGACTTAAAAACTCTGTGGAATTTAGGTGTAGACGTATATGATGCTTATAGCAAAGAATACTTCAAATTACGAACTATGATTTTTTGCACCATAAGTGATTTTCCAGCATACGGTAATTTGTCTGGATATAATACGAAAGGTAGGTTTGCTTGTCCTGTTTGTGAAAATTAGACTAGTTTAATTTGGTTAAATAATTGAAAGAAAACTGTATATATGGGACATCGAAGATTTCTTCCGACAAATCATTATTATCGGAAGAAAAAAAAGGAATTTGATGGAAACACCGAGCACCGAACGATGAGGAAACGATTTAATGCATTTTTACGAGTTGAAAAACCGAATAGTGTATTGGGGAAAAGAACTCGTGTTGATAAAAGAGCTATATGGAAAAAAGTCAATCTTTTGGGATTTACCATACTGGAGGCATTTAGAAGTTAAACATTGCTTGGATGTTATGCATATCGAAAAATATGTATGTGATAGCTTGCTTGGCTTATTGTTAAATATACCCAGGAAAACAAAAGATGGGATTAATGTTCGTAAAAACATGGTAGAAATGGGAATACGTAAAGAACTCGCCCATGTTCAAGGACCTAGAGGTTTTATCTGCCACCAGCATGTTATACAATGTCAAAAGAAAAAAAACAAAGTTTTGTACATGTTTACACAATATTAAAGTTTCATCTACGTATTCTGCAAACATTAAAAGGTTGGTGTCGATGAAGGATTGTAAATTGTTAGGTATGAAATCTCATGATTGTCATGTTTTGATGACGCATATGATTCCTATTGCAAGTCATGGATTGTTACCGAAGAACATCCGACATACAATCATAAAGCTTTGTTTTTTTAACATGATTCACTTTAAAATTATTGACCCCGAATTACTGGATAAATTGGAGGCAGAAGTTATCGTCACACTATGTGGACTAGAGATGTACTTTCCACCTTTTTTGATGTGATGGTTCACTTGGTATGCCATATAATAGGAGAGATTAAGGTTTGAGGTCATATACTTCTACGTAACATGTACCCTTTCAAAAGATACATGGGTTTTTTTAAAAAATATGTAAGAAATAGTAATAGACCAGAGGGTAGTAATATTGAAGGATATGTTGCTGAGGAGGTGATTGAATTCTACATAGGTTATTTGGATGGTGTCAAAAGTATTGGTGTTCCTCAACATCGTCATTCGGGTAAACTTGAAGGGGTCGGAGGTGTTGGTATGAAAACAATCATCCCAAGTCGTAATAGTTTACAAATTGCACATTTATTAGTCTTAAAACACATGACTTGCCTTGCTCCTTATGTTAAAGAACACATGAACATTCTACGCTTACTATACGACGATATGTGGTATTTAATAAAACATAACAAAGAGTTTTCCAGCTGGTTGAAAACCAAGGTAACAATCACAAATGTTGATAAAATGTAAGGCCCCGTTCCCAGGACACTTACAGTTGGTCAATCTTTCTCCTGTTTTGGCAAGTTTGGTCCCCCGACTTTGGACTTTATTTCTTCTTCTTCTTTTGTCAGCTTCAAAGAAAATATCCGGGTGTTACAAGTCCACCCCACTTAAATAGGTTTCGTCCCTGAAACCTATTATTCCTCGAACAGACGTGGGTAATGCTGCCTCATTCCTTCTTCAGTCTCCCACGTAGACTCGGATCCTTTCCTGTGCTTCTACTGTACACGCACAAGAGGAATCACTTTATTCCTCAGTCTCTTCTCTTTTCGATCGATGATTGCCACTGGCTGCTCCACATAATTGAGCCGTTCATCCACTTCGATATCCTCCAGTGGAACAATCATATCTTCATCCGCTAAACACTTCCTCAGATGAGATACATGGAATGTACGGTGAATTCCATTTAACTCATCTGGTAATTCCATAATTCCAGTCTATAGGCCACCTCTCCTACTCGAGCAAGGATTCAGAAAGGCCCTATATACCTTGGGCTCAACTTGCCCCACTTTCTGAATCGGATGATCCCCTTCCAAGGTGAGACCTTCAACATAACCCGGTCACCCACCTTAAACTCAATCGGTCTGCGTCGTTTATCAGCATACGACTTCTGTCTATCTTTGGCTGCCTTCATGAAGGCCTTGATCTTTTCAAGCTTCTCAGTCGTAGCCTCGATTACCTCAACGCTCCCTAACTCCTTCTGACCAATGTCGCCCCAACACACGGGTGTTCGGCATCTCCTACCGTATAACATCTCATAAGGGGGCATACCAATGCTGGCATGATAGCTGTTGTTATATGAGAACTCAGCTAACGGTAGGTGGTCATCCCAACTTCCCCCAAAATCGATAACACATGCCCGAAGCATGTCCTCCAATGTCTGAATGGTCCTCTCTGACTGACCATCAGTCTGAGGATGATAAGCCGTGCTAATATGTAACCTCGTCCCCATAGCGTCGTGGAATTTCTTCCAAAATTTAGATGTAAACCGGGTGTCACGATCAGACACAATAGACACCAACACACCATGACGAGTTACAATTTCCTTGATGAACAGATCAGCCAACCTCTCAGATGAATATGTCTCGCGGATCGGTAGGAAGTGAGCATTCTTCGTCAAGCGGTCAACAATCACCCATATAGCATCATACCCTTTCGGGGTATGCGGCAGTTTCGTAATGAAATCCATGGTGATGTGCTCCCACTTCCATTCCGGTATATCCAAAGGTTGGATCTTCCCATACGGCTTTTGATGCTCGGCCTTCACCTGTAGACAAGTGAGGCACTTACTCACATACTCCACCACATCACGCTTCATACCCGGCCACCAATAATCTTTCTTCATGTCTTGGTACATCTTTGTAGCACCGGGATGAATGGAGTATCGAGTCTTGTGAGCTTCATCCATGATCTTCATGCGTAGATCCCCAAAACGAGGAATCCACATTCGTCCAAATCGGGTTCTAACACCAAGTGTGTTTTCACCCAATTCCGCAACCAGACCTCTCATCCTTTCAGAGTTAAGATGATCTTCTTTCAATGCCTCATCTTGAAACCCTTTAACTTGCTTCATCATATCAGAGGTCATGATCAACTGGTATGCTTTCACCCGAATCGGCTCGGGCCTCTCCTTTTGACTAAGGGCATCCGCCACCACATTGGCTTTGCCCGGATGGTAGTGGATCTCGCAATCATAATCCTTTATAAGCTCCAACCATCGTCTCTGCCTCATGTTCAAATCTTTCTGCTCAAAGAAGTACTTCAAGCTCTTGTGGTCAGTGAAGATGGTGCACTTCGTCCCGTAAAGATAGTGCCTCCAAATCTTTAACGCAAAGACCACGACTGCTAGCTCCAAGTCATAAGTAGTATAGTTGACCTCATGAACCTTCAACTGTCGGGATGCATAGTCTATAACCTTCCCTCTCTGCATTAACACACACCCCAACCCCGAGTAGGAAGCCTCAGAATAAACCACCAGATCTTCACTTCCATCGGGTAATGACAGAACAGGAGCTTGAGTCAACCTCGCCTTCAATTCCTCGAACGCCTTCTCTTGAGCCTGACCCCATACAAACTTCACATCTTTTCGAGTCAACTTGGTTAGTGGAGAAGCGATCTTAGAAAAGTCTTGGATGAGTCTCCTGTAGTAGCCCGCCAAACCCAAGAAATTACGAATCTCAGATGGCGTCTTTGGAGACTTCCATTGCATCACTGCCTCCACTTTTGCCGGGTCCACCATAATCCCGTCAGGATTCACCACATGACCCAAGAATTGAACCTCGCGCAACCAGAACGCGCACTTGGAGAACTTGGCGTACAACTTCTCCTTTCTCAACGTCTCCAGAACCTCCCAAATGTGACCGGCATGCTCAATCTCGCTCTTAGAATAAATCAGAATATCATCAATAAACACAATCACTGATTTATCCAGCATCGGCCGACACACTCGATTCACCAAATCCATAAAAGCAGCTGGCGCATTGGTCAAATCAAAAGACATGACAAGAAACTCGTAATGACCATATCGCATGCGAAAAGCTGTTTTAGAGATATCCTGCTCCTTTACTTTCAACTGTTGGTAGCCCGATCGAAAATCTATCCTTGAAAACCAACTAGCTCCTTGAAGCTGATCGAACAAATCATTGATTCTCAGTAAGGGGTATCGGTTCTTCACTGTCAGCTTATTCAACTCATGGTAGTCAATACACATCCTCATGCTACCGTCTTTCTTCTTTACGAATAAGACCAGAGCACCCCAAGGAGAGATACTCGGTCGAATGAACCCCTTATCAAGAAGCTCCTTTAACTGCTCCATCAACTCCTTCATCTCAGTCGGAGCCAACCGATACGATGCCTTGGCGGTTGGGCACCCGGTATTAGATCAATCTGAAACTCAATCTCTCTGTCAGGTGGCACTCCTGGTAAGTCTTCTGGGAACACGTCTGGAAAGTCACACACAACCGGAACATCGGATAGTTGTGGTGTTGGCGTATCCACGTCCTTTACATACGCCAAGTAGGCGCTACATCCACGCCTCATACACTTTCCCGCCACCACCATTGAGATTACTCTCGGGATCGTCGTGACCCAATCCCCATAAACCGTTATCGAACTCTCGTCAGGCGTTGTCAAACAAATCATCTTCCTGCGACACACAATGTTCGCCTCGAAGTCCGCTAACCAATCCATCCCAAGAACCAAATCGAAACCACCTAAAGTCATCATGAACGGTCTCACAAGAAATTTATGACCTTCTAGTTCCACATCACAATCCTCTATCATCTCAGAAATCCTGGTAGACTTACCTATGGCAGTTTCTACATCAAAGGGCGTACCAACACGTCTACTACTAACATGCAGCTTAGCACAGAAAGCAGCAGAAATAAAACTTTTACTAGCACCAGAATCGAATAAAACAGAAGCTAAAGTTTGGTTTACTAGAAACGTACCGAACACAACATCAGGGTCCGTCCTAGCTTCCTCCCATGTCATAGTGAATGCCCTGGCGCTCGCCCTTGGTCCTTCACTCCCCGTCTTCTTCACCCCCGAACCCTCGGCCCTCGGCTTCTTATAGTCCTTACTCATATGACCACTTTCCCCACAGTTGAAACACCTCGCACCCCTGCAATCTTTAGCCATATGACCAGGCTTCCCACACCTGAAACAAACATTCAACCCCCATCTACACTCGCCGTTATGCTCCTTCCCACATTTGCCACACTTCTTCAATCCCGTACCCGGTGTGACTACACGGCGATTGTCAACCCGTTCCTTTTTGTTACCCGTCGAGGCATCACCCCGACCAAACCTCTTCCCATTCTAGTTCCGATCACCACCACCCTTCTTGCTACCTTCAGCCACCACCACTACAGTCCTCTCATCATACAATCTCCCTGCCAAATCCACCGCTAACCTAAACGTGCTCGGTCGGGCGGCGATCATGTGCCTGCGGATATCCGCCGGCAAGCCCTGAATATACCTTTTAATCTTTCGTGACAAGGGTGTCACCTGATCAGGCACCAGCCGTGCCATCTCGTTAAACTTGGTGGTGTACTGCTGATGTGTCATCGTCCCCGCCTCTAACTGCAGGAACTCCCTCTCAACTTTGTCCATTTCTCTATGAGGACAGAACTCCTCGATCACCAACTTCTTCAGTTCGGACCATCTCATCCTCCCAATAGCCTGACTACCCTCAGCTTGGACAATATTGTCCCACCAGCATAAAGTTGAGTCCACGAAATAATGGACAGCAAACTTCACCTTTTGATCCTCTCGACACTCATTGATATTTAAAACAGCTTCCATTTCTCTCACCCACCGGTGAGCCGCAGCAGCAGTGCCGTTACCATCAAAAGTAGGGGGCTTGCACCGTTGAAACGCCCCATAGTTACAGCCTCGTGCCGCCTCCGGCGCAGGCTCTTCTTCTTCCTCTTCTTCATTGTCAGAGAGAACCGTTTCAGGCTCCGGTTGCTCCCGTCCTCCCGAGGACCTGTTTCTCTCCTTTCTTCTCCTTCCTTTAAAGCCTTAATTACTTCAGTGACCACAGACGGTAAGATCGTCTGCATGAACTGATGAACCTCCTCTACAACGGCCTCTTTCACTGAGGCCCTCAAATTCGCACTCTCATCACCAGCCTCTGGATGAGGGGTCTCGGGCTCTTCATGAGCCACCTCTTCAGCTCTGGGTCTTCCTCTCGTAACCCGTGGTCCAGCACCACGTCCACCACGACCTCCACCGCATTAAGCTTTAGACGATCTACCACCGGCCATTCTGTAACACACTGAAAGATTCAAATACTAACATGGTCATTCAAGGGAACAACTCAGTTTATGTCAAGTATAGTAAGTCCCTAATTACAGTGGCCAGTTGTGATTAGCCACTTACTTCACTCTTCATACCCCAAGCATTACCTGTCCTGACTACATTAGTATTTAAATCTACAAACAACACATAATCACATAACATGCGCACATAATACCGGTTAACATTACGAAAATACCTGATGGCACGCAGCTACTCAGACTGGCATCCCTTCCTTTTCCATCCCATTCTCAGTTGAAGTTAAGGTTTATTTTGAAAATTTACCCATTTCACTTAAACTTTGGCTCTGATACCAACTTGTAAGATGTGACACCCGGTCAAACAGGTTAACACTCGAAACAATTCGCAATAATAAATTAATGGTTATTTAATTATTATATCTGATTAATTGAATATTTTACGTTAACGTTTTAACGAACCTTGGAACGATTTAACAAGTTGCTTGTATATAATAATAATAATTACAAAATGATTAATTAATAATAATAATAATAATAATAGTTAATTAATAATAATAATAATTGATATTTGGAAGACATGTATCGATGACAACTAAGTCATCCATATCTTCTCAAATCCTTCTTAAACCCACAACCCTTTCATTTCCACCACCTCTCCCACTTCCACACACACACACACCACCACCACCACTCCATCGGCCGCCCCCCCTCTCCATCGGCCGCCCCTCTCACCGCCGACCACCCCCACCGCCGGCCACCTGACACCCGTACCGCCACCTCCACCATAGCCTCCTACCGCCGCCACCTTCACCACCATCAACACCCGACACCACCCTTCACCACCATCAACACCCGACACCTCCATCACCACCACCCACACCCGACAACACCATCACCACCACCCACACCCGACGTCACCATCACCACCCACCACCACACCCCCACTCCACTCACCCCACCCACACCCTGCCACCATCACCACCACCAAACACCCGACACCACCTTCACCACCACCACACACCCGTCGCCAACTCGAAACCTCCCCCCCTTTCTCTCTCGGTGACCGCAAACACCACCATTAGTGACCTTCACTTACATTTTCACTAAGGGATTCTAGTGGGAACTTTGTATAGAACCCGAAGTGTTCATCAAGAATCAATGATCGTGCTAGCATTGTGTTAAAAGTTCCATCTAGTGTCACTAAAGGTATATTTGATTAGATAGTGTATATTTGTTCATGCATGGATGATCAAGATAAGGATCTTGATGAACCCTATTTCACCCATTAAAGATTGTATGAAATGGTTGTTTTGATGATGTTGGTTATAAAATGGTTCTTTAAATGGTTTAATGAAATTGAAAATATATTGGTAAATGATGTTAGTTTGATAAAATCATGTTACTTGGGAGATTAAAGTGGTAAGAATGTATGTATGTATGTATACGTCGCGTATGTATGTATGTATGATCATATAAGTTGGAAGAATGATGAATTTTGGCCTTGTTAGGAACATTAGGCAAATTTTATTGGATGAAGGATTATTATTAGTATGGTAACTTAGGATGATAACTAAGTTAAAGACTTTGGGTAACATTGCTAAGAAAATGATAATGAAGAATGACTAAGTTAAAATGATGATACTTGGACATGTTGAAAGACTTCACTAGATAAAAGTTTACTAATAATTTTGGGACTAGGAATCATGGTTAAGATCAAGTATAAGACCAAAAGGACACTATGACTAAAGAACTCGACTAAGACGACGTTTGAGACTTCAAAACCTTATAAATATATATCCATACAAGACTAAGAATAAAATATATTTTAGACAATAACTACAAATTAATAAGTTTTATGTTGGTAAAATAATATATGTATTAATAATTAAATAATCTTAAAAAGAATTACTTTATAAAAAGTAAAATGGGAGTTTTTGACATAAAAATTTATTAGTAACAAAGCTATTAATCAAACTTTAAATAAAGACTAATATATATATATATATATATATATATATATATATATATATATATATATAAGATTGGAAAATTATAGTTTTATAGCATAAGACACTTAAATTAGAAACTCACTAGTTAAAAATACAAGTTTTAAACGCAAGGTTCACAAGTAGAATAGTAAAGACATAAGACATCTAGTATATGAGTAAGGTATAGATAATAGTGAAAAGGTATATAACCCAAA
Organism: Flaveria ramosissima; assembly: GCA_025215565.1. NCBI lineage: Eukaryota > Viridiplantae > Streptophyta > Magnoliopsida > Asterales > Asteraceae > Flaveria > Flaveria ramosissima. Next base: position 48,419,412 of record CM046030.1, read on the forward strand.
AAAAAAAGAAAAATAATAGTTTTTACTAAAAATTTACAAAATTATACATTTCTAAATAATTAAAACATGCTATTTTAAAAACAATTAACTTAAATGGGTGAAATGCATTCATAAGCATGAATCATCACATATTGACCATAATGCTCATGATTAGGGTTTTATTATCGAAAGCGTAGCACGTTGGCTCATTTCATTAATCGCACTCGAGGTGAGTCCTTCGGCCCCATTTTAAATATTATTTTAATTGTTTTGGGGGAAAAGCATGAAACGATATGTTTAAAATATATGATGGGTTAAACAGGATAATATATAATATGAAGGTATAAGTTTGGGTCAGTAGTATGGATATATATACTATTGAGCCCTAAATCCCCCTATAATCATTAACCTCAGGGGTGAGGGCACAGAATATATTGGTAGATCTATCGGGTTAGAATGGCCCGCTCTCGCGACCAGTCAGGTTGAGGCGAGGGAGTTTATATGTCTGGATAGTTGTGGGGCAGCGACGTGTTTCTTGGTTTGATTATGGGCTTATGACCTAAATTATCATAGTACCTAGCTAGTCTATGTGGAATATATTATGCCTTGTTTCATCATGTTATTTTTAAAAGTGAATGTTTGCAAGATTACAAAACCCCGAAAGCTCACCAACTTTATGTTGACTTTATTACCCTTCATGCTTTTCAGGGTTATAGGTGAGCTCTATATGGATTTCTGGAACTATGTCTTTGGAGGGTCAAACGTTTCAAACGTTTTTAAATAAATTTAGATCCATGTAATAAAACAGTATTATGTGTTACTACTGAAACGTTTAACGTTGGTTAACAAAATACTTTTATGATGTTAATATATGGTTTTCATGACTAACGTTATCATTGAATACGTTTGACTATAAAAGTTGGGTCAACTCCAACTTCCATTATCACCACGTCACGCGACTTTCCGCTACGGTTTTCGGGGTGTGACAGAAGTTGGTATCAGAGCCAACGGTTATAGTGAACTAGAAGATATTTTTTGAAAATCTAGACTATAACCTTTAAAAAGAATATTTGACTCCAAAGACAATTCCATGTCATGGGCCTTATGCTAGAGTAGAGCATTATGTGAGCATAATAGTCATATTAAGATTATGATTATTAATTTTATGTGCTAGAACTTTGTAAAATTGATATGTACGCATGCATGCATTTCTCTTATTGTAGATGTCTGACCGAGTTAGCCGAGAGAGAGTACCTGACTCTAGCAGTAGCACCGATGGTTCATCAGAGCCCATTTCCTCGACACCATGGTATCACCCTACTCAGCCATACTTTGCAGCTACCATGTACCCGGGTATGGAAAACTCAGGGAATGGTTGGATATCCGAGTCTGACGATGAGAGCCCTACTCCACCAGCGCTCACTCTTGAGCCCATTGCTGAGGAGCCAGTTGGCTTGGCCTCGGAGAGTGAGACCCCTACAGCTGTGACTCCTGCTGCCCCTATTCCTCTCATGCAGCACCCGCCAAAGATTAGGATGGTGTATGAGCGAAGGGAGCGCAGAGAGAAGAGAAAGATGATTGATGATGATGCACCGCCAAAGATTAGGTTGGTGTATGAGCGAAGGAAACGCAGAGAGAAGAGAAGGATGATTGATGATGATGTTGGTATGGAGAGTACACCTATGCCCAAACGGGCCAGACTTCTAGATGACCAATGGGGATGGATCATGGAGGCCATGAGAGGATGGGCCTCGAGAGATGGGATCCCTTCCACCTTCGAGGTGGGAGAGTTGTCTTCTACTCCACGTGGGACTACTATGGGTGGCGAGTCCATTGAGCGTGTGATGATCACTTTGATAGCCCGGTGTGTTCGACTCGAGAAGGAGCTGCTGACTGCCAGAAAGAAGATGAGGATCCAGGATGAGGTAGCCAAGCTTTGGATAGGAGGTTGATGACGATTGAGGAAGAGAGATTGTTGGATGATAGCGCTTTGGTAGACCTGGAGACTAGTCTCGCAGAGACTAGGGACCGACTGACCCAGGCGGAGCAGAGAGCAGATGTGGCCGAGGCGGCATTGGTGACAGCACAGCAGTACGCGATTGTGATGGGAGAGCGGGCAGAGACTTCAATGGCTATGGCTACATTATGTCTGATGATGATTTCATACTTTACGCATGTTGGTAGTGGAGCCTCGTTTTAGGATAGCTGTTTGATGCAAGCCGGGGAGCTTGAACTCTTTTTGATCGAGTTGTAAACTCGATGTTGCATGTAGACAATTAACTTATGATCTTTTGATGACTGACTTTTATGTGCTTGATAATCGTAAATGTATGATCAAGACGCCTATAAATTTAAAAGGTTTTTATCTTTATGATATATTTGGTTGTGATAAATACTTGTATATTGTATGTATATTCTGAATGAACCAATTATATAGAATAAACCGTCATAATGATATAATAACAATCATACGTAATCTAAATCTCTTCTTCCCTACCTTCGAAACAGAGTTGAATCATGCCACCTGTAACACGAAACACACCCTCGAGTGGAAACGCCAATTTACCAACCACCCCAGAGGAACTAGCCCAATTGATAGCCCAACACGTCAAGTCAGCTCTAGAACAACATGATGCAAACCTAGTGGCTGGTCAAGGAAGGAGGCAAGAAAATACGGGTAACGGTCTTGGAAATGGAGCAGGAAACGGTTCAAATGTAGGTTCCGGTATTGGTGCAAACAACGGATCCGGTACGAACGGAAACCCAGGTAGTTCATCAGGTGGACAACCACAAGGGTGTTCGTATAAGACTTTTCAAGGATGCAATCCAAGAACTTTCACAGGCGCTGAAGGACCGTTAGACATAATCCGATGGATCGAAAGAATGGAGACTGTCATAACGATAAGCAATTGTTCTAACGATCAAAAGGTCAAGTATGCAACCTGTTCCTTTCAAGATGCAGCGTTATCATGGTGGAATTCCCAGCGTCAAATTTTGGGTGATACGAACGCGTATGAACTTACTTGGGAACAACTAAAGGAGATGCTGCTTAAAGAATACTGCCCACGTAATGAGCTCCAGAAAATCGAGACCGAATTCTGGAACCACACCATGGAAGGAGCTGAGATCCGAACATACACATCAAGATTCAATGACCTTGCTAGATTGGTGCCTCGAATGGTTACGCCGGAATACGTCCGAATTGAAAGATACATATGGGGATTGGCACCTCAAATAAGAAGCAACGTTACAGCTTCCAAACCTACCACCATCCAAAGTGCTATCGCTATCGCACACTCCTTAACTGATGACGCGATACGAAATGGAACCCTGATCAAGAAGAATGATCATGGAAAAAGTGCGATGGAAATTGAGAGGAAGACGATTAAGGTGAACAGAAGATCGTTTGATGGAAAGAGGAAGTGGTTTGAAAATCCCAAGGGCGAGTAAACAACAGGAAAAATTTTAATCAGAGATCCGAACGGTCTATGTTGCAACATCAAACAATGGAAGGACAAACAAAGAATCTCAAGGGAAATGCAGCAAATATGGATATCCCCATACTGGTGATTGTAAAATTTGTACTCATTGCCATAAATTTGGACATCTGAGCCAAAATTGCCGAGCAAAACCTGATGGAAGGATAATCAGAAACGATCAAGCTTGTTATGAGTGCGGTGTAATCGGACACTTCAAAAAGAACTGCCCAAGGTTGAACGGGTCCAGGGCCAGAGGGAGAGCTTTTGAAATGAATACCAAAGAAGCACAACAGGAACCGTCAGTAGTTAACGGTACGTTTCTTATCAATAATCATTATGCCTCCATCTTGTTTGACACTGGTGCTGATTTAAGTTTTGTATCCAAAGAGTTTGAACCATCATTGGGAATTAAACCATGTAAGCTAAGAAAGAAGTATATTATAGAACTAGCTAATGGAAAGAAGATAGAATCCAATGAAATAATTAAAAATTGCACGATACAACTTAACAACCACCTCTTTAGTATTGATTTATTACCTGTCAATCTTGGAAGTTTCGACGTTGTTATTGGAATGGATTGGCTCTCTCGAAATCATGCCGAAATAGTATGTTTTGAGAAAATCATCCGATTGCCAACTCCTAGTGGAGAACTCCTAATCATACAAGGAGAGAAGGGAAAACCCTCATTTAAAATTATAAGTGTCATGAAAACTTATGGATACTTGAATGAAGGATATCCCGCCTTCCTAGTAAAAGCCATTGACACTAAGAATGAGGAGCGAAGGATTGAAGACATTCCCATTGTACGAGAATACCCAGAGGTATTTCCCGAAGATTTGCCAGGATTACCTCCACAAAGACAGATCAAATTTCGAATTGATTTGATACCCGGAGCTGCACCGGTAGCACGATCACCGTATCGACTGGCACCTTCTGAAATGCAGGAATTGTCAAAACAACTGCAAGAATTATTAGACAAAGGATTCATTCGACCAAGTTTTTCTCCTTGGGGAGCACCAGTGCTATTCGTCAAAAAGAAAGACGGATCATTCAGAATGTGTATCGATTATCGAGAATTAAACAAACTCACCATTAAAAATCGATACCCACTACCAAGAATCGATGATTTGTTCGATCAATTGCAAGGATCCAGCTACTACTCAAAGATAGATTTACGATCTGGATATCACCAACTGTTGATAGCAGAAGAGGATGTTCCAAAAACGGCTTTTAGAACACGTTACGGTCATTACGAATTTCTAGTAATGCCGTTTGGATTGACCAACACACCCGCTATATTCATGGATCTTATGAATAGGGTTTGTAAGCCCTACTTGGACAAGTTTGTGATAGTATTCATCGATGATATTCTGATATACTCACAATCCAAGGAAGAACATGAGCAACATCTCAGGCTAATCCTAAACGTTTTAAAGAAAGAAAAGTTGTACGCAAAATTCTCAAAATGTGAATTTTGGCTTCGAGAAGTTCGATTTCTCGGACACGTTATTAACGAAAAGGGTATCCACGTGGATCCAGCCAAGATTGAAGCAATTAGGAACTGGGAAGCCCCCAAATCTCCAACGGAAGTACGACAATTTTTAGGGTTAGCTGGTTATTACCGTAGATTTATAGAAACTTTTCAAAGATAGCCCAACCATTGACCCTATTAACTCGCAAGGATAAGAATTACGTGTGGAGCGAAGATCAAGAAAAAGCCTTTCAATTACTGAAGCAGAAGCTGTGTAGTGCACCCATACTGTCTCTACCAAATGGGACAGAGGGATTTATAGTGTATTGTGATGCCTCACGATTAGGTCTTGGATGTGTATTGATGCAGAAAGATAAAGTCATCGCTTATGCGTCAAGACAATTGAAGGTGCATGAGAAGAATTACACTACCCATGACCTAGAATTAGGAGCTGTTGTTTTCGCTCTTAAATATGGAGACATTATTTGTATGGAACCAAATGCGTCATATATACGGATCATAAGAGTCTGCAACATATCTTTAATCAGAAGGATTTAAATACGAGACAGCGCAGCTGGGTGGAGTTGTTAAATGATTAAGACTGCGATATTCGATATCACCCAGGCAAGGCGAATGTTGTGGCAGATGCACTTAGTAGGAAAGAAAGTGAAAAGCCGCTGCGAGTGCGAGCGTTGAAACTTACCATATACTCAAACCTTACTAACCAAATTCGCAATGCTCAACTCGAAGCATTGAAGAATGAAAACTTGGAAAGTGAAGGTTTGCGAGGAATGGTCAAGGAGTTAACACCAGACTCTGATAAAATGATGCGTTTTGTAAATAGAATATGGGTTCCTAAGTATGGAGAGTTACGCAAAGTAATTCTCGATGAGGCACATAAATCAAGGTACTCGATTCACCCAGGAATCGACAAAATGTATCATGATGTGAAGGAATTTTTCTAGTGGCCTAACATGAAGGGAGACATAGCTTCATATGTTAACCAGTGCATGACTTGCTCCAAGGTAAAGGCAGAATACCAGAAACCATCGGGACTTCTACAACAGCCAAAAATTCCGAAATGGAAATGGGAATGCATTTCCATGGATTTTGTGACAAAATTACCCAGGACAACAAGTGGTTATGATACCATTTAGGTAATTGTCGATCGACTAACGAAATCTGCACATTTCCTACCAATAAAGGAGACGTACAGTATGAGCAAATTGGCAAGTTTATACATCAAAGAAGTGGTTTCACGCCACGGTGTACCAGTCTCGATCATATCAGATAGGGATAGTCGATTCACCTCGAGATTTTGGCAAACCTTACAGGAAGCCATGGGTACCCGACTAGATATGAGCACGGCCTATCACCCACAAACAGACGGACAGAGCTAGAGAACTATTCAGACTCTGGAAGATTTATTAAGAGCATGTGTGATCGATTTTGGTGGAAATTGGGATACTCATCTACCATTAGCTGAGTTTTCCTACAATAATAGTTATCACACCAGCATCAAGGCCGCTCCATTCGAAGTACTGTACGGAAGGAAGTGTCGATCGCCGTTATGTTGGGCCGACATTGGGGAAAGACAATTAACAGGACCAGAGATTATACAAGAGACAACAGATAAGATTGTTCAGATCAGAAAGAGACTAGAAGTTGCTAATAGTCGACAAAATAGTTATGCAGATAACCGAAGAAAGCCATTAGAATTCACGGTCGGCAACAGAGTGTTCTTGAAGGTATTTCCATGGAAGGGTATTATGAGATTTGGTAAAAGAGGGAAGCTGAGTCCACGATTCATAGGACCCTTTGAAATCATGGAACGGATTGGGAAGGTTGCATACCGACTCAGATTACCAGAGGAACTTAGAAATGTGCACAATGTATTCATCGAAGAGCCAATAGAGGTCTTAGATTGGAAAATTCAGAAACTCAGACGGAAACAAATCAAATTAGTTAAAATCCGATGGAACTCTAGAAGAGGACCTGAATTTACTTGGGAACGTCAAGATGAAATGCAGCAAAAGCACCCTCACCTGTTCAGAACCAGAATGGACTCAGGATCAACAACGTAAATTTCGGGACGAAATTTTTAAACGAGGGGAGACTGTGACACCCGGTCAAACAGGTCAACACTCGAAACCATTCGCAATAATAAATTAATGGTTATTTAATTATTATATCTGATTAATTGAATATTTTACGTTAACGTTTTAACGAACCTTGGAACGATTTAACAAGTTGCTTGTATATAATAATAATAATTACAAAAATGATTAATTAATAATAATAATAATAATAATAATAATAATAATAATAATAATAATAATAATAATAATAATAATAATAATAATAATAATAATATAATAATAATAATAATAATAATAATAATAATAATAATAATAATAATAGTTAATTAATAATAATAATAATTGATATTTGGAAGACATGCATGGATGACAACTAAGTCATCCATATCTTCTCAAATCCTTCTTAAACCCACAACCCCTTCATTTCCACCACCTCTCCCACTTCCACACACACACACACACCACCACCACTCCATCGGCCGCCCCCCCTCTCCATCGGCCGCCCCTCTCACCGCCGACCACCCCCACTGCCGGCCACCTGCCACCCGTACCGCCACCTCCACCACAATCGCCTGCCGCCGCCACCTTCACCACCATCAACACCCAACACCACCCTCCGCCACCATCAACACCCGACACCACCATCACCACCACCCACACCCGACACCACCATCACCACCACCCACACCCGACGCCACCATCGCCACCACCCACACCCGACGCCACCATCGCCACCACCCACACCCGACGCCACCATCACCACCACCAAACACCCGACACCACCTTCACCACCACCAACACCCGTCGCCAACTCGAAACCCCCCCCCCTTTCTCTCTCGGTGACCGCAAACACCACCATTAGTGACCTTCACCTACATTTTCACTAAGGGATTCTAGTGGGAACTTTGTATATAACCCGAAGTGTTCATCAAGAATCAAGGATCGTGCTAGCATTGTGTTAAAAGTTCCATCTAGTGTCACTAAAGGTATATTTGATTAGATAGTGTATATTTGTTCATGCATGGATGATCAAGATAAGGATCTTGATGAACCCTAGTTCACCCATTTAAAGATTGTATGAAATGGTTGTTTTGATGATGTTGGTTACAAAATGGTTCTTTAAATGGTTTAATGAATCTGAAAATATATTGGTAAATGATGTTAGTTTGATAAAATCATGTTACTTGGGAGATTAAGGTGGTAAGAATGTATGAATGTATGTATACGTCGCGTATGTATGTATGTATGATCATATAAGTTGGAAGAATGATGAATTTTGGCCTTGTTAGGAACATTAGGCAAATTTTATTGGATGAAAGATTATTATTAGTATGGTAACTTAGGATGATAACTAAGTTAAAGACTTTGGGTGACATTGCTAAGAAAATGATAATGAAGAATGACTAAGTTAAAATGATGATACTTGGACATGTTGAAAGACTTCACTAGATAAAGTTTACTAATAATTTTGGGACTAGGAATCATGGTTAAGATCAAGTATAAGACCAAAAGGACACTATGACTAAAGAACTCGACTAAGACGACGTTTGAGACTTCAAAACCTTATAAATATATATCCATACAAGACTAAGAATAAAATATATTTTAGACAACAACTACAAATTAATAAGTTTTATGTTGGTAAAATAATATATGTATTAATAATTAAATAATCTTAAAAAGAATTACTTTATAAAAAGTAAAATGGGAGTTTTTGACATAAAAATTTATTAGTAACAAAGCTATTAATCAAACTTTGAATAAAGACTAATATATATATATATATATATATATATATATATATATATATATATATATATATATTATATATATATATATATATATAGATAAGATTGGAAAATTATAGTTTTATAGCATAAGACGCTTAAATTAGAAAATCACTAGTTAAAAATACAAGTTTTAAACGCAAGGTTCACAAGTAGAATAGTAAAGACATAAAACATCTAGTATATGATTAAGATATAGATAATAGTGAAAGGGTATATAACCCTAAAAAAGAAAAATAATAGTTTTTACTAAAAATTTACAAAATTATACATTTCTAAATAATTAAAACATGCTATTTTAAGAACAACTAAATTAAATGGGTGAAATGCATTCGTAAGCATGAATCATCACATATTGACCATAATGCTCATGATTAGGGTTTTATTATCGAAAGCGTAGCACGTTGGCTCATTTCATTAATCGCACTCGAGGTGAGTCATTCGGCCACATTTTAAATAATATTTTAATTGTTTTGGGGGAAAAACATGAAACGATATGTTTAAAATATATGATGGGTTAAACAGGATAATATATAATATGAAGGTATAAGTTTGGGTCAGTATTATGGATATATATACTATTGAGCCCTAAATCCCCCTATAATCATTAACCTCAGGGGTGAGGCTACAGAATATATTGGTAGATCTATCGGGTTAGAATGGCCCGCTCTCGCGACCAGTCGCGCTGGTCAGGTTGAGGCGAGGGAGTTTATATGTCTGGATAGTTATGGGGCAACGACGTGTTTCTTGGTTTGATTATGGGCTTATGACCTAAATTATTATAGTACCTAGCTAGTCTATGTGGAATATATTACGCCTTGTTTCATCATGTTATTTTTAAAAGTGAATGTTTGCAAGATTACAAAACCTCGAAAGCTCACTAACTTTATGTTGACTTTATTACCCTTCATGCTCTTCAGGGTTATAGGTGAGCTCTATATGGATTTCTGGAACTATGTCTTTGGAGGGTCAAATGTTTCAAACGTTTTTAAATAAATTTAGATCCATGTAATAAAAATAGTATTATGTGTTACTACCGAAACGTTTAACGTTGGTTAACAAAATACTTTTATGATGTTAATATATGGTTTTCATGACTAACGTTATCATTGAATACGTTTGACTATAAAAGTTGGGTCAACTTGAACTTCTGTTATCACCACGTCACGCAACTTTCCGCTGCGGTTTTCGGGGTGTGACATAAGGCCCCGTTCCTGGGACGCTTACACCTGGTCAATCATCACACATAAAATATATAAATACATTTGACTTTCATAAAACACCGCAGCGGAATCATCAAAATAGACATCTCATCTCATTATAAAAGCTTTTGCAAAACAATACATCGTTATCAAGTTACAAAAATATATGTTGCATTACATCACAGAAGCATTATAAAAATAGATGCCACCCAAAAGAGCTGAGTAGCCGCCTCGTGCATTATAAAAGTCAACGTTGCTTAGTGAGGCCTAGTTTTTATAATTAAACATACTTTTCTTTCATTAAAACCGTTCTTTACTGTCATGCGATCATACGTCCTACGTACTCATAGATAATATCATTATTATCTTCATTAATCGTTCACACTTTCTTTCTTTCATTCGTACGTTCATTACTTTTGATGACATGTACATTACCCCGAACAATGTGCACGAAGCGGGTAACTGGGCCTGAGGTCTTTCATAGACCTCGAACATTGGGCACGGAGTTGACTCCAGTACCTAGGGCAAATACATTCACCATTTATATTTCTATTTCATTCTTGATCAATGCCATATGCTATACCCCAAACATTGTGCACGAAGCGGGTAACTGGGCCTGAGGTCTGTCATAGACCTCGAACATTATGCACAAAGCTGACTCCAGCACCTAGTGCAAGCGGCAAGGATCCAATACATATGGTCAATCACAAAGATTGGACCCCAGTGTGCATCCTTATGGGGTAACTAAGCCGCACAACATTGAGCTAACACCCCTCATTGGGTGTGAACCTCCATACATTTGCTAGCAAGCCTTTCTTACATTCATTCATTATTAATGCATGCATTCATTCATCATGTTACTCTTTTCATTATCTTGCACTTTACGTTACATAATACTTTCATTTCATTCATTAACATAATGCGTAAAGCCACGGGAAAGATAAACATACATCATAATAAGGAACATCAACATACACAGTCAATATCATCATACAGGGCATCATCATACATACATAACATACATCATGCATAATCATACAACATCATACATCCTCAACATCATCTATGCCCAACATAACCTCTATGGCCTCAAAAGTCATCTTATATGAACTCCCGGGAACCTTCCACATCAAAACTTACATCTGCACTTTCCCCCGAAAGTCAGTAAATAAACTACGTTTTCCTCGGGTACACAAGCCCTACTTGGGCGTATGGGCACCCTTCAGTCGCATGGCCTCCCAGGCGACTGAACATCATGCGAATGGATAATATGCGAATGAACACCCATGCGAATGGACCTAATGTGGATGAACACTTGTGCGAATGGACCTAATGCGGATGGAACTAGGCGTATGGACCTCAGTCGCATGACTCCCCATGCGAATGACCCTCAGTCGCACGACTGGCATGCGTATGGGCTCCAGTCGCACGACTCACATGCGAATGAACCTTAGTCGCGTGACTGGCATGCGTATGGACCTCAATCGCATTCCTTTCGGTCGTATGACCTCAAGTTGCATGCCATTCGGTCGCATAGCCCTAACTGATGTAGAATGCAGTTCATCCCGAACTCAATCTGCCATTTTCGACCTCCAAGCTCTCCCAAACTCATTCTAAGCCCAAATCAACCATCCTAACCCTTAGGAATACATACCACAACACCATTCAAGCACACACAAGCCCGAAATCAAACTCCACTCGCATCACACACAAACACATACACACGGGTCAAACACACACATTTCAAAAACGGGTTTCACTATGTGTTCCAGCCCGAAATCAGTTGAAAACATGTAAAAGAGGGGTCCAAGAACTCACATAAACAACACCGTCGAGTAGAGCTTCGATTCAACCCGCTACACTTCAACTTTCACGCTCGGATCCACAAGAACCAAGCTTTTCTCACTCTCTTCCCTCTTTGGCAGAACTTTTACAAGTGTGTGGAGGGTGTGGGCTGCCCTCCCCTCTTATTCCCCCACTCATCCAATCTTTCTCCCGTTTTGGCAAGTTTGACCTCCCGACTTTGGACTTTATTTCTTCTTCTTCTTTCGTCGGCTTCAAAGAAAATATCCGGGTGTTACATAAAATTATGAAGAAGTTAGGACAGGGCCCTGATTTTAAAGTAAAATCTTACCAAGGCTACGACATAAATGGTTATACATTTTACACAAAAAATCAAGATGATAAAAGTACAATGCAAAATAGTGGAGTTACAATAATAGCATCAACGACCGAATTCGACAGAATGAACAAAGACACGATGTTAATAATAGTCAAGGACTCTTATTATGGTGTTATACAAGAAATATGAGAATTTGACTATTATTCTTTCACCATACCCGGGTTCAAACGCAAGTGGGTGAATAATCGTACTGGCGTTAAAGTTGACAAATATGGTTTTACGCTTGTCAACCTTACATGTGATGGCTATGCATCCGAGCCATTCGTGTTGATGCATGTATGTCCCTAGATCATGATTTGTAATGTAATAGATCTTGTCTGTCTGATTATGATGTAATTTGTATTGATTAATGAAATGACATGGATTGTTTGTTATTTGTAATGTTTAATATTTCATTAATGAGTCGTGATTGAATTGATTGGGTTTATGATTGTTTGAATGGTTACATATAATGTTATATTAATTAAAACATTCAAACTTAACTTAATGAAGTTCTCATGCGAATAGCCCATGCGAATGGACCATACGCATGAATAACTTCATACGATTGACTCAATCGCACGACTGAACCAGGAGACTGGATAAGTCGTATGATTGACACATAAGATTGGCTCAGTCGCACGACTGAACCATACTTATGGCCCAGTCGCACGATTGAACAATACTAACCTATAAATAGACCCAATTCGTGGAAAAACGTAAGCATTCATACTATTACGATTCCAGACGTACCCTAGCCGTCCAGAGACCTCCCAAATCATTCTCCAAGTTCACAGAACACATTAGATCGATTCCTAATCGACTTCTAACGTTAGATTCAATTCTTGATTGATTCTTCGTGTGTTCTCACTGATTGGATTGCCAATCAAATAGGATTCCGCACTATTTGAGTTGGTTAACACGCTAATCACTAGGTATTTCGTTCAAATACCAGGTCCTAACAAGTGGCATCAGAGCTTTGGCTCTTGATTACGTGTTGATTCAATCAAGATTGCATGAAAGTTTGCGTTTTTACACTAAAAACGCAATCTTTGGTGTCAAAAGTGATCTTGGACGTTCCCTGCTCATCGAAGTTTGGTTTCTACGGACTTAGGCGATTAGGACTTGTGAAATTTTGAATTTTTACGGCTGAAACCCGTCAAACCTAGAAAATTTCGCAAAACAGCAGCTTCAGTCGCACGAGTGACCCATTCGCACGACTGGACTCCATTCGCATTGCTCACTCGCACGATTGGACCTAGTCGCACTTTCATTCGGCCGACTGAACCGTTCGTTCGCATAGCTCATACGCACCAGATTCATTCGCACGACTGAACCAATCGCCCAGTTCAGCCGCACGATTGAACCAGTCGCAGAGTTCATACGCACGACTAGACCATTCGCATCCTTCAGTCGCATCAGTGAAAGTTTGTTTGATTAGACTTAAAGTTATTCTCCATGTAAGATCAGATGTCAGCCTTTACTGCTGGGAAGGACTCGAGGATACAGAACCTGCTGTTGCTTGAGAGTGAGGTGGTAAATCACAATAAACCACCAAAGCTCTTGACTTTAGATGAGTTTCCCCACTGGAAACAACGTTTTGAGATCTACCTCAATGGAGTAGATCCAAATCTGTGGGAAGCCATTGAGATTGGGTATAGTACGCCGGTGGGAGCTGATGGAGTTAAGCTAACGTTAGGTGGGATGACGGATGCACAGAAAGTCAAGTACAATGCAGAGAAAAGGGTTTATGCATTGATTACTCAGTCTATCCCCAAAGAGATATTCCACCAGTATTCAGAGAATAGCAGTCCAAGAAACTGTGGGATGAGCTAGAGAAGAGGTATGATGGGAATGCTTCGTTGAAGGCAATCAAGGCAAAGGAGTTAAAGAAGGAATTCGATAACTTCTCATCGATTGGTAACGAGAGTTTAGACGACGTCATAGATAGATTCTACCACTTGATGAGCGAACTGCATACACATGGAGTGGAAACGACCATGGAAGAGAAAGTGAGTAATTTTGCAGATGGATTGCCTGATAAGTGGGCTTCATTCGTGTCTAACCTGAGACAGAATGGAATGCTTGCAAAGCTGGATATTAATGACTTCATTCTTAAGTTGCGAGAAGAAGCACTAAGGATGAAGTACAGAGCTCAGAAGTCTTCGTACACACAAAATCCAGCTTTGTACAACGCCACGCCTCAAGCTAAGACATCTGGAGCACCTCTCCAGACTGCTTTTGTGTCTAGCTCGTCAGGTCCTTCACATGCTTCTCCTTCTGGATCAGACACGTCAGGGTCGTCTTGTACCCACTATATTGGATCAGAAGCAAGTGCTACCAAACTGAAGACCGAGAACCTCGGTAATGTGACTGTGGAAGTAGCTCGAGAGCATATGGATCTTTTAGCTGCAGTGGTTCATTCATATGATGGACTTGTTGCTGGGAAGATTGGAAACTGCCATCTGGCAGACGAGGACTACGAGCAGGTGGACGAAATGGAGCTTGAGAGGATGGATATAATGTGGGCCTTAGCTAGTGCTGTCCGGAGGGCAAAGAAGTTTGTTAAAAAGACCGGACAGAACTTGGTAGCTACTAAGGATACCACATTTGGCTTTGACAAGAGCAAAGTGACCTGCTTCAATTGTGGAGAGAAGGGGCACTTCAAAAGAGAATGTGTCAAGCCAAAGAAGACGGGTAATGGGAACCCGTTCTCGTCCTTTACTCGCCAAGACAAGCAAGCTTCCAGTTCTACTTCATCAAACAAGGATCCAAAATCCTTGACTGCTCATGATGATGAAGGACAGGATTGGAGTTTCAGGTTTGTCTCACCAGGGGAATCAAACATTTCCAGTGTAGAGGATATTGATGATGATTCTGCAGGTGAAGGTGATCTAGCAGTTGAGATAGCGATGTCACATAGTGAAGAAGCAACTGCAGCCGAGGTCAGTTACAAGCCAAAGTAGGAGACTTCCACGTCATAGACAGAAAAGACAGAATCACCAGAACCAGAGACATCTGATGCTGCGTTGATGGCTAGCTCTTCTGAACCAACTCAGGTAAGTACTACTGACCAAATGTTTAATAATCATGCTTGTTCTGATTGTGATACTTTTAGGAATAGCATAGATGAAAAATTTTCCAGGTTATTAGATCATAATGATAACTTAGTAAAAGACTTGCAACTGTGCACTGAGGCTAACAGAGTATTAAAACAAAATGAGCATAGTTATAAAGAAAAGATAGACCTATTGACTAAACAGCTTAGGGAAACCGAAGTAGTTGCCTTTAACCAAGCAAATGACATTAGGTACTATCTAAACTCCCTAGAAGACACTAAGAAGCAAAAGGCAGTTCTAGAAGTAGAAGTAAATTCATTAAAACAGAAACTGCATAGTTGGACTAGTTCTTCACACATAGTTCAACACGTAGTGAGAGAAAGGAATAACGGGGAGGGATTGGGTTACAAAGTGGTTCCACCACCACCTGAGACCTTGATGAACACTAAGACTAGACCAGTAAATAATAACCCCATCAAGGATCACGTGGTGTCTACTCCTCTTGTTAGTGATCCAGATACCTCATGTTCATCTACTGAATCTGGACACAAACAAAAGAGGCCACTTCAAAGGAAAAGGGTAAATTGCCCTGTGTTAATCTGGAAAAGGAATTTGAAAAAGTTAACTTAAAGTCAGGGTCAAACAGAGTCAAATCAGAACCTAAAAGGACTTCAAATGTTAATTTTTCACATGCTACAAGTCAAAAACCAGTTAACCAAAAAGAGAAAGATGTTAAACAGGTTAAAACAGTTAATTTTGTTAAACCAGAGAAAACATCAAACGCACAAGAGTCAAAACCTAAAGTGATTAATGTTACTAGAGTGTCACGCACTTCTCCACAAAGAAAGTCTACTCATAAAGTTGATAGCCGGTCATGCTACAACTATGGAGAATGTGGACACATTGCTTCCTATTGTCCTTTCTATCAGACACCTAGGAAGAAGATTGACCTTCAGGACTCTAAGCCTAGGTCTTCTAAGAGGAGTTCTCTGACTCCACCTAGAAGAGCTAGTGAACCTAAAGTCTAACCTGTAAGCCAACTACTGTTTATCATAAACAGGCCTTGCACAAATCTGGCTTATGGAAAGAGAAGTCATCCTGCGTGTCTGATACTGATAACAAGAAGGAACCTGAGCTACCCTCACCCTCTAAGGGTCAATGGGTGGAGTTTATGATGTGTGATGCCTCTGGGAAACCCAAGCCAGTAAAGGCTTGGGTTCCTAACCTAAACTAATTCATTTACTTTGTATGTGCAGGGTGTTCGATACAGTGCTGAGACTAACACGTGGATTGTAGACAGCGGAGCATCCAGGCACATGACAGGAAATAGGGCCCTTTTATCAAACGTCAAGCAAATAAAAGGAGGGCATGTTTCCTTTGCTGGAAACAAAGGAGGCTATATCACAGCTCAGGGAGAAGTGGGAAATCAGAAAGTTAAGTTTGATAAGGTGAACTACGTTCAACAACTTCAAAATAACTTACTTTCTGTTTCCCAAATCTGTGATAAAGGATTTAAGGTCATCTTCGACAACAAGAAGTGTTACGTGCTGAAGAAAGACTACGTGATCCCAGAGGACCAAGTTCTGATGACTGCTTCAAGATATAAAGACCTTTATGTATTGGATTTGTCAACAGCTGCTACAACGGATCATGAGGTTCAGTGCTTTCTATCTAAAGCTACTGAGAAGGATTCCATCTCCTGGCATAGGAGAATGGGACACATTAGTCAAAGGAAGATGAATCATCTGATTCAGAAGGATTTGGTAAGAGGAGTTAATGTCAAGAACTTCAAACTTCCTGACTTTTGTGTAGCTTGCAAGAAAGGCAAACAGACGAAGAAGTCTCATAAGGAAAAGAAAGTTCATTCAATATAACTTCCTCTTGAACTTCTTCACATGGATCTGTTTGGTCCAGTCAGTACTAAGAGCATTGCAGGCGACTTGTACTGTTTTGTGGTCACTGATGACTACTCAAGGTTCACTTGGGTAATGTTTCTGAAATCCAAATCAGAAACATTTGAGTCATTCAAGGAGTTAGTAACCACACTGGAATCTCTCTACAAGCTAAAAGTTAGACAAGTACGCTCAGACAACGGGACAGAATTCAAGAACCAATGGATGGAGGCATACTGCAAGGAAAAGGGAATTGTGCATCAATTCACTTCTGCCTACACGCCTCAGATGAATGGTGTTGCTGAGAGGAAGAACAGAAGCTTGATAGAGACAGCACGGACTATGCTGGCAGACTCAAAACTGCCTATCCAATTCTGGATTGAGGCAGTGGCGAATGCATGTTATACACTGAATCGAGTCCTAATAGTCAAGCGCCACGGAAAGACATGTTACGAGATACTACAAAGACGCAAACCGAATTTGGAGTATCTTGAACCTTTTGGTGCGCCGTGCACACTTCTGAAGAAGACACAAGAAGGCAAATTCAGCGAGAAGGCGGATGAAGGAATCTTTCTAGGATACAACATACCGAACAAGCGAGTTTACAACAACTCAACGGGTCTTGTAGAAGTGTGATGTAATGTCGACGTTCAGAGATATACCACACCACCTACAGGCAAAGGACCCGCATACTTCTTCGATTATGATGGATTCTTCAAGTCTTTCAACATCCCTCTCTCTCCCTCGGATGATGAGTTAGCTACTAGGATGATGTATGATATCCTGAATACACCATCTAGCACACATGGAGAATCATCTACTCAGTCAGGGGGAGTAGTCGATGACAGTGACTCCTCCTCTGAAGATGAAGCTGAAGAAGATGACCAGAACAGTCAGGAGGAACAGGTTCCAGTTCCTGAAAGTCCACAAGCATCTACCAGTGATGCACCTTCGACTTCTGAACCTCAAACTCCAACTACCTCAGATGCAGAACCAAATGTTCATAATCTTGGCTCTGAGGTAGCTGTTCCTACTACTCCAGGATCACGATTACACGTCTATCATCACCTTGACAATGTCATTGGGGATGTAAGATCAGGAGTACAAACCCGAAATCAGCTATAGTCAGCTGATTACGTCTCAGTTATGGAGAAGGGTTACATTCATGATGGTGCTTATCGATGTTTTGTCTCGCAGGTTGAGCCAAAATATGTCAGTGAGGCACTAAATGATGAGGCGTGGGTGAGTGCCATGCAAGAAGAACTTCTGCAGTTCAAGAAGTTAGGTGTATGGACTCTGGTTGATAGACCTAAAGGTGCTAAATTCATTGGCACCAAATGGGTACTAAAATGCAAGAAGGATGACCAAGAGGTCATTATCAGGAACAAAGCTCGATTGGTGGTTCAAGGTTTTCGCCAAGTCGAGGGGATTGACTACAATGAGGTGTTTGCACCCGTGGCAAGGATGGAAGCCATTCGTATCTTCCTTGCCTATGCATCATACATGAAGATTAAAGTCTACCAATTAGATGTGAAGAGTGCATTCCTTCATGGGGAAATCAGGGAAACAGTCTATGTAAGTCAACCCGAGGGATTTGAAGATCCTTATCATCGGGATAGAGTTTACAAGCTCGACAAGGCTTTATACGGGCTTCATCAAGCTCCTCGAGCTTGGTATGAGAAACTCTCGACTCAAACACATCGGTATTAAATACCATTTCATAAGAGATTGTTTTGAAAAGAACTTAATTGATGTGGTTAAAATTAATACTGATTTTCAACGCGCTGACCTCTATACTAAAGCCTTTGATAAACCACGTTTTCAATATTTGCTAGAGGTCAACGGCGTTAAAAAGAAAAGTGAGGTTATTCCTGATGATGATAATGTGTAGTCCGATGTAGTTTAGTTAAAGACTTTTTATTTTATTTTTTTACTTGTTTATTTTCGTCTGTGAAATTTAAACTCATGTTATTTTGGTGTTTATTAAAATCCTAAAATAATTAAACCAGTAATGATTTTAGTATTTTAGGGGGAGAATATGTCAGCAAGTTAACATTTAAAAAAACGAGGGAGAAGGAGTGAATAGCTGATATAAGGTAGATCGTATCTGTGATACCGATTCAACACCTTTGGAAAATGATAGTACACAGGAACAAATCAAAAGGGACTCTTAAAAATTTAAGTTTTGAAAAGATGCAAAAATTTAAAGTATAAGTCTGTGTAGTCTAGGCAATAAAAAAGGGAAGATGATAGAAAACTGGTAACTCCTAAGGTAACACAAAGAAAGTAGACCTAGAGGTTGCTAGACCACAAATGATATGTCGGTAGATTCAACACAATAGATTATTAGACCTGACTGGTGATCTCAAGATCAAACTAAGTTGTTCAACTGACTGTGGGATTCCATCTTATCACTGGTTAACACAATCAACAATATTCCAATAAGGGGTAATGAGCATGTAAACGCCACAAATGTGTGCGGATGACCATAATTAGAGCAAAGCAAAGAAAAATGAAAGACAAATGCTATAAAGCTAATGACTTATGTTGTTGGTGCATTTTGTGCAAAATAAAATAAGCTGCTCTAACAAGGGATAGGTTGTGTGCCTCTCTGCTGTGCGATGGCACTGACCTGAGGATAAGCATAACCTAGATATTCTAGAATTCATTGTTGTTTGCCGCCTCTCTGCTGTGCGATGGCACTGACCTGAGGACTGGCTTCTCTTTGAAAGCTCTAAGAATAGTCTCTTCTTGTAAGAATACCCGTAGACCGCTCAAAAGCTCCTGAGGAATGTTGATTACCATATAAGTGTGGGATCCACAAATGTTAGTTTGAAATAATCAAACCTAAATCAATCATCAGTCTGTGTCAAAAGTCTGTGTATGGATTTAAGTGGACAAGCATATTGACAATCATTGTGGCTGCAATTCTCAAAAGTTCAAATCAATGTGACAATCTAAGAGTTCCAGTATGATTTCCTTAAGTTGCTAACGACTCTGGATGAACACCGAGAATTGAGCATCAAAATATTTTGATAACAAGTCCCAAATGATTTGACTTGCCTGTATGATTCCAAAATTGAATTGGTCCAGGTGTGGTCAATCCAAGTTGAAGCTGTCTATTCCGGAACCAAATCCCGTAGATGTCTATCTTAGGATTTATCTCTCACAAAAAGCCAAAAACAAGTTTGTTTTTAGTATTTAGTTTAAGTTTTCTAAGTTAGTTAGTAGTTTTAAGTTTGTTAGTTTGTCGGACTACATCAGGAAAATCAGTAAGGAATCAACTCACTAAAAAGGGTCATGTCTGAGATGACCACATGTGCTTTAAAAATTTAAAACAGTCACGTCTGAGGTGACAAAGTGTTTAAAAGGGTCACGTCTGAGGTGACTAAATTGTTTAAAAGGATCACGTCTGAGGTGATCAAAAGGTTTTCAAGTTAAAATGATCATGTCTGAGATGATCAAAAGATCATAACGTTAATTTCAAAAGTTAAAAGGGTTTTAAATGTAAATGGGTAAAAATGGCAGAAAATTAACTAAGTGTGACCCATTCGCACGAATGGACCATACGTATGGACTAACCATACGAATGGAAGCCATTCGCACGAATGGACCATGAGTATGGACCATCAAACCGAATGGCCCATACGATTGGCCCAGTCGGAGGCTTAAGGGCGAACGAGTGAGTCAGTCGCACGACTGAAATCCAGTCGGACGACTGGAGAAGGGCGACTGACCCAATCGCACGACTGAGTCCCACTCGCACGACTGAAAGGTGCGTATGAACTCAGTCGCACGATTGAAACTAGGGTTAGTATAAATAGAAGGGGAGTCGGTCGCAGAGACTCATCACCCTCAAAGAAACCCTAAATCGCACGACTTAACTACACTCTGCCAAAATTTCATTTGATTCCTAAAACACCCGTTTCTTGAGTACTGATCATTTCTATCGACTTTACAGGTAATTTGCGGTGAAGAGAAAACAAAATAACGGTCCAATTGATTCTGGATCTGCAAAATTCAGACCCAAAAGCAAACCAGACTTAAACGGCCTAATAACCTAATCTAACTACTCAAACAGATGAAATTAAGTGTGTTAGGGGTTATAAGAAAGTATCGCGAGTCAAATGAACTAGATAACGATGTCTAAAACTCAAAATTGGTGAAAAAGTAAATTTGAATTGAACAGACAGTATATCATGCGATTGGACAGGCTGATGAACTTCAGTCGCACGACTGAAGGGTGCGATTTGCCTAACCGCACAACTGAACCATGCGTATGAAGCTCAGTAGCACGACTGGTGTAACCGCATAAGAGTACATGCGCATGAGTCCAGTCGCATACTCAGTCGTACGCATGAGATCATTCGCACGTCTGAACCTCAATTCGCACTGTTCAGTCGCACGACTAATCTCAGTCGCACAACCTCAATCGCATGACAGAAACGTTCTATTCAAGTTTAAGTGTTTCATGATGTTCTTAGCCAATGGTACTAATGTTTATATTGATATGTGTTACAGATGGCGAGTCGATGGACCATGAGCATGAAGCATAACATATGTGCTCATCTGGATTTGACATCCAGGAACGCGGCTGACTTCTCAGGCATCATCACTTTTCTGCTGAGATCTAGGATTGCTCATGCTATCTCTACACCGTGTACCCCTTATAGATCAATACAGCAGGCCTTCTGGGAAGGCGCGACCGTTGATAGATCCTCTGAGCCTCATTGCATCAGGAGTATGATCTTTGGTGAGGCTATTACCATCTCAGAGGAGGATCTGAGGATTGTTCTACAGTTAGGGGATGACGCTGATTGTCCTACTCGTCTACACCCCCTCACGGTCAGAGGATGTTTTCTGAGAGCCAAGTACTCTGGGGACATCAATGCTGGGGTACTCAACAAGAGTAACCTCTGTCCCCAGTTCAAGTATCTTGCGCATGTTCTACTGAAGTGCATAGCGTCGAGGAAGGGAGGATTTGATGAGTTGTCGGATCAGATCCAGAACGCCTAT
Organism: Flaveria ramosissima; assembly: GCA_025215565.1. Taxonomy (NCBI): domain Eukaryota; kingdom Viridiplantae; phylum Streptophyta; class Magnoliopsida; order Asterales; family Asteraceae; genus Flaveria; species Flaveria ramosissima. The sequence continues at coordinate 48,441,557 of CM046030.1, forward strand.
GCTGCGTTGGTGCTGAACCACCCGTTCAGCTTCTCCAAACTGATCTTCACCTACCTGGTGGAGAACATTGAGGGGAAAGGGAAGGAAGGCTTCTGCATGTATCCGAGGTTTATGCAGATGATTATAGATCAGAAGCTTCCCTCCCTGCCGAAGGAGAAGGAGGATGCAGTAGTGCTCGAGGTTATGGATGACACTACGTTGGGGAGGATGAAGGTGTACAGGGGGAAGCAGGTGAAACCCCCTGTCAGGAGGTTGTTTGGGCATCTGGCCCGTGCTGACTACATGGTGCCAGCCAAGAGAAAGTGGCGCCACGATGATAGTGATTCCGATGTAGAGCAGATCGCTCTACCAGCTCATGATTCGGATGATGATGATAGTGGAGACGCCGGGGATGATATGCCTGCTCCACCGAGAGGCACTGAGTTTGATGTTATTCCCCCGGTGTCTGCCCCTGCCGGAGATGTTGCTGAGACGGCCGGTTTTCATCAGGAGTTTGTTGTTAGTGCTGAGGAGGAGGAGGAGTCTGATGAGGAGCCCCTCACGAGAACTGTGGGAAGCAAGGTTGTTCCCACAGAACACGGGCTACGGGTGGTTGGTGAACACCCTCGAGACTCCAGAGAGACAGAGACTGACCCGAGTTATGCTCCGGGTTCAGCAGGCAGAGTTGTAGGGGGAGCATCCACTTCCACAGGGACAAGGAGGAAGAGGATGGCTCAGCCCCATGGACTGAAGAAGAAGAAGCGACGACTGACCTTCGTTACCACTGTAGCCTCTACTTCCACCACCACAGCCACCACATCCACCACAGCCACCACATCCACCACTGCTACCACAGCCACCACCATACCTACCACCACTGTACATTTCCCATCCACCACCATACCATTTACACCCACATCACCTCCACCATTTTACCGACCCATATTCACCACAGCCACCACCACCACCACCTCACATCATGCAGGACCGTCAGCCCAGTCCTCACACACGTATGGATCACCTCTACCTCCAATCGGGGTAGAGGAACAGCTGTCGGCGCTAAACCGTATGGTGATGCGCTTGCTAGCTGCAGACGAGGAGAAAGCTGCTTAGATACGCCAATTGACCGACCTGACTGCTGCCCAGTCTCAACAGATGGCAGAGCAGGCTCGTGTGATAGAGCAGTAGACCCAGCTGATGGATGCACAGAGAGTTGAGATGTCCCAACTCCAGGAGCAGCATGCCCAATCAGCCAAACGTATAGAGGAGTTGGAGACTACCAACAAGACCATCATGCTGCAATTAAAGGGATCAAAGGATGAGCCCTTAAAGATAAAGGAAGGGGATGGAGATGATGGAGATGGTGATGATGATGATGAAGATGATGATGAGGATGAGGAGGATACTGAGGATGAGGAGGAAACAGATGAAGAAAGGACAGAGGGAAAAGATGATGATGACGAAGCAGAAGGAGGGGATGCGGCTGCATCGGCCTCTGCTTTAGGTCAAGAAAGACGATCGAAGAATCGACAGGACCAGTCAGCTACCACCTCTGCTCCTCCGAGCGATGAGACCCTGATTCAAGACAAAAGTACAGACTAGATGTTTTATGTATTTATTTATTTTTGTGTTTGAATCATGTACTGAAAACAATGTTTTGAATGTCTATATATTAAGTTAATGTACTTCTGTTTGATTACTTACTAATGATTTATGTGTTTGAATGTTTAAATCAAACAGATCCAAATTTTCAAAGAGATGAGTTTGATATTGCTCCCCTTCAACAGGTCAAGACTCAACTAACCATGATTCTTGATCTGCGGATTGTAAGAAGGTCTGTGAGTTATACCCCTGAAGAAGGGGAAATAATTCATGACCTATCTAACGAGCAACTCGCAGAGATGTTCAGACTCAATCCGGATGAAATTGTCAAAGATGCTCCAACAGTTGATTCGACTAGTGATGAAGAGCTAAACGATGTTGATGAAGTCGAGGTCGAAGATATCACTGCAGAAGAGTACCCTCAGTATGCTGACAACGAGGGTAATGTGGTCCCCAATCTGGGTGAGTACCTAGTCAGTGATACTTTTGAGGTACTGAACAAGATGGAGCAGGAAACGGAGAAGGCAGAAGGAACAGCCCAAGCCTCAAATGATGACGTAGACATTCGAAAGGCTGAGTGGGCTGCCTGTTTTGAAGAAGTGAGAGCCCAACGTGCTGCACCAAAGAAAGATGCCTACACCAAGCTCTACAGAGTCAAGAAACACCACAAGGTGTCAGGCAGGATTATACCATGGGCTTATTTTGATGATCTTAACGCGTATGCAGTTAAGAGAGAACAGGGCATAAAGTACTTCAGATTCCCACATGATCTGAAGACTCTACCAGGTTTTGAGCTCAACCAGCTGGCTAAGCTAAAGCTTTTGTATGCTGACCCAAGGAAGATGTCAGGCTGGTTCGAGGCTGCCATTAAGAAGGAGTACCACACCAGATGGGTTAACTTCAGACCCCAACAGCCTACTAGGTACATAAGAAGGTCTGAGTTGATGCCATTACTGGCAAGCCCAAGATTGTGTTGAAGTGGAGTCCTCCGCGCACAATGTCGAGAATCCCACTTAGGGAAATGCCACAGGACTTCACTCCACATTTCAAATGGTGATGCTATGATTGGAGAACAGTTGAAGCGGTCATAGTCCTAAGTAAAGAGGGACAAATGGATACAATCAGGGTATTCGACTCGATGTGGCTAACTAACTTGTCGGCTAATGATGTATATACATTATACAAGTGGCCACTGTTCTATGAAACACAAGATATTGTACAAGCCCTCCAGTTCCAAAACGTTATACGACTCTGCTTCGCGTTTGAGATTCACGCGGGAGTCACCAAAGAGGAGAAGTACAAGAAGTACAAGGAGGTTATGCAGAAGACAAGAGATTAGATAGATCTAGGTCCAAGGGGAAGTTTGTTGATGCATGTATGTCCCTAGATCATGATTTGTAATGTAATAGATCTTGTCTGTCTGATTATGATGTAATTTGTATTGATTAATGAAATGACATGGATTGTTTGTTATTTGTAATGTTTAATATTTCATTAATGAGTCGTGATTGAATTGATTGGGTTTATGATTGTTTGAATGGTTACACATAATGTTATATTAATTAAAACATTCAAACTTAACTTAATGAAGTTCTCATGCGAATAGCCAACGCATGAATAACTTCATACGATTGACTCAATCGCACGACTGAACCCGGAGACTGGATCAGTCGTATGATTGACATATAAGATTGGCTCAGTCGCACGACTGAACCATACTTATGGCCCAGTCGCACGATTGAACAATACTAACCTATAAATAGACCCAATTCATGGAAAAACGTAAGCATTCATACTATTACGATTCTAGACGTACCCTAGCCGTCCAGAGACCTCCCAAATCGTTCTCCAAGTTCACAGAACACATTAGATTGATTCCTAACCGACTTCTATCATTAGATTCAATTCTTTATTGATTCTTTGTGTGTTCTCACTGATTGGATCGCCAATCAAATAGGATTCCGCACTATTTGAGTTGGTTAACACGCTAATCACTAGGTATTTCGTTCAAATACCAGGTCCTAACAATTCGTTTTAGCAAAACAAGTCACGGAAGCATTCTTTGTTAATGACCCGAGCCAACCGAGATACCACATCGTATTACAAGGTAAACGTCGTGTTGGTGTAGATAATATTGTCGACGAGGAAGAATAGACCTGCCCCCGTTTTCTGTTGGCATTCAACCAATAAATGATGGAACTGAAGGTACCACACACTTACACTCTGACCATAATGAAATGATTTATATAAACACGTCACGTGAGAGTTAAAGACCAAGCTTTGATAATTATATATATATATATATTATTTCTATAATATTTTTTTAATTATAGTAAATAAATTAACACAAATGTTTTGTGTAGGAGGGACAATGATGATGAAAGGAATACACATTTCGCTATTTTTTTACCTCATTTGAAAAGTTCGTTATAAAGTTGTCGTTATGCATGCATTTCTATTAATATATTACCATTTATTTATGTTCTATTTCAACACAATAGTACTAAAGTAATACTACTAGAATAATAACTAGTAATTTCTACTCGCTCGATACATATTACTATAACATAATTTCAAAGGTCGGTTGCTTTTTTAATTATATTTTACTCAATCTTAACTTTTCATATATAAAATATTTTTCAAGTTCAAAGCATAACTCTTTCCATAAGTAAGTCTTTTACACCGATGATAAGTATGTATACTATCACAACAAGAGATGTTAAATTTTCAACAAAAATTAGTTTCGATTAATAATAAAATATAAAAATATCAATATTTTAAAAAACTAAAAAAGATTAAAAAAAAGCTTCAGTTATCATATTTAACCTTTGGAACAAAAAGAATATTAAAGAAATAATATAAAGTTGCTCCTTCTTTATTTGAAAATGAATGTCTAATTTAATATTTATTTCAATATAAGTTATTTCCTAATTAATTCAAAAACCATCCCAATCCCTACCGCTTCACAAAGTAGTTTCTAGAGTTCTTCACCATTATCTCCACCAAATTCAAAACTCTCTCAAATTATTGATTCTCCTGTCACATTTAAGCTTAGTATTTTCAAAAATCCTCGGTATAGTTCTTCTCTAAACTCTCATTATAGTATTAAACGATGATGGTAGCATTTTGCTCATTATTGTGAGCGTAATTTTAGGTTTGATGAATCACGACTCTAATCAAGTTCAAGTTTTTTCTTTCGAAAGTTAAGATTTGACGAACATGTGATGTACTCAACCGTATGTTGTTGTGAATTTCATATTTATACTTTATGATTTGTTATTTGAAGGGTTAATGGATTAAGAAATGTCAAGTGGTCCCTATATGTTGTTTATGCATGATTTAGTAATATATTGCACATGTGTGGTTGTTGTATTCAGAGAATGTGTGTGTTATGTGTTATTGTATTAAGAATTTATATGTGGTCCATATATATCGTTTGTGTAAAGAACATTCAATCAAACTGAAAATAACAGGCTAGGTTAGAATAAAGAACATTCATTTTTTGGTGAAAAATGTAAACTTTGTCTTATAGATGAAAGTATACAACTAGAAGATGATTTTATATAGAGATGAGAAAGCAATTTTTTGCAGGCATGCCATTTAAAAACTTAGTGCTAGATTTTGATTGTTATTGTTTTTTGTTTTAAGTTTTTGAGTTAGTTTTTTAAAAGGCCTTTGAATTTTGACTCAGAATTGGTTTTTACTAAAGCTTTAATTGTGGTTGTAGTATGTGTTTTAGGTATCTAGTTAGGTATCTCATAGAAGAAAATGAGCTGATTTAATTAGGATAACATGTTTTGAGTTCTGAATTTCACTAGCTAAGATTGATATTCTTAAAAAGAAAGTTATGGAAACAATGTGAATATTTACTTCATATCTACAACAAATTTTTTTATGGGTTAAAAAATAGGGGAAGTCTATCCGATTTGGACTAGTATTTTTGGTGTAAATGTAATTTTATTCACTCTCATTATGATAATTTTCCTTTGTTTTATAGTAAAATATAAAGACTATGTCTAGAAGAGGCAAACGCGGTGTTGGTTCTTGTTAAAAAAAACTAGCAGAGGAGGACTATTACATTAACTTTGATGAGAATAATCAACCAGACGGTGATAATGAATCTATTTTTATATCATGGTTTGGTATTAAATGTAAGCAAATGCTTTCGTATCATATAGATGCGAAACATATAGAACAAAGCACGTGGGATCAACTATGGTTAGAACGAGTTCATAGGTTCAATAAAGGTTCACGGTGGATTTTTCAAAGGTTGTAGACGAGTTACAAGAGACAGACGAGTAAACTTGAACCAGGTAAGACCCTCAGTACAAAGTATGGAGGGGAACCCAAATATTTGTGTTGGCTGTGCATCTGGTCGATCATTTATCGATTATCCACCAATCAAGGTAATATTTTTATAGGTTTAATTATCGTACAGATAAACATCTATTTATTAATAATATTGTATGGTTTTGCAGAATTTGACGAGATGTGTTTTCCTATGTGCACACCAACCTGGTTTGAAATTAGAGGTTGCTAAATGACAGGTATGGCCAACTTCAGACACGATCTTACATGGGAAACCAATAAGCACAGGTTGTGTCAAAGTCCAAGTAGATACCATTATTGAAGGTCGTGAAAAAATAACTGTCGTTGATTTGACACGAAATGATGAGATTAGTTTGGTTGGTGATATGCTTCATGCAGGACCGGTGAAGGGTATGCAATTACAACACAACAACACAATGAGGAGAGTTCTTTAGAACACTTAATAGATCAAATAGGGAGCTGGTAACTTAAGTGAAAGATGCTAAGAACACAAGTAAAAATGAGACTAAACAAGATAGCTAACAACACAAGTATTTGGTTTTCAAGAATGATGTATATTGTTTCTCAAGTTCTTTTACGAATGTTACAAAACATAGATCAAAAGTTACAAGTATTTGAGATACTTTATACTACATCCTACAGCCGGCCATATTTTAAAGGCCAACTAGATACATAAGACTAGACAACAACAAAATCAAATGTATAGTCAAAAGGCATATTGTCTTTTGACTAGTGACTATGACATGCCATAGCTCACATCCTAATATATTACAATAAGGATAAAAGTACATAAAGTAGAAAGCTCAGACTCAAGACCTCAATGTATAGTTACCAAAAGCATGGACCTTTTCACCAACTCATGTAAGTTGGTGACTGAATAGAGTTGCAGCGGAAAGGTGGTCCAACTTTATGGTAAAGTACATCAGATAAAAGCATGTATCTAAAAGTCTTCAGAAGAAATCTGTCTTCACTCTTTGGCTTCGGAAGACTTTGTCTTTGAAGCTTCAGAAGACTTCACTTTTGGCTTTGGAAGATGTTGGTCTTGGCTTCGGAAGATTTTACACTTAGAATATTTCTAGTGCAAGGTGTAAAACTTCCGAAGCATTTCTACTTCTGTTCTTCAGTGCATGCATGCAGAGAGACTTTAGATGTTTTGGCTGCATAAGACTATAGGAATCCTTACAAACTCCCCCTAGGCTAATGCTACGAACACATTTGAAGATCTTCAGCTTTTGACAATCCTCATTATGATGATGACCATGCCCTTCTTCATTAGATGGTCAGGATCACTCAGACTCTCATAATATCTTCTCATCTCAAAGAGATCATGAAGAGTTAGGTTGAATAGGTCTTGCCATGTGTAGACATCTTCACCACATTGATCTTTGATCACATGCCATCTCTATGGATTAGTTGTGAAGGTCCAGGATAAGATGGGTCATTCAGATGCAAGAGGAGCCACTTGGATTGGAGTTGATTGGGCTATCTCTTCGTGCACTTCCTCAGGTTGATCTGACTCAACCTGAGGTATAGAGGAGGATGATTCAGACTTCTTCTTCTTCTTTGACTTTGATTTAGAAGCCATCCTCTTCTTCCTCTTTGAGGACTTTAACTAAGAAGACTGGTTTGCAGCACCTTGTTGATCAATTTTGTCTTGCTCAATTGGGTGTTCCTCCTTCACACGTTTAGAAGGAGAGGGAGTTTGACCCTGCTGTGGATCAGAAGATGAAGCTTGCTGAGGCACAGCAGGAGGTCCAAGTTGTGTTGTCTCAGGTTGCTCAACCTTAACCTCCACTTTAGAAGGAGCTTGACTTGGAGGGGAGTGTAGGTCAATTAGCTCTCCACTTTTGATCTTCTTCTTGATTACCCTGATGTGCTCATCCATTATGGATAGAGACATAGGGCCAAGTCTCCTTCAGGAGAATCCATACAGCTTAAAGAAGCTCATCATCCTTTGTCTATCAGCAGACTTCTTCATACTCTTTTGGATGATGGCTCTTGACTTGTCAGCCTCTTCCGGAGAGCCCTGTCACACCATAAACTACTTCAGAAATTCATCCCCTCAGTGAAACACCTACTGGTGAAGGTGTCTCACATTTTCTCTCTGGCCAAAGCTTGGATGTTACACCAAGCAATGAAGGCCAAAGCTCTCTCCACCATGTGTCACAAAGGTATGTGGGTGACAAAGGGAAAAGGATTCTAACTCTTGAGGAGATTGAGGAGGAGGAGAGAAAGGAAAAGGAAGCTAAGGGGAGAAAGTTCCTCTGGGTCTTCAGGCTTTATGCAAGCTGCAATCAGGGCTGCCCCCAGACCAAACACTCAAGATGATGAGTTGAGGGCAGTCAGGATTACTTACCTGCAAACCAGCAACTGTGACATAGATGAAATCATATCTTTATCCTTAGAGGAACTAAATGAACTGGCTGACATTGAAGTGTCAAGAGAGATGAAAGAAGCAGAGGAGGCAAGGCTACTTCTCCAATTCAAAGAGGAAAAGAGACAGAAAAGATTATACAAGCATGTTCCTACTCTCTCTCCAGTTCAAGAAAGTCTTGTGCAAGAAGCTATGGCAGCTACACAAGAACCTCAAGTAGACAAGGAAACAGATAGGCAAAACATGATCAACTACCTGAGTGCCAGAGGTCTTTACCAGGCATCTGCACTTCTTACTTTGTCCTTTGAGTACATTGAGTTTGAGTATCTCAAACAGCTTGAACTTCAAGTGCTCAAAGAACAAAAGGCAACAAAGAGAAATATGAGGGAAGATGCTGCAAAGTCAAGAGCCATCATCCAAAAGAGTATGAAGAAGTCTGCTGACAAATAAAGGATGATGAGCTTCTTAAAGCTGTATGGATTCTCTGGAAGGAGACTTGGCCCTATGTCTCTATCCATAATGGATGAGCATATCAGGGTAATCAAGCAGAAGATCAAGAGTGGAGAGCTGATTTACTTACACTCCCCTCCAAGTCAAGTCCCACCTGTGAGGGAGGAACACCCAACTGAGCAAGACAAGACTGATTAACAAGGTGCTGCAGACTAGTCTTCTCAGTTAAAGTCTTCTAAGAGGAAAAAGAGGATGGCTTCCAAACCAAAGTCAAAGAAGAAGAAGAAGAAGAAGCCTAAATCATCCACCTCTACACCTCAGGCTAAGGGGCTGTTTGGCAGCTTCTGAATGATTAAGTGCTGAACCAATAAGAGGTCTGAATCATTAAGTGCTGAATCATTAAGAGGTCTGAACCATTAAGAGCTAGTATATAATTTAACTATTCAAAGACACATGTCTGACCAATTCAGATAATATTTTTAACCATTCAGCATTAGACCTCTTAACCATTCAGCATCAATATAATGCTTAACCATTCAGAGGTAAATCTCTTAACCATTCAGACATGTGCTCGCGAAACAAACAGTCTGAACCATTAAGTGCTGAACCATTCAGACATCTGAACCATTAAGAGGCTGATTAAGAGGCTGCCAAACAGCCCCTAAGTCAGATCAACCTGAGGAAGTGCATGTAGAGGCAGCCCAATCAAGTCCAATTCAAGTGTCTCCTCTTGCAGCTGAGAGACCCATCTTATCCTGGACCTTCACAACTAATCCAGAGAGATGGCATGTGATCAGAGTAAAGGTGTTGAGAATGTCTACACATGGCAAGAGTTATTCAATCTACCTCTGCATGATCTCTTTGAGATGAGAAGATATTATGAGAGTCTGGGTGATCCTGACCATCTAATGAAGAAAGGCATGGTCATCATTATTATGAGGACTGTCAACAGCTGAAGATCTTCAAATGTTTGGGTAGCATCAACCTAAGGGGAGTTTGTAAGGATTCCTATAAATCTGATGCAGCCAAAACATCCAAAGTCTCTCTACACACATGCACTGAAGAATAGAAGTATAAATGCTTCAGAAGTTTTACACCATGCACTAGAAAAATTCGAAGCCAAAAGTGAAGTCTTCCGAAGCTTTGGTATCCGAAGCCAAGACCAACATATTCTGAAGCCAAAAGTGAAGTCTTCCGAAGCTTTAAAGACAAAGTCTTTCGAAGCCAAAGAATGAAGACAGATTTCTTCCGAAGACTTTTGAGGATATGCCTTTATCCGATGTATTTTACCATAAAGTTGGACCACCTTTTCGCTGCAACTCTGTAAAGTCAACAACTTACTTGAGTTGGTGAAAAGGTCCATGCTTTTGGTAACTGTACATTGAGGTCTTGAGTCTGTGCTTTCTACTTTATGTACTTTTATCCTTTTTATAATATATTAGGATATGAGCTATGGCATGTCATAGTCACTAGTCAAAAGGCAAATCTGCCTTTTGACTCTACATTTGATTTTGTAGTTGTCTAGTCAATTGTATCCAGCTGGCTTTCATAGTATGGCCGGCTGTAGGATGTAGTATAAAGTAGCTCAAGTACTTGTAACTTTCTATCGTATGCTTTGTAACATTTGTAATAGAAATTGAGAAGCAATATACAACATTCTTGAATAACAATTACTTGGGTTGTTTGTCATCTTGTTCTGTCTCATCTTTACTTGTGATCTTAGCATCTTTCACTAAAAGCTAACCAGTTCCCTATTTGATCTGTTAAGTGTTCTAAGCAACTCTCCTCATTGTGTTGTTTTGTTGTGACTGCATACCCTTCACCGGTCCTGCATTTGGTATCAGAGCATTTCAGGCTCTTGATATAAGATCTCACTATCTTAAGATCCCTCACACACACAAAATACTTAACAACTCAAGTGGCAACTATTACCAAAGCTGATATGGAAACTTGAACTATGACAAAGTCTCCACTGATCACTCCTGAAGACTTTGATACTTGGTGTCAAAGAATGGAAGGCTTCATCAAGTCTCAAGACTCCAGGATGTGGGACACTGTTGTTGAAGGACCTTACATACCAAGCACCACTTCTGCTAGTGGTGGTGGTTTGATTCCTAAGGCTGTGGCTGATTACTCCAAAGAAGACAGGAAGAAAATAGAGATTGATCAGAAAGCCATGACAGCCCTTCAAAGTGCTCTTCCAAACTCCATCTATAGAGGCTTTAAGAAGTGCAAAACTACCAAGAAACTACGGGAAGCACTAAAGCTGATGTATGAGGGGTCTAGTGAAGCAAAGGAGAACAAGAAGGATCTCCTGAAGCAGCAGTTTGAAAACTTCACCTTCAAGGTAGGTGAAACCATGACTCAACAATACTTCTGGTTTGTTGAGATTGTGGATACTCTAATGGATGTTGGAGTAACTCTTGACAACAGGGACATTGTAAGGAAGTTTATGTCCTCTCTTCCTAGACAATGGACACATTACTGTGTTGTTATCAAGAGGACTGAGAACCTTAAGACTTTTACTCTTACAGAGTTGTATGATATTCTTAGTGGCTACCAGATGGAGATGAACATGCAAAACTCATCTGGTAACTCAAGCAATCAACTGAGTTCAGCCCTTTATGTGGTTGAAAGGGAAAGCATTAAGCCACAACATCATCTTATATGCTACCCTGACAACTCACAAAAGGGCCCTTTCATCACCTTCCCAGAGACGCCAAGGGAAAGCTACACTTAAGGAAGTCCTTTCCAAGAGACAAGTTCTTCTCATGCTTTTGTCTCTGTTGATGATACTTTAGGCAACTTTCTCCTCACCCTTGAAGATTAGGATTGTATCCATCAAGATGATCTGGAGTACATGGAGATAGTCCAGCTGATGGCCCTTCTCACTCATAGAGCCAAGAAGTTCTACAAGACGACATGGAGAAAGTTTCCAAGCAATTCAGCCAGTGAAAAGTTTGGGCTGGATAAAAACAAAGTAAAGTATTACAACTGTAACCAGATGGAACGCTTTGCAAGAGAGTGTAAGGCACCAAGGACAAATGGTGGCCAAGCACAAACCAGACCAAACTACACTGAGAAAGCCCCCCAGAATAAGAAGCCAAAGCAGCAAGTTGCAGTTGCTGTTGAAGAAGGAGGCTTTGACTGGAGCTTTCAGGTAGAAGATGCATCTCCAAACCAAGCACTCATGGCAGAGCACGAGGAAGCCAAGGTATTGGAACATATTTGTACTCCTGAATGCATTGCTAATGTCAATAGATACAGGTCCTATAACTTATAAATGAGATCTGATCTTGAGTCCTTAAATATCTTAAAAGCTGAATTTAAAAGAGCTGAAAATGATTATAAACTAAAGATAGAGGACTTAAAGAAAACCATTTCAACTCTTAAACATGAGGATACAAACTACAGAACTCAGATCAAAGACCTCATTACTAAGCTAACTGAATGCCAGACTGAGCTTGTGATCAGCAAAGCCAAGGCAGAAAAATGTATTCTTGAAGAAGAGACCTTCAAGAACATAACATCCTCATCCTTGCATGCAAAAGTTTGTTATCAAAATAAGCAGGGACTAGGATCTTGTGAGATAGCTCCTCCACATACAATCTTTTCTGTAAGATCTCCTAGGTGTGGAACTTGTGAAGATGAGCTTCCCCTCATAGATCCTCTGACTGAAGAGGATGAAAAGGAGATGGTGTAGAATGGTCCTGAGAAGAGTGAAGAGGAGATTGCAGAATCGGGTTTGTCACTTAACACTTGGATTTCTCTCAAACTCACTTATATTACACTCAAATCAAATGAAGTAGAATCTCTCCTAAGAGTTGATAATAATATAATAAGTAGCAAAGAATACAAGGAAATAATTTTGAAGGCACTTGTATATATTACTTCTCAACTCAAAGTATTACAAGACTCTTACAAGCATAAAACATGAGTTATAATGATAAACTATATATACTAGATCCTACAACCGGATATACTTTGATACCAGCTAGAAACCTAAAGCATATACTACAATGCTAAAGTTAAGGTATCTTAGATAGAGTATTATCTAAGATATGGTAGTCATGACATGTCCATGACTTACCTTTTGTCACCAACTAAAGTTGGCAACTGTACTAACTGATAAAGGTAAACAGTGGAATAAAGTATGGTCAACTACATGGCTTTTGAGAAAACGCCATGCAGTACCTCAGAGGTTTGCAGCGGAGTGTCAGGGAGACCATACTTATGTCCACTGGATAATAGTAATGTCTTCCGAAGGTAAGTTGGCTTCGGAAGAACAAGTTCTTCCAAAGCCACTTATACTTTGGAAGAGGCTTCTATACTTCCGAGGCTTGAGGACTTCTTTCATACTTCGGATGTTGACTTTTGATCTTTCACTCTAAGTCTTGATCTTCGGAAGTGAATACTTTGTCTTCGGAAGTTGATCTTACACTTTGTCTTCGGAAGAGCTCCTTTTCCTTCGGAAGTTCCACACTTAGCTTCGGAAGTCCTTTATTAGTTGCACCAAAATAGTCTAAGTGATTTGGTTTTGGTTGCACCAGCCTTTATAGATCCAACAAACTCCCCCTAGGCTGATGCTACCAAAACCTCACTTGTTTTTGCTTCTCAAAGCTTTTAACACCAGGGACAGAATATTTGTCTGTTTCCTTGTTCTTCCCTGAAGTGGTGCTGAGAAGCTTGTACAAGTCATTAGTGGATAGAAGATCCAGTCTATCACTCTAAATGACATGTACCCTTTGTTGTGCCCCCCCTGAAAAGAGTTATTTGACGGGAGTTATAGTCATACTTCCATCTAACTATGGATTCAAGTTTAGGACCCTCAACCATTTGTAGAAAGGCTTTGCCTTTGGTTGTTGATCCCTTCCTTTTCTCCTCCTCTCTCAGTTTCAACTCTTCTTCAACCTTGGTCCTAGTAGTTAGCTCGGCCATATGAAGACTGCCCAGGTGATTTCTGATATGAGCAGCTACTTCAGAGTTGGAGGGGTTAGAGAATGGCTTCTCTACTAACTCAGCAATATCAAATCTGCTTAAGTGTAGCAGATATGAGGCATTTAGCTTATTGAGCTCTCCACTCTCTCTTTCAACAACAAAGTTGTGAGAAGAGTCTTCGAACCTCCACTGGATGATCTTCTTCCTAGGAACAAAGGGTTGTGTTGGCACTCGGTCACCTTTCTTGGTATCCAGCAGAGTCACCAGCCTTCTCCTTAGCTTCTTTTCTTCCTCATTCAAAGTATCTGAATTGGGGCCAAAGATATTTGCAGCTTGGTCTAATGTTCCTCTGGGTAGATCAAGAAATTGATCTCTAGTGAGGGAACATGAGGATCCATCAACATAAGTCAGTTTGACTGAATCCTCCTCACAGGAGATGTCGCTCAGGGTTGTGCAGTTGATGAGCTTTGTCTTGATTGCCTTGAACTCCTCTAAGGGGAGATGTTTAGAAGGCTGAGGGGATGGTTTTTGAGGTTGTTGGGTAGGTTGTGATGTTTGGGTTCTGACTAGTGTTTTGGGTTGGAGGATAAGTAGTTTAGGTGGTTGAGGTGAAGAGGTTGGTAAGGGTGATGGTGTAGGTTCAGGGGTGTAAGGTTTAGTGGTTGGTTCAGTTTTGATGGGGAATGGAAAAGAAATTGGTTCAGGTTGTGGTTGGGTTTGAGGTTGGGGTTGAGTAGTTGATTTGAAGATCATCCCCTGTCCCCTTCTGTACATCTCTTTCCTCTTCCCCGAGCGAATGTCAGCCTTTATGTCACTAACATGTCGCTGGAGGGTCTTTTCAGACATAGGACCCACCTGCCTGCCAGATAAGCCATGAGCCCGGAGATAGTTTTTCATCTAGGCCTTTTCACCTATCTTCTTGGCAGCAGCTAGTCCTGCTTCTTCTTCCTTCTTCCTCTTCAGCATCAGCTTTTCCTTGGCAGCTTTCTTTCTCTCTTTCTCCATTTGATCTTGCTCTTTGTTGAAGAGCCATAAGATCGTATCATTGTTGTGTGGAGATAGTTCTTCTAGAGAGAAACCCCTAGAGGTTAGGAAAGTTATCCTTTCCCTCCTGAGCTGCTGATCAGCTTCTCTTTCTTTCCTCTCCCTTTCTTACTCTAAGGCCAACCTTGCTGCTTCTTCTTTTTGATGTTTTTGCAGCAAAGTTGCCTTTTCCAATTCAACTAACTCCTCTAATGGTAGCAGGAGTACATCTTCACTCACAGCTCCTAGATTGACAAGTCTGTCAATGATTTCCACCCTTATTCTATTGTTGACCGCCTCCTGGTTGGCTGCAACTGCTTTGCTACTGGCTGCTAGCAGTTTTCCAGTTGGAAGTCTATCTTTTCTTTTGAGCTTTTCTAACCTTTCTTCCTCTTGAAGCTCTTCCTTAGTCATCTCCTCTTTCCTTTGATGTCTTCGGAAGTACTAGACTTTGGGGGTTCTTGGATGGAAGGTTCAGGTTGAGTGGTGGAAATGGGAGCTAGAGTTAATGCTGATGTTTGAGGTAGGGGTTGGGTGAGAAAATCCTCCCTATTAACCTCATATGCAAGTTCTAGGATTGCATCTGTGACTATTAGATCATCGGATAAGGAGAATAGTCCTTCCGCAGCTGCAATCTCCGCTTCGGAAGATTGAAATTGTTCTACCGAGTCTTTGACTTGTGCTTCGGAAGTCTATGAGAATGCACTATCTATCCTAACTGTCTCAGTTGCTAGGCCATCAGTCCTTGTTTCCCCTAATCTTAGGTTCCACTTGGACCTTAGGTTGACCAACTTCCTTAATAGTGGTAGAAGGTGTATTTGACCTCTGAAGCTCTTGAGCTCCAAAGTAAATCACAGACAAGTCAGGACTTGGCTATTCAATGAGAGATTCCAACAGGAACTTGTTGAAGAACCTGTTGAGATCTTGGAGCATCCTTTGATCCACTTGAATTACAACTGGAGGAAGCTCAGGAAAAAATGAAGCTTGTTGCATAGGGTATCTTGAACTTAAGGAAGTGAGAGCTTGACTTTGTGGTTCCTCTTGTCTTTGGCTTTTTCCCTGAACACTCTCCCACTTTTTGGTAGCATCATCTTGAGAGCTTGATGAGCTGGAGGAAGAGGTCAATGAGACCTGAATTGGTACGTTCCTAATAGACCTCTCAATCTGTTTCTCAGCTAGTTTGGCCTTGAGGTTTTCAATCTCATGTTGCTAAGTGGCAGACCTATCCTCTAAAGTCCTAACCTTAGATTCAAGATTTAAGACTTTAGAAAGTAGGTCTTCAATGGTGAGTTGCAGTCTTCCCTCATCTTCTTTTGAAGAATCACGGGGAGATGAGGTAACATACCTAGTATGTTCATCCTCACCACCAGATGTGGTTTCTTGGCGCCCTGGTTTCCCTTGCTCAATGATGTCTTTTTTAGAGTCATCAAAGGGCATGGTTTCCGTAGATTCAATCTCAGTAATGTTACCACTGTCCTGAGGGTCCATTGAGGCTCCTTCAGTAGTGGCAGCTGAATCTACATGAGTCCCCTCCACATTAGTGGGACTCACCTCAGTAAAGGCTTGCTGATGGGGGCTAGAGATAAGAGATCTCTCTGGGCTCTGTTGATCCTTGAGAGGGTATTGTGGATCAACTTCATTGCCCTGAAGAGACATAATCTCTTCATCAGCTCCTATTAGTAGGTCAGTAAAGGATATAGAAGTGAATCCTAATGACCTAGGACTTTGATCAATGTCTAAAGGCATTGAGCCTATGTTAGGGCTGTCCCTTTTTGGCTGCTCAGGGGAGTAAAAAGACTCTCCCTGAGGGGTTTCAGCTTGGGTTTCGGGCTCATGGATCTGAGACTGAGTAGACTCAAAACCCATATTGAGGTCAATTGTGAAGGATGGTTGGACCTCAGGCTGAGTGGGAGCCCATTGTTCCACTCTAGCCTTTTTGGATAGAACAGGAAGAGCTTGTTCAATCAGAGAAGATTGAACAAGGGTTCTTTTGGGGCGTTTTGATAAGTGATAGTGATGGGGTGAGAAGGTAGATTTGGCAATGTGAGGGTAGTTGCTGGTGTGGGTTCATCACCTGTGGGGTTAACAGGGATTTCACTAGGAGCCATTGGCTCAGTCATGCCTGGAAGAAGTGCCGTATATCTTCCGGTGAAGTTGGTGGACACTCTCTTCAAAGTCTTGAAGATGGTCGGCCTCATTTGAGGAACAATCAAAGCAGCTGCACAGACAAGATTACTTTGTTCCAGTTCACAATTGATTATGTGTTGAAGAAACCTGGGATACATGAAGAATGTGTCCCGGTGAAGGTTTCCCATAAGATTGGTCAGCACAAATCTTGAGTAGTTAAAGCGGAGGCTTCTTCCAAACCATGAACTAGGCACCTAAGTTCATATGGGATTTGATCCCATCCCCCAGATTTGTTGGACAAGCAATGAAGAACTACATGGAGTAGGAACTTCTAGTTGTTAGAGAAGTTAAACTTGTAAACGGTTAACCTGCTTACATCTCCATCATATCCCATTTGGATAAAGGTGTTGTCCAAATCTACCTTGGGGAACTCTATAGGAGCGCCCTCATCATGAAGCTCGAGATGCTCCCTGATGAGTTGTTCAGAAATGACCAACTCCTGGCCACAGATGCTCGATCTTAATACACGAACCCCATTTAGGGTTTCAATCTGACCATTTGCCCAAAATTCAGCCATGTGATTTGAGTAAACCGTGTGGTTAACAGTCAGGGCAGTGTAATAAGAGTATTGGGTTAGAAAGGAGATGATATCTGAGAAATCGGCATCCTTTGAAAAATCAAGAAGTGCGACTTAATTATGCTGAGGGTCTAGTGCCATTTGAGTAAGTTGCAGGAAGATAGTTCGGAATTAGGTGAATTGGGGATGAAGGAAGCTTTTAGGGCAGTAAATTTGGTAAAAAGATGAAAGTGATTAGCCGGAGTTATTTAAATGGGTGAAATGGCGGTTTAAGGGGTGTTGATAAGATGATGGGACGTTTCAGTGGAGGATGTGACAGGGGCGGTAAGGTGTAGTCCATTTAAATAATCCGACATCATTAACAAAATCTTTACTTTATACAGAATGGGGCCCAAAAGATTTCTATTACACAGTAAAGTCTTTTTTCCGAGTATAAAGTATTTCCAAAGGTAATGTTCTTCCGAAGGCAGATTTACTTCAGAAGGTAAAGTTTTTTCCTTCCGAAAGTATATGTTGCTTTCCGAATGGAGAGTGTTATAAGCTTCGGAAGTAGATCTGATATGAAATCAATCGCTTCTTCCGAGACTTAACAACTCTTCCGAGAAGAAAATTATCCTGGGAGGAATTTGCTTCGGAAGATATGTAAAATATCTTTCGAGGGTTAATTCCTCTTCGGAAGAATTTATACTTAGAGAAAATTTCAGAGAAAGACCTTTTTTAATAGGGCTTAGATTGTTTTGACACAAAACATTACACATTAAAAGGTTTTCAAATAAGATAGACTAATCAAGGTTTATCACCCCAATAGTTGTAATGAGATATTTGAATCTTTGTTCATCAAAGGCTTTGGTGAACAAGTCAGCATTATGTTCATTTGAGTCAACTTTGATTAGCTTGATTAGATTTTTCTCATGAATGTCTCTAATGAAAAGATACCTGATATCAATGTGCTTAGTCTTGGAGTGCTTCACTGGATTTTCAGTAATGGAGATAGCACTGTTGTTGTCAATGTGGATAGGAGTGCTCATGAAGTTGAATCCGTAGTCTATCATCTGGTTCTGAATCCACAGCAGCTGAGCACAGCAACTAGCAACAGCAATGTATTCAGCTTCAGTAGTTGATGTAGAGACACAGGATTGCTTCTTGCATTGCCATGAGATGATCCTTCCACCAAGAAATTGACATCCACTGGATGTTGATTTCTTGTTGATATTGCAACCACCATAATCACTGTCAGAGTAACCATAGAGATTGAAATCACTATTCCTTGGATACCAGAGACCTAGTTTAGGTGCTCCTTTGAGGTATCGGAGGATTCTCTTGGCAGCAACTAGGTGAGACACCTTTGGAGCAGCCTGATATCTTGCACAAATACAAGTTGCAAACATGATATCAGGTCTACTTGCTGTGAGATACATCAGAGAACCAATAATTGCTCTATACTGATGTTGATCAGTATCCTCTCCCTCAGAGGCAGGGCAGAGATTGTGGTTTTTGGGTATAGGTGTTTTGGCTGCCTTACAATCTTTAATGTCAAATCTTTCTAAGATGTCATTGAATATTTAGATTGACTGATGAAAAATCCTTCCTTCATTTGCTTCACTTGAATTCCAAGGAAAAAGTCCATTTTTCCATGGAACTCATCTCAAACTTCTTTTTCATGATGCTCTCAAAGTCTTTACACATTTGGTAATCTGAGGAACCAAATATGATGTCATCAACATAGACTTGAACGAGCAAGATGTCTTTCCCAGACTTCTTTATGAAAAGAGTCTTATCAATGGTACCTCTAGTGTAACCATTCTTCAGGAGAAACATAGACAATGCCTCATACCACAGCCTAGGTGCTTGGTGCAGCCCATATAGAGCTTTATCCAATTTGCACACATAGTTGGGATGTTGTGGGTCTTCAAATCCTGGAGGTTGGCATACATAGACTTCCCTATCTATATCGCTATATAGAAAGGCACACTTGACATCAAGCTGGTAGACAGTAAAATTCTTGATTGCAGCATAAGCAAGGAAGATCCTAACTGCCTCAAGTCTTGCAACAGGTGCAAAGACATCAGTATAATCGATTCCCTCCTCTTGAGTGTATCCTTAAACCACCAGTCTTGCTTTATTCTTGATAATCAAGCCTTTATCATCTCTCTTGTTTCTAAAAACCCATTTAATGCCTATAGGTACTTGACTAGATGGTAGCGGACATAGGTTCCAAACCTTTTGTCTTTTGAATTGAAGCAGCTCCTCTTGCATTGATTTAACCCAGTTATTACCTTTCAAGGCATCTTCCACTTCTTGGGTTCTATTTGGGATAAAAAGCATGAGTATAAGCAGACATTCCCATTGTGAGTTTGTCCTCTTGTTCTCACACCTTTAGAGACTTCCCCTATGATGTTCTCAGCTGGATGAGTGTTGTGAATCCTAAGTCTAGGAATTACCTCCAGTTGCAAAGATAGATCCAGATTGGACATATTTTGCTCAGGAGCTTGAACACTTCGTCCAGCTGCTATTTCAAACTCATTCAATGAGGACTGATTGAATGAATGAGAAACATCATCATCATTTGTTTGTTGTGAAGCAGCATTAACAGTTGCCTGTTCCTTCAAGATGTTGCTTCCATCAACTTGGTGTTGTGCAGTGTCACCTGATGAAGTTTGAGGGTCAACAGGTGAACCGCTGGTTGAAGCTCCACTATTCCTTGAGATAGTTATATTGTCAGATATGCCAATAGTGGGAACTTGATTTGTTGCAGCTCTTGGAGAACTTGGAATAGGTCTGGGAAGCTCAAACAGTTGGTCATCATCTTTTCACATAAATACCCAACGGTTCCCCCTCTTTCACTATCTTCTTTAATTACACTATTCCTTAAACCTAAACTCTCCCAAACTGCCTTTGTTCTTCATAAACCTTCATCCTTAAGCTTCTTAAAAGGCCAAGCTAAACCGCAGAAACAACCCAGATTCTCCTTGCAACTTCATAGGCAACACAACCATGTTGCTCTGTTAAGCTCTGAGAAAGATGAAAGTTTCTCAGAGATTTGCCGTTTCTGAGCTCTATCCAATTACTTCACCTCTCTAACCATTGATCCTACTCTATATGAGGATCATCTGCCTAAATTCTGGAAAACCTGCCAAGAGGTCATTATGGATGGGGAGAAGGCATTGTCTGCCACAGTGCAGGGGAGGACAATCTTCATCACTCCGGCCATCATCAACACCCACTTGCAGCTGGATGATGAAGAAAGTGAGGTGTCCTTCCTAAAGGAAGCTGTAAATCATTCCTCTGAGCAGATGGACTATAAAGGAGATTTCTCTGTAAAGACCTTCCGGAAAGGAAAGGTCTCACCTAAGTGGAAATACCTGCTTCATTGGTTATCCATAGCTTGTCAAACAAGCATGGAGGGTGGGATCAGATTCTTAAGGATCTCTCCTTTATAGTGCATGGAATGGTTCAAGGGGTCAAGTTCAGGTACTCTTAGTTTGTTTATACAAATTTGCTTGCTAACTTGGACTCCTTAAAGTATTATATGTTTCCTAGATATGTTCAACACATTGTCAACTGTGAACTGGGCTTATAGTTGAGGGAAACATATAATATTCTTAAATTGGGACAGATAAAGCGCGACATCTTTAAAATTATGAAGAAGCCAACTGTAGGCTTCTCAGGGGTAGAAACAACCCTTGTCCCAAAAATATTAGAGCTCATTGCTCATGGTGACAACCTAGCAACACAAGCTAGTGTTAAACCCACACCTTCTACCTCCCAACCACCAAAAAGACCACAAATCACCCTCATCTACCAAAGAAAATCCAAACGAACCGCTGCTCAAGCTATTAAGTCTGTGCAGGCCCCCATACACTCACCCATACATGAGGAAGTGGACACTAGAGCTCACATTTCCTAGAGGAGCAAACCACTCCCATCTCTTCAAGAATCAGTGGTGAGGTTCCTCATGCTCACCCTGATGAGCTCACAAGCCCAACTGCCTTAAGCCTTCACTCTGGTCTCAACAATCAAGTAAAAACCTTCAGGGGACATTTACCATCCCCAGCCTTTATACTTAAATCAACCCATTTCAAACCTCTCATTCTATACTGATGAAGACTTAGGTTTCAGTGAGTACCATGAGTCTCTCTGCTCTTCCCCTACTCAAAAAGAGATGAGTACTCTTGAGTCTCCTTTGTCTAGCCAACATCAGTCACCTATCACTGAGGTGGATCTTCCTGACCCTGTTCAGGAGGTCCATATGGAAGAGGCTCTCATTTCTGCAAGTGATTACATCATTAAGACATCAACCATAGCAACTCAGCCCATTGACACCTCAACTAAGGTTGTCAGTGAGCAGAGAAAATCCAGCAGCCAAGAACCTGAAGCTGGTGGTGAGAGAGAGGACCTTGGTCCAATCATCTCATCCCCCAATGATTCTTCTGATGAAAATGAGATGAATCTGAGACTAAAGGTGCAAAAACTATAAAAAACATGCTCCTATTTAGTCTCTAAGGTTAGTCACCCTGAATCTCAGGTGACTACCGTGTACAATGGGGTCAATGATTAGCAACTTGAGATATCTTATCTCAGGGAAAAACTAGTTGGGAGACCTTTAAGGGGAGCTCAACCAGGAACACAAGAACCTGTGAATGTGATTGACCTAACTCGTAGCTCACCTATGCAAGAGGGTGATGCTACCAAAAAGGGGGAGAAAGTCATTATAGTCACAGAAATTGGGAGTTCTTTAGGGAGTATGGACATTGAGGACTCACCATCCTCACTTGCAATTGTGCATACTCAGCAACTTCCTCAAGTTCACATTGATGTGGACATTATAGACTCTGTCATTAGAAGTCTCTTTGAGGAAGGCATTCCTAGGGCTATATCATCCCCACCTCAAGGAACTTCAAACTACATTATTGGGTGGAGGTATGATGCTGATAGAAGAGCCCTCATTCTTCACAGAGTTCAAGGGCAGTAAGAAGTATTCAATTTTCAGACCTTGAACTACTATGAAGGTCTTGACCTGATCAACATGCCACTTGTCAACCCAAGTCAATCAAGACAAGCTGACAGGTTAGCACTCAGGATTCAAGACAAAATTACTGAGAAGTTCAGTCTTAGAAGGAGAAAAAGGCAATCAGGTAATGTCATTGGTCCATTGGATGTTAAGGCCGGCCCTAAGATTAGCTTCAAAGGAAAACCTTGGCTGGAAGCCTAGTGATAGAGCCTGAGAGCCCTTTCACACCACAAACTACTTCAGAAATTCATCCCCTCAGTGAAACACCTGCTGGTGAAGGTGTCTCACCACCTCTCTCTGGCCAGAGCTTGGATGTTATACCAAGCAATGAAGGCCAAAGCTCTGTCCACCCTGTGTCACAAAGGTCTGTGGGTGACAAAGGGAAAAGGATTCTAACTCCTGAGGAGATTGAGGAGGAGGAGAGAGAGGAAGAGGAAGCTAAGGGGAGAAAGTTCCTCTAGGTCTTCAGGCTTTATGCAAGCTGCAATCAGGGCTGCCCCCACACCAAACACTCAAGATGATGAGTTGAGAGAAGTCAGGATTACTTACCTGCAGACCAGGAACTATGACATAGATGAAATCATATCTCTCCCCTTAGAGGAACTAAATGAACTGGCTGACATGGAAGTGTCAAGAGAGATGAAGGAAGCAGAGGATGCAAGGCTACTTCTCTAATTCAAAGACGACAAGAGACAAAAAGATTATACAAGCATGTTCCTACTCTCTCTCCAGTTCAAGAAAGCCCTGTGCAAGAGGGTGTGGTAGCTACACAAGAACCTCAGATAGACAAAGAAACAGATAGGCAAAACATGATCAAGTGCTTAAAGAACAAAAGGCAACAAAGAGAATGATGAGAGAAGACACTGCAAAGTCAAGAGCCATCATCCAAAAGAATATGAAGAAGTATGCTGACAGACAAAGAATGATAAGTTTCTTGAAGCTGTATGGATTCTCCAGAAGGAGACTTGGCTCTATGTCTCTATCCATAATGGATGAGCATAGCAGGGTAATTAAGCAGAAGATCAAGAGTGGAGAGCTGATTTAGTTACACTCCCCTCCAAGTCAAGTCCCACCTGAAGTGGAGGTTAAGGTTGAACAACCTGAGACAACATAACCTGGACCCAACTTTTGATCTTTTGATCCATAGCAGGGTCAAACTCCCTCTCCTTCTGAACTTGTGAGGGAGGAACACCCAACTGAGCAAGACAAGACTGATCAAGAAGGTGCTACAGACCAAACTTCTCAATTAAAGTCTTCTAAAAGAAAGAAGAGGATGGCTTCCAAACCAAATTTAAAGAAGAAGAAGAAGCCTGAATCATCCACCTCTACACCTCAGGCTGAGTCAGATCAACCAGAGGAAGTGCAAGAAGAGGCAGCTCAATCAACTCCAATTCAAGTAGCTCCTCTTGCAGCTGAGAGACCCATCTTATCCTGGACCTTCACAACTAATCCAGAGAGATGGTATGTGATCAGAGATAAAAGTGTTGAGAATGTCTACAAATGGCAAGACTTATTCAACCTACCTCTGCATGATCTCTTTGAGATGAGAAGATATTATGAGAGTCTGAGTGATCCTGACCATCTGATGAAGAAAGGCATGGTCATCATCATTATAAGGACTGTCAATAGCTGAAGATCTTCAAATGTTTAGGTAGCATCAGCCTAAGGGGAGTTTGTAAGGATTCCTATAAGTCTGATGCAGCCAAAACATCCAAAGTCTCTCTACATGCATGCACTAAAGAACAAAAGTAGAAATACTTCGGAAGTTTTACACCATGCACTAGAAAAATTCTAAGTGTAAAATCTTCTGAAGCCAAGACCAACATATTCTGAAGCCAAAAGTGAAGTCTTCCGAAGATTCAAAGACAAAGTCTTCCGAAGCCAAAGAATGAAGACAGATTTCTTCCGAAAACTTTTGAGGATATGCCTTTATCCAATGTACTTTACCATAACGTTGGACCACCTTTTCACTCCAACTCTGTAAAGTCAACAACTTACATGACTTGGTGAAAGGTCCATGCTTTTGGTAACTATACATTGAGGTCTTGAGTCTGTGCTTTCTACTTTATGTACTTTTATCCTTTTTGTAATATATTAGGATGTGAGCTATGGTATGTCATAGTCACTAGTCAAAAGGTAAATCTGTCTTTTGACTCTACATTTGATTTTATAGTTGTCTAGTCAATTGTATCCAGCTGGCTTTCATAGTATGGCCAGCTGTAGGATGTAGTATAAAGTATCTCAAGTACTTGTAACTTTCTATCGTATGCTTTATAACATTTGTAATAGAACTTGAGAAGCAATATACAGCATTCTTGAAAACCAATTAGTTTTGTTGTTTGCCATCTTGTTATGTCTCATCTTTACTTGTGTTCTTAGCATCTTTCACTAAAAGCTAACCAGTTCCCTATTTGATCTGTTAAGTGTTCTAAGCAACTCTCCTCATTGTGTTATTGTGCTGTAAGTGCATACCCTTCACCGGTCCTTCAATCACCCTCTTGCATAGGTGAGCTAGGAGTTAGGTCAATCACATTCACATGTTCTTGTGTTCCTGGTTTAGCTCTCCTTAAAGGTCTCCCAGCTAGTTTTTCCCTGAGATAAGATATCTCAAGTTGCTAATCATTGACCCTGTTATGCAGGGTAGTCACCTAAGATTCAAGGTGACTAACCTTAGAGACTAAATAGGTGCATGTTTTTTATAGTTTTTGCACCTTTAGTCTCAAGTTCCCTTTATCTTCATCAGAAGAATCATTGGGGGATGAGAGAATTGGACCAAAATCCTCTCTCTCACCACCACCTTCAGGTTCTTGGCTGCTGGATTTCCTCTACTCACTGACAGCCTTAATTGAAGTGTCAATGGGCTGAGTTGCCATGGTTGAGGTCTTAATGATGTAATCACTTGTAGAAGTGAGAGCCTCTTCCATATGGATCTCATTAATAGGTTCAGGTTGATCCACCTTAGTAATGGGTGACTGATATAGGCTAGACAAAGGGGACTCAAGAGCACTCATCTCTCTTTGAGTAGGGGAGGAGTAGAGACACTCATGGTACTCACTGAAGCCTAAGTCTTCATCAGTATAGAATTCAAGGTTAGGAATAGGTTGATTTAAGTCTAAAGGCTAGGGATGGTAGCTGTCCCCTAAAGGTTGTTCACTTGAGTGTTTGGACTTAAAGTGAAGGCTTAAGGTAGTTGCGCTTGTGAGCTCATCAGGCTGAGCATGAGGAACCTCAGCACTGATTCTTGAAGAGATAGGAGTGGTTTGCTCTTCAGGGGAAGTGGGAGCTCTAGTATCCACTTCCTCCTGTATGGGTGAGTGTATGGGGGCCTGCACAAGCTCAATAGCTTGAGCAGGGGTTCGTTTGGATTTTCTTTGGTAGGTGAGGGTGATTTGTGGTCTTTTTGGTGGTTGGGAGGTAGAATGTGTGGGTTCAACACTAGCTTGTGTTACTAGGTTGTCAACTTGAGCAATGAGCTCTAACATTTTTGGGACAAGGGTTGTTTCTACCCTTGAGAAGCCTACAGTTGGCTTCTTCATTATTTTAAAGATGACGGGCTTCATTTGTCCCAATTTAAGAATAGTACCCGTTTCCCTCAACTATGAGCCCGATTCACAGTTGAGAATGTATTGAAGATATCTAGGAAACATGTAATACTCTAAGGAGTCCAAGTTAGCAAGCAAATTTATGTAAACAAACTGAGAGTACCTGAACTTGACCCCTTGAACCATTCCATGCACTATGAAGGAGAGATCCTCAGGAATCTGGTCCCACCCTCCATGCTTGTTTGATAAGTTGTGGAAAACCACTTGAAGCAGGTATTTCCACTGGGATGAGACCTTCCCTTTCCTGAAGGTCTTACAGAGAAATCTCCCTCATAGCCCATCTGCACAAAGGAATGATTAATAGCTTCCTTTGGGAAAGACAACTCATCTTCTTCATCATTCATCTGTAAATGAGTGTTGATAATGACCGGAGTGATGAAGATTGTTCTCCCCTGTACTATGGCAGACAATGCCTTCTCCCCATCCATGATGACCTCTTGGCAGGTCTTCCAAAATTCAAGCAAATGATCCTCATAGAGAGTAGGATCAATGGTTAGGGAGGTAAAGTAGTTGGATAAAGCCAAAAAACGGCAAACCCCCTGAGAAACTAGCATCTTTCTCAGAGTTCAATAGAGCAACGTAGCTGTGTTCCTTGTGAAGTTGCATGGAGAAGTCAGGGTTGTTTCTGCCGTTTAAGTTGGCCATTTTAAGAAGCTTAAGGGTGAAGGAAGGTGAAGAACAAAGGTGGTTTGCGAGAATTTAGGTTTAAAAAATAGTGTAATTAAAGAAGATAGTGAAAGATGGGGAACCGTTGGGTATTTATGTGAAAAAGATTTGAGACAAAGTTAATGAAAGAGGATAAACTTGAAAATTTGGATGTCGGTCCCACCTCTAAAAAAGTAGTTTACTTTTGCCCAAAAGTAGTTTTTTTGGAAGTCGATAAATCTTCCGAAGGTTATATTGCTTCGGAAGTTCTGAAGAAAAGCTTCTGAAGGAAAATTGGCTTCGAAAGATATTTCAAAGATTTTTGAGAATTTTGCTTCGGAAGAGATTTAATACTCAGAGTTTTTATTTTAAAAAGAATGAAAACTTCCGAAGGTAAATTGCGTTCAGAAGAAAATTATTCTTTTAAAACATAAAAGTACTTGAGTTGATTTTAAGCTTCGGAAGATATTTCAGAGATTTCTTTTGAAGGTAAAATCACTAAAGTAGTTATTTGTTTACTAAGACATAAATTTCTTCCGAAGGTAATTTTAAATCTTTCGAAGGATAAAGAGATCAAAATTTTCAAAAATCTAAGAAATGTCTTTCAAAAAGATTTTTCTTCCAAAGAGAACAAGCCCTTATGAAGGTGATTAAATAGAAAACTTAGGACACAGGTTTTAGAAATAATATGATTAAGTTTTAAGAAAATATATTCAAAGTTAATCATCCCAATAACTGATACAAGATATTTAAACCTTTGTTCATCAAAAGCTTTCGTGAACAGATCAGCATATTGTTCATTTGTGTTAACTTTGACTAGTTTGATTAATCTATTTTCAAAGTTATCTTTAATCAAATGATACCTGATATTGATGTGCTTTGTCCTTGAGTGTTGCACAGGATTTTCTGTGATTGAGATGCCATTGTTGTTGTCTATGTGGATGGGAGTCTTCTTGAAGTTGAATCCAAAGTCCAGCATCTGATTTTGCCAAAGCACTTGAGCACAGCAGCTTGCAACAACAATGTATTCAGCCTCAGCAGTTGATGATGACACACAAGATTGTTTCTTACATTGCCAATAGACTATCCTTCCGCCAAGAAACTAACATCTCCCTGATGTTGACATTGCATTCATGTTGCAACCACCATAGTCACTATCTGTATAAACATACAGATTGAAGTCAGCATTCTTTGGATACCAAAGGCCAAATGATGGAGCACCTTTGAGATATCTTAATATTCTTTTGACAGTGATTAGGTGTGACATCTTGGGGTTGGCTTGATATCTTGCACAAATGCATGTAGCAAACATGATATCAGGCCTGCTAGCTGTGAGGTACATAAGAGACCCAATCATTGCCCTGTAGAGATGCTCATCAACACACTCCCCCTCAAGATCAGGTCCAAGGGAGTGGTTCCTGGCTATGGGTGTCTTAGCAACCTTACAATCAGTCATGTTAAACCTTTTAAGTATGTCTTGTACATACTTTGACTGACTTATGAAGATGCCATTATCAACTTGCTTCACTTGAATTCCTAGAAAGAAATTGAGTTCCCCCATGGCACTCATTTCAAACCTATCCTTAATCAGCTTCTCAAAGTCTTTGGGCAGCTTTGGATTAGTTGACCCAAAGATAATGTCATCTACATATACTTGAACTAGCATTATGTCATTTCCTGTTCCTTTGATGAAGAGAGTTCTATCAATAGTACCCTTTTTGTATCCATGCTGACAGAGATACTGAGATAGAGTCTCATACTACTTCCTTGGTGCTTGGTGCAACCCATAAAGAGCTTTATCAAGCCTGCAGACATAATCAGGATGATCAGGATCTGCAAACCTAGGTGGTTGTCTGACATACACCTCGTCATCAATCACCCCATAGAGAAAAGCACACTTGACATCAAGTTAGTAAACCTTGAAGTTCTTGGATGCAGCAAAAGCTAGGAATATTCTAACAGCTTCAAGTCTTGCTACAAGAGCAAAAACATCTATGTAGTCAATTCCTTCTTCTTGAGTATACCCTTGAACAACTAGTCTTGCCTTGTTTTTGATGACAAGTCCTCTATCATCCTTCTTATTCCTGAACACCCATTTGGTTCCTATGGTAGTCTTCCCTTGAGGAAGAGAACATAGGTTCCGAACCTTTTGCCTTTTGAATTGAAGCAGCTCCTCTTGCATAGCTTTAACCCAACTTCCATCCTTTAAAGCCTTATTAATCTTCTTTGTCTCTATCTAGGACAAGAAACAAGAGTGAAGACAAACATTTGCATCATGGGTTTGTCCTCTTATTCTTACCCTGAATCAACATCTCCAATGATGTTTGTGGTTGGTGAGACTTGTGGGTCCTTAGTTGAGGGATCACAACAAGTTGCTTAGACAGATCTAAATTTGAGAACTTCTGATTTGGCAAAGAGGATTCACCCTCCACATCAGCACACTTATCAAGATTGACTTGATCCAATGAGTGTGTGACATCATTGATGCTGTCTTCAAAGGAGTGGTTATCAGCATCAAGAAATTCCTTATCACTTTCACCACCACCATTTCATTTGAAGCTCCTTCATCTGAGTTTTGTGCCTCTAAGCTGGAATTTGAAGGCACCCTAGAAGTATCAGCAAGATTTGTCATTGATGTGCTGGTAGAAACTTCATTTGCAGGATTAGCTACCACTAGAGCTGAAGATGTGTAACTTGAAGGTCTTCTTAGCTCAAATCTTTGGTCAGGATCACCTGTAGGAAGTATATCTGTGGACCCTGAAACATGCTCACAAGATTTGTTAAAACAGTTGGTAACTAAATCAAGATCAAAAAGCCAATCCGGACCAGAACCTTTCACACTGGGAGTGTGCTCATTGAAAGTCACATTGGTTGACTCCTTAACTACTCTAGTTCTGAGATTGTTTACTCTATAAGCTTTAGCTTGAGAAAAATATCCAATAAAATGTCCATCATCTGATTTCTCTGCAAACTTGGCAATTTGATCTTTCGTATTCAAGATGGTGCAAGGACATTCAAATGACCTGAGAAAACCAATGAAAGGTTTCCTCCTGTGCCAAAGTTCATAAGGAGTCTTACCATGTGTCTTACCAGAAGGTGATGGGTAGTTTAGAGTCAGACAACATAGTTCTTGCAGCTTCAGTTAGTGTCCTGTTTCTCCTTTTAGCAACACCATTTTGCTGAGGAGTCCTGGGAGCACTATATTGTCTTGTAATACATTTTTCATCACAAAATGTATCAAGGATTTGATTCTTGAATTCAGTTCCTTGATCACATCTTATGGTTTTGACCTTGTGATCACATTGATTCTCAATCTTTAAGATGAAATTCTTCAGAATCTCAGGGTCTCATCCTTAGTTCTAAGAAAGAAGACCCAAGTGAATCTTGTAAAGTCATCTGTGATCACTAAACAATAACAGGTCCTTCCTAGACTCATTACACTGGTGGGGCCAAAGAGATCCATATGTAATAAGTGTATGGGATTAGTGATGGAATTTCTTTCCTTTGGCTTGTGAGATACCTTGTGTTGCTTCTCCTTCAGGCATGCAACACAGTGGTCATCACTTGTAAACTTTTTCTTTGGTGTTCCAGTTACCAAATCATTCTTAATTAATTTATTCATATTTTTGAAGTTTACATGGCACATTCTTTTATGCCAGAGGAAAGACTCGTCACTATTTGATTTAGATAGAAAGCATGAAACTTCTCCTGAGGGAGATGTTTCTTGCAAATCCATCTTGTACATGTTCTCTTTCTTGGGGGCTCTGAGCAGGATGTGCTCATGAGTAAAGAGCAATGCACTCATGCTCAGTAAAGAGCAAGTTATGACTCTGATCACAAAATTAGGATACACTTAGAAGATTGTACCCAAGCTCCTTGATAAAGTTTACCTTCTCAATGCTGAGCTTACCATTTGTGACCTTGCCTCTTCCTATAATGTAACCTCTTGCATCTCCTCCAAACGCAACTGGTCCTCCATCAATTCTTTCAAACTTTTGGAGTAGTGACCTATTGCCTGTCATGTGCCTGGAACAGCCACTGTCAATGATCCATACATTTATGTTTGTCTTGAGTTGTTACTGCACAAAAGAGATGGTTAGTTATATTTGGAAACCCAAGCCTCATTGGTCTTGGGCTCATCAAAAGAAGTTGAAGACAATGCAATAATAATTGATCCTATAGTCATGCTAGAAAGATCATCTGCTGAGGTTGATGAAGAACTTTTAACCACTTGGTCTTTCTTTGTCTTCCACACCACCTTTCGAAGCATAGACTTGACCTTCAACACTTCTGAAGTTTTGTTGACTTCGGAAGTTTTGATGACTGGACCTTCAAAAGATCTTGCTTTCACTGCAGCAGACTTCAGTGCTTCGGAAGTATTTCTTTCTTCCGAGACCAAATTTTCTTCCGAAGGCAAGTTTCCACTTGTCTTCTTCTTCATTTTGGAGCTTCCGAAGGAAAGAGATTTTCCTTCTGAAGCTTGCTTCTTCTTCTCCAAACTCTTAGAAGTTTCTTTCTTGGTCATATGAAGAGTACTCTTTGGATTGTAAACACAATCCTTAGCAAGATGAGAGGTACTTCCACACATAACACAGTCCATTTTCTTCCTTCTAGGAGTTTTCTTTTGTGAACAAGACTGAACTTGATCACTTTCCTTCTCCATCTTCATCTTTGTAGATGCTGTGGCAATTCTTGTGTGGACAGAATTACCCTTGGAGCTGGATGGTTCAGGTTGTATAGTAGTGGTGCACAACTGATCAGCCTTCTTCTTGATGATGGGATGATTTGGACATGAACTAGAACTCTTGTTGATGGAGTTCAAGTTGGTGTCTTCAGCCTTAACCACTTCAAATCCTGCAGAAATGAAGACTTGTTTCTGTGTAGAGTTGAAGGTGGCCTTGATCTCTTGAGCCTTCTTGGACTTTCTTTTGGCCTTCCTGATCAAGTTCTTTCTCTTGGACTTGGTCATCCCAACAGCTTTACTCTCCTTAGAGGGATGGTGACCTTTCTTAGAATGCTCTTCTTCACTCTTCTCAGAGCCATTCTTCACCATTTCCTCTTCATCCTCTTCAGTCAAAGGGTCTATGAGGGGAAGCTCATCTTCACAAGTTCCACACCAAGAAGATCTTACAGACAAGATTGTGTGTGGAGGAGCTATTTCACTAGATCCCAGACCCTGCTTATTGTGATAACAAACTTTTGCATGCAAGGATGAGGATATTATGTTCTTGAAGGTCTCTTCTTTAAGAACATATTTTTCTGCCTTGGCTTAACAGATCACAAGCTCAGTGTGGCATTCATTTAACTTAGTAATGTGATCTTTGATCTGAGTCCTGTAGTTTGTGTGCTCATGTTTAAGAGTTGAAATGGTTTTCTCTAAGTATCTATCTTTATTTTATAATCATTTTCAGCTCTCTTAAAATCAGCTTTTAAGATATTTAAAGACTCAAGATCATATCTCATTTCTAAGTTATAGGACTTGTATCTATTAACTTTAGCAATACATTCAGGAGTACAAAGATGTTCCAATACCTTGGCTTCATCATGGTCCGTCATGAGTGCTTGGTTTAGAGACGCATCTTCTACCTGAAAGCTCTAGTCAAAGCCTCCTTCTTCAACAGCAACTGCAGCATGCTGCTTTGGCTTCTCATTCTTGGGAGCTCTCTCTGTGTAGTTTGGTCTGGCTTGTGTTTGGCCACCATTTGTCCTTGGTGCCTTACACTCCCTTACAAAGTGTCCCATCTGGTTATAGTTGTAACACTTTACTTTGCTTTTATCCAGCACAAACTTTCCACTGGCTGCATTGCTTGGAAACTTCCTCCCTGTACTGTCATCTGGATGGATACAGTCCAAGTCTTCAAGGGTGAAGAGAAAGTTGCCTGTGGTTTCATCAACAGAGACAAAGGCATGAGAAGAACTTGTAACTTGGAAAGGACTTCTTTGAGTGTAAATTTCTCTTGGAGTCTCTGGGAAGGTGATGAAAGGGCCCTTTTGTGAGTTGTCAGGGTAGCATATAAGATGATGTTGTGGTTAATGCTTTCCTTTTCAACCACAACGAGGGCTGAACTCAGTTGATTGCTAGAGTTACCAGATGAGTAGAGTCTTAAGAATACCATACAACTTCGTAAGAGTAAGAGTCTTAAGGTTCTCAGTCCTCTTCATAATAATACAATCATGTGTCCATTGTCTAGGAAGAGAGGACATAAACTTCCTTACAATGTCCATGTTCTCAAGAGTTACTCCAACATCCATTAGAGTATCCACAATCTCAATATACCTGAAGTATTGTTGAGTCATAAATTCACCTACCTTAAAGGTGAATTTTCAAACTATTGCTTCAGGAGATCCTTCTTGTTCTCCTGTGCTTTATTGGACCCCTCATACATAAGCTTAAGTGCTTCCCATAGTTGCTTGGCAGTTTTGCACTTCTTGAAGCCTCTGTAGCTGGAGTTTGGAAGAGCAGTTTGAAGGGCTGTCATGGCTTTCTAATCTCTATTCTTTTCCTGTCTTCTTCAGAATAATCAGCCACAGCCTTTGGAATCATACCACCACCAGTAGCAGAAGTGGTGCTTGGTATGTAAGGTCCTTCAACAACAGAGTCCCACATCCTGCAGTCTTGAGACTTGATGAATCCTTGTATTTTTTGATACCAAGTATCAAAGTCTTCAGGAGTGATCAGTGGAGACTTTGTCATAGTCCCAGTTTCCATATCAACTTTGGTAATAGCTGCCATGTAACACCCGGAAATTTTCTTTGAAGCCGACGAAAGAAGAAAAAGATATAAAGTTCAAAGTCGAGGGACCAAACTCGCCAATGTGAGAAACTTAGATGAATGGGAGTATAAAAGGGGGGACGACACCCCATTCTTGCCATTTTCAGCCAAGAAGAAAGGAGAGTAGAAGAGAAGAAGAAAAGAGGAGAAAAGCTTGGTTTGGGTTGATTCGAGCGTGGAAATCTACGTGTAGCAAGCCAAATCGAAGCTCTACTCGACGGGATCGTTAAGGTGAGTTCTAGGACCCCTCTTTTACTTGTTTTCAAACGATTTTGGAGCTGGAACACATCTGAAATCGGGATTTCATGTGTGTGTGTATGCTTGACCCGTTTGTGTAAGAGTATGTGTGTGTATGATGCGTTTGAGTCTTGATTGTGAGCTTGTGTGTGCTTGAATGGTGTTGTGGTATGCATCCCTAAGGTTTAGGATGGTCGATTTGGGCTCAAAATGGGTTTAGATGAGTTTAGAGGCCGAAAACCATCGGCTGCAGTCGGGATGAACTGTATTCTACATCAGCTAGGGTTAGGCGACCGACTTGAGGCCGAATGAAGGCCATACGGCCGAATAGGGGGCGATTGGGGTCTAGTCACCCGAATGAAGGTCCAGTCACCCGAATGAAGGGCCAGTCACCCAAATGAAGGTCCAGTCAGCCGAATGAAGGTCCAGTCACCCGAATGAAGGGCCAGTCAGCCGAATGAAGGTCCAGTCACCCGAATGAAGGGCCAGTCACCCGAATGAAGGGCCAGTCACCCGAATGAAGGTCCAGTCACCCGAATGAAGGGCCAGTCACCCGAATGAAGGTCCAATCACCCGAATTAAGGGCCAGTCACCCAAATAAAGGGCCAGTCACCCGAATGAAGGTCCAATCACCCGAATGAAGGTCCAGTCACCCGAATGAAGGGCCAGTCACCCGAATGAAGGGCCAGTCCCATTGAGGCCATGGAACTGGAGAGTGTCCATACGCCCAAATATGGCTGTTGCACCCGAGGAGAAGTGTAGTTTAACTTCTGACTTTCGGAACAAAGTACAGGTGTAAGTTTTGACGTAAAGGTTCCCGTGAGTTCATATAAGGTGACGATTGAGGCCTTAGAGAACATATAGGGCATAATGATGATGATGTTGCATGTTTATGCATGATGCATGTTATGTATGTATGATGTTACCCTGTATGACGTGATGACTGTGCATGTTAATGTTCCTTATTGTTATGTATGTTTACCTTTCCTGTGGCTTTATGTGTTATGATAATGAATGAAATGAAGTATTATGTAACGTAAAGTGGAAGATAATGAAAAGAGGAACGTAATGAATGAATGCATGCATTAATGAATGAATGAAAACGTGAGAGGCTTGCAAGCGAAGTGTAGTGAAGTCCACGGCTCTAAATGCCTTAAGCTCAACAGCGTGAGGTTCAGCTAATCCTAAAGTGTGCACGCAAGGGTTCCAGTCTTTGTGGCTGACCTTCGGTGTAGTACCCATTTACATGGGGGTGATGTACCCATGTTGATGGGGGTGATGTACCCATTTCGATGGGGGTGTAGTACCCATGTTGATGGGGGTGATGTACCCATTTCGATGGGGGTGTAGTACCCATAATGTTGGGGGTGTAGTGTGCAATAATTACCCATAATGTTGGGCGTGAAATATATGATGGTTA
Source organism: Flaveria ramosissima (assembly GCA_025215565.1). Lineage (NCBI taxonomy): Eukaryota > Viridiplantae > Streptophyta > Magnoliopsida > Asterales > Asteraceae > Flaveria > Flaveria ramosissima. The sequence goes on from CM046030.1 coordinate 48,476,643, forward strand.
CCGGAGTTATGCATAACTTCGGGGTGGTAGCATAAAGCCAAGCATATGTATGAGATGAGCGACTCTGTGTCGCAACAGACTCGAAGGAGATCCTTATCGCGTACTCTGGTGCTGTGTCAGTCTTCGGACATGAGTCGGGGGTTTGTGTACAGACCCCGGCACAGTACTAGTCTTCGGACATGAGTCGGGAGTATGGCGTGAGTTGATGAATGAGAAAAGATAAATGGTGAATGTACTTGCCTTAGGTACCGGAGTCAGCTTCGTGCAAAATGTTCGGGGTAATATACATGTCACTGGAAGTAATGAATGAACGAATGAAAGTAAGAATGTATGAAAGAATGAACGTTAACGAAATATCTTAATAATGTACTAAACGGGATCTTTGTCATTCGACCTCAGTAATCGTGGCTGAGTGCCACGAAGAGGGTAAAGTCTGACCGGATCTAGAGAGAAGTGAAAGATGATGACGTACGTTGAATGAACGGATGATGAAGATAATAATGATATTATCTGTATGTACGTATGATGTATGATCACTAACGAATGTAAAGTACCGTATGATTTTGAAAGAAAGTAAAGAACGGTTTTAACGAATGAAAAGTATGTTTTATTATAAAACTAGAACTCACTCAGCAACGCTGACTTTGATGTGTTTCCAGTTGGCAGGTATGTTGCTGAGGATGGCACGGGGCGGCTACTCAGCGTATTTTGGATGGCATCCAATATTCATCATGCTTTTGTAATGAAATGTAAAATGATATTGTAAAAGGAACGGTTGTATTATTTTGCAAAAGAATTTTGATGAAATGAAAATGTTGTTTTTAATGCTTCCGCTGCAACGTTTTATGAAAGTGAAATGTAATATTATGTTTTATGTGCGATGAGAATCCAACTGTAAGCGACCCGGAAACGGGGTCTTACAAGTTGGTATCAGAGCCAAAGTTTAAGTGAAATGGGTAAATTTTCAAATAAACCTTAACTTAAACTGAGAATGGCACGGAATGGGAATGGGATGCCAATCTGAGTAGCAGCGTGCCATCAGGTATTTTTGTAATGTTAACCGGTATTATGTGCGTATGTTATATGGTTTATGTGTTGCTGGTAGATTTAGATATTAATGTAGTCAGGACAGGTAATGCTTGGGGTATGAAGAGTAAAGTAGGTGGCTAATCACAACTGGCCACTGTAATTAGGGACTTACTATACTTGACATAAACTGAGCTGTTCCCTTGAATGACCGTGTTGGTGTTTGAATCTTTCAGTGTGTTAGAGAATGGCTGGTGGTAGATCTTCTAAGGCTTCGCGAGGTGGAGGCGGTGGTGGACGTGGTGCTGAACCACGGGTCACAAAAGGAAGGTCTAGGGCTGAAAGATTAGTTCATGAAGAACCCGAGACCCCTCATCCGAAGGGCGGTGATGAGAGTGCTAATCTTCGAGCCTCGATGAGAGAGGCGGTTGCGGAGGAAGTGCATCAGGCCATGCAGACGATCCTACCATCTGTAGTGACAGAAGTGATAAAGGCTGTTAGAGATGGGGAGAGACAGGAAAGGGGTAGACCTTCGGGCGAAAGGAGACGACCCGAGACTGAAACAGTTTTCTTCGATGACGAAGAGGAAGAAGAGGAAGAGCCTGCGCCGGAGGCGGCACGAGGCTGTAACTATGGGGCGTTTCAACGATGCAAGCCCCCAACTTTTGATGGTAATGGCACTGCTGCTGCTGCTCACCGATGGGTGAGGGAAATGGAAGCTGTTCTAAATATCAACGAGTGCCGAGAAGATCAGAAAGTAAAATTTGCCACCCACTCTTTCGTGGACTCAGCTTTGTGCTGGTGGGACAACATAGTCCAAGTTGAGGGAAGCAGGGCTATCGGGAGGATGAGATGGCCAGAGTTGAAAAGACTGGTGATCGAGGAGTTTTGTCCTCATCGTGAGATGGATAAAGTTGAAAGAGAGTTCCTGCAGTTAGAGGCGGGAACAATGACCCATCAGCAGTACACCACCAAATTTAACGAAATGGCACGGCTGGTGCCGGATCAGGTGACACCTCTCTCACGAAAGATCAAGAGGTATATCCATGGCCTGCCAATGGATATTCGTAGGCACATGATCATTGCCTGACGGAACACGTTTAGGTTGGCGGTTGATTTGGCGGGGAGATTGTACGATGAAAGATCTATGGTGGTGACAGAAGGTAGCAAGAAAGGAGAGGGTGATCGGGATTGGAACGGGAAGCGATTGGGACGTGGCGGAGCCGCTCCAAATAACAAAGGTGCACGGGTGGATAACCAGTGTGTGGTCATGATTGATGCGGGGTCAGAAAGGTGTGGCAAGTGTGGACACAAGCACCCCGGGGAATGTAGATTGGGGACCAATGTGTGTTTCCGTTGTGGGAGGACCGGACATATGGCGAGAAATTGCGGTATGGGGAGGTGTTATTCTTGTGGTGAGGAAGGTCACACGAGCAGGGATTGCAAGAAGCCGAGGGCGGAAGGTTCGGGAGTGAAGAAGATCGGAAGAAGCTAGGACGGACCCCGATGCCGTGTCAGGTACGTTTCTAGTAAATCAACTCTTAGCCTTTGTGTTATTTGATTTTGGCGCTTGTAAAAGTTCCATTCCTGCTGCTTTCTATGCTAAATTGCCTGTTAGTAGTAAGAATATAGATACGCCCTCGATGTGACCCTAGGAATGGATTGTGCGGCGGACTACGAAGTGAACATTGTGTGCCGCAAAAGATGATATGATTGACAGCGCCTGACGGGATCACGACGACGGTTTAAGGCGATCGAGTCACGACGATTTCGAAGGTGATTTCGATGGCAGTGGCGGGAAAGCGCGTGAGACGTGGACGTATTGCCTACTTGGCCGATGTAAGGGATGTGGGTACACTAATATCCCAACCGTCAGATGTACCGAGACCCAAGCAAAGATCATTGGTGGTCAGGTACGAAGGGTGATATGGTGAAGAACGAGAGTGAACGCCTTATTTGTTTACAAGTGAAGGCCGAGCACTGAATGCCATTTGGGAAGTATTTAGGTGATCGAACATATGACAAAGAAGCTCGAAAGGACCAAAGCCCTGATGGAAGTAGCCAAAGATAGACCAGAAGTCGTATGTTGATAAACGACGTAGAGCGATTGAATTCCAGGTGAGAGACTGGAAAAGAGATGAGACAATATTGTCCGCAATGGTTCAAGGAACGACAGGTTTCGGGGACGAAACCTATTTAAGGGGGGTGGACTTGTAACACCCGGAAATTTTCTTTGAAGCCGACGAAAGAAGAAAAAGAAATAAAGTCCAAAGTCGAGGGACCGAACTCGCCAATGAGAGAAACTTCGATGAATGGGAGTATAAAAGGGGGGAAGACACCCCATTCTTGCCATTTTCAGCCAAGAAGAAAGGAGAGTAGAAGAGAAGGAGAAAAGAGGAGAAAAGCTTGGTTCAGGTTGATTCGAGCGTGGAAATCAACGTGTAGCAAGCCAAATCGAAGCTCTACTCGACGGGATCGTTAAGGTGAGTTCTAGGACCCCTCTTTTACTTGTTTTCAAATGATTTTAGGGCTGTAACACATCTGAAATTGGGTTTTCGTGTGTGTGTATGCTTGACCCATTGTATGATGCGTTTGAGTCTTGATTGTGAGCTTGTGTGTGCCTGAATGGTGTTGTGGTATGCATCCCTAAGGTTTAGGATGGTCGATTTGGGCTCAAAATGGGTTTAGATGAGTTTGGTGGCTGAAAACCGTCGGCTGCTGTCACACCCCAACCTTGACGGCGGAAACGTCGAGATGTGAGCGTTAAGATTGTTCACAGCCACATAACGCTATATTTAAATTTCAAATATTATTATCATAAGTATTAAAATGAAATACAACCATAAGTCACAAAAAGAAATAAGTTCAACATAGCTCAAACATAACATAATGTTTTATTTAATTAACTAGGTCCAAGTCCTAGTTTTATTGCAAGCTTCAAATGTCCACTTTAAACTTGGGGATTTCCTGAAACATGATGAAAATAAAGAGTCAACTAAAAATAGTTGGTGAGTTTCCAAGTTTTCATACATAGTAAGATTACAAATAGCAATTCATGTCATGGGTTATAAGCTAGTAAGGTTATAGAACACATATCGTTACAACCAAACCTCGACTTGATTACAAGTATAAAAGATTGGCTAAGTGTATTTGGTTCCCTAGTGCACAAGCGTACGGCCCCTAGGAGTCGGCAATACCTCGACTTTAGCACCAAATAGGCTTGTCAGGCCCAAAGATCTAAGACGTCGCCAGGCTAGCAATAGTTAATGATTGTAAACAAACTATGTATCTCATATAAACACTTACAATACACAAATAACCATGACCAAATAATAAGTAGAATTGCATGTGCATTATAAGTCTCAAATGTTTAAACGTGTATGTAATATAAGCATCATGTTTCACCCCAAATAAGTGTGAAATTATAAAAAGGGGACAAGGAAAACTCACATGTCAAGTAAGTGCAAGAATGATGATAAATAATAATAATAATAAGCGTCGTTCCACGATCTAACGTCACAAGACACCTAAATATATATGCTTACAAGGTTAAAGTTTTACAATAAGGTTAATGAATCAATCATGGACTAGGGATCATCTTGATGTTTGGGGTTTTGTTAATTATATTTGTCAAATAAGAACTCAATTATATTTTCGTGGGAAAGATTTTATTTATATTTTATATGGAATAAGAATAACGTTATAGTAATTTTGTAATATTTTTTTAAAGTATAGATAAATTTTATAATTAAATAATATGAACACAATCTAAACGATAATTTAGAGACAATGCTTAAAATAATAGCTTGTGTAAATTAACTAGTATTTAAAGTCTAAATTTTATAAAAATATACTAACTATTTTATTAACTTAAGAATATTAATTAAAAGTATAAGAGTATGTTTACAAATAAATTACAGAAAAATAATTAAATGATTTTTAAAGTTTATAAAATGATTTTCTATAATTTTTAACAATTTTTAGAATTTTTTTATAGCCTTTTTAAAGGCTAAAACCCCTTTTAAAAAAATATGAGGGTGCCCGGGTTCGAACCCGGGACCTCATGGATGAAAGTGCAATGTCTTAACCAGTAGGCGCGGGCGCCTAAGCCTGCAAGATCTCAGGTTCCAAATCTTATATTCCAACTCAAAACAAAACCCCCAAATCCATATGAACCCTAGTTCACTTGAATCCAAAATTGAGGCTCGATTCGATGTTAATGCTCGAAATACTCATGGGGCTTTGATTCCCCACTGTATTTCGAGCACCACCATGGGTTCAATTACCCGATTTGAAGATGAACTGATGATGAACAGATGATGCTAAGGCCGCGACACAAGTACGACGGGTTCGATGCTTGAACGATGATGTTAAACAAATTGGTTGTACAGAAAGTTTCCAAAAACCTTGTTGTGCAAAAGCCCTTTGTCAATTTCATGGCTTGAAGTCCAGAGGATGGTGTTCGAGTAAGAGCTAGGTCGCGACTAAGTGGGTATTCGAAGTTGATGCTTGGGCTTGTTTTAGGTGGAATTGAACGTTGTAATCGATTAGAGATAGATAAAAGATGGTTCATGTTAAATTAATTCGATTATTATTGCGATTTAATGCTTGAACGGGTACGAACTTAAAGCTTCGGTTACTTCGAATTAGAAAGCTTTTGTAACCGGTTTTAATCATGATTCAAGTGATTAATTGTGTTCGATTCGAGTCTAGGAACGTTTGGCATGGTTTTGGGGTTTCAATTCGAAGGAAAAAGACGGTTTTAGGACCGCCGGACTCCGGCCGGAGAGTGGCCGGAGTTGCGGCCGGAAAAACGTGAAGGGTAAGGGAAGGGGGTTTGGATTTTCATTAATTACACCTTTGGCCCCCAAGGTTTGTAGTTTAACATTTTATGCTTGCACTTAGATTTTAACTTTCAAATTTGGCCAAATAACCCCCTGGACTTAAATTAATCTTTAAGTTTTAAATATTTTATGACTTATTATTATTATTATTGTTATTATTATTATAATTATTATTATTATTATTATTATTATTATTATTATTATAATTATTATTATTATTATTATTATTATTATTATTATTATTATTATTATTATTATTATTATTATTATTATTATTATTATTATTATTATTATTATAATTATTTTTATTATTATTATAATTATGACTTGTATCATTATTACTATTATTAATATTAACATAATTAATATTATTTGGTATTTTTATTTTTAACCTTCTTACATTAATAACCAAAGAGAATAAGTATAAATAACACATGAGTTTCATAATTGTCAATAATGACCCTTATAAGAATAAACGAAGTTAACGTTTAGTTAACAAAATTCGAGATGTTACAGTCTCCCCAACTTAAAAGAATTTCGTCCCGAAATTAAAAGAAATGAAACTATACAAATAAGAACGGGTATTTCTTCTTCATGTGCTCCTCACGTTCCCAAGTAAATTCAGCGCCACGTTTATTCTCCCAACGAACCTTGACGATTGGGGTGGTTGTGGTTCTAGTCTTCTTCATTATGCGATCCATGATCTCAACAGGTTTCTCGACAAAATGCAATGACTCGTCAATCTGAATGTCTTCCAACGGAACATACAGACTTTCGTCGGCCAAACACTTTCTCAAATTTGAGACGTGAAATACAGGATGAACTCCACTAAGGTCGGAAGGTAGCTCTAGTTTATAAGCCACTTTCCCAATCCTTTTCAGGATTTTGAAAGGCCCTACAAATCTTGGAGCTAGTTTGCCCTTCTTTCCAAAGCGAACCACACCTTTCCACGGTGAAACCTTAAGAAGAACCATCTCCCCAACTTGGAATTCCAATGGCTTACGTCGCTTGTCAGCATAACTCTTTTGACGACTTCTCGCCACTTCAAGGTTCTTGCGAATGATAGAAACTTTATCGGTCGTCTCTTGTATAAGTTCAGGACCAGTGATGAAGTTTTCACCAATGTCGGTCCAACAGATCGGTGAACGACATTTACGACCATAAAGTGCTTCAAACGGTGCCATCTTGATACTCGAGTGGTAACTATTGTTATACGAAAATTCCGCGAGCGGTAGATGCGTATCCCAATCGCCACCAAAGTCCAAAACACAAAGGCGTAGCAAATCCTCCAAGGTTTGGATCGTTCGCTCGGTTTGACCATCAGTTTGAGGATGGTAAGCCGTGCTTAGATCTAGTTGCGTACCCAAGAGTTCTTGCATAGACGACCAAAAGTGTGAAGTGAAACGAGCATCTCGGTCGGATATGATGTGCAGAGGTACCCCATGACGACTTACAATCTCATCAACGTATATACGAGCTAACTTTGATGTCTTGTAAGTGTCACGTATGGGTATAAAATGTGCCGACTTGGTCAATCGGTCAACGATCACCCATATGCTATCATGTCCTCGGGAGGTTCGGGGTAGCTTTGTTATGAAGTCCATGGATATGTGTTCCCACTTTCACATAGGGATCTCGGGTTGCTCAAGTAATCCACTTGGACGTTGATGTTCGGCTTTAACCTTCGTACATGTGAGGCACTTAGCTACATAAGTCGCTATGTCTTTCTTCATTCCAGGCCACCAATATTGACCACGTAGGTCCATATACATCTTATCGGAGCCAGGATGAATAGAATAACGAGTTTGATGAGCTTCGTTCATGATGAAGGTACGGAGGTTGTCGCGATTTGGAATCCAAATTCGATTGGCGAAGTACATCAACCCATTGGGTTTCGTTTCCAATCGGGTTAGAAGATTATGCTCCAATTCATCCTTCATTCTTCCTTCTCGTTGTACCATTTGTTGAGCCTCCAGGATACTAGACTCGATGTCACTATCTATCCTCAGGTTTTGTAGCAATACGGTGGTCTCGTTGACATCAAGTCGGATCTCAGTATCGAACTCACCCAAGTGTCAAACCATTGACGTCGATCGCGAATTTCTTGGAATGAGATCATCTTGTTGTGAATCTTTCGGCTTAGTGCATCGGCTACAACGTTTGCTTTACCAGGATGGTAACGAATGTCACAATCGTAATCACTAATCAACTCCACCCAACGACGTTGTCTCATATTGAGATCTTTTTGATTGAAAACGTGTTGAAGGCTTTTGTGATCGGTGTAGACTATACATTGCGTACCATACAAGTAGTGTCTCCAAATCTTCAAAGCAAAGACAACAGCACCAAGCTCGAGATCGTGTGTTGTGTAATTCACCTCGTGAACCTTCAATTGTCTCGATGCATAAGCTATGACCTTCCCTCGTTGCATGAGAACACAACCAAGGCCTTGTTTAGATGCATCACAATACACGGTGAAATCGTCGTTTCCATCGGGTAAGGTCAAGATAGGAGCATTGCACAACTTGTGCTTTAACGCTTCAAAAGCTTCTTCTTGCTCGGGACCCCACTCGAATGGTTTATTCTTTTGTGTCAAAGTAGTGAGAGGTTTCGCGATCCTCGAGAAGTTGGCAATGAATCGCCGATAATAACCAGCAAGACCAAGAAAAGAACGAACTTCGGTAGGAGTTGTAGGAACACACCAATTCTTCACAGCTTCCACCTTTGCAGGATCAACGTGAATTCCTTGGCTATTCACCACGTGTCCTAGAAATTGAACTTCCTCGAGCCAGAAATCACACTTCGAGAACTTCGCGTACAATTGCTCTTTCTTCAACAACTCAAGAACCAATCTCAAATGTAGTTCATGATCGGTGTTGGACTTTGAGTAGATAAGTATGTCATCAATGAAGACGATCACAAACTTGTCTAGATACGGCTTGCATACTCGGTTCATGAGATCCATGAAGACAGCAGGAGCATTGGTTAAACCAAAAGGCATCACCATAAACTCATAGTGTCCATAACGAGTACGGAACGCGGTCTTTGGGATATCATCATCATGGACTCGCAATTGATGATAGCCAGAACGTAAATCGATCTTCGAGAAGATAGCAGCTCCTTGAAGTTGGTCAAACAAATCATCAATACGAGGAAGAGGATAACGGTTCTTGATGGTAAGCTTGTTAAGCTCACGATAATCGATGCACATACGAAACGTTCCATCTTTCTTCTTCACGAACAGAACAGGTGCACCCCAAGGCGAAGAACTTGGACGGATGAAGCCCTTCTCGGATAACTCTTGAAGTTGACTAGAGAGTTCTTGCATTTCCGATGGTGCAAGTCGATATGGTGACTTAGCCACGGGGTTTGCTCCCGGTATCAAGTCAATTTTAAACTCGACTTCACGCACGGGAGGTAAACCACTAAGGTCATCGGGAAATACTTCAGGAAAGTCTCGTACAATAGGGACATCCTTAAGTTCTTTCCCTTTGACTTTCGTGTTGACCACGTAAGCCAAGAAGGCCATATACTTCTTGCTTAAGCACTTTCGGGCTTGAGTGCAAGACATGAGTTTAAGCCCTTTGGAAGATTTCTCACCGAACACTTTCAAAGTATCTCCAGAGGGTAACGGTATACGAATGCACTTCTCGAAACAAATGATCTCGGCATGGTGTTTGGCTAACCAATCCATACCAATGATGACGTCAAAACTTCCAAGTTTCATAGGAATAAGATCGATAAGAAAATCATGTGTGTCAAGATTAAGATGCAATCACGAATAACGACATCAACGGTGATCGGTTCTCCATCGGCAACTTCAACGGTAAGAGGTCTTCCTAGTTTCGTATGTGGCTTAGCAAGTATGGGTTCAAACTCTAACGAAACAAAACTCTTATCGGCTCCAGAATCAAATAGGACATAGGCATAAGTTTTATTAATAAGGAACATACCTGTTCAATTTTAAAGGTATTTAACGACATAGGTAACACATGAAAAGAATTAGGTCACAAAAGTTAAAGGTAAGTGAACATACCATTCACCACATCGTTGTTTGCTTGTGCTTGATTTGCGTTGATGTTGAAAGCACGTCCTCGGGCTTGTGGAACATTACCCACAATACGAGGGCATTGTGGGCGGAAATGACCAGGTTCCCCACAATTGTAGCAAACACGGTTCGTGACCACGGCGGCATTGTTAGGTGCACGGTGACAAGTCGCCACCAAGTGACCATATTTACCGCATAAAGTACAAATACGGCATGGTTGATTTCCCGGGTGATGGTACCTACAAATGTTGCACATAGGCTGGGGACCAGCATAAGCCCTAGCCCCAGGCACTTGTGCCACAGGTGCAGCCGCAGGAACAAGTTGTCTTTGAGGTTGTTTAGGTGCAGCCACAGCATAGTTGCGCGCCGGTGTGAACTTGCGCTTCTTGTTGTTGTTGTTGTTGTAAGACGGTTCAGCTTTGGTTTCTTTAACAGCCTCGGTAGCCGTCTTCTCTACTTCTTTGCACCCTTCACAGACATGGTGCCCGCTCGTATATGGTTCTCGGTGAGTTGAGCGGTGATAGTAATGGCTTCTTCCAAAGTTGTGGGTCGGCTACCCACCACAGCATCTTGAATTTGGGGTGGTACACCCTTAATGAACTTCTCGATGTTGCGGGGGACAGTGTCGACCATGTGAGGCAGCAGTAAACTCAACTCATGATGCCTAGTTGAGTAGGCCAAATGATCACCATCATTTTGCTTCAAGTTCCAAAATTCTTCCTCCAACTTTTGCAACTCACTTCGTGGGCAGAACTTCGCGATAGCGATGTTCTTGAACTCCTCCCAGGTAAGTGCTTGCACAGCTTCGGGTCCACGGTTCCTCTTCTCGCTATTCCACCAGGTAAGTGCCCTTTGTTGGAGCACACTAGTAGCATAACGAACCTTGAGCGTCTCGGGACACTCACAATTGATAAAGGTATTCTCCATGCTTTCGAACCACTCAAGAAGACCAGTGGCTCCTTCCTTGCCACTAAAACTAGTGGGCTTGCAAGAACTAAAGTGTTTGAAGGTGCAAGTTCGATTGTTCCCTTTTGGTTGTTCCCATTTTGGTTGTTGCTGTTCTCTCCATGACCATTACCATTGTTGCTACCATTGGTCAGTAAGGTGCTATTAAGTTCAGCAACCATGGTCGGGATGACAGCAGCCATTTGACGAGCAATCATGGCGGCTAGTTTACGATCGGAACTTCCACGCTTTCCATGATGACGAGACATGCTGGAATATGCAAAATGAGTTAGATACGAGAATTGCGATAACAAGGATCATAATTCAATAAGGATAAGACAAAAGTTGTAAGGCACATGGAATGGTTCCATTTGGTAACGCATTACCATTTGGAAACGTTGACACGTCAAGGTAAGTTGACCCACTTGCCTTAGAAATTTGTGTATGTTGACCATAGTTTATCACTCATCCCAGAAATCCCCAGGTAAGCATAACTAGTCCCGTAGGATTTATGCGATATGCTTGCCTTAGCCCGAGGGCCTTTTGCCAGGAAATCCAGAATACAGGTGTCTATGTGTCACACAAATATCTTAGGTTCATGAAATCAAAACCTTGATGAGATTTTACATAGATTAGACATAAGTCTAAGGATTCAAGTCATAAGCATAAGTATACAATTCCACGTGTCGACGAGAATAAGATTAAGAAGTTTCATTTTTCGGGGAGAGTCAAAGTGTCAAAGGTAAGTTTAGGGAGACAAGTAACTAAGTTTAAGCAATTACAAGGCAAACCTATGCTAAGGCATCAAGTTGCACATAAGTAGGGTATAGCATTATGTAGCATGTAACAATATATATAGTACCATGAATATAAATATTATTCTAAGAGGTTCATGCATAAGCTATAGTCTAGGTCACCATTTCTAATAACCTAAATCCCTATAGTTATGGGCTCTGATACCAATCTGTCACACCCCAACCTTGACGGCGGAAACGTCGAGATGTGAGCGTTAAGATTGTTCACAGCCACATAACGCTATATTTAAATTTCAAATATTATTATCATAAGTATTAAAATGAAATACAACCATAAGTCACAAAAAGAAATAAGTTCAACATAGCTCAAACATAACATAATGTTTTATTTAATTAACTAGGTCCAAGTCCTAGTTTTATTGCAAGCTTCAAATGTCCACTTTAAACTTGGGGATTTCCTGAAACATGATGAAAATAAAGAGTCAACTAAAAATAGTTGGTGAGTTTCCAAGTTTTCATACATAGTAAGATTACAAGTAGCAATTCATGTCATGGGTTATAAGCTAGTAAGGTTATAGAACACATATCGTTACAACCAAACCTCGACTTGATTACAAGTATAAAAGATTGGCTAAGTGTATTTGGTTCCCTAGTGCACAAGCGTACGGCCCCTAGGAGTCGGCAATACCTCGACTTTAGCACCAAATAGGCTTGTCAGGCCCAAAGATCTAAGACGTCGCCAGGCTAGCAATAGTTAATGATTGTAAACAAAATATGTATCTCATATAAACACTTACAATACACAAATAACCATGACCAAATAATAAGTAGAATTGCATGTGCATTATAAGTCTCAAATGTTTAAACGTGTATGTAATATAAGCATCATGTTTCACCCCAAATAAGTGTGAAATTATAAAAAGGGGACAAGGAAAACTCACATGTCAAGTAAGTGCAAGAATGATGATAAATAAGAATAATAATAAGCGTCGTTCCACGATCTAACGTCACAAGACACCTAAATATATATGCTTACAAGGTTAAAGTTTTACAATAAGGTTAATGAATCAATCATGGACTAGGGATCATCTTGATGATTGGGGTTTTGTTAATTATATTTATCAAATAAGAACTCAATTATATTTTCGTGGGAAAGATTTTATTTATATTTTATATGGAATAAGAATAACGTTATAGTAATTTTGTAATATTTTTTTAAAGTTTAGATAAATTTTATAATTAAATAAAATGAACACAATCTAAACGATAATTTAGAGACAATGCTTAAAATAATAGCTTGTGTAAATTAACTAGTATTTAAAGTCTAAATTTTATAAAAATATACTAACTATTTTATTAACTTAAGAATATTAATTAAAAGTATAAGAGTATGTTTACAAATAAATTACAGAAAAATAATTAAATGATTTTTAAAGTTTATAAAATGATTTTCTATAATTTTTAACAATTTTTAGAATTTTTTATAGCCTTTTTAAAGGCTAAAACCCCTTTTAAAAAAAATATGAGGGTGCCCGGGTTCGAACCCGGGACCTCATGGATGAAAGTGTAGTGTCTTAACCAGTAGGCGCGGGCGCCTAAGCCTGCAAGATCTCAGGTTCCAAATCTTATATTCCAACTCAAAACAAAACCCCCAAATCCATATGAACCCTAGTTCACTTGAATCCAAAATTGAGGCTCGATTCGATGTTAATGCTCGAAATACTCATGGGGCTTTGATTCCCCACTGTATTTCGAGCACCACCATGGGTTCAATTACCCGATTTGAAGATGAACTGATGATGAACAGATGATGCTAAGGCCGCGACACACGTACGACGGGTTCGATGCTTGAACGATGATGTTAAACAAATTGGTTGCACAGAAAGTTTCCAAAAACCTTGTTGTACAAAAGCCCTTTGTCAATTTCAGGGCTTGAAGTCCAGAGGATGGTGTTCGAGTAAGAGCTAGGTCGCGACTAAGTGGGTATTCGAAGTTGATGCTTGGGCTTGTTTTAGGTGGAATTGAACGTTGTAATCGATTAGAGATAGATAAAAGATGGTTCATGTTAAACTAATTCGATTATTATTGCGATTTAATGCTTGAACGGGTACGAACTTAAAGCTTCGGTTACTTCGAATTAGAAAGCTTTTGTAACCGGTTTTAATCATGATTCAAGTGATTAATTGTGTTCGATTCGAGTCTAGGAACGTTTGGCATGGTTTTGGGGTTTCAATTCGAAGGAAAAAGACGGTTTTAGGACCGCCGGACTCCGGCCGGAGAGTGGCCGGAGTTGCGGCCGGAAAAACGTGAAGGGTAAGGGAAGGGGGTTTGGATTTTCATTAATTACACCTTTGGCCCCCAAGGTTTGTAGTTTAACATTTTATGCTTGCACTTAGATTTTAACTTTCAAATTTGGCCAAATAACCCCCTGGACTTAAATTAATCTTTAAGTTTTAAATATTTTATGACTTATTATTATTATTATTGTTATTATTATTATTATAATTATTATTATTATTATTATTATTATTATTATTATTATTATTATTATTATTATTATTATTATTTATTATTATTATTATTATTATTATTATTATTATTTTTTATTATTATTATTATTATGACTTGTATCATTATTACTATTATTAATATTAACATAATTAATATTATTTGGTATTTTTATTTTTAACCTTCTTACATTAATAACCAAAGAGAATAAGTATAAATAACACATGAGTTTCATAATTGTCAATAATGACCCTTATAAGAATAAACGGAGTTAACGTTTAGTTAACAAAATTCGAGATGTTACAGCTGCAGTCGGGATGAACTGCATTCTGCATCAGCTAGGGTTAGGCGACCGACTAGAGGCCGAATGAAGGCCATACGGCCGAATAGGGGGCGATTGGGGTCCAGTCACCCGCATGAAGGTCCAGTCGCCTGAATGAAGGTCAAGTCACCCGAATGAAGGTCCAGTCACCCGAATGAAGGGTCAGTCACCCAAATGAAGGGCCAGTCACCCGAATGAAGGTCCAGTCACCCGAATGAAGCGCCAGTCACCCGAATAAAGGGCAGTCACCGAATGAAGGGCCAGTCACCCGAATGAAGGTCCAGTCACCCGAATGAAGGTCCAGTCACCCGAATGAAGGGCCAGTCACCCGAATAAAGTGCCAGGTGCATGGAGGCCATGCAACTAGAGAGTGTCCATATGCCCAAATAGGGTTGTTGCACCCGAGGAGAAGTGTAGTTTAACTTCTGACTTTCGGGAGAAGGTACATGTGTAAGTTTTGACGTAAGGGTTCCCGTAAGTTCATATAAGGTGACGATTGAGGCCTTAGAGAACATGTAGGGCATAATGATGATGATGTTGCATGTTTATGCATGATGCATGTTATGTATGTATGATGTTACCCTGTATGACGTGATGACTGTGCATGTTAATGTTCCTTATTGTGATGTATGTTTACCTTTCCTGTGGCTTTATGTGTTATGATAATGAATGAAATGAAGTATTATGTAACGTAAAGTGGAAGATAATGAAAAGAGGAACGTAATGAATGAATGCATGCATTAATGAATGAATGAAAACGTGAGAGGCTTGCAAGCGAAGTGTAGTGAAGTGCACGGCTCTAAATGCCTTAAGCTCAACAGCGTGAGGTTCAGCTAATCCTAAAGTGTGCACGCAAGGGTTCCAGTCTTTGTGGCTGACCTTCGGTGTAGTACCCATTTACATGGGGGTGATGTACCCATGTTGATGGGGGGATGTACCCATTTCGATGGGGGTGTAGTACCCATGTTGATGGGGGTGATGTACCCATTTCGATGGGGGTGTAGTACCCATAATGTTGGGGGTGTAGTGTGCTATAGTTACCCATAATGTTGGGGGTGAAATATATGATGGTTACCCGAGTTATGCATAACTTCGGGGGTGTAGCATAAAGCCGAGCATATGTATGAGGTGAGCGACTCTGTGTCGCAACAGACTCGAAGGAGATCCTTATCGCGTACTCTGGTGCTGTGTCAGTCTTCGGACATGAGTCGGGGGTTTGTGTACAGACCCCGGCACAGTACTAGTCTTCGGACATGAGTCGGGAGTATGGCGTGAGTTGATGAATGAGAAAAGATAAATGGTGAATGTACTTGCCTTAGGTACCAGAGTCAGCTTCGTGCACAATGTTCGGGGTAATGTACATGTCACTGGAAGTAATGAATGAACGAATGAAAGTAAGAATGTATGAAAGAATGAACGTTAACGAAATATCTTAATAATGTACTAAACGGGATCTTTGTCATTCGACCTCAGTAATCGTGGCTGAGTGCCACGAAGAGGGTAAAGTCTGACCGGATCTAGAGAGAAGTGAAAGATAATGACGTACGTTGAATGAACAAAAGTTAATGAACGAATGATGAAGATAAAATGATATTATCTATATGTACGTATGATGTATGATCACTAACGAATGAAAAGTACCGTATGATTTGAAAGAAAGTATAGAACGGTTTTAACGAATGAAAAGTATGTTTTATTATAAAACTAGAACTCACTCAGCAACGCTGACTTTGATGTGTTTCCAGTTGGCAGGTATGTTGCTGAGGATGGCACGGGGCGACTACTCAGTTCTTTTGGAATGGCATCCATTATTATAAGGCTTTTGTAATGACATGTAACATGAACTTTGTAATTTGATAATGAAGTATTGTTTGCAAAAGCTATTATATTTAAACGAGATATTGTTTTATAAGTTTCCGCTGCGACATTTTTATGTAAGATGACGAAAATTATGTTTTGAATGTGATGAATAACCAGTTGTAAGCGTCCCGGGAACGGGGCCTTACATGCCATTTGAGTTGTTAAGTATTTTATGTGTGTGACGGATCTTAAGATGGTGAGATCTTATATCAAGAGCCTGGAATGCTCTGATACCAAATGCAGGACCGGTGAAAGGTATGCAATTACAACACAACAACACAATGATGAGAGTTCTTTAGAACACTTAACAGATCAAATAGGGAACTGGTAACTTAAATGAAAGATGCTAAGAACACAAGTAAAAATGAGACAGAACAAGATAGCTAACAACACAAGTATTTGGTTTTCAAGAATGCTGTATATTGCTTCTCAAGTTCTTTTACAAATGTTACAAAGCATAGATCTAAAGTTACAAGTACTTAAGATACTTTATACTACATCCTACAACCGGCCATACTTTGTGGCCAGCTGGATACATAAGACTATACAACAACAAAATCAAATGTAGAGTCAAAAGGTAGATTGCCTTTTGGTTAGTGACTATAACATGCCTAGCTCACATCCTAATATATTACAAAAAGGAGAAAAGTACATAAAGTAGAAAGCTCAGACTCAAGACCTCAAGAATAATCTTCTCCTTTGAGAATAATAAAAAACGGAAAGTGAGCTGTTAACAGATGTGGAAAAGTACCTTACAAATGTACAGTTACCAAAAGCATGGACCTTTTCACCGACTCATGTAAGTTGGTGACTGAACAGAGTTGCAGCGGAAAGGTGGTCCAGCTTTATGGTAAAGTACATCAGATAAAAGCATGTTTTTAAAAGTCTTCAAAAGAAATATGTCTTCACTCTTTGGCTTCGGAAGACTTTGTCTTTATAGCTTCGAAAGACTTCACTTTTGGCTTCGGAAGATGTTGGTCTTGGCTTCAGAAGATTTTACACTTCGAATATTTCTAGTGCAAGGTGTAAAACTTCCGAAGCATTTCTACTTCTGATCTTTAGTGCATGCATTGGATGACTTTACAACGAGTTCATGTTATTGACCATAGGTACTTTATATTTATTGTGGTTTGAATTGTTTATATTATAAAAAATTGTTTGTATTTTATATGGAGTCGGACGATGAGTATCAAGTTCAAATGCCTAGTCAACAACAAATTGATCAGACGGGGTTTATGGATATGGTAAAACATTAATGACAATTTTTTATAACAATCCACACACACATACATTTACATATAAATATATATGAAGTACTAATGTTTTAATAATCGATTCTTAGTTAGTGCAGATACATCACATGAACAACCCCAAAATATTTGTCAACAACCAATGCCAACCACTCATGCTTCCAATCTTAATCCAGCTGTTATCTCTTATGTAAATTTTGCTTCCCAAAAAATAAAGAAAAGGTCTTGGGCGATAAATAATATGGCCAAACTATTATCAAGACATGTTGGTGATAGCAACAGGATTATGAGTTATTCACCAGACGGAATGTATGGTGACATGGTTGAATTTTGGATTCCATATGAGGAGCTTTTACAAATATTCATTAACGGCTGGCTTGATATCACCATTATACATTGGTTTGCAATGTAAGTTATTATTAGTTTTATATGATACAACAACATTTATACACACAATTAAGTTGTAACTTTATCGTGTTTATTTTACTTGATTTAAGGTATTTTTATGAGTTGAACAATTCAAACTATGCTTTCTTTAATCTGGGCAACAACACAAATCAAGAATGCACGAATAATTCTCATGGCATTCAAAAACATATCCTAGATATATATGCTCTTCATCGAGACAAACATCTTTGTAGCATCATATTTAGCCGGGTCAATTTATTTTTGCACCATACATACACATAGAAATATATATACTTAATTATTCTATAATTTGTTTTGTAGTTTCCATTGGTTGCTAATGATTATTTCTCCTACAACTCGTAAAGGATATATCATTGGTTCTATAATGGGAGAAAAGACAAGTGATTATTACACTCTATCATTTTTAATTGAACAAGTCTTTAAGTGTAGATTTAATTGGAAAATGGTAGAGGTATGCTTTCTAATTTTTTTAATAAGTTTTCTTGTATTTAAATTAAATTAACAAGTGCATTTTCAATGCAGTGCAAGCAACATAAAAATGGTTGGGAATGTGGTTTTTATGGTGATCAGTCATATGTATGAGTTTGTCATGAATTATCAAAGATATTTTTCCTAATACTGTAGGTGTTTTATTTACTAATATACGTTACTTATTGCCCTAAAAATTTTAAATTATATATACTAAATCTTATTCTCTTTTTATTTGTTTTTGGATATGGAATGACAAAAGTTATATGTCACAAAAGGAAGTTGACAACTTGATATTAGATTTGATCCCGCAGTTTATTAATAAGATGTATCCTAGGTTGATGTGAACATGATTTGAGATAGTATAGTTTTTGTGTACATTAGACCTAGTGTTTGTGATGGCGTAGTTTGTAAATGCAAAGTTTATAACAATGTATTTAAGTTGAAAGTTTCATTCAGTGTGTGGGAATAAAGGTTATGAACTAAATTGTATATTATTAAATTATATATATGCAGGTTATGGATTAATAGGTAGGATGTATAAATGTAAATGGAGATGTAAATGATGCTGTGATTTGAAATTGAATCAGATATGGAACCGCCCAAAAAGAAACATTTTATAAGGCGACTTTTAATAAATATTTAATAATTGTTATTTGTTATAATATCACAATAATTAACACAAGATTAGTGTTATAACCTTAAGAACTTTAAAGAGAATTGCAAGAGCAAGAAGAAGAGAAATGTATAACTTATGAAAGTGTATACAAGAGGTGCATTTTCTTCTCTACATTGAGGTGGTATTTATACTACAAAGATCAATCAACTTGGTAGACAAGGTAAACTATTTTGGTAGATAAGTAGCATAGTAAACTTATCTACAAGTTTGACAAAGAGTTCATCCACTTGCCATGGTAATAATTCATAATACTCCCCCTTGGATGACACTTTTCAAACTTCAAGAGTTTAAGTACTGCCTCGTTAAAAACCTTGCTAAAGAAAAACCCAGTGGGAAAAAACCTTAGCTAAGGAAAAAAGAGTGCAGCTTATAACTCCCCCTCAAATTGTCTTTCGTAGATCATTACATTGCGTGTACGTGCCGCATGCCAATATCATAAACATGTTTTCTGAAAGTTGTTTTAGGAAGTGCCTTTGTGAAAAGATCAGCTGAATTGTTGCTTGATTGAACGTATCTCATTTCAACCTTTTTATCTTTAATAAGATCTTGAGTGTATGAAAAGAATCTTGGTGGTATATGTTTTGTTCTGTCACTTTTGATATACCCTTCTTTCATTTGTGAGACACAAGCTGCATTATCTTCATAGATTGGTGTTGCGTTTTCATCTTTCTCCAATCCACAAGAAGTTGATATAAGTTGTGTCATAGATCTTAACCATACACATTCTCTTGAAGCTTCATGTAGTGCAATGACTTCAGCATAATTTGAGGATGTCGCAACGAGTGTTTGTTTCTGAGAACGCCATGAAATCGCAGTTCCTCCATTCTTAAATACGTATCCAGTTTGAGATTTTGCTTTATGGGGATCAGATAAATAACCTGCATCTGCATAACCAACCAACCCTTCTTTTGAATTATTAGGATAAAACAAGCCTAAATCAATAGTACCTCGAAGATATCGAAAAACATGTTTAATCCCGTTCCAGTGCCGTTTAGTAGGAGCTGAACTAAATCTTGCTAACAAATTAACTGCAAAAGAAATGTCAGGTCTCGTACAGTTAGTAAGATACATAAGAGCTCCAATTGCACTGAGATATGGTATCTCTGGACCAAGGACCTCTTCATTATCTTCACAAGGACGGAATGGATCATTATCAACATTGAGTGATCTAACAACCATCGGTGTGCTTAAAGGATTTGCTTTGTCCATATTGAAACGCTTTAAGAGTTTCTCAGTATAAGTTGACTGATGTACAAGTATTCCATTATGCATATGCTCAATCTGCAAACCAAGACAATATTTGGTTTTTCCAAGGTCTTTCATTTCAAATTCTTTCTTTAAAAGAGCAATTGCTTCATTTATTTCCTTTTGCGTCCCAATTATATTTAGATCATCAACATACACAGCTATGATCACATATCCTGATGTTGTTTTCTTAATGAAGACGCATGGACAAATAAGATTACTTGTGTATCCTTTACTTGTCAAATAATCACTCAAACGATTATACCACATCCTTCCAGATTGTTTGAGTCCATACAAGGATCTTTGTAATTTGATGGAATACATTTCCTTAGGCTTTGAGCTTAATGCTTCGGGAAATTTAAAACCTTCAGGAATTTTCATATAAATGTCACTATCTAGTGATCCATACAAGTAAGCTGTGACAACATCCATAAGACGCATCTCTAAATTTTTAGAGACTGCTAAACTGATTAAGTATCTAAAGGTTATTGCATCCATAACAGGGGAGTATGTTTCCTCATAATCAATCCCTGGCCTTTGTGAAAAACCCTGAGCTACAAGTCTAGCTTTATATCTTGTAACTTCATTTTTCTCATTTCGTTTTCGTACAAATACCCATTTATACCCTACAGGCTTTACGGACATCGGAGTAATAACAATAGGCCCAAAAACCTTTCGTTTGTTAAGTGAATCTAATTCAGCTTGCATAGCTCCTTTCCATTTATCCCAATCATGTCTATTTTTACAGTCACTAACTGACTGTGGTTCAGGATCATCATCTCCACTCATGATGTCACTTGCTACAGAATAAGAAAATATGTCATCAATACTTTCCATTTCATCTTGATTCCGTAAGATATCTGTGTGACCATAGTTAATTGACATTTCTTTGTTATTTTCATCCAAATCCTCCCCATGAGAGGTTTTGGTATGTAGCGTTTCATCAAGATCATTCACTTTATTGTCAACTTCCTTTTCATGAGTTTTTCTTTTTCGAGGATTTTTATCCTTGGAACCGATTGGTCTTCCTCGTTTCAAACGTTTTTGAGATTCATGAGCCATTGTGTTATCTATTTGCTCATTTGGAATCTCAACTCGAGCTGGAGCATTAGCAGCTGGTATATGATATTTAGTAACTCTGTTTGTATCAGTAAATGAATCAGGTAATTGATTTGCAATTTCTTGCAGGTGTATTATCTTTTGAACTTCTGTCTCACGTTGTTTAGTTACTGGATCAAGATGCAATAAGGAAGGAACATACCATGAGACATCATTTTCTTGTTTTTTCTTTTCTCCCCCTAATGCCGGGAAAACTGACTCGTTAAAGTGACAATCAGCAAAACGTGTTGTAAATACATCTCCAGTTAAAGGTTCAAGATATCTTATGATGGAAGCTGATTCATATCCAACATATATTCCCAACCTTCTTTGAGGACCCATTTTTGTGCGTTGTGGTGGTGCAATAGGGACATACACAGCACACCCAAAAATTCTAAGGTGGGAAATGTTTGGCTCATTACCAGTAACAAGTTGTAACGGAGAGTATTTAAGATTTGCACTTGGTCTCATACGAATTAGTGATCCAGCATGAAGAATTGCATGACCCCAAATAGACACAGGGAGTTTTGTCCTCATTATTAATGGTCTAGCTATTAGTTGTAGACGTTTGATTAACGACTCAGCTAAGCCATTTTGTGTGTGTACATGAGCAACAGGGTGTTCAACAATAATTCCCACAGACATGCAATAATCATTAAAAGCATGTGATGTGAATTCACCAGCATTATCAAGTCTCACTCTTTTAATAGTATAATCAGGGAAATGTGCTCGTAATTTGATAATTTGTGCAAGAAATTTTGCAAATGCTACATTACGAGTTGATAACAAAGAGACATGTGACCATCTACTTGATGCGTCTATCAAAACCATAAAGTATCTAAATGGTCCACATGGTGGGTGAATTGGCCCACATATATCTCCTTGAATTCTTTCAAGAAACAATGGTGATTCCTTTTCAATTTTCACAGGCGAAGGCCTTGTGATTAATTTCCCAAGAGAACAAGATGTACACAAAGGAATTTTATTCGATTGTGGGATCTTTTGATATTTCAATGGATGCCCATGAGTATTTTCAATAATTCTTTTCATCATTGTAGATCCTGGATGACCTAATCTGTCATGCCATAAGTTAAGTGTTTCAGGATCACAAAATTTTTCTTTAACTGCCATATATGCCTGAGGCATACTAATATGTGTATAATGTAAACCAGACTGAAGCATTGGCAGTTTTTCTAATATCTGATCTTTGCTTATGATATACAAATATTTTTCATTATCAACAGTCTTTGACTGAGTATCATATCCGTTATGATATATGTTTTTGAAACTCAACAGATTTCTTGTTGATTTTGGGGAAAATAAAGCATTTTCTATTATCAGCTTTGTACCATTTGGTAATGCTAAATTAGCTTTTCCCACTCCTTCTATCAGGTCTGTAGGGCCTGATATTGTATTAACGATTCCTTTTGTTGGTTTAAGCTCATAAAAATATTTTTTAGATCTAAGTATAGTGTGTGTGGCTCCACTATCCGCTATACATATATCTGCTTCATTTGTTTGATCTTGTGCTCCAGTGATGTTCATTTTAATCTTGAAAGTATAAAGAAAAATAATAAGTGAATAACAACAAAATTGTTATATTTTAACAAAACTTTATTTAATCGAAAAGAAACATTACATGAAGAAAAATACATGATTAAAGATAGAAAACACTAAATTGTTGCATATGACTATTGTGGTAAAGCAACATGTGTTTCAAAGGTCTATGTCAAAGTCTGCAGTGTTCAACTCAACATTGAGATCATTAAAATTATCAATATGGTTCACTTCCTTCTCTTTTCTTTTAAGAGAGGCTTGGTATAGTTCACACAAATGTGGAGCTGTGCGACAAGCCTTCGACCAGTGGTTTGTGCTACCACATCTAAAACAGGAAGTGCCATTGTTTTCGGACCTACCAGCTTCATTCCCCTTGTATTGGTTGGAATTGTTTTGTGGTGCGTGGTAATTAACTATTCTTTGATTTCTACCACGGCCATATCCACGGCCACGACCACGTCCACGGTTATAAAAGTTACCTCGGTAATTATTATTACCTTTAAAAGAATGGTTTCGGTTATTAAGGTAACTTTTATCAAAGGAACCTCGGCCACGACCTCGTCCCCACTTTCTTCCAGAGTTTTTAGTAGCAACATTTATCTCTGGAATTGCTAATGATCCTGTGGGGCGAGCTTGATGATTTTTCATCAAGAGCTCATTGTTTTTTTCTGCTACGAGGAGAAATGAATTCAAATCAGAATATCTTTTAAATTTTTGCAACCTATATTGTTGTTGCAAGTTTATGTTTGATGCATGAAATGTGGAGAAAGTTTTCTCCAACATATCTTCCTCGGTTACAGTTTGCCCACAAAATCTGAGGGTCGAGCATATTCTGAACAAAGCAGATGTGTACTCGTTTACTTTTTTAAAATCTTGGAACCTGAGATTGTTCCATTCATCTCTAGCAGTAGGAAGTAAAACTTCCCTTTGATGATCAAATCTGCTTTGTAAGTCTTTCCATAAAACATACGGATCCTCACAATTTGAATATTCAAATTGTAACATTTCATCGATATGTTTATGTAAAAAGACATCGGCTTTCGCCTTGTCTTGCTCCGAACAAAAATTCCCCTCTTGTATTGTTTCTAAGACACCCATTGATTTAAGATGTCTTCTCACATGGGTCGTCCAAGGCATATAGTTTTCTCCATTAATACTAAGAGCCGGGAATTCAATTTTTGCAATATTCGACATTCTGATTTCTAAACAAGAATTAAGCAAATAGTAAGATGATTATTAGAATCCATATATATCAATAAACATTGCGATACAATAAAGCGGTAGAGCTATGAACAAATACAGAAATAAGAAAAGTTTAAATTCTTCGGGTGGTAGTTCAGCAATGGGGATAAGAATTAAAATAAGCATTATGGTTGCCAGTATTAAAACCGGGTGTATCATCTTTGAAAGATTTTCTTGGATAAACTTGAGAGACGATCTGTTTATTGTAAACGAAAATAAATTGATAGTGGTCAATTTATAGTTTAAAATTATAACCGTTTGTAACGGTTATGTGATTGTTTACAACGGCTATATAACCGTTCATAACGGCTATATAATCGTCGTCTATGTATATATCAACAATAATTTTTAAATAAGTATAAGATTATGTTATAAAAATATGAATTTAGTTTATAAAAACAAAATAAATAAGAACGACAAATTAGGATAAGAATAAGACGTTAGTACGAATAAATGTTAGCAATATAATCAAAATGTTAGTTGACATAAAAGGAAATGTTAGTTGTATAAATAAAGATTAAGTAAAGGTTAGATGCATAAGTAAATGTTAGTTGACATAATATAAAATGTTAGTTGCATAATCAAAAAGTTAGATGCATAAATAAAAGTTAGTTTGTTAGTAGTCCCATGGTTATCAAAATGTCCATAATAAGATCTCCTTTATGCTTATTTTATTTATATTAGTTATCTTCTCAATATAAGATATTATATATTATTACTTAATGAAGGTCTTACCTTGATTAGTAGATGACTTTGTGATCAATTAGTCTTCTTGATTAGAGTTAAGAGCTCTCGTGCTGATAACGTGTTATAATATCACAATAATTAACACAAGATTAGTGTTATAACCTTAAGAACTTTAAAGAGAATTGCAAGAGCAAGAAGAAGAGAAATGTATAACTTATGAAAGTGTATACAAGAGGTGCATTTTCTTCTCTACATTGAGGTGGTATTTATACTACAAAGATCAATCAACTTGGTAGACAAGGTAAACTATTTTGGTAGATAAGTAGCATAGTAAACTTATCTACAAGTTTGATAAAGAGTTCATCCACTTGCCATGGTAATAATTCATAATATTATTTGATTTTTTAAGGTGATCTTTTAATAAATATTGTGGTTTTGATATTTTTTTGGGCAGGTTTTCTCAACACAACAAAAAAAATTTGTTTTTCGTAGTGATATCTTTTCAGGCGGTTTTTGTACCGCCACAAAAAAAGCTATTCCACCGCCTCAAATAAGCTATTCCACCGCCTCAAATAACTTATTATGATCATGTGAATACTGACTTTTTGTATATAATAATAGCAATTACAAAAGATTAATTTAATAATATATTTTTGGTAAAGAAAGTATTTAAATAATAGACTGATAGGCTGATCAGAATCTTGTAATTTAAATATTTAATTATATATAATACTAATTTTCAATTATGCATCATTAGTTGTACTCTATGTTTTATAGGTTGTACTTTTGTATTTTTTTTATTATTTTTTCTTTTAAAATTTAACACTTATAGTTTTTATCTTGGGTTATTGGATTTAATAATCCTAACTTTCATTTATTGGCCGGGATTAATCCCAACTCAGTAAATGTTTACAAACACTTTCAACTTTCAGCTTATTTTCCTCTAACGAACCCTTACTAACTGAGAGTTTACACCGTTAGTTTTTATGACTACTTATATGGCCAAAAAATTAAGCAGAACATTGAAATAAACCATCTGACTCATTGAAATCCGTTAGTCTCCACCGCCTAATGTGAACCAATTGACTCGTTGGAGGTAGATTTAAGATCAAGATGGAAGCTAGTAGGTGAGCAACCGGTTCGAACCGGCAGAAACCGAACCGGAACCGGTTCGAACCGAGAACCGGATAGCCTAAATTTAAAAACCGGAACCGAACCTTATCATAACTTAATCGGTTCGGTTCTAAACCGGGTAAACCGGTTCCGTTTTATTATAGAACCGGTGAGGAACCGGTTTTATATAATAACCTAAAATAATAACGTGATGTGATGATCAAGTAAAAAAACAAATCAATATTCAAATTAAACCATAATATGGATAAACAAACCACAAAAAGGGACATTAATAAATTAAAAAAAAGAGCATCGTAGAAATTGGTATTTTGACATAATCGATAACACAATAATCCATAGTAAGTCACATCTTTTCAAATAATCTAAATGGGTTTAAAGAATCGGTTCCTACTGGGTATTAAATCGGTAAACGGTTTTGGAACCGGAACCGAACCGGGAACCGTATATTCATATTCTACGAACGGGAACCGAACCTATATTTTTAAAACCGGTTCTTGATGGTTCGGTCCAACCGGTTTTGTCGGTCCCTGATCACAAAAACCGGTTCTTGCTCACCCATAGAAGCTAGACACCGAAAAAAGGGCATGATGGAGGCTGGGCAGTGACAAATTAGAAAAATGGCTCAAAGTTGGCACCATTTCATCATAAAACTAATGGGTGTTAACTATCAGTTAGTAAGAGATCGCTAGAGGAAAATAAGCTCAAAGCTGAGAGTGTCTGTAAATATTTTTAAGTTAGGATTAATCCCGGCCAATAAATGAAAGTTGGGATTATTAAATCTAATAACCTCTTTTATCTTTTATATCTAATACTATTTTTTTTACTTTCAACTTTGCTCTCATATACTTTTAATCTATTACAAATTTTTTCGGTTTATGTTTCAATCTAAAATTTTCAAGTTAACATGTTGTAACATGCGTATGTGTTTCATTACCTCTTTTTTTCTGCTCATCGATCGCTTCGTGTTTTATATTTTGGTCTAATTTTTGCACGTTAACACACCGTAACACGCGTCCATGGTTCAACGTTTTTACGCCTACGCCTACGTTTTCAAGCTTTTCATTATTATTTCTTTTGTTTTATAGGTTTTTTTAATGTTGGTAATAGCTAGCGACGGTGTGATATTAATGTTGTTCAACACTGTTTTACACCCCCACCACAACATGGTGGGACATAATACTAGTTTATATATTACTAATTACCAACATTGCTATGGTTTGTGAGTTGTACAATATGCTTAATTGGTTGTACTCATCTTTGTCTCTTTTTTAATCCTTAAATTCTTTCTTATCCTAATTTAATACTTTTATACTTTTAATTTCGCCCCAATGTATTTTTGTACTTTCAACTTTAATCTTCTATACTTTTCATATTTTATAAATTTTTTCATACGGTTCGGTTTACATTTTCGAGTTAACTCACTGCAACGTGCGTGTAGGTTCAACGTTTTTACCCATATGTTTTTCCTGTTTAACGACCCTATTGTATAGCGCTGATTCAAGATTAATTTTCTTATTGTTTTATATGTTTTACGTCCTGCCGATACTTTTCGTTCGTTTTTTATTTTTTTCTACTACGAGCTTTTTGAAGCGCTGATTCAAAATATACATACATATATATATATATATATATATATATATATATATATATATATATATATATATATATATATATATATATATATACACATGTATATATATATATATATATGTATATACATGTATATATATATATATATATAGGGTCAAGATCTTTTCAGGACTTATAAATAATTTGAGAACTGCGAGAACTAATCTGCACCATTAGATTATTTGATCAATGTCTAAAACATAAAAGTGGCACTATAGTAATAATTCATAAATTTAAGACTAATTTATTAAGTTAGCAAGGGTATTTTAGGAAAATTATTAGAACAAAAATTAAATCCTAATTTATATTGCCTACTTTCCTTTATTTTATCCCTAATTGTTTAAATCAATTCCAATTATACGTGGACTCTAGACAAATCTTCCGTTTCAAAATCATCTTCATATTCTAAAAAATCTTCTTGTTAATCGTTAGTGTTGTTAGCCATTGAACACCAATTTGCATTTTGTCGAAGTTGTATCGACATATTTACAATTAGATTTATTGATATATTCTTTGAAGTTTGAACTTTGTGAGTTGTGTTTGAATTGACTAAGGGATGGAGTCTAATGTTGAGTTGATGTTCTTGAAGAAGGAGTAACGGACGGTGGTACGACCGACAATGTCGAAGTTGACGTCTGGTGGATTGAGGGATTCAGCGAAAAACTCGATGATGAGACGACAGTCGGAGTTCGGTGTAAGTATTTAATTGTTTATTCAACGGATCTTACGATCATCATTCCAGATCTAATGCAAGAGGAAAAACTATGTGATTTTGATTGTGGTTAGATATTTAATGACTTGCATGTTTATGTGAATGAGATTGAAGAAAGCAATCAAAAATCGGATTAAAATTCAGGATCTTAGTTAAGTTATTTTATACTTGTATGTGTGTGTGTAAATTGACTCTCCATTTTAAGGATTTACGTATATGTAAATATCATGTATTTTGAATAATAAATGATTAGTATGAAATTTACATATATGTAATATTATTAGTTTGATAAACGTACAATCAATATGAATATTTACGTATATGTAAAAAATATTAATCTTAGTTAAGTTATTTTATACTTGTATATATAGTTATCGTAAATATATTTGGATATAAAAAACATAATACGTATATTCAAAATATGGCTAATGTTTTGTATATGTCAAAACATAAAAATTAAATAAGAGAAAAAGATAGAGAGATGAAAGAGTAAAATGAGAGAGGAGAGAGGAGAGATGAGAGATGATAAATCAATTAATTAATTGTTTAATTGGAGAGATAATATTAATTACTTTACTATTATACCCTTTTTGTTTAATAATTAAATTTTAAGATTAAAAAAATAATGAATGGTCAAGATCGGTTCTGCAAGTTTTGAAAATAAAACGAGTTCTGTAAAGAACCTGACCCTATATATATATACATGTATATATATATACATGTATATATATATATATATATATATATATATATATATACATATATATATATATATATACATGATATATATATATATGTATATACATGTAGATATATATAGATATATATATATATAATATATATATATATATGTATATACATGTATGTATATATACATGTATATATATATGCATATATATATATATATATATATATATATATATATATATAGATATATATATCTATATATATATATCTATATCTATATATATATATATATATATATATATATCTATATATATATATATACACATATATAATATATTATATAATATTAGTGAAGGAACTTGAATGAATAGAGTTAAGTACACCTAATTATGCTATATGTACAACTTGTTATGCATGGTTACTAATTGTTATGACTATGGTACAACAAAGTTATGCAATATATATGGCAAATTGATTCGATGAGGATGTGGGTTTTTTGGTATCGACCCGTGCTTCAGAGAGAGAGAAAGTGTTAGGGTTTGGAGATACTCACGACGATGATTTCAGCTTCGGGTTTCGTTTGCCACCTGTGCCGCCAATGGCTTCCTCTCTCTCACAAAATGGTTGTCGTTGTATAACTGTTTATGCTATGATCCATTTACCATTGCATGCTTACTACCTGTTGCGCCAATTCTACAACAACCTGATGCAATATACATGGCCATTTGATCTAATGACGATGTGAGTGTCTTTGGTTGTCCTGTTTGTGCTTTAGAGAGAGGGGGAGTTGTGGTTATGAGTTACATGCGTCGATGGTTTTATCTACGTTTTTTTTTCTTTATCAAGGTTGTGATGATATCCCAACAATAGTGTCAATTGCTTTGGCATAGTTGTCGCTTTTGGTAAGCTACCGCAATGGAATGCATGTTCCAAGCCCGATCAATCAGACGCGCAACGCGCGTCATCGGTGAAAACGCCTAGTTATGTTATATAAAAGAATCATATGTATATGTATATGTATAAATGTCAAAATACATAAATTAAGTAAAAGATAAATAGTTGTAGAATACGTCTCTTTTAGAGGTAAAAAAACCAAATTACCTTTCAGAAAACTTAACGATTGTTAGTTTAAAGGACAAATTTTGTTATAAAATATTAACATAACGAATGTTTAGAGCAGTCTTTAAAGATAATGGAAGATATTTGTAACTTTATATATATTTCAAGGATGTTTTTCGAATTTCTTTTCTTAAACCACAAATGTTTATATCGTTTAAGCTCGATCCACCCTAGGTGAGCTCCACTCGGGCAGCTTATCACACAACCCTCTGCTCTCTCAACTTAAGAACACTTATACAAAATAAAACACACATAATGATATACAAAGTAAAACAACTATTTATACATGATAGACTTCATGAGATAACTTTCAAAAGTTCTCGCGTGAACCAAAGTTCTCGCATAAACTAAAGTTTTTGCATGAACTAAAATTTCTTGCATGAACTTAAAGTTTTTGCATGCTTTTGAGCACTTACGTCTTTTTAGATGTTTTTTTATATTTTTACTTGATATTATAATCCATACAAACTAGGGTCTTACATGTTTCAAAACGAGCCAGGTCATATATAAAAAATTTCGTGCTTATTTTTAGTTTGTTTTGAATTGGTTTACAGTTTGACGTAAATGTTGTTTGGTAATGAGTTGGTCAAATATAATACGTCTTCATCCGATAGTATAAATTCGAGTTACTCAATATTTCAAGATAAATTTAGTTTGGAAACGAGCTGGGGATTGTAGCAAATACTTATCACGTCACTTGCGTCGCCGCCACACATTCTTATTTTTATGTACGTTTTGAGTTGGTCTATGTTTTGATATAAATTTTGTTTTGGAGTTGTGTCAAATATAAGATGTTTTCATTTGATGATATAAATTCGAATTACTCTACATTACTATAAAAATATAGTTTGAAAACGAGTCATGCGATTATAGTCTATACTTTATCGCGTCGCATACAGCACCGTCGCAACACATGTCTAGTAAAAAAACTAGTTATACTATATATTAAAACCACATAGTTAGTGGTACGTGTTTCACCATATTATTCTTATTTATATACATTTACAGGAAAAGTTTACTACAAAAAGTGATATTTGTGTTGCGTAAAGTGTTGAAAGTAATCACGCAAGAAAAAACATTACTGGTAGAATTATAACACAAATGTTATAATTAATGATGCAGAAATACAATTATTACGCAAATATGAAATTATCACGCATGAAGTTATTATTGCGTGATAATTCCATTCTAACGTGATAATATCACACGCATGTATTTACGTGATTATTACTTGTCATGCGTGATAATTCCCCCTTCAAATCTCATACACTTCGTAAGAAGAAAACACTTTATATATATTCTAACTTTTGCCTACATGTATATGTGTGTTGGGATATGCAATAAAAAGATTGTACGTCTTTACCAACAACGATGCTAACTTTTATTTGCACGGGTGACCCATAAATAAACACAGGTTAGATACAATTTCACGAATAAGCAAATATCTCAATAGATATTATCATGTTCGACTCAAGCTTCATCACCTTATTTTCATCTGTACCCATATCAATCCCGTAGCATATCGATCCCGTAGCAAATGTGTGTCATTCTTCTAAACCACACCCATTAAGATAAAATCTCAAACCATAATAACATTAATATTAAATCCTGAGACTTACGTAGTGTTTAAGGTCCCCTATTTGAAGCACATGTCTGCCTAATGCAACTCTCCTATTACCATCTTTATCAACCACACTCATTTGCTTACAAACATCGATCTTGAAGCTAACCGAAGCTCGCTCCCATGGCCCCAATCGCACCTTCTTGAAATCCAACAATTGTTTATCAGGTGAGTTGTAGATCACCTGAGGAGGGTACGAGAACAGCATCACAGTATGGCTTCCTGTCATCTTTCCAATATTGGTAACCATGACTTCAATATCGAATGATAAGCCATTGCAAACATCATCGGTCGCGCTAAAGGACTTGCAGGTAGATGAGGAGCAATTATGAGCTTTGTTTAGGGGAATTGATACGTGGTTAGGTGCTTTAGTGAGACGATGAACGTATAGTGAATAGCTGAGTCCGTAGCCGAAAGGGTAAACTGTTTCGCCTCTGTAGAAACGGTAGCTTCGACCAGGGTAGCCCGTCGATGGGTCCGCTCTCATGTTCATGTTGGTCATGGAAACACTCTCGGCGTAAGATCGTGGGTACCATGTCATGGGTAGTCTTCCACCTGCAAAAGTAACATAAGTAGAATAGAATGTAAGGTGTTCATATTTATCAATAGTAACACCCACCCTTTTTAGATGACAACGTATTGCGAGGAACATGTAGGTTGGTCAGCAAAAAATAATTTATAAGTCATAATCAAGGCGTTACACAAAATTTGTACTTTTTTTTACCAACAAATCTTTCTATTTTTAAACCGCTCTAGTTTGATTTTACATTTTTTAAAGATAGATTTCATCAAATGAACTAGCTTGATATTGGTTAATCTAGATTACTTTTTAATATAATACCTTCGACGATATTATACCGATATTTAAAAGAAGAGGAATGTAGACACGTACGTGGTGAGATGACATATAAATTGACTTGTTTGGTGTTTTAATTAAGTGGTGTTATAAAATTTCTTGTACGTGTCATGTCCAATTTATATGGTTTTAAACATGTTAAATAGAAAATGAAAAATTTTAACTTCAATCTTTTAGTTCATATATTAATATTTTTATTGTATAAATATTATTTTTTTATTGTCGTATGTAAAATTATTAAGTATTTTAATATATAGTAATTATATGTGATATTTCTACTAATATTTAGTAGGAATAAAAATGTATATACATTAATTATATTAATTAATAAAAAAATAGTTTGGTTTGGTTTGGCCTAAGGGAATCTCTAACTTGTTGGTAGATGGAGTAAAGGTGATGTGAGAAACCGGACGAACGCACAAAGCGTTGAAGTTGGCAACCGCCAGGTCTCGCTTATGAAAATCTGAACGATCTAAAAGCTTTTTATAGGTACCATGCATCATCAATTGAATAGAAAAGTTTATATTATATAATTCGTAAATTGATTTCATTTAATTAAATAAGTATAGGTTAATTAATCAGAATTTAACTAAACACTTAATTAGTTAGAAATGTTTTTGGTTTTCTAAATAAATATGTTTTTGGTTTTTTAAATAGAAATAAAATAACAATAGTTGTAATTAATTAAAATTACAGTCTGAAATTGCTAGTTTTCTAATTGTTATATTTTCAAAGCTTATATATAAAGGAACCCAACAAATACCACCAAGTATTTATTTCATTACCATCTTCAACTTTTTGAAAACGATAGATGGCATATTAATATATATAATTTAGTTTCTTATATATGTACATGTTTTGTATTTTTATCATATTTTGAGTATGTATTGTGTAACTTATTCATATGTAAAATTCTATGGATCCGTCATTATGGGGCATGTATTTCACATTCTAACATGGTATTACTAGCCTATCTGATCCCCTTCCCTCCCTTTTTATGGATCCATCTCTTCCTTTGCCCACCTTCTTGCCTTCATCTTTTTTTTATGTAGTGCTCTCGTACCCCGTCCCATGGCAACCCCTTCTTCAACTAATATATAGATGGCACCACCTTGTCCATAAACACCACGTTCCATATGCTCACGATTAAGTTATCCCCTTACAACTATATATCTCTTGTGGAAAAATCAAATGCTGCCACTTTTTAGCCTTTCAAAATATGTTATCGCATATTGAAGGTTCTTCTTTCCCTCCGACAATCGAGATTGTTTATACTATATTGAATGTTGATGATCAAAAGACCATTCTTATTCCCCACGCCTCTCTATCTGAAGAAGCTGTGCCTGAAACTCTTGGGATCACAATTGCTTATAAAATTTAGTTCACCCTCAAAACTACTTACAACAATACATCCATTGAAAGAGTTCAAGATCTTCTAGACCAACTTTGACAAATAATTGAAGGATCCTCCATCATCGCTGAAGTTGGTCAGCAACTTACGGTATATATGGTTGGTTGTTGGCGGTTGGCACACTCTCAAAACTGCATACAACATATGTGTTCAGTTTTCGGTGGTTGGCCAAGCGATTGATGAAGAAGCAAGCTACACTGGTTTTTATGTGGTCCCGATTAACCCTTTGAGACCTTCTCAACTAGTATGCGAGCCACCAAACCACCTTTTGTTTCATGATCTTCTTGTTCAAGCAGAAAGCCACGAACTCTTCCTCAGCTTACTTCATGGTAACCCCTCACTTGCTATTGTATTCAATGCCTAATCTACCAGGGTTCCTACTCCTTCTCAAGGCCACGGGGGAAATCCTCTTGTGGAGGTTTCTTGGGTGGTCGTGATTGGGTAAGTGAACCCCATATTGTCAACTTTATCAAAGGCATCGACACTATGCTAACCTGTGTCCCAACCTTACCACTTTTGCCACCTAATATGTTGCAAAAATGGTACATCTCTCCTTATTTCACAAATTGGTCACATTACTATTTCTAATCATCTAAAGTTTTGAAGATATTCTGGTGGTCCCTAAACTTATTAAAAAAACCTACTATATATTAGTAAACTTACCAAGGATAATCATTTGGATGTGTTACTCTTCCACCTCTATTTTTATATACAAGATCGAACAACTAACCAAGTGCTAGCTTAAGGCTGCTATAAAGATGGCTTATATGTGTTGAATTCGGGTCCGCAAGCTTTTGTTTCCACCTCAAGTTCTATGTTCTCAATTGAGTTAGGGGTGTTTGTATGTCACCTCCATTCTACTTAAACCAGTTCTTTGCTCATGTTGTGAGTAATTTAAAGGACATAATTTCTTGTTCTCAAAGCACTTGCTCCATTAGACTTTGGTCATTTTGCTTTACGGGGACCATCCTCAATAACATCTCTAGGAAATTATCGATGCTATGTTATCTTTGTTGACATATTTCTTGGTTTACATGTTCTTATCCCTTAAAAACAAAAACCTACTTTTATAATATATTACCAAATTTTATGAACTTTGTCCAGAATTAATTATCATGCAAAATCAAGGTGTTTTAAAGTGATGGAGAAACTAAATTCGTA
Source organism: Flaveria ramosissima (assembly GCA_025215565.1). Taxonomy (NCBI): domain Eukaryota; kingdom Viridiplantae; phylum Streptophyta; class Magnoliopsida; order Asterales; family Asteraceae; genus Flaveria; species Flaveria ramosissima. The sequence continues at coordinate 48,511,936 of CM046030.1, forward strand.
AATAAACATGTTAAGAATTTATTTGAAGCCAATGGCCCTTATACTATAACACCTTGAAAATTTTATGCATAAAATAATAAGATTTGGAAGTTCAGGGTTAGATATGAAAACTAATAAAGAATTAAGGTTTTGACCCTGGTCCCGAACCATGACCACGAAGCTTGGCGGACTGTCATGGAAAAAATTAGGTTTCAAGGATTCAAATTGTATAGCGAACCGCTATGCTACCCTATAACGATCGGCTACATGTTCCCCAAGCAAAACCCTCGTGCATTAACATGTGGCACGTTGAAAAGGATCAAAAGGGTGACATGTGTCATCTTGGAGTAACGATTAGGCTTGGAATGCAACACGTGCTAACATGTGTCAGATTCCGATAGATCCAAGGCACTTTCAGCCACCATGGTTGGATGGTCCGCACCACTAGTACCTTGCTTAGTGGTCCACAATGGAACCCACGAGCAAGCTATAAAAGCACACACTTAGCAGTCAATTTTTAGCACACCCCTATTACACCATGTGTAAGCTAGTGTTTTACCTTATTAAACTTAAAGAACTGATGTGAAGTTGCCATCATGATTTCTGAAGCTTGTAAGCCAAGAATCTAGTCGATTATTTAGTTGAACTTGTTTCCTAAACTTCAATCATATGCTATCTCTGTATGCACCATATTTATAAAATAGTTTTGAGCATATTATGAATTTCTAATTTACAATTATTCACATTATTATAAGAGAAGCATGTGTGTATATTGACTTTATTGACCAACAATTTAAGCGACCATAAGACAATATAATATTGACTGAGGATAAATGCATTAGTGGATGACTTAGTGTTATACCATGATTTGGTTGAAATCAATTCAATATATATGAACATGATGAACTTAGTGTATACCAACTATCTAATACAAGTCATGTTAATAAAATGGGGCAATTATAAAACAAGTTGTCTTAACAAATATTGATATGGAACATGTTATTTTGATTTTATAAAAAACATCTAATAACATGATTTACTAGTGTTCTACTAAAGTTTTATTTTAAACTATTTTCTATAAAAATGATACGCACATGAAAAATTTCAAGTATGGTTTATGTTGTTAACCTAGCATGTGAGAACGCCCACAAAAACTTATGAAAATTGGATTGTTAGACCTTGTGGCTCTTGACCGTATTTAATTATAAGTTTAATGTTGTAATGAATTGTTAAGGATTTTTTTTCAATCATTTGTATAATGTATGGATGATTTTGAATTCAACCCCAAGTATTGAAATACCACCCTAAGAGAGGATTCGTTTATTTTATTAATCATATGAAGTGAATGCCTTAATTAGAGGAATAAAACATTTAAGACAACTGAAAATGGAAAAATCAATGGATGAAATTGATTATTTACAAATGTATTCTACAAGACCTTCGTTCTAAGTTTAAAATAGAGTAAATTGGGACCAATGTCATGACACCATTCGATTCGGCTTACATGCCCTAGGGTGTACCCAACCTGGGGTGTGAAATATATACCCTAACAAAATGGACAATTAACCCTACCATGTTGTTGAAAGTGGTTTGTCCATGATTTTCAATGGTAATGTTCCACTGTCATATTAAGTGGAAGCTTTTAGTAACGTTGTATACATTATCAATTGACTAACCACAACAGTTTTGAGCACCAAGTCACCTTTGAGCTATTATTTTCCTATAAGCATGTTTTTAACAACTTTCATGCCTTTTCATGTCGAGTTTATCCTTATCTTAATGACTATTTTAACACAAGTTGTCTTTACAAAGTCTTTCATGTATTTTTTTGGACTATTGCTCTCAATTTAATGGTTATTGATGTTTTGACCAAACCACTTCTTGTATATATAATACATCACATGCTCGGATTGATGAACATATTTTTCCTTTTAGAAATGGTACATCTATAGTGGACTTAAACTTGTTACCAGTACATACCATTCAGATAACCTACCCCCTAGTAAACCATCTGAATTTGACCCCAAACTAATCATAACACGCTCAAGTCTAACAAAACCCATCGATATTTTCTGTTATGACCCACCGAATATAAGCTCACTTGGTCTAGATGCTCCTGCACCTTATATTGCCCTAACTGCCAACCCCATACCACCAATGGACTCAACTGTCTTAACTTATTCTCCTCTTCTCACAAGCCTGTAACCTTTGGCCCACATATCTCCTTCAACCCACACTAAAGAAGCCTTACCCAGACTACCTTCAAGCCTGGAGCCTTCGGCTTAATGAACCCTTTCAGGCAAAACTAAATAAACATCATGTATTGATCTACAAGCAACTTCACCATCCTCACCCCTCGTCATCCATCACCCCTTTATCAACAACACAACAACCTCATTCCCTGACCCACTAGTTATCCTGTCTCAGTCAATGAAGATGTAGGCCAAGGCTAGAATCTTTAAGCCTAAACACTGGGCTGGCTTATCCCACATATGATAATCACACATGGGTACTTGTCCCTTGACATCAAAGAACCTAAAGGCTATAAGTGTACTACTAAGCATTCTCACCGATTAGAAGCTATGAACAAAGAGTTGATAACACTTCATAATAATCACACATAGTTGCTTGTTCCCATAGCACCAATAATTGAGGAAAGGCCCGTCTTATGGCCCAAGGGTTTAGCCAGATTCTTGGCTTGGAGTACTCTCACACATTCAGTTTCCTTGTGAAAGCCTCAACCATTCAAGTCGTCATTTCTCTTATGGTCATAAATAGTAGGAAACTACATCAATTGGATGTAAACAACGTTTTACATGGACACTTACATGAAAATATCTACATTGAACAACCATCTTGGTTTTTTCCTAATCATGTATGTTGATTATATAAAGCACTTTATGGGCTAAAACAGGTACCTCGGGCTTGGTTTCATCACCTATGCTCTTTCATGCTTTGCAATGATTTCTCATGCGGTCGAGCAAATCCTTCTCTTTTTGTCTTCAAGCATAACTCATGTATCATGTACTTCCTTGTTTATGATGATGACTTGATCTTGGCGGGTAATCAAGATTCTATTGTGTCTATTTTGATTAATCGCCTCCATAAGGAATTTACCATTAAACACATTGATAGCTTGAATTACTTTCTAGGAACTAAGGTTACCTACACAATGATAGGTTGTTCTCAATTCAATTTAAATATGCAAGACACATACTTGAGTGTATGGAGCCAATTCTATTCACATGTCCTATGCTGCAAATGAAACATTCAGTAAAACAAGGGATTCCGTCAAAGATCCTACTCACAATCAACCCTTTATGGGAGCATTACAGTATCTAACTATAACTCAACCTGACCTCTCTTAAGCGACCATACAAGTCAGTCAGTCCTTTTAGGCCCCTATTTTCACTCATTTTCCAAATGTTAAACACATTCTTTGGTACATTAAATGGACTCTTACCTTTGGTCTTACGTTCTTAAAACCAACTTGTACCAATAATGTTAGCTATTTTGATGGTGATTGGGCATGATATATTGACCCTCATCACTCAACTTATGGGTATTTTAAATTTCTTAGTGGTAATTTAGTATCTTGAAGTGTGAAGAAGCAACCTGCTATCTCTCACTCGAGCTGTGAATTTGAATACCGCGCCATGGCTATTGTTACGGCAGAAATGGTTTAGATCACTCATTTACTTCAGGAACGATGTGCTCTTCCTGTGAATCGCTAATGCTTTTGTTTGATAATAAAAATGTGCTCTTTCTTACTCAAAATCGGGTGTCTAACAAGAGAGAACAACACATTGGTCTATATTATCATTTTATCTGGGAACTTATCACTTCCAAGAAACTTCATACCAAGTTCATTCCAACTAAGCTTGGCAGACATCTACACTAAGGGTCTCTCTCAACCACAGTTTGAGTTCTTTCGTGCCATGCTTGGTCTCGGCCCACCATCGTTTAACTTGAGGGGGAATGTTGTCATTCTTTGAGTATATACTGTCTAATTTATTCATGTATAAATTCTCATGCATCCCTCATTATGGAGTATGTATTTCACATTCTTACACATATCGAATGGTCAATATTTTTCAGTTCTGAAACCATCTTCAATAGACATATTAGAAAACTCTCCCATATATGAACACAAAAACCCTTCGGTTGATGTACCAAAAAAACCCTTCGATTGATGTACCAAAAACACTTCGATTGATTTACTGAAAAACCCTTTTGTAGACAGACTAGAAATCCCTCTGTTTGAGGCTTCGAAAAACACTCTAATTACGTACTGGAAACCATTTTGTTTTCGCACAGAAAAATCGTCTGGTAGCTAGACTCATGATCATATTACGTTCATTTTGATTAGGATTAGGCTTTTCGTGTTACTTATAGTCCTCATTTCCATCCATTCAAAGATGAGTCACCAGATAAATATGCTCGCTCAAGTCCTTAATTAACCAAGAAATAACAAATTTAGTTCGCGGTTTTTATTCTTAGCTTGTGTTATTATAATTTTTACTTTTGTAGTTTTTAATTTTTAGTTATTAATAATTATAATAATAATATATATTTTTATTAATCCAAAAATATATATAAAGTATACTATTATAGAGGTTAATTTGCTTAGTAAAAATAGATGATCACTTGGAAATATAAAGGTGTTTGAAAATGACTAATTGTTGGAGTAAAAATAAGAATTTTTCATAGATGAATGAAAATCTTAGATGACATGTGTATGGGTGTTTGTTTGTTGTAGCACCGGAGATGTTCTAATGGTATGAATTTTTTAAGGTTACGAGTGTGAAAGAAAGATAACTTAGTTATTTTAATGGATAGTTGACTTAATTTGGATTGTGTATGCAGTATACGAGTAGTCTTATAACTAATATTATAAACTTTGTTCACGAGGAGCTTATGAATATTTATAGTTGCTGTGCAAAAACTTCCTATAAGGTTAACATTATAAATTGCTCGTAGGCGAAGGATAATAGAGGCCAGAGGCCACCCTCCCCCCACTATTTTTTTGGTCAATAATGTTAATTTTTGGTCTGTTAGTGTAAATTTTTATTATTTATATCGAGTTCGCTATCCCTAAAAAATTTAGTTTCACCCCCAACCCTCTATAGGAGTGCTTAAATTCCACCACTGAAATTGCTCCCTCTCATACACAAGGTGTATACACGGGGTGGAGTTCTCTAGGGTTTTAGACAATGCATCAGCTAACTCGTGCATCTAAACTAGCTAAAATGTAAAGCTCAAAGTTGACTCGATTAAAATTGTTATATATTTTACATATATTAATTTATATACATAAAAATAAAAAATAATATTTTGGTTAAATTTTTTTATATTGTTTCATTGAAATAATCATATGTTTAGAAATAGAAGAGTGTCATAATGTAATATAGTTATGGTCTATTTATTCTTAGGCTGAAACTTTAGACTTCAATAATATATTTTAATTTTGGATTATAATTTAGGGTAAATTACAACCTTTGCTTTAATTTGAACAAACTAAACGAGTCGGCTATAAAGCAACAGCGAGACACGACCCGAACTTATTTTTCCTGGGGCTTGATTTGTTTACAAACCAAACCAGACCGGCTCGGTTCATTTAGAAACGAGACGATTTCTAGCGTGTTTTTTTAAGGTAATGTAGTGTGCTTTGTGAACAAGCATAGAGTTCTTCTAGGCTTCATTCACAGAGTGTGTACAAAACAAATGAGTGGTATGGCTCTCGTATGGAACATGATTGAAATTTGCGTAAGATGTAACAAAACAACTTACCAGGATTATAATGACCAAAAATGACATCTGCCAAAGCACCACCACCTTCTTGCCCAGGTAACCCACACCACAAAATGCTAGTGATCTTCGGGTTACATTTCGCGAATGTAACATCCATTCCGCCACCCGACATTATCGCAAGGATCACAGGCCCTCGAGCTGCATAAGCGACCTCGGAAACAAGAAGGTTCTGTTGCCCAGGAAGATCTATTTCTATCCTATCTAAAGCCTCATGCTCTATGGAAAGATCACTGCCCATTACTAAAACCACTGCATCAGCTGTTGCTGCAGCCTGCTTTGCCTTTTCAAACCCTGCGGTCGATGTGCACTTCACATCGCCGCACCCTGGTTCATACACTGTATGAACAGTATCCGACAGCCCTTTAAGAGGGCTTGTGTATTTACATGGGACCCCTGCATAGTTTCCAATCATGGCTTTTGTTGCATTAGCATTAGGCCCGATTACCGCTAGAGTCTTGATGTAAGTTGGGGTCAGTGGTAAAGACCCTAAGCTATTCTTGAGCAACACAATGCCTTGTCTAGCCGCTTCGCGGGCTAGGTCCTGGTTAGCCGCAGTGCACACGTCGTTCTTGCCTAACTTTCCGTATATATGTTTGGTTGGGTTACCGTCAAAAAACCCGAGTCTCATAAGTGTCATAAAGTTATTCGTCACAGCGCGATCCACCACTGATTCGTTAACTAGACCCTTCTTTACAGCATTTTCTGTGAAGTTTTTCAGTGAATCCCCACAATTGAGATCTAATCCTGCATTTAATGCATCAGCAGCAACTTCCTCAGGTGTTTTAGCCCATTTTTGATCTTTGAACATGACTTTTAATGAATCACAATCAGAACTAATGTATCTGTGACAACAAAAGCGCGTGTTACATAGTTCTGAACTGCGTCTATCAATTGAATCGAATACTTACCCGTTTAACTTCCATTGTCCTCGTACCGTATCTTCCAAAAGCTCTTTATCGCCACAAGTTGGTTTGCCATTAAGTTTATTGAAGGAGCACATGATACTTGAAACATTTGCATCCAAAACACAGCTTTTAAATGGAGGGTTATATGTATCTTCCAAATCTTGTTTTGTTACCTTCAAATAAAAAAGAAAAAAGATGTCACCTTTAGAATATATATCTATAAATATTTAACATAAGTACTGCAGTTATCAAAAGAACTGTACAATTGCATTGAAATGGAAGCGGTCGACACTAGTCCAGTTATCAAGATCATAGGCCGTGTAATGTTTACAACAAGCTCCAACTTTGAGTCGATCTTTATCACCGTTGTCGGTCTCTTGTAAACCTTTAACATAAGCTACTCCAAATCTGCTGGTTAGAAGGGGATCTTCTCCAGGTGTTTCTTGCCCTCTTCCCCATCTCGGATCTCGAAAGATGTTCACATTTGGTGACCAAAATGTTAGTCCTGCTACACCACTGTTGTACATTGCTCTAGCTTCATTTGAAACCACCTATGATAATCAAGTTTAACGATGACACTTAATCCTATAGAAGCAAAGAATCATAACTAAACAAGGGAAGTTGTAGTGTCAAAGTTTAAGGTTAAACTATTTATTAAGTTTTACATTTATTTAATTGTTATTGTATGTCAATTGGGTAAAACTAAAGATAACAAATGTAACAAGTGACACTAGTTGAAGGTCATTTTGTTCACAAAATGAATCTTGAATTGTAAAACATTTTAAGATGGTTCGACATATATGAAACTTGGTTACTATTTAAGTATAGAACTAAGATTTAACGTATGTACCTTTGCAATGGTATAGAATAGAGTTTCATTGAATGAGGCTGCAGTGAGGATGACTTGTGGGTAACTAGTGGCTCCAGGAACAACAGTACTGTTGAACCAAGTAGCAGGTCCGGTGTCAGAAACGCCATGCAAAGCCTCCGACCACCACCCGTAGGACGGTATACCAAGGTGGTCGATCTTATCAGCCACGCTAACTATACTCCCCGTCTTTTCCTGCAATGTCATCCTCTTTACCAAATCATTAACCCTCGTTTTGATGTCGAGTGAAGTATTACAGAACGTGAATTCCCTTAAGCTTGGATTTTTATCAACATCGCAGGCGTAACGAGGAGTGTGAGCAACTGAAACCGACAAGAAAATCGAGAGAAAAAAGATAATTACAAGTAAAAGAAACAAGTGTGATCTTTCTTGAAAAGCCATGGATGGATGATGAAAAGACCATTGTACGTGTTGAAATGGGTTTTTATAGGTAGAATTGTACGAATATTTGATGCATGTTAACTAGAGTTGTAGACCAATGTTATCGGGGATCTTAAGCAGTAAGATGTGGTGTACGTGTTAGCATCAGTGTTTGTGCTTTGACCATATTATCCTGTTTTGCGGATCATAATTCATGTCGCGTAAACAAACATTGAAATATATATGGCAAGTTTGACAAAAGAAATTTGGTTAAGAAAATTTATACTTAATGCTTTTAAACGTTTCTTTATAAAAATAATTATTTGCTAATTGTACACGAATCAACACTTTATTTACCTAGTGATATGGCTTTAGAGTTCATCCTTTTCACTCTCTTTCTACTACTATAATATAGGTATTTGCTACGATTAGATTCGTTACAAAATTCATAACAAAATATTACGTACTATGTATTTAATTTGGTCAGTAGCTTTAACTTTTGTTACTATTTAATTTTGTACGGATTTATATTTGCGACGGTTTTTAGCTAAAATAGATGGACGTTACTATTATTGGAAATTTGTGAAAGATACTTTTTTACTCACTTTGAACACTTATAGTTACTTATACATTTTACATACAAGGGGCTAGTCTCGATCCCGCTTGGTGGTGCCCCTCTGGATTATTGTTGCTCAACATTGATTTCGTGCTTGAGTTGGAGGGCTCCACCTCCATCCATTTTCGTTGTACTATGTGAGAGTATTACAATGAAACAAAGCATGTTCGAAACAGAGTTATGATGAATGCATTATCAATGTTCAAAGTTGTGTTGTTGAAATATATAAATGTATGGAAATTAAGTGATAGAACTTGAGTTTGTCCCACTCAAAGGAAGGATTGAACTAGAAGAGTTTATAAGGGTGAGCTTTTATAGGAATATGCTTCTATATGATGAGGGCACCCAACGGTAGCCACATGGGTGTGATGTGATAGAAACAATTTGTCTATTTAGTTTCCAGCCATTAATTCTTGAATCTTTACTTTTCGATGCCATCTCTGAAAACTCACCAACTTATATGAGTTGGTGAAAAGTCCTTACTTTTGTCATCTGTAGATTATGGTCTTGAGTTTGTAAATTTCTACTTTTGTACTTTTTATCCTTTTAGTATTAGATAAGGATGTGAGCTATGACATGTTAAAGTCACTAGTAAAAAAAGGTTGAAGAGGCTCTAAAGGATGAAAATTGGGTTGAAGCAATGAAGGAGTAGCTGCTTCAATTAAAAAGATAAAAGGTTTGGAACCTATGTCCTCTTCCTCAAGGGAATGCCATAATAGGTACCAATTGGGTTATAAGGACTAAGAAAGATGATAGAGGACTTGTCATCAAGAATAAGGCAAGACTAGTTTTTCAAGGGTACATACAAGAAGAGAGGAACGACTACATAGATGATTTTGCTTCTGTAACAAGACTTGATGCTATTAGGATATTCCTTGATTTTGTTGCATTCAAGGATTTCAAGGCCTACCAACTGTTATCAAGAATGCCTTCTTATATAGGGTGATAGATGAGGAAGTGTATGTCAAACAACCTCCTGGCATTGCAGACCCTAATCATCCTGATTATGTCTGCAAGCTTGACAAAGTTCTTTATGGGCTGCATCAAGCTCCAAGGAAGTGGTATGAGATACTATCACAATACCTTGTTCAGCATGGCTACAAGAGGGGTACTATCGATGGAAAACTTTTCATTAAAATAACAAGGAATGACTTGATGCTGGTTCACGTTTATGTACATGACATTATATTTAGGTTAACTAATCCAAAGCTTTGCAAAGACTTCGAGAAGCTGATGAAAAATAGATTTGAAATGAATGTCATGGGGAAACTTAATTTCTTTCTAGGAATTTAAGTGAAACAAGTTGATAATGGAATCTTTATAAATCAATCAAAGTATATGCAAAACACACTTGCTAGATTTCATCTAACTAAGCGTAAGAATGCAAAGACACTCATAGCCAGAAACCACTCTCTATGACCTAATCTTAAGAGGGAGTGTGTTGATGAACATCTCTATACGACTATGATTGGGTCTCTTATGTATCTTACAGCCAGCAGGCCTGCTATCATGTTTTTCATATGTATTTGTTCAAGATATCAAGCCAACCCCGAGATGTCACATCTGATCGCTGTCAAGAGGATTCTCAGATACCTGAAAGTAGCTCCTGAACTGAGGCTATGGAATCCATAGAATTCTAACTTCAATCTGTATGCTTATACAGATAGTGACTATGGTTCCTGTAATGTAAGGCCCCGTTCCTGGAACGCTTACAGTTGGATAATCATTGCACAACATATACAAAATTTCATAAAACTTTATTTAAACAACGTAGCGGAATCATTTAATTAAAACTATTTCGTATATTAATAATCACTTTTGCCAAATAATACAACATTGTTAATCGTTAAAAAAAATAGTTTGATTGCATTACAACGCAAAAACATCATTATGATATAAAATGGATGCCATCCAAAACTTGCCAAGTAGCTTCATCCTGTGCCATCCTCAGCATCCATTACCTGCCAACTATAAAATTCGTAAAAGGTCAGCGTTGTTGAATGAGTTCTAGTTTTATAAAATATATTATACTTTACTTTCGTTTTAAACATTTCATTTACTTCCATTCGTGATCATGCATCATACATACACATAAATAATATTTATTATCTTTTATCGTCTTTCGTTCTCGTACGCATCGCACGTCTCGTACTATCATCATTATCTTTCACATTCATCTGGACCAATGCCAAGTGCTATACCCCAAACATTATGCAAGAAGCGTGTACTGGGCCGAAGTCTATAAATAGACCCCTAACATTATGCACGAAGCTGACTCAGTACCAAGGCAAGCAACAAGGGTCCCATACGTTTGGTCAATCACAAGGATTAGACCCCTGTGTGCATCCTCATGGGTTAGCTAAACCGCACACAGTTGAGCTAACAACCCCTCAATGAGTTGTGATCCTCCTATCATTTTGCTTGTAAGACTTTACATTCATTCTTTAAGTTCCACTTTTCATTATCTTAATTCTTTCACTTCGTTAAGATAATACTTTACATTCATTAACATAATCACACGACGTAAAGCCACGTAATAATACGTAATAAGGAGCACAACGAAAACAGGCCATAACCATACATAAGAACATCACACATCATCATATAACATCCTACATCATCCCTGGGAACATCCCTAGTCATAGCCTAAAATTCCCTTTTTCTCAAAAATTCAAAATAATTTCTAAGTTATTAGGCACATGGGCACTATACAGGCGCATGGCCAAAATGCGGGCGCATGACCTCTCAGGCGCATGGAACAGTTAGGGGCATGGGGAAATTCTAGGCGCATAAGCACTATACAGGCGCATGAACCCTTAGGCGCATGGGCAACTTAGGCGTCTGGGGGAACTTAGGCGCATGGACACTATGCAGGCACATGAGCCTGACTTAGGCGCATGGGAACTTAGGCGTTCGGGTAGTTGGGCGCATGGGCAAATACTTAGGCGTTTTGGAACCTTTCTAGGTGCATGGGGTACTATTTGGGCGTATGAACAACTAACTTGTAACTAACATCATTTTCAGTCCCAAATCCGATTCTAACATGTTTTTAGCCTAGTTTCTAACCTACTAAGCAACATAACAAGCATGAATCCATAATCATAAACAAAATTATACCCAAAACATACACTCACCGAACAAAGCACATACACTTACATACGGGTACACACACACACAACATAATAAAACGTTACAACATGCATTTCCAGCCCCAAAACAAGTTAAAACATTAGAAAATGGGGATCTAGAACTCACCTCTTGCAACTTTCGTGTATGACTTCTTCAAACCCGAATACTCAATGAGTTAAAACACCTAAACAACCAAAAAACACATAACCGAACACATAAAAACACATAAACACAAACCCAAAAGCTGAAAATCAGCCAAGAACACTCAAAACATCGAACACATACCTCAAATCAGCTTCTTCTTCTTCTTTCTAAAACCCGAGAGTTTTCATGCTCTCTCTCTCTAGAAGCCGATGTAAAAAGGTGATGTAACACAAGAGTGGGCGGCATGCCCACTTTTGTAAAAAATATTATAACATTTTTTCCTTTGTACACTTTCAACCTCTGAACTTAGGTTATTTGGCCATTCTTTCTTTTATACTTCTTTTTCTTCACTTTTATTTTCATTTCTCTTCTTTTTAAATTCCGGGTGTTACAAGTCCACCCCCCTTATATAGGTTTCGTCTTGAAACTCCTTGACCTGCTTCATCACGTCGGAGGTCATAACCAATTGATAAGCTTTCACCCGGATTGGTTCGGGTCTCTCTTTTCGGCTAAGGGCATGCGCCACTACATTGGCCTTGCCCGGATGATAATAAATCTCGTATTATAGTCCTTTATAAGTTCCAACCATCTCCTTTGCCTCATGTTTAGGTCCTTTTGATCGAAGAAGTACTTCAAGCTCTTGTAGTCGGTGAAGATAGTGCACTTTGTCCCGTACAAGTAGTGCCTCCAAATCTTTAATGCGAAGACTACAACCGCTAGTTCCAAGTCATGAGTAGGGTAATTAACCTCATGAACCTTTAACTGTCGGGATGCATAGGCTATAACCTTCCCCCTTTGCATCAACACACAACCCAATCCTGAATAAGAAGCATCGGAGTAGACTACCAAGTCTTCGCTTCCTTCGGGTAATGATAAGACTGGAGCTTGTGTCAACCTCGCCTTCAGCTCATCGAAAGCCTTCTCTTGCTCATGACCCCATACAAACTTCATATCCTTACGAGTCAGCTTAGTCAATGGAGAATCTATCTTCGAGAAGTCTTGGATGAATCTTCTATAATATCCCGCCAATCCCAAGAAACTACGAATCTCAGATGGCGTCTTTGGAGACTTTCATTGCATCACTGCTTCTACTTTAACCGGGTCAACCATAATCCCTTCAGGATTCACCACGTGACCCAAGAACTGAACTTTACGTAACCAGAACATGCACTTGGAGAACTTGGCATACAGCTTCTCCCTCCTAAGCGTCTGCAACCCTTCCCGAATATGATCGACATGCTCCTCCTCGCTTCTTGAATAAATCAGGATATCATCAATAAACACAATCACTGATTTATCTAATATCGGCCGACACACTCGATTCATCAAATCCATAAAAGCAGCTGGCGCATTGGTTAAACCAAAAGACATAATGAGAAACTCGTAGTGTCTATAACACGTGCGAAAAGCTGTTTTAGAAATATCCTGCTCCTTTACCTTCAACTGATGATAGCCCGATCAAAGATCTATTCTTGAAAACCAACTAGCACCTTGGAGCTAATCAAACAAATCATCGATTCGTGGTAGTGGATATCGGTTCTTCACCGTGAACTTGTTCAACTCGCGGTAGTCAATGCACATCCTCATACTACCATCCTTCTTCTTCATGAATAAGACATAAGCACCCCATGGAGAGATACTCGGTCTAATGAACCCTTTACCCAACAATTCTTGTAATTGAGCCATTAGTTCTTTCATCTCGGTTGGAGCCAAACGATATAGTGTCTTAGCGACAGGTTGAGCACCAGGCATCAGATCAATCTGAAACTCGATCTCACGGTCCGGTGGCACACCTGGTAAATCTTCTGGGAACACGTCGGGAAAGTCACACACAACCGGTACGTCGGACATTTGTGGTACTGACATGTCCACATCCTTCACATGAGCCAGGTGGGCGCTATATCCACGCCTCATGCACTTTCCCTCCACCGCCATCGAAATCACCTTCGGGATCGTAGTGACTCGATCACCGTAAATCGTAACCGAACTCTCGTCAGGCGCTGTCAGTCGAATCATCTTCTTGTGACACACAATATTCCCCTCATTGTCCGCTAACCAATCCTTTCCTAGGACTACATCGAACCCACCTAAGGTCATCACAAACAGTCTAACACGAAACTTATGACCTTCTAGTTCTATGTCACAGTCTTCTATCAGATCAAAGATGCTGGTAGACTTACCTATGGCAGTTTCTACATCGAAGGGCTCATCAATGCTTCTACTTCTGACAGGCAAATTAGCACAGAAAGTAGCAGAAATAAAACTCTTACTAGAACCAGAATCAAATAACACAAAAGCAAGAGTTTGGTTTACTAGAAATGTACCTGACACGACATCAGCGTCCGTCCTAGCCTCCTCCCGGGTCATCGTGAAAGCTCTGGCGCTCGCCTTCTACCCTTCAGTTCCGGTCGTCTTCTTTTCCCCGGAACTCTCTGCCCTCGGCTTCTTGTTGTCCTGCTCATGTGACTCTTTTCGCCATAGTTGTAACACCTCGTCGCCCCACAATTCCTTGCCATATGTCCCGTCTTACCACACTTGAAACAGATATTCGACCCCCCATCTACACTCCCCCGTGTGCTCCTTCCTCACTGTCCACACCTTTTTACCCCCACACCAGATGTGGTTACACGCCGGTCATCCACCATCGTAACCTTGTTGTTTGGAGTGACCCATCCACGTCCAAACCGCTTCCCGTTCCAGTTCCCATCACCACCACCACCTTTCCTGTTTACCTCAACCACTGCCACCTCTCGTTCATCATACAGCCTTCACGTCAGATCAACCACTGACCTAAAAGTGCCTGGCCGGGCATCGATCATGTGCCTGCAGATGTCCGCCGGCAAACCCTGGATGTATTTCTTAATTTTTCGGGACACGGGTGTCACTTGGTCTGGCACCAGTCGTGCCATCTCGTTGAACTTGGTGGTCTATTGTTGGTGTGTCATGGTTCCCACCTCCAGCTGCAGGAACTCCCTCTCAATCTTGTCGAGTTCCTGTGAGGACAGAACTCCTCGATCACCAGCTTCTTTAGTTCACCCCACTTCATATTCCCGAGGGCCCTGCTACCCTCGGCCTTGACAATATTGTCCTACCAGCACAACGCCGAATCCATATACGAGTGGGTAGCAAACTTCACCTTCTGGCCCTCACTGCACTCACTGATATCTAACACAGCCTCCATCTCTCTCACCCATCGGTGAGCAGCAACAGCACTACCATTGCCATCAAAAGTCGGGGGCTTACACCTCTAAAAGGCTCCATAATTACAGCCCCGTGCTGTTTCTGGCATAGCTTCTTCCTTCTCCTCCTCGTCACTAGGAACAACCATCTCAGTATCCGGCTGCTCCCTTTCTCCCCTCTCCGAGGTCTTCTTCTTCTTCTCCTTCCTTTCATCCTCCCGTATAGCCCGAATCACTTCAGTCACTACAGACGGCAGGATCGTCTGCATGACCTGGTGAACCTCTTCAACCACATCCTCTTTCACTGAGGCCCTCAGATTGGCACTCTTGTCTCCGCCTTCTGGATGATTGATCTCGGGCTCCACATGAGCCGTTTCACCAGTCTTAGCTCAGCTCCTAGTGACCCGTGGTCCAGCACCACGTCCACCATGACCTTTACCTCGAGAAGCTTTCTAAGATCTACCACCAGCCATCCTCTAAACACACTATAAGATTCAAACACCAACACGGTTATTCAAGGTAATAGCTGAGTTTATGTCACGTATAGTAAGTTTCTAAATACAATGGCCAGTTGTGATTAGCCACTTACTTTACTCTTCATACCCCAAGCATTTTCTATCCTGATTACATCAGTATTTAAATCTACTAAGAGCACATAAGTCAAATAACATGCGCACATAATACCGGTTAACATTAAAGAAAATACCTGATGGCACGTAGCTACTTGGTCTGGCATCCTTCCATTTGTCCCATTATTAGTTTAAGTTTAGGTTTTTGAAAATATTTACCTATTTATCTTAAACTTTGACTCTGATACCAACTTGTAAGGCCCCGTTCCCGGAACGCTAATAGTTGGATAATCATTGCACAACATATACAAAATTTCATAAAACTTTATTTAAACAACGCAGCGGAATCATTAATTAAAACCATTTCATATATTAATAATCGCTTTTTCCAAATAATACAACATTGTTAATCGTTACAAAATATAGTTTGATTGCATTACAACGCAAAAACATCATTATGATATAAAATGGATCCCATCCAAAACTTGTCAAGTAGCTTTATCCCGTGCCATCCTCAACAACCATTACCAGCCAACTGGAAAATGCATAAAAAGTTAGCGTTGCTGAATGAGTTCTAGTTTTATAAATTTTATTATATTTTACTTTCGTTTTAAACCTTTCCTTTACTTACATTCATGATCATACATCATACGTACACATAGATAATATTTATTATCTTTCATCGTCATTCGTTCTCATACGCATCGCACGTCTCACACTTTCATCGTTATCTTTCACTTTCATCCAGACCAATGCAAAGTGCTATACCCCAAACATTGTGCACGAAGCGGGTATTGGGCGAAGTCAATTAATAGACCCCTAACATTGTGCACGAAGCTGACTTCAGTACCGGGGCAAGTGACAAGGGTCCCATACGTTTGGTCAATCACAAGGATTAGACCCCTGTGTGCATCCTCATAGGTTAGCTAAACCGCACATAGTTGAGCTAACAACCCCTCAATGAGTTGTGAACCTCCTTTCATTTTGCTTGCAAGACTTTACATTCATTCTTTACGTTACACTTTTCATTTTCTCAGTTCTTTCACTTCTTTAAGATAATACTTTACGTTCATTAACAAAATCACACCACGTAAAGCCACGTAATAATACGCAATAAGGAACATAAGAAAATAGGCCATAACCATACATAACAACATCTCGCATCATTATATAACATCATACATCATCCCCAGAAACATCCCTAGTCATAGCCTAAAAATCCCTTTTTCTTAAAAATTCTGAATAATTTCTAAGTCTTTGGGGCATGGGCACTATGCAAGCGCATGGCCAGTATGCGGGCGCATGACCTCTCAGGCGCATGGAACACTTAGGCGCATGGGGAAATTCTAGGCGCATGAGCACTATACAGGCGCATGAACCCTTAGGCGCATGGGCAACTTAGGCGTCTAAGGAACATAGACGCATGGACACTATGCAAGCGCATGAGCCTGACTTAGGCGCATGGGCACTTGGGCGTTCGGGTAGTTGGCCGCATGGGCAAATACTTAGGCGTTTTGGCACCTTCCAGGCGCATGGGTACTATTTGGGCGCATGAACAACTAACTTGTAACTAGCATCATTTTTAGTCCGAAATCTGATTCTAACATGTTCTTAGCCTAGTTTCTAACCTACTAAGCAACATAACAAGCATGAATCCATAATCTTATACAGAATTATACCCAAAACATACACCCACCCAACAAAGCACATACACGTACATACGGGTACATACACACAACATAATAAATCGTTACAACATGTATTTCCTGCCCCAAAACAAGTTAAAACATTAGAAAACGGGGATCTAGAACTCACCTCTTGCAACTTTTGTGTATGACTTCTTCAAACCCGAATGCTCAATGAGTTCAAACACCTAAACAACCCAAAAACACATAACCGAACACATAAAAACACATAAACACATACCCCGAAAGCTGAAAATCAGCCAAGAACACTCAAAACATCGAACACATATCTCAAATCAACTTCTTCTTCTTCTTCTTTCTAAAACCCGAGAGTTTTTCTACTCTCTCTCTAGAAGCCGATGTAACACAAGAGTGGGTGGCCATGCCCACTTTTGTAAAAAATATTATAATATTTTGTCCTTTGTACACTTTTAACCCCTCAACTTAGGTTATTTGGCCATTCTTTCTTTTAAACTTCTTTTTCTTCACTTTTATTCTTCATTTCTCTTCTTTTAAAAATTCCGGGTGTTACATGTAACTTGACTGTAAAGTCTACATCAGGGGGATGTTAATTCCTTGATGAAAGGATAGTCTCATGGAAATGCAAGAAACAATCATTTGTGTATGTATCAACTGTTGAAGCTGAATACATCGCTGTTGCCAGCTACTGTGCTTAAATGCTTTGGATTTAGAATAAGATGTTGGACTATGGATTCAACTTCAAAGAGACTCCCATCTATATAGACAACAACAATGCTATCTCTATTACAGAGAATCCTGTGTAGCACTCAAAGATAAAGTACATCAACGTCAGGTATCATTTGATAAGAGATAATTTTGAAAAAGGATTGATAAAACTAGTCAAAGTTAACACAAATGAACAATATGTTGATATGTTCATAAAAGCTTTTGATAAACAGAGATTTAAGTATCTTATATCAACTATTACGATGATTAACTTTGTGTAGATTTTCTTAAATTAAATTTCAAGATTATTTTTTAAAACATGTGTCTTAAGTTGTCTATATCATCACCTATATAAGTCCAGCTTACTTTGGTAGAAACGTTTTCAAAATGATATTCCTTAGAATTTTAAGAATATGCTTTCTTTCGGAAGACATTAAGCTGACTCCGAAAGAAAATTATGTATTCAAAACTAATAACTATTTACTAATAAATTTACCGTCAAAAAGAAATTCTGATATATCTTCCGAAGCTTAAATATGTTTCTAAGTACTTATATGCTTTGAAGGACAATTTTCTTCCAAAAGCAATTAAGTCTAGGAAGCTTTATTTATCCTTTGAATAAAAATTTTGAAGTTTAATATCTTCCAAAACCATATATATCTCGAAAGAAAATTACTCTAAATATATTTCTTGCGAAACAAATTTTTATCAAGCAAAGGAATATCTTCCGAAGTCAAATTAGCTTCGGATGTTTTTTCAAAACTTCCAGAAACAAATTACATTCGGAAGATTTTAGACTTCCAAGAAACTTAATTTTTGGGCACTTTTTCAGAGGTGGGAGCAACATTCGGATTTCAAAGTTTATCCATTTGTATTAACTTTGTATTAGATCCAACCATATAAATATACCTAAATGGTTCCCCCTCTTTCTCCTTCCTCTTCATCTACAAAAGTTCTAACCCTAAATTCACCCACAAACCGCATTTGTTCTAAAATGGCCAACCTGAACTCCAAAACCAACAACATTTTCCATGCAACTTCACAAGTAACAGAATCAAGTTGCTCTATTGTCATCTGAGAAAGATCCAGGTTTCTAAGAGTTTGTCGCTAGCTTTCTCAATCAAACTACCTCACCGCACTCACAATAGACCCTCCACTGTAGGAAGAAAAACTCCTAGAATTCTAGAGGACCTGCCAATAGGTAATTTTGGACGGTGAGAAGGCATTGTCCGTCACAGTGCAGGGGAGGACAAATTTCATCACTCCAGCCACAATCAACAGGCTGGATGATGAAGAAGGCAAATTGTCCTTCCTCAAATCTTCAATCAATATTTTGGCAGATGGGCTATGATGGGGAATACTCTATCAGGACCTTTAAGAAGGGTAAGGTTTCCTCTCAATGGAAGTACCTCCTCCATGTTGTAATCCACTCTTTATCTAACAAACATAGAGGTTGGGACTAGATTCCTAAGGACTTATCCTATATGGTCCATGGGATAGTTCAAGAGCCAAGTTCAAGTACTCCCAGTTGTCTACACAAACTTGCTTACTAATTTGGATTCCTTAAAGTATTATATGTTCCCTAGATATGTTTAACATATTTTAAACTATGAACTGGGCTTATTGTTAAGGAGAACTAGTAATACTCTTAAATTGGGACAGATAAAGCCTGACATCTTCAAAATAATGAGAAAGACCAGTGTTTGCTTTTCAAGGGTTTAAACAGCCCTGGTCCAAAAAATGTTAGAGCTCATTGCTCAAGGTAACAACATGGCAGCACCAGCCAATGTTGAACCCACACCTTCTATGTCTAAAACACCCTCACAACCACAAATAACCATCATCTACACTAGAAAATCCAAATGAACCCCTGTCCAGTCTACCTAGGTTGAGCAGGCCCCCTACAAGAGCTCTAACTTCCCCCGAGGAGCAGACCACTCCCATTACTTCTTTGATCATTGTTGAGGTTCCTCATGCTCAGTTCATTGGCCAAACGTTAAGCCATCACTCTAAGTCTCAAAAATCAAGTAATCAACCTTCAAGGGAAAGCTACCATCCCTAACCATTAGACTTAAACCAACCCATCCCTGACCTTCAATACTATGATGATGAGGATATGTGCTTTAGTGAGTACCATGAGTCTCTCTTCTCCACCCCTACTCAAGGAGAGATAAGTGCTCCTGAATCACCCATATCTAACCCATATCATCCACCCCTAACTAAGGTGGACTTCCATGAACATGTTTAGGAACTCCATATGGAAGATGCTCTCATAGTGGCTACATCATTAAGACCTCAACCATGACAAGCCTGCCCATTGACACTTCCTTTAAAGCTATCATGATGCACCGAAAATCCAGCAGCCAAGAACCCCAAGCTGGTGGTGAGGAAGAAGACTTTGGTTCTATTCTCTCATTCCCCCATGATTCTTCTGATGAAAATAAGGGGAGTCTGCAACTAAAGGTGCAAAAACTGTCAAAAACATGGACCTATTTATTTTCAAAGGTAAGTCACCTGGAATCAGGTGGCTACATTACAAAGGCAAGTCATTGATCAGCAACTTGAGATCACCGATGTCAATGGCAAGTTAGTTGGGTGACCTGTCAGGCAAACTCAACTAGGTCCAAAAGAACCTGTGGATGTGGTGGACTAACCCTTAGCTCTCCTATGCAAGAGGGTGATGCTACCAAAAAGGAGGAGAAATTCCTACTTACAATCACAGAACCCGAGAGTTCTGCCTAGAGTATGTACATAGAGGACTCACCACCCTCACTTGCAGTTATCCATACACAACAACCTCCTTAAGGCTATGTATACCCTGTTGAATATCCAATTATGGGATGGAGGTATGATACTAATAGAAGAGCCCTGGTACTCTCTAGATCTCATGGACAACAAGAAGTCTTCAACTTTCAAAACCTAAGATTAATGAGAGTGCTTATATGGTTAACATGTCACTTGCCAACCCAAGTTAAAACAAGCAAGCTGAAAGGTTAGCTGAAAGAATTCATGATAGGGTGCTTGAAGAGTTCAAAAAGAGAACAAAATTATATAGACAGAGGCTAGCAGGTAAGACTATTGGTCAGTTGGATACTAAGGTGGACCCTAAGATTAGCTTTGAAAGGGAAACCTTGGTTGAAGGCCTAGTAGTTAAACCTATGAACCTTGAGACAGAAACTACTTCAACACCCAGTATCCTCAGTGAGCACCAGCTGGCGAAGGTGTCTTATAGCCTCTCTCTAGTCGGAGCTCAAGTACTAAACCAAGCAATAAAGGCCAAAGCTCTCTCCACCCTGAGTCACACAGGCCAGTGAGTGACAAAGGGAAGAGGAAGATGACCTCTAAGGAGATTGAGGAGGAGAAGAGAAAGACGAAGAGTAAGGCAAGGGAAGAGAGTTAAAATGAAACCCCTAGCTTTATGGAAGCTGTAATCAAGGCTGCCTCAAGGCCAAACACTCAAGAGGGTTAGTTGAGAGTAGCCAGATTGAATTATCAGGGTTTAGGAAGTACAACATTGATGAAATCATATCTATTCCTTTAGAAGAACTAAATGAACTAGATGACATCAAAGTGTCAAATGTGAGGAAGGAAGTTGAGGCTGCAGAATTGCCCCTCAAAATCAAAGAAGAAAGAAGAAGAAAGTTATTATACAAAGCTCCTACCCTCTCCCTAGTTCAAGAAAGCCTTGAGACAGAGGATGTGGCAACTGAGCAAGAAACTCAGGTAGGTAAGGAACAAGACATGCAAAACATGATAACCAACCTGAGTGCCACGAGCCTCTATCAAGAAGTGCTAAAAGAGCAAAACACTGCTAAGGAGAAGATGAGGGAAGAGGCTGCAAAGTCAAGAGCCACCGTCAGAGTAAATTAAAAGAAGTCTGCTGGCAGACAGAAGATGGTAGGCTTCTTGAAACTGTATGGGTTTTCCGGAAGGAGACTTGGTCCAATGCCTCTATCCACCATGGATGAGCGCATTAGAGTGATCAAGTAGAAGATCAAAGAGGGTGAGCTGGTTGACTTGTATTCTCCACCAAGTTAGGTTGCACTTGAAGTTGAGGCCAAGGTTGAACCACAAGAGACAACCTAACCAAGACCTAGTGCTGTATCTCAGCAAGCTTTATCTTCTGATCTACAGCAAGGTCCTCATCCTTCTCCTTCTGAATCTATGAAGGAAAAAGGAACCAACTATGAAGGACAAATAAGAACCATCTTGTACTCAAGGCCAGCCTTCTCAATTAAAGTATAAAAAGAGGAAGAGGATGACCATCAAAAGGGAAGAAGAAGAAGAAGAAGAAAAGAAAAAGAAGAAGAAGAAGAAGTCCAAGGCATCCACCCTTTTCCCCCAGGATGGGTCAGGACATCCTAAGGGTGATCAAGAAGAGGCTGCTCAACAAATTCCACTCATTGTAGAGCCTTATGTTGCTAAGAGACCCATCATGTCTTGGGTATTTACTACTAACCCAGATAGATGGTATGTCACTAGAGATAAAGGAGATCAAGATATGTACTTCTGGCAAAACATACTTGACATTCCTCTACATGATCTCTATGACATGAGAAGTTACTTTGAAAGTCTGAGGAATCCTGATCAACTGATGATGAAAGGAATGGTCTTGATTCTGATAAGGACTGTCAACAGATGAAGAATCAAGATTCAAAGTGCTCATTTAGTTTTATTAGCATCATCCTAGGGGGAGTTTGTAAGGATTATACTTAGAGGCTGTTGCAACCAAAGAGCTCTTAGTATGCACATGTGAAGTACAAGAAATTTATTTTGGGAGATCTGATACATCTCAACAAATTACACTAAGTTTCAAATCTTTCGAAGCCAAAAGAAAAAATCTTCTGAAGGCAAGAGACTGATTTCTTCTGAAGACAGAAGATGTGCTTTCTCTGACTTACTTTTGACAAAAGCTGAACTACATTCCGCTTCCATCTATGAAGACTCACCAACTTTTATGAGTTGGTGAAAAGTCCTTACTTTTGTCATCTATAGATTATCGTCTTAAGTCTGTAACTTTCTACTTCTATACTTTTTATTCTTTTAGTATTAGATAAGGATAAGAGCTATGGCATGTCATAGTCACTAGTTAAAAGGTAATCTACGTTTTGACTTTACATTGATCTTGTTGCCTAGATTAGTGTTTCCAACTAGCCTTTAAAGTATGGCCGGATGTAGGATGTAGTATAAAGTATCTAAAGTACTAGTCATAAGAACCAAGCTTTGTAACACTTGTAAAGAATTTGAGAGCAATATACATCATTCTTGAAACCATATACTTGTGCTTTGGTTGTGTTCTTTACTTGTGTTCATTGTTTCTGTTGGATCTAGAAAGGCTGGTGCAACCAAAACCAAATCCCTTAGACTATTTTTGGGTGCAACTAATAAAGGATACCGAAGCTAAGTGTGGAACTTCCGAAGGAAATGGAGTTCTTCCGAAGACAAAGTGCAAGATCATCTTCCGAAGGAAAACTCCAACTTCCGAAGACAAAGTATTCACTTTCAAAGTTCAAGACTTAGAAGAAAAGATAAAAAGTAAACTTCTGAAGTATGAAGATATGAAGAAGTCCTCAAGCCTCGGAAGAAGTAGCCTCTTCCGAAGTATAAGTGTATTCGAAAGAACTTGTTCTTCGAAGCCAACTAACCTTCGGAAAACACTACTATGAACCAGTGGACACAAGTATGGTCTTTCTGACACTCCGCTGCAGACCTCTAATATATTGCATGGTGTTTTCTCAAAGGCCATGTAGTTGACCATACTTTATTCCACTGTTCACCTTTATCAGTTAGTACAGTTGCCAACTTTAGTTGGTGACAAAAGGTAAGTCATGGACATGTCATGACTACCATATCTTAGATAATACTATATCTAAGATACCTTAACTTTAGCACTGTAGTATATGCTTTAGTCGTAGGTTTCCAGCTGGTATCAAAGTATATCTGGCTGTAGGATCTACTATATATAGTTTCTCATTGTAACTCATGTAATATGCTTGTAAGAGTCTTGTAATACTTTGAGTTGAAAAGTAATATATACAAGTACCTTGAAAATTATTTGTTTATGTTCTTTGCTACTTAATATATTATTATCAACTCTTAGAAGAGATTCTCTTCATCTGATCTGAGTGTGTTACAAGTGAGTATTGAGAGAAAAACTAAGTGTTTAAGTGACAAAACCGATCCTACAATTAGTATCAGAGCTTTTTAGGCTCTTGATTGTAAGATCTTACCATCCAAATCAACCTGTTTTTCACTCCTCCTTACACAACACTCAAAATGGCCCTCAACAAATCTAAAGTAGAGATGAGGATGATGACTAAAGCACCCATCATCACTCCTGAAAACTTCAAATCATGGAGCAGAAGCATGGAAGGCTTCATCAGGTATCAAGACAACAAGATGTGGCAATCTATTATCAATGGTCCGTACAAACCAAAGGTGGCAGCACTAGGTGGAAACGGTGCCATGATAGAGAAAGCCATTGAAGACTACTCTGATGAGGACCGGAAGAAGCTGGACATTGACAACAATGCCATGACGGTTCTAATGACTGCAATGCCTAACTCCATCATGGTGTGGTTTGAGCATTGCAAGTCAGCTAAAGAACTGTTTGATGCACTTGCTCATATGTACTCCAGCTCCAATGACTCCAAGAAGGACTCCCTGAAGCAACAGTTCAAGAACTTCACTTATATTGCTGGAGAGACCCTCAGCCAGCAATACTTTAGGTACATGGACCTTATTTCCTCCCTTTCAGTCTGTGGGAATTGCCCTTGAACTAAGAGATCTCACAAGAAAGTTCATGAGTGCACTCCCTAATGAGTGGACGTTCTACTGTGTCTCTATCAAGAGGACAGAAAATCTGAACACCCTCACCATGACTGAACTTTATGGCATCCTTGATGGATACCATTTAGAGATGGAGAGCAAGAGAGGCCATCAGACAAGCAGACCCTTGAGTCTTCCTGCTAGAAATGCTTTAATGGTTGCTGAAGGCTCAGGACCCCCCAGCCTCAACAATACCTGACATACATCCAGCAGCCATCCTGTTCTTCTGGGCCATACATTACATTCCCTGAGACTCCAAGGTCTCAACAGGCTTAGCAAAGTTCCTTTCAGGACAGCTGTGCATTTGTCTCAGGAAATGGGCACTCTAGTAACTATCAGTACTGCTTTGATGATCTAGATTGTTTCAGGCCAGATGATGTGGAATATGTGGACATAGTCCAACAAATAGCTCTGTTAACCTTAGAGCAAAGAAGTTTTTCAAGAGAACTGGAAGGTAATTTCCCAGAACCCAACCAACAACAAATTTGGGTTTGACAAGACCAAGGCCAAATGTTACTTGTAACCAACTTGGTCACTTTGCAAGGGAATGCAAGGCTCCCAAGTCAAATCCGGGAACCCCACAGGCCTCCACACATCCCTCTCCACCAAAGGCCACTGGAAAGTCAACTGAGATAGCTGCTATGGCTCAAGAAGTTGACTGGAGCTTTATGGTACAGTATGTGACTCTTGCTCAAGCACTCATGGCTGGAACAGATGACAATAAGGTATATGAATATCTCTATACTCCAGCCTGTATTGCTAAGGTTAAGTTATATCAGGACTACAATATGGAGATTAAATCCAATATTGAGTCTTTAAATGTTTTAAAATCTGATTTTAAAAGTGTTGAATCTGACTATCAAAGAAAAATTAAGGAGTTAGAGAAAACTGTGTCCTTATTAGAACATGAACACACAAACTATAAGACTCAAATCAAGGATTTAATATCCAAATTGTCTGAGGCTCAAGCCCAGCTTGTCATAGCTGGCCAGGAAGCATGCTATTTCTGAGCAAAACTTCCAAGCCATTCTTGCATCATCCTCTCATTCAAAACTTTGTTACCAAAACAAAAGTGGGTTGGGAACCAATGAAATTGCTTCACCATATTCTTATGAGTCTATAAGACAACCAAGGTATGGTACTGAAGAGCAAGAGGTTCCATCTGCTAACCCACCTTCTCATGAGTCAAAGAGTGATGCAACCATGGAGACCATCACAAGGAAGAACCAGGTAATTTTACCCACTCCTACATGTGATGATCAACCTCTGACCACCAAAGCCAGAAGAAGCAGAGCTAAGGCAGCCAGAAAAACTGCTAAGAAAGTGGCTGAGTCAAAGCTGAAGATAGACCCAAAGCAAAAGGGTGTATTCATCTTAGCTGGATTCCAGGTGGTAGGTCACTCTGATTCAGGAAAGGAGTGTAGTACCAGCACTCCTGTCCTACCAAAGGATCACAAGTCAAAGGGAAAGGTTGATGATGAAAAGAAAAAGAACAAGAAACAACAATCCTCAAGTTCCCAGAAGATTAACATTGCATGCATAATGTGTGGTCTGCAAAACCACATGGCCAAAGATTGTTACCACAATCCTGCTAGCACACATTATGCAAACAATGTTAAAAGAGAAGGAGTCAGGAAAGGTTTCTCATTTGGACCTTATCAAATGGTTCAAGTGATGAAAGGGGAAAGCTTGTTTCCGAAGCAAGGTTGCTTTCGGAAGAAAGTCCTTCTTCCGAAGGGAAAATGGCTTCGGAAGTTAAAGCTGTCAAGACTTAAAAGAACAAAAGAGTCCCCCTGAAACCATCCTAGAAGAAGACTACTTCAGAAGAAAAGGTGGTGAAGGCTTCTGCTGAAAAGAAAGAAGCTTCGGAAGAATGCCAAGCTGCAAAAGCTTCAACAAGCTCATCCCCTATGATCAACCAAGGGATGGAATGGGAGATCAAGGAAGATGCTGCAGCCCAAACCTCTTCTTCAAAGACATCCATTGAACCCCCATGCATAAATTTTTGTTCAATTATGTCACTATCATTGGAAAAACCCAAGACCAACAAGGCTTGGGTTTCCAATCAAAACTAATCATCTCATCTTATGTACAGGGACATCCATATGACAAAAATAACAATGTATGGATTGTGGATAATGGATGCTCTAGGCACATGACAGGAACAGATCTCTCCTTCAACAATTCCAACATTTTGATGGAGGTCCTGTCAAGTTTGGAGGTAAGGCCGGAGGATATATTTCTGGCAGAGGAAGTATATCCAACGAAAGCTAAAAGTTGACAAAGTTCACTTTGTCAAACAGCTTGAACACAACCTGTTAAGTGTTTCTCAGTTCTGTGATCAAAAGCATCAAATGCTCTTCACAGAACATGAGTGCATTATCCTCAAACCCGGGATGACAATTCCTCAGGAATTGGTGCTTCTTAGATCTCCCAGGAAAGGGGATATGTACAAGCTTGATATGAACAATGCTTCCCCAATGGGTGAAGTGTCATGCTTTCTTTCCAAATCTAATGGTGATGAGTCAACACTATGGCATAAACGAATATGTCATGTGAATTTTAAAACAATGAATAAATTGGCTAAAAATAACTTGGTACATGGTTTGCCTAAAAAGGAATCTTTCTGCAAAGATTGTGTTGCATGCCTGAAAGGGAAGCAACACAGGGCATCTCATAAATCCAAAGTTGTTAACTCTATCACCACTCTATTACACTTATTGCACATGGATCTATTTGGTCCCACAAGTATAATGAGCATTGGAAGAAAATCATATTGCCTTGTGATTGTTGATTGTTTTATAAGATTTACATGGGTATTCTTTTTAAGAACTAAAGATGAAACTGCTGAAACTTTAAAATCTTTTATTCTTAAAATAGAAAATCAAATTAATCACAAGGTTAAAATAATTAGAAGTGATCAAAGTTTAAGAACCAAGTTCTTGACTCATTCTGTAACTCAAAAAGGATTGTCAGACAATATAGTGCTCCTAGAACTCCTCAACAAAATGGTGTTGCTGAGAGGAGAAACAGGACACTTATTGAGGCTGCTCGGACCATGTTAGCTGATTCAAAGTTGCCTCTAACTTTCTGGACAGAGGCAGTCAGCACTGCATGCCATGTGCAGAATAGGGTTCTTGTTGTTAAGCCACATGGAAAAACCCCTTATGAACTATGGAATAAGAGGCCACTAAGGTCCTTTGGCAGCAGTTGTACCATACTTAACACAAAAGACAATTTGGCAAAATTTTCTGAAAAGTTGGATGATGCTATCTTTGTTGGATATTCCTCTAACTCTACAGCTTATAGAGTTTATAACATCAAAAATCAACAATTTGATGAATCTTCCAACATTATAGTCAATGAACACACTCCTTGTGTTAGGAGGAATGGCCCTGATCATATCTTTGATTTAGAATTGTTTCCAAACTATTCTAAACCTTCTTGTGGAATGTTTTAGCTGTAACATATGCTCAAAGTGACTCTGATGAAGACCAACTATTTGAGCTACCCAGACCTATTCCAAGTTCTCCAAGAGCTACAACAAACCAAGCTCCCACTATTGGCAGATCTGATAGTATGACTATCTCAAAAGATAGTGGAGCTTCAACCAGTGATTCACCTGTTGACCCTCAAACCTCATCATGTGACACTGCACAATACCAAGCTGATGGAAGTAGCATCTTAAAGGAACATGCAACTGTTAATGCTGCTTCACAGCCAACAAATGTTGATGATGGTTCTCATTTATTCAATCAGTCCTCATTGAATGAGTTTGAAACAGCAGCTGGACCAAGTGTTCAAGCTTCTGAGCAAAATATGTCCAATCTGGATCTATATTTGCAATTGGAGGTATTTCCTAGACTTAGGATTCACAACACTCATCCAGCTGAAAACATCATAGGGGATGTCTCTGAAGATATGAGAACAAGAGGACAAACTCACAATGGGAATGTCTGCTTGTACTCATGCTTTTTATCCCAGATGGAACCCAAGAAGGTAGAAGATGCCTTGAAAGAAAGTAGTTGGGTTGAATCAATGCAAGTGGATCTGCTTCAATTCAAGAGACAAAAGGTTTGGAACCCATGTCCGCTACCATCTGAATTTTAACATATGCACAAAATGGGTTTTCAGAAACAAGAGAGATGATAGAGGCTTGATCATCAAGAACAAGGCAAGACTGGTGGTTCAAGGATACACTCAAGAGGAAGGAATCGATTATACTGATGTCTTTGCATCTATTGCAAGACTTGAGGCAGTTAGGATCTTCCTTGCTTATGCTGCATCCAAAAATTTTATTGTCTACCAGCTTGATGTCAAGTGTGCCTTTCTATATGAGGATATAGATAGAAAAGTCTATGTATGTCAGCCTCCAGGATTTGAAGACCCACAGCACCGCAACTATGTGTGCAAATTGGATAAAGCTCTATATGGGCTGCAACAAGCACCTAGGCTGTGGTATGAGACATTGTCTCAGTTTCTCCTGAAGAATGGTTACACTAGAGGTACCATTGACAAGACTCTTTTCATAAGAAAGTCTGGAAAGGACATTTTGCTTGTTCAAGTCTATGTTGATGACATCATCTTTGGTTCTTCAAATGACCAAATGTGTAAGGACTTTGAGAGCATTATGAAGAAGAAGTTTGAGATGAGTTCCATGGGAAAAATGGAATTTTTCCTTGGAATTCTGGTGAAGCAAATGAAGTAAGGGTTTTTTATCAATCAAACTAAGTATGTCAATGACATCTTAGAAAGATTTGATATGAAAGATTGTAAGCCAGCCAAAACACCTATACCCAGAAACCATAATCTCTGTCCTGACTCTGAGGAGGAGGATACTGATCAACATCAGTATAGGGCAATTATTGGTTCTCTAATGTATCTCATAGCAAGTAGACCTGATATCATGTTTGCAACTTGCATTTGTGCAAGATATCAGGCTTCTCCAAAGGTGTCTCACCTAGTTGCTGCCAAAAGAATCCTCAGATACCTCAAAGGAGCACCTAAATTAGGTCTTTGGTATCCAAAAAACAACAATTTCAATCTCTATGGCTACTCTAACAGTGACTATGGTGGCTGCAATATCAACAAGAAATCAACTCAGGTGGATGTCAATTTCTTGGTGGAAGGATCATCTCATGGCAATGCAAGAAGCAATCCTGTGCTTCAACATCTACTGCTGAAGCTGAATACATTGCTGCTGCTAGTTGATGTGCTCAACTGCTGTGGATTCAGAACCAGATGATTGATTACGGATTCAACTTCATGATCACTCCTATCCATATTGACAACAACAGTGCTATCTCCATTACTGAAAATCCGGTGAAGCACTCCAAGACAAAGCATATTGATATCAGGTATCATTTCATTAGAGATATTCATGAGAAAAATCTGATTAAACTAATCAAAGTTGACTTAAATGAACAATATGCTGACTTGTTCACCAAAGCTTTTGATGAACAAAGATTCAAGTATCTCATTACAGCTATTGGGATGATAAACATTGATTAGTCTATCTTATTTGAAAACCTTTTTAATGTGTAAAGTCTTGTGTCAAAACAATCCAAGCCCTGTTACAAAAAGTCCTATGAAATTTCACGAAGTATAAATTCTTCCGAAGAGAAATTAACCCTCAGAAGATGTTTTACACATATTCCGAAGCAAAATTCCTCCCAGGAAAATCTTTTTCTCGAAAGAGTTTTTAGTCTCGGAAGAAGCGATTGATTACATATCAGATCTACTTCCGAAGCCTATTAAACTCTCCATTTGGAAGGCAATTTTTACTCTCGGAAGTAAGAACTTTACCTTCGGAAGTAAAATTACCTTCGGAAGAAGATTACCTTCGGAAATGCTTTATAGTCAGAAGAAAGACTTTACTGTGTAACGGAAATCTTTTGGGCCCCACTCTGTAAAAAGTAAAGATTTTGTTAATGATGTCGGATTATTTAAATCGACTAAACCTTACCACTCCTATTACATCATCCACTGAAACATCCGGTCACCTTATCCAAACCCCCCAAAACCGCCATTTCACCCATTTAAATAACCCCGAGTAATCACTTTCATATTTTTACCAAATTCACTTCCCTAAAAGCTTCCTTCGTCTCCAATTTACCTCATTTCAAACTCATCTTCCTACAACTTTCTCAATGGCACTTAACCCTCAGCACAACCAAGTCACAATCCTTGATTCTTCAAGGGATGTTGTCTTCTCTGATATCATTTCCTTTCTTACCCAATCATCTTATTACACCGCTCTGACTGTTAACCCTACCGTTTACTCAAATCAGATGGCTGAATTTTGGGCTAATGGTCAGATCGAAACCCTAAATGGGGTTCGGGTAATAAGGTCGAGCATTTGTGGCCAGGAGTTGGTCATTTCCGAACAACTCATCAGGGAGCATCTGGAGCTTCACGATGAGGGCGCTCCTACAGAGTTTCCCAAGACAAACTTGGACAACACCTATATCCAAATGGGATACGGTGGAGATGTAAGCTGGTCTACAGTCTACAAGTTTAACTTCTCTTACAAATGGAAGTTCCTGCTGCATGTTGTTCTCCATTTCTTGTCAAACAAGTCTAGGGGATGGGATCAAATCCCATATGAACTAGGGTGCCTAGTTCATGGATTGTTGAAAAGCCTCCGCTTCAATTACTCAAGGTTTGTGCTGACTAATCTTATGGGGAACCTCCAGCGGGACACATTCTTCATGTATCCCAGGTTCCTTCAGCACATCATCAACTGTGAGTTGGACCAGAGTCAGCTTGTCTATGCAGCTGCTCTGAGTGTCCTTCAAATGAGGCCGACCATCTTCAAGATTTTGAAGATAGTGTCCACCAATTTCACTGGAAGACACACTGCTCTTCTTCCAGGTATGATTGAGCCAATGGCTCCTGGTGACATCCCTGTTAACCCCACAGGTGATGAACCCACACCAGCAACTACCCTCACATTACCAAATCTACCTTCTCACCGCATCACTATCACATACCAAAGATGCCCCAAACGAACCCTTTTTCAATCTACTTTGATTGAACAAGCTCCTCCTGTTCAATCCAAAAAGACTAGAGTGGAACAATGGGCTCCCACTCAATATGAGGTCTCATCATCCTTCACAATTGACCTCAATATGGGTATTGAGTCTCCTTAGTCTCAAACCCATGAGCCCGGAACCCTAGTTGTAAACCCTCTGGGTGAGTCTTTATACTCCCTTGAGCAGCCAAAAAGGGACAGCCCCACCATAGGCTCAATGCCAATAGACATTGACCAAGGTCCCAGGTCATTAGGCTTAACCTCTATATCATTTACTGACCTATTAATAGGAACTGATGAGGAGATTATGTCTCTTCAGGGCAATGAAGTTGATCCACAACACCCTCTCAAGGATCAACAGAGCCTAGAGACACCACTTATCTCTAGCCCCTATCAGCAAGCCATAACTGAGGTGAGTCCCACTGATGTGGAGGGGACTCATGTAGATTCAGCTGCCACTACTGAAGGAGCCTCAATGGACCTTCAGGACAGTGGTAACATCACTGAGACTGAATCTACGGCAACCATGCCATTTGATGACTCTGAAAGAGACATTACTAGGCAAGGGAAACCAGGGTGCCAAAAAACCACATCTGGTGGTGAGGATGAACATACTAGGTATGTTACCTCATCTCCCCATGATTCTTCAAAAGAAGATGAGGGAAGACTGCAACTCACCATTCAAGACCTACTTTCTAAAGTCTCTAACCTTGAATCTAAGGTTAGGACTTTAGAGGATAGGTCTGCCACTCAGCAACTTGAGATTGAAAATCTCAAGGCCAAACTAACTGAGAAACAGATTGAGAGATCTGTTAGGCATGTACCAATTCTGGTCTCATTAACCTCTTCCTCTAGCTCATCAAGCTCTCAAGATGATGCTACCAAAAAAGGGGAGAGTGTTCAGGGACAAAGACAAGAGGAACCATAGAGTCAAGCTCTCACTTGCTTAAGTTCAAGATACCCCATTAAACAAGCTTTAGTTTTTTCCTGAGCCTCCTCCAGTTGTAATTCAAATGGACCAAAGGATGCTCCAAGATCTCAACAGGTTCTTCAACAAGTTCCTGATAGAATCTTTCATTGAATAGCCAAGTCCTGACTTGTCTGTGATTTACTTTAGAGCTCAAGAGCTTCAGAGGTTGAATGCACCTTCTACTACTGTCAAGGGAGTTGGTCAACCTAAGGTCCAAGTGGAACCTGAGATTAATTTCGAAGGGGAAACAAGGACTGATGGCCCAGCAACTGAAATAGTTGGGACAGAGAGTGCACTCTCACAGACTTCCAAAGCACAAGTCAAAGCCTCGGAAGAACAACTTCAATCTTCCGAAGCTGAGATTGCAGCTGCGGAAGGACTATTCTCTTTATCCGATGATCTAGAAGTGACAGATACAATCCTAGAACTTGCATATGAGGTTAATAGGGAGGATTTTCTCACTCAACCCCTAGCTCAAACATCATCATTGAATCCAGCTCCCATTACCACCACTCAACCTGAAACTTTCATCCAAGAACCCCCAAAAGTCTAGCACTTCCGAAGATGTCAAAGGAAAGAGGAAGATGACTGAGGAAGAGCTTTAAGAGGAAGCAAGGTTAGAGAAGCTCAAGAGAAAAGGTAGACTCCCAACTGGGAAGTTGCTAGCTGCAAGTAGCAAAGCAGCTGCAGCCAACCAGGGGGCTATCAACAACATGAGAAGAGTGGAAATCATTGACAGGCTTGTCAAGCTAGGAGCTGTGAATGAAGATGTACTCCTGCTACCATTAGAGGAGTTAGCTGAGTTAGAAAAGGAAACTTTGCTGCAAATTCACCAAAAGGAAGAAGCAGCAAGGTTGGCCTTGGAGGAAGAAAGAGAGAATGAGAAAAGAGAAGCTGGTCAGCAGCTTAGGAGGAAAAGGATAACTTTCCTAACCTCCAGGGGTTTCTCTCTAGAAGAACTAACTCCACATGACAATGACATGATCTTATGGCTCTTCAACAAAGAGCAAGATCAAATGGAGAAGGAGAGAAAGAAAGTTGCTAAGGAGAAGCTGAGGATGATGAAGAAGAAGGAAGAAGAAGCAGGACTCGCTGCTACCAGAAAGATAGGTGATAAAGCCTGGATGAAAGACTATCTCCGGGCTCATGGCTTCTCTAGCAGGCAGGTGGGTCCTATGTCTGAGAAGACTCTCTAGCGACATGTCAGTGACATAAAGGCTGACATTCGCTCGGGGAAGAGGAAGGAGATGTATAGAAGGGGACAGGGGATGATCTTCAAACCAACCATTCAACCTCAACTTCAAACCCAACCACAACCTGAACTAATTCCTTTTCCATTCCCCATTAAGACTGAACCAACCTCTGAGCCTTACACCCGGGAACCTACAACATTAATGTGGACTCACTCATTTAAAGTTGGTTTGAGGAGGGTATTCCAAGGGCAATGTCATTCCCACCCTAAGAGGCTTCAAACTACATTCTAGGGTGGGGGTATGATGCTGATAGAAGAGCCTTGATACTTTAGAGAATTCAAGGGCAGCAAGAATTCTTTAACTTTCAGACCTTGAACTACTATGATGGTCTTGATCTTGTCAATATGTCACTTTCCAACCCAATTTAATTTAGGCAAGCTAACAAAATGGCTGAAAGGATTCATGACATGATTATTGAAAAATTCAGTCAAAGAAGAAGACAAATGCAAACAGGCAATGTCATTGGCCAACTTGATGTTGAGGTGGATCCTAAGATTAGCTTCAAAGGGAAAACCTTGACTGAAGGCCCAGTGATAGAACCTGTGAACAATGTCACAGCAGCAACTACTCCTTCAACATCCCATTCCCTCAGTGAGGCACTAGCTGGTGAAGGTGCTTCACAACCTCTCTTTGGCCAGAGTCTGACTGCTACACCCTGTGTCACAAAGGTCTGTGGGTGACAAAAGGAAAAGGATATTAACTACTAAAGAGATTGAGGAGGAGGAGAGAGAGGAAGAGGAAGTTAAGGGGAGAAAGTTCTATTGGGTCCTCAGGCTTCATGGAAGCTGCTATCAGGGCTGCCCCTAGACCAAACACTTAGAATGATGAGTTGAGGGCAGCCAGGATAAACTATTTAGTGACCAGGAACTATGAAATTGATGAGATTATCTTTTTCCCCTTAGAGGAACTAAATGAGCTGGTAGACATAGAAATGTCTAAGGAGAGGAAGGAGGTAGAGGATGCAGAGTTGCTCCTCAAGATCAAGGAAGAAAGAAGGCAGAAAAGGCTCTACAAACATGCTCCTACCTTCTCCCCAGTTCAAGAAAGTCATGTGAAAGAGGCTATGGCAACTGAATAACCTCAAGTAGACAAGGAAGCTGACAGACAAAACATTATCAACTACCTGAGTGCCACATGACTCTACCAGGCAACTGCACTTCTTCCCTTGTCATTTGAGTATGTTGAATTTGAATACCTCAAGCAGCTTGAGCTACAAGTTCTAAAAGAACAAAAACTTGCTAAGAGGAAGATGAGGGAAGAAGCAACAAAGTCAAGAGCCATCATCCAAAAGAGTCAAAAGAAGTCTGCTGATAGGAAGAGGATGATGAGATTCTTGAAGCTGTATGGATTCTCCGGAAGGAGGCATGGTCCAATGTCTCTATCCATAATGTATGAGCACATCAGAGTGATCAAGCAGAAGATCAAGAGAGGAGAGGTAGTTGACTTACACTCCTCACCAAGTCAAGCTCCTCCTGAAGTTGAGGTTAAGGTTGAACCATTTGAGACAACATGAAGATCATGTATAGGTTGGACTCACCTTAGTTTAGATTGCTTACTTTACTTGTAATAGGACTTTTGTTAGTTTCCTTTTGTATGTACTTAGATTTGTGTATTTTAGCAGTCTAGCGAAACTGTGAGCGAAACTGTAAGTTCGCTCACAGTTTGATGTTTTGTTTACCTGACGAATTTAATGTTCTGCCGGGCGAAACTATAGTTTCGGCAGGACAGTTTCGCTGACAGCGAAACTGTCTGCGAAACTAAGATTGCTATATATACTCATGTTAATTTTCATTGTTGGGTAAGCTTGTAAAACCCTAATCGTGAATCATTGTTGCAAGTTGCCTTTTCAAGCAGTTATTACACAGAAATATCATTGTGCTTCTTGTTATTGATTGTCATTGATCATTGTCTTATCATGAATGAGTTATTATTGTGTTCAATCTTCTCTATTATCATTGTTTAGCATGTTTGTTGGATATTGAGCGATTCTTCACATCATTTGCACTGTTATTCGATCACATGGACCAACAATATGGTAGTAGAGCCTTAGTGCTCTTGATTTGTTGAGTTTTTTGTGGTTTTTGTTCAATATCTAGTTTCAATCAATTTTCATTGGATTATAAGGTGTTTTTGATATAGAAATTGATTGAATTCCGCTAGTTTTTGATTGAGGAAGATCTCACAATCATCAGATCTCAAATTCATTGAGTAGTAGATGATTTCAGATTGATTTTTGGCTGAAAAAGGGTTTTGGGATCGATCAGCGAAATTACGGTTCTTTCAGCGAAACTGCCAACCTTCTTTCAGCGAAACTATGGGTTATATTGCTTCTGAAACTGTTTTCTAGTGGTTCTGTGAAACTAGTCTTTTGAACGAAAGTTCATCAGTGATTGTGAACGGTTAACAAGCGAAATTGCTGCTGAAATTGTTTTTGAACGAAAGTTCAAGCTTGTTTCGTGCAAAATTGTTAGCGAAAGTGCCTGTTGTGACTTTGGGTTAGAGAAAGTGCTGCCGAAATTGTTAGCGAAATTAGCTTTCTCTGCGAAAGTATCAGCGAAAGTAGTTTTTCAACGAAATTGTCTGCAAAGTCATCATTTTCCGTGAAAGTGTCAGCTAAATTATTTTCTTTTCTGCCGAAACTAGAATGTCGAAGTTAACCACACTCACACTTGCTGATCTTGAAAGTGTTGCACCCAATAGGCCTCCAAGACTCATTAATGGAGACAATTTTGAAGATTGGAAGAGATGTCTCAAAGCCTTCTTCTTCTACACTGATCATAACTGCAGGACCGTTTAAGGGCTTGAACACAATTACAACACAACAACACAATGGGGAAAGCAACTAAACTTTAATCAAACAGTGAACTGGATTAACCAAGGTGATACTAAGAACACAAGTAAAGTAAAGAGACAGAACAAGAGAGTTTGGGTTTCAAGGAGGCAGTATATTGCTTTCTCAAGTTCTTTTACAAGTGTTAAAAAGCATAAAGAAAGATACAAGAACTTGGAATACTTATACTACAACCTACAGCCTGCTATACTTTGAAAGCCAGCTGGATACAATTGACTAGACACTAACAAAATCAATTGTAGGATCAAAAGGCATATCTGCATTTTGACCTTGTGACTATGACATGCCATAGCTCACATCCTTATACATTACAAAAAGGATAAAGTACATAAAGTGGAAAGTCACTGACTCAAGACCTCAATGTACAGTTACCAAAAGCATGGACCTTTTCGCCAACTCATGCAAGTTGGTGACTTTACAGAGATGCAGCGGAAAAGGTGCTTTATGGAACAGTACATCAGATAAAGCATGTGTACTAAAAGTCTTCGGAAGAAATCTGTCTTCATAGGTTGAAGCTTCGGAAGACTTTGTCTCTGAAGCTTCGGAAGACTTCATGTTTGGCTTCGGAAGATATTGGTCTTGGCTTTGGAAGATTTTACACTTAGAATATTTTCTAATACATTGTGTAAAACTTCCGAAGCATTCTTCACTTCAGTACGTAGTGCATGTTGCAGAGACACTTTGGATGTTTTGGGTTGCATCAGACTTAAGGAATCCTTACAAACTCCCCCTAGGCTGATGCTACCAAAACACTTAGGAGATTTTCAGATATTGGTAGTCTTCAGTACAATCATAACCATTCCTTTCTTCATTAGATGGTCAGGATCATCAAGACTCTCATAGTATCTTCTCATCTCAAAGAGATCATGCAGAGGTAAGTTGATTATGTCTTGCCAGGAGTAGACATTCTCAACACCTTGATCTCTGATTACATGCCATCTTTCTGGATTGGTAGAGTAAGTCCAGGATAAGATGGGTGTCTCAGTTGTTAGAGGAGCCACTTGCATAGGAGTTGATTGGGCTGCCTCATCATGCACTTCCTCAGGTTAATCTGATTCAGCCTGAGGTGTAGAGGTAGATGACTTAGGCTTCTTCTTCTTTGTCTTTGGTTTAGAAGCCATTCTCTTCTTCCTCTTAGATGACTTTAACTGAGAAGACTGGTCTGCAGCACCATGTTGGTCATCATTGTCTTTCTCAGTTGGGTGTTCCTCCCTCACAGGTTCAGAAGGAGAGGGAGTTTGACCCTGCCTTGGATCAGAAGATGAAGCTTGCTGAGGCTCAGCTGGAGGTTCTGGTTGAGGTGTCTCTGGTTGTTCAAACTTGACCTCCACTTCAGGTGGGGCTTGACTTGGAAGAGAGTGCAAGTCAATCAGTTCTCCACTTTTAATCTTCTGCTTGATCACCCTTATATGCTCATCCATTGTAGATAGAGACATGGGGCCAAGTCTCCTTCCGGAGAATCCATATAGCTTCAAGAAGCTCATCATTCTTTGTCTGTCAGCAGACTTCTTTACACTCTTTTGAATGATGGCTCTTGACTTTGCATCTTCTTCCCCTAGCTTCCTTTTGGTTGTCTTTCTTTCTTTGACTAGCTCAAGCTCAAGTTGCTTTAGGTACTCAAACTCAATGAAGTCATAGGACAGGGGAAGAAGTGCATCTGCCTGATAGAAGCCTGTGGCACTCAGGTAGTTGATCATCTTGATCCTATCTTCTTCTTTATCTATCTGAGGTTCTTGTGGAGCCACATCTTCCTGTGCAGGACTTTCTTGAACTGGAGAGAGAGTGGGAGCATGCTTGTAGAGTCTTTTCTGTCTCTTCTCCTCTTTGAATTGGAGAAGTAGCCTTGCATCCTCTTTCTCCTTCATCTCTCTTGACACTTCCATGTCAGCCAGTTCATTTAATTCTTCTAAGGGGAGGGAGATGATTTCATCAATATCATAGTTCCTGGTTTGTAAATAGGTAATCCTGACTGCCCTTAACTCATCATCTTGAGTATTTGGTCTGGGGGCAGCCCTGATTGCAGCTTGCATAAAGCTAGATGACCCAGAAGAACTTTCTCCCCTTAGCGTCCTTTTCCTCTCTCTCTCTTCCTCCTCAATTTCCTCAGGAGTCATTATCCTTTTCCCTTTGTCACCAATAGACCTTTGTGACTCAGGGTGGATTGAGGCTTGGCCTTCATTGCTTGGTGTAGCTTCCATGCTCTGGCCAGAGAGAGGCTGAGAAGCACCTTCACCAGTAGGTGTCTCAGATGGAGTTTGGACCTCTGCAGCAGTTGCTGATGATGAGACAGGGGTCTCAGGTTCTGCCACTGGGCCTTCAGTCAAGGTTTCCCCTATGAAACTAATCTTAGGGTCCACCTCAACATCCAGTTGACCGATGACATTGCCTGATTGCCTAAGTCTCCTTCTTAGAGAGAACTCTGCAAGGATCCTATCTTGGATTCTTTGAGCCAGCCTGTCAGCTTGTCTTGAATTGCTTGGATTGACAAGTGGCATGTTGACTAAATCCAATCTTTCATAGAAGTTCAGGCTTTGGAAATGAAAAACTTCTGGTTGACCTTGAACTCTGTGAAGTATAAGGGCTCTTCTGTCATCATCATACCTCCACCTTATGATGTAGTTGCCAGTTCCTTGTGGTGGAGATGAGACAGCCCTTGGTATACCTTCCTCAAAGAGACTCCTGATGATTGAGTCTATAGAGTCCACATTAATGTGAACTTGAGGAAGTTGCTGAGAATGCACAACAGCAAGTGAGGATGTTGAGTCCTCTATGTCCATTCTCTGTGAAGAACTCCCAGGTTCTGTGGTTGTAATAACTTTCTCCCCCTTTTTGGTAGCATCACCCACTTGCATAGGTGAGCTGGAGGATAAGTCAATCACTTCCACAGGTTCTTGTGTTCTGGTTGAGCTCTCCTTAAAGGTCTCCCAGCTAGTTTTTCCTTTAGATATGAAATCTGAAGTTGCTGATCATTAACCCTGTTATGTAAGGTAGTCACCTGAGATTCCAAGTGACTAACCTTAGAGACTAAATAGGAGCATGTTTTTGACAATTTCTGAACCTTTAGTCTCAAATTCCCCTCATCTTCATCAGAAGAATCATTGGGGGATGAGATGATTGGACCAAAGTCCTCTCTCTCACCACCAGCTTGAGGTTCTTGGCTGCTGGTTTTCCTCTGCTCACTGGCAGCCTCAGTTGAGATGCCAGTGGGCTGAGTTGCCATGGTTGAGGTCTTAATGATGTAATCACTTTCAAAAGTGAGAGCCTCTTCCATATGGACATCCTGAACAGGTTCAGAAGTGTCCACCTAAGTAATAGGTGACTGATGTGGGATAGACTGAGGAGAGTCAGAGGTACTCATCTCTCTTTGAGTAGGGGAGGAGAAGAGAGACTCATGGTACTCACTGAATCCTAAGTCTTCATCAGTATAGAAGGATAGGTTGGGAATTGGTTGGTTGAGATCTAAAGGCTGGGGATGGTAGCTGTCCCCTGAAGGTTGTTCACTTGAGTGTTGAGACTCAGAGTGAAGGCTTAAGGCTGTTGGGCTTGTGAGCTCATCAGGGTGAGCATGAGGAACCTCAGCCCTGATAGGTGAAGAAATGGGAGTGGTTTGCTCCTCAGGAGAAGTGGGAGCTCTAGT
Source organism: Flaveria ramosissima (assembly GCA_025215565.1). Taxonomy (NCBI): domain Eukaryota; kingdom Viridiplantae; phylum Streptophyta; class Magnoliopsida; order Asterales; family Asteraceae; genus Flaveria; species Flaveria ramosissima. The sequence continues at coordinate 48,552,461 of CM046030.1, forward strand.
ATCCACTTCCTCATGTAAGGTTGAGTATATGGGGGCCTGCACAGACTCAATAGCCTGAGCAGGGGTTCGTTTGGATTTTCTTTGGTAGGTGAGGGTGATTTCTGGTCTTTTTAGAGGTAAGGATAAAAGAGGTGTGGGTTCAACACTAGCTTGTGTTGCTAGGTTGTCATCTTGAGCAATGAGCTCTAACATTTTGGGGACTAGGGCTGTTTCTACCCCTGAGAAGCCTACAGTTGGCTTCTTCATTATTTTAAAGATGTCGGGCTTCATCTGTCCCAATTCAAGAATATTACTTGTTTCCCTCAACTGTGAGCCCAGTTCACAGTTGAGAATGTGTTGAACATATCTAGGAAACATGTAATACTCTAAGGAGTCTAAGTTTGCAAGTAAATTAGTATAAACAAATTGTGAACACCTGAACTTGACCCCCTGAACCATTCCATGAACTATAAAGGAGAGATCCTTAGGAATCTGGTCCCATCCACCATGCTTGTTTGATAAGCTGTGGATAACCACATGGAGCAGGTATTTCCACTGGGATGAGACCTTCCCTTTCCTGATGGTCTGTACAGAGAAATCTCCCTCATAGCCCATCTGCTCAAAGGAATGATTAACAGCTTCCTTTGGGAAGGACAACTCACCTTCTTCATCATCCAGCTGCAAATGTTGATTAATGATGGCCGGAGTGATGAAGATTGTCCTCCCTTGCACTGTGGCAGACAGTGCCTTCTCCCCATCCATAATGACCTCTTGGCAGGTCTTCCAGAATTCAAGCAAGTGATCCTCATATAGAGTAGGATCAATGGTCAGGGAGGTGAAATAGTTGGATAGAGTCAAGAATTGGAAATCTCTGAGAAACTTGCATCTTTCTCAGAGCTTAACAGAGCAACTTGATTATGTTGCCTGTGAAGTTGCATGGAGAAATCTGGGTTGTTTCTGCGGTTTAGGTTGGCCATTTCAGAAGCTTAAGGGTGAAGAAAGGTAGAAAGCAAAGGCGGTTTAGAGAATTAGGTTAGAGGAATAGTGGAATTGAGGAAGATAGTGGGAAAGAGGGGGAACCGTTGGGTATTTATGTGAAAAGGGATTTGAACCAAAGTTAATGAAAGAGGATAAACTTTGAAATCCGGAAGTCGGTCCCACCTCTGAAAAGGTAGTTTACTTTTGCTCAAAAAGTAGTTTTCTTGGAATTCGAAAAGCTTCCGAAGGTATTTGTCTTCGGAAGATTTAATTGAAAAAGCTTCCGAAGCTAAAATGGCTTCGGAAGATTTTCCTGAGAGTCTTGAAAATTTATGCTTCGGAAGAGAAATAAACCCTTGGATGCTTTGTATAAGAATAAACAAAGCTTCCGAAAGTTATTTTGCTTCGGAAGGAAAAAGTCCTTAAAAATGAATAAGTGTCTGAGATAAGAATTTTAAGCTTCGGAAGATGAGTTTTGTCTTCTTTCGAAGGTAAAATCTCTTAGACAGTTATTTATTTTGAAGACATGTTTTTCTTCCGAAGATAAAACTTTATCTTCCGAAGTATCAGAAAATTTTCAAGAATCTAAGGAAAGTCTTCAAAAAGAATTTTACATCCAAAGAAAACATGAGCTTATGAAAGTGATGAACTAGACAACTTAGGACACACATATTTTAAGAAGAAATAATTAGAATTAGTTTTAAGAAAAAGTCTACTCAAAGTTAATCATCCCAATAGCTGATATCAGATACTTAAATCTCTGTTCATCAAAAGCTTTTGTGAACAGATCAGCATATTGTTCATCTGTATGAACTTTGACTAGTTTAATTAATCCCTTTTCATAGTTATCTCTTATTAAATGATACCTGATGTTGATGTGTTTGGTCCTTGAGTGCTGCACAGGGTTCTCAGTGATAGAGATAGCACTATTGTTGTCTATGTGGATAGGAGTCTCTTTGAAGTTAAATCCATAGTCCAGCATCTGATTTTGAATCCAAAGCACTTGAGCACAGCAGCTTGCAGCAGCAATGTATTCAGCCTCAGCAGTTGATGCAGACACACAGGATTGTTTCTTGCATTGCCATGAGACAACCCTTCCACCAAGGAATTGACATCCCCCAGATGTAGACTTTGCAGTCATGTTGCAACCACCATAATCACTATCTGTATAGGCATACAGATTGAAATTAGGATTCTTTGGATACCATAGACCAAGTGTTGAAGCACCTTTGAGGTATCTTAAAATCCTTTTCACAGTGATTAAGTGAGACATCTTAGGGTTGGCTTGATATCTTGCACAAATACATGTAGCAAACATGATATCAGGCCTGCTAGCTGTAAGATACATAAGAGACCCAATCATAGCCCTGTATAAGTGTTCATCTACACACTCCCCCTCAAGATCAGGTCCAAGGGAGTGGTTTCTGGCTATGGGTGTCTTAGCAATCTTACAATCAGTCATGTTGAACCTCTTGAGTATGTCTTGAACATACTTTGACTGACTTATGAAGATGCCATCTTCAACCTGCTTCACTTGAATTCCCAGAAAGAAATTGAGTTCTCCCATTGAACTCATTTCAAATCTGTCTTTCATCAGCTTCTCAAAGTCTTTGCAGAGCTTTGGATTAGTTGAACCAAAGATGATGTCATCTACATATACTTGAACTAGCAATAAGTCATTTCCCTGTCCTTTGATGAAGAGAGTTCCATCTATAGTACCTCTCCTGTATCCATGTTTACAAAGATACTCAGATAGTGTCTCATACCACTTCCTGGGTGCCTGATGCAGCCCATAAAGAGCTTTGTCAAGCTTGCAGACATAATCAGGATGATCAGGGTCTACAAAACCAGGTGGCTGTTTGACATAACCTCTTCATCAATCACTCCATATAAGAAAGCACACTTTACATCAAGTTGAAAGACCTTGAAGTTCTTGGATGCAGCAAATGCCAGGAATATCCTAACAGCTTCTAGTCTTGCTACAGGAGCAAAGACATCAGTGTAGTCAATCCCTTCTTCTTGTGTGTATCCTTGAACAACTAGTCTTGCCTTGTTCTTGATGATGATTCCTCTATCATCCTTCTTATTCCTAAAAACCCATTTGGTTCCAATGGTAGTCTTCCCATGAGGAAGAGGACAAAGGTTCCAAACTTTCTGCCTTTTGAATTGAAGCAGCTCTTGTTGCATAGCTTCAACCCAACTTCCATCCTTTAGAGCTTCATCAACTTTCTTTGGCTCTATCTGAGATAAGAAACAAGAGTGAAGACAAACATTTGCTTCATGGGTTTGTCCTCTTGTTCTTACCCCTGTGACAACATCTCCAATGATGTTTGTGGTGGGGTGAGACTTGTGGATCCTTAGCTGAGGGATCACAGCAAGTTGCTGAGAAAGATCCAAATTTGAGAAATTTAGATCTGGTCTGGAAGATTCACCCTCCACATTATCACACTATCAAGATTAACTTGATCCAATGAGTGTGTGACATCATTGATGTTGTCATCTATGGTATGGTTATTAGCATCAAGAAATTCCTGATCACTATCACCATCACCATTGTTGTCTTCTACAATTGAGGTCTCTTTATCTGGTTGAGAAGCCTCTGAGCTGGAATTTGAAGGCATGCCAGATGTATCAGCTGAATTTGTCATTGTTGTGCTGATAGAAACCTCATTTGCTGAAGTAGTTCCAACTGGAGCTGAAGATGTATGAGTTGAGGATCTTCCTAGCTCAAATCTTGGATCAGGATCACCTGTATTTAAATTTTCTGCAGATCCTGAAACATGCTCACAAGATTTGTTAAAACAGTTGGTAACTAAATCAAGATCAAACAGCCAATCAGGACCAGAACCAGCCACACAGGGTGTGTGCTCATTAAAAGTCACATCGGCTGACTCCTTAACAATTCTAGTTCTAAGATTGTATACTCTATAAGCCTTAGCTTGGGAAGAGTATCCAATGAAGTGTCCATCATCTGATTTCTCAGCAAACTTGGCAATTTGATCTTTGGTATTCAAGATGGTGCAGGGACATCCAAATGACCTGAGAAAACCAATGAAAGGTTTCCTCTTGTGCCAAAGTTCATAAGGAGTCTTACCATGTGTCTTAACTACTAAAACTCTGTTTTGCACATAGCAAGCAGTATTAACTGCCTCTGCCCAGAAGGTGATGGGCAGTTTAGAGTCAGACAACATAGTTCTTGCAGCTTCAATAAGTGTCCTGTTTCTCCTCTCAGCAACTCCGTTTTGCTGAGGAGTCCTGGGAGCACTATATTGTCTTGTAATACCTTTTTCATCACAAAATGTATCAAGGATTTGGTTCTTGAATTCAGTTCCTTGATCACATCTTATGGTTTTGACCTTGTGATCACATTGATTCTCAACTTTTAAGATGAAATTCTTCAGAATCTCAGGGGTTTCATCCTTAGTTCTAAGAAGAAAACCCAAGTGAATCTTGTAAAATCATCTGTGATCACCAAACAGTAAGAGGTCCTTCCTAGACTCATTACACTGGTGGGGCCAAAGAGATCCATATGTAACAAGTGTAGGGGAGTAGTGATGGAGTTCTTTTCCTTAGGCTTGTGAGATACCTTGTGTTGCTTCCCTTTCAGGCATGCAACACAATGATCATCACTTGTAAACTCTTTCTTTGGCATTCCAGTTACCAGATCATGTTTAATTAATTTATTCATGTTCTTAAAGTTTACATGGCACATTCTTTTATGCCATAGGAAAGACTCATCACTATTTGCTTTAGATAGAAAGCATGAAACTTCTCCAGAGGGAGATGTTTCTTGCAAATCCATCTTGTACATGTTCCCTTTCCTGGGGGCTCTGAGCAGGATATGCTCATGAGGAATGACCACTCCAGGCTTGAGAACAATGCACTCATGCTCAGTAAAGAGCATGTTATGACTCTGATCACAAAATTGGGATACACTCAGAAGATTGTACCCAAGCTCCTTAACAAAGTTTACCTTCTCAATGCTGAGCTTACCATTTGTGACCTTGCCCCTTCCAGAAATGTAACCACCTTCATCTCCTCCAAAAGCAACTGGTCCTCCATCAATTCTCTCAAAATTATGGAGTAGAGACCTATTGCCTGTCATGTGCCTGGAACAGCCACTGTCAATTATCCAGACATTCCTGTTTGTCTTGAGCTGTTCCTGCACAAAGAAAATGATTAGTTACATTTGGAAACCCAAGCCTTACTTGTCTTGGGCTCACTAAGTGTAATAGAAGGTAATGCAACAGTAATAGATCCTATGGTTGTACTATGGGGATCTTCAGCTGTTGATGGAGAAACTTCAGTCATTTGGTCTTTCTTAGACTTCCACACCACCTTTGGAGTCTTGGACTTGACCTTCAAAACCTTAGAAGCTTTTGGGACTTCACAAGTTTTGATGACTGAACCTTCGGAAAATTCTACAGTCACTGCAGCAGACTTCAGTGCTTCGGAAGAACTCCTTTCTTCCGAGACCAATTTTACTTCCGAAGGTAATTTTCCATTTACCTTCTTCTTTGATTTGGAGCTTCCGAAGGAAACAGACTTTCCTTCCGAAGCTTGAGACTTCTTGAGACTCTTTGAAGTCTTTGTATTGGTCATGTGGATAGTACTTTTAGGATTGTATGGGCAATCCTTAGCAATGTGAGAAGTACTTTCACACATGACACATAACATTTTCTTCTTCAAACAAGTCTCCTTTTGAGAGCAAGACTGGCTTTGGTCACATCCCTTCTCCACCTTCATCTTGGTAGATGCTGAGACAGTTCTTTTGGGCTGTGAACTGTTCTTGGAGTTTGATGGTCCAGGCTGTGCAGCAGTGGTACACAGCAGCTCAGTCTTCTTCTTTGCACTGAGATGATTTGAACAAGAACCAGGACTCTTAGCTGAGGAGTCTTGGTTGATGTCTTCAGTCCTTACTACTTTGAAACCTGCAGAGATAAAAACTTGTTTCTGCTTAGCATCAAAAGTAGCCTTGATTTCTTGAGCCTTCTTTGCTTTCCTCTTGCTCTTCCTGATCAAGTTCTTTCTCTTGGACTTGGTCATCACAGTAGATTTCTTCTCCTCAGAAGGATAGTGGCCCTTGGAAGAATCCTCTTCTTCACTCTTCTCAGAGGAATTCTTCACTATCACTTCTTCATCATCCTCACTTATAGGATCTATGAGAGGAAGCTCATCTTCACAAGTTCCACACCTAGGAGATCTTACAGACAAGATTGTGTGTGGAGGAGCTATCTCATTTGATCCCAGTCCCTGTCTATTTTGATAGCACACTTTGTTGTGCAGGGATGAGGATATCATGTTCTTGAAGGTCTCTTCTTCAAGAACACTCTTCTCTGCCTTGGCTTTGCTGATCACAAGCTCAGCCTGGCACTCAGTCAACTTAGTTATGAGATCTTGAATCTGAGTTCTAAAATCTGTATGTTCATGTTTTAGTACTGAAATGGTTTTCTCCAAGTCCTCTATCTTTAACTTGTAATCATTTTCAGACTTTCTAAAATCAGATTTTAATATGTTTAATGACTCAAGATCAGATCTCATCTCTAAGTTGTAGGACCTGTATCTATTTACTTTAGCAATGCATTCAGGAGTACAGAGATGTTCCAATACCTTGGCTTCATCATGGTCAGCCATCAGTGCTTGGTTTGGAGAAGCATCTTCCACCTGAAAGCTCCAGTCAAAGCCTCCCTCTTCAACAGCAACAGCAGCATGTTGCTTTGGCTTCTCAGTCTGAGGGGCTTTGTCAGTGTAGTTTGGTCTGGGTTGTGTTTGGCCCCCATTTGCTTTAGGTGCCTTACACTCCCTAGCAAAGTGGCCCATAAGGTTACAGTTGTAACACTTAACTTTGCTTTTATCCAGCCCAAACTTTCCACTGGTAGCATTGCTTGGAAATCTTCTTCCTGTTCTCTTGTAGAACTTCTTGGCTCTGTGAGTGAGGAGAGCCATCTGCTGAACTATCTCCATGTATTCCAGGTCATCTGGATGGATACAGTCCAGGTCTTCAAGAGTGAAGAGATAATTCCCACAGCTTTCATCAGTAGACACAAAGGCTTGAGAAGAACTTGTCTCTTGGAATGGGCTTCCTTGAGTAAAGTTCTCCCTTGGTGTCTCCGGGAAGGTGATGAAAGGACCCTTTTGTGAGTTGTCAGGGTAGCATATGAGATGATGTTGGGGTTCTATGCTGTCCCTTTCAACCACATGAAGGGCTGAACCCATTTGATTGTTGGAGTTACCAGATGAACCTTGCATGTTCATCTCCATCTGGTATCCACTGAGAATCCCATACAACTCTGTCAGAGTAAGAGTTTTAAGGTTCTCAGTCCTCTTGATCACCACACAGTAGTGTGTCCATTGCCTAGGAAGTGAGGACATGAACTTCCTTACAATGTCCCTGTTCTCAAGAGGAACTCCTCCATCCACTAGGGTATCCACTATCTCAACATACCTGAAGTATTGTTGAGTCATGGTTTCACCTGCTTTGAAGGTGAAGTTTTCAAACTGCTGCTTCAGAAGATCTTCTTGTTCTCCTTGGCTTCAGAGGAGCCTTCATACATCAGCTTCAGTGCATCCCACAGCTGTTTGGCTGTTTTGCACTTCTTAAAACCTCTGTATACAGAGTTTGGGAGAGCAGTCTGAAGAGCAGTCATGGCCTTCCTATCAATCTCTACTCTTTTTCTATCTTCATCTGAGTAGTTGGCCACATCTTTGGAATCATACCAGCACCAGTAGCAGAGGGGGTGCTGGGTATGAAAGGTCCATTCTCAACAGATTCCCACATTCTTGAATCAAGAGACCTGATGAAGCCTTCCATCTCATGCACCAGGTGTCAAAATCATCAAGAGTGATCAGTGGGGATTTGTTCATGGTTCCAGTCTCCATATCAGTCTTTGAGATGGAAGCCATTTGAAAGGTTTAGTTTTTGTGTGTGTGAGGGATCTTAAGATGGTAGATCTTATATCAAGAGCCTGGAATGCTCTGATACCAATTGCAGGACCGTTTAAGGGCTTGAACACAATTACAACACAACAACACAATGAGGAGATAACTAAACTTTAATCAAACAGTGAACTGGATTAAATACAAACAAGAGAGTCAAGGAGGCAGAACTTTTCAGTTCTTTTACAAGTGTTACAAAGCATAAAGAAAGATACAAGAACTTGGAATACTTATACTACAACCTACAGCCGGCTATACTTTCAAAGCCATCTTGATACAATTGACTAGACACTAACAAAATCATTTGTAGGATCAAAAGGCATATCTGCCTTTTGACCTTGTGACTATGACATGCCATAGCTCACATCCTTATACATTACAAAAAGGATAAAGTACATAAAGTGGAAAGTTACAGACTCAAGACCTCAATGTACAGTTACCAAAAGCAAGGACCTTTTCACCAACTCATGTAAGTTGGTGACTTTACAGAGATGCAGCGGAAAAGGTGCTTTATGGAACAGTACATTAGATAAAGCATGTGTACTAAAAGTCTTCGGAAGAAATCTGTCTTCATAGGTTGAAGCTTCGGAAGACTTTGTCTCTGAAGCTTCGGAAGACTTCATGTTTGGCTTCGGAAGATATTGGTCTTGGCTTCGGAAGATTTTACACTTAGAATATTTTCTAATGCATTGTGTAAAACTTCCGAAGCATTCTTCACTTCAGTACTTAGTGCATGTTGCAGAGACACTTTGGATGTTTTGGGTTGCATCAGACTTAAGGAATCCTTACAATAACCAATGGGAATCGATTACTTCTGGTCCTCACATACCAACGGTTACTGTTGGTGACGTTGTCTCTCAAAACAAGGACCCATCTTCCTGTAGTGAAAAAGGATCTGAAATTGATCGATCGTGACCAAAAGGCTTTTGGTGCTCTAACTCTCTGTCTAGCACCAGACATTTACAACTGTTTTGCAAAGCATAAAAATCTCTTTACGATGCTCTATGTGAATTTTATGATGGTAATGCAGATTTGGTAAAGGATAAGAGCATTCAGGCTGAAAAGGAATTCAATTCATTTGTGGGATACAAGAATGAGAGTCTAACAGATCTCACAAATCGTTTCTTAACTGTCTCAAGCACCTTAAAGAAATATGATAAAAGGCTTTCCAACAGTGAACAAGTTAACAGGCTTCTTGATTCTCTTCCACCTTAGTGGAGTCTTCAGGTGAGGATGCTTAAACAAGAAAGAGGGTACACAGACTACAAGCTGATGGATATTATCAATAAGTTGAAATCCTTTGAGCTGGACATGACGAGACGGGAATTTAACCAGACTAAGATGCCCACATCTGGTTTTTCTCAAAATGCTGCTTTATTGTCATCCGCTGCAAACTCTCAAATACAGAATCCAATTCAGGGAGGGATCAATACAAGTACTTTCTCGGGTGGAAACAGTAGTGTTGGAAGAGATCTGGGTAATTCTAAGGCCAATGTTGAAACTTCAATCCCATCAGAAACAATGGCTCTTTTTGGAATGTTCGTTCAAAGCTATGAAGCACTTGTAGCTGGAGAATTGAAAGGGAAGGGAATGACTATGGAAGACATGTATCAGGTGGATCCTGATGATCTTGAAGAAACTGATATTCAATAGCAGATGGCTATATTGACCCTTAGAGCTCGAAGATTTATGGAAAGAACTGGACGAAAGAACTTTGGTGGTCAAACATCTAATTCAAAACTGGGATTTGATAAGTCCAAATTGAGATGCTTTAACTGTAAACAATTGGGACACTTCAAACGTGAATGTCCATTACTAATTGTCACCGATCCTAGTAATTCTGGAGTCCCAAGACTGACAGCTGAGAAAGAGAAGGAAGATGTGAATCACAAAAAGGAGACTGCTTTGATTTCTAACTTTGATTGGAGTGTTGAAGTTGAGGAAACAAGAACTGAGATAAATCATGCTTTAGTTGCCGAGTTTGTTGAAAGGAGTGAGAAGGAAGATGGTAAGATGGATTTGATCTTTTCAAGGAATTCAAAAGAGAAGATGTGTCATCTGTGAATGAGAAAGAAGAAAAAGATGATGGAATTGGGGAAGATAAAACTGCAAGTTTAAGTGAGAAAGGAAGTTCATGCACTGGCCAAAGAAAGGATAATGATGATGATGCTGCTACTGTTGAGGAAAAGAAGTCAAGTACTCCAGTATGCCAATGTGACAAAGCCTTAGCTGCTGAAAGGATGGTAATGGGACTTCCATATGAGGTAATACAGGATATGTGCTCATCTGCTTGTAAAATTAGATTATTTGAGATTTATAAAGCTAATCGTCTATAAACTGATAATGAAAAGGATTTAACGCGAATTAATGATGAACTTAAAATCAATGAATCAAAATATTTTGTTAAATCAAATGAGGCTTTAAAAGAAAATGATCACTTAAAACGAATCGTTTTGGAAAGAAATGTCAAGATTAACACTTTGACTGAAAGGGTTGCCCTTGCTGAATTTGAAGCAAGCAAACTTCAGTCAAAGTTAGACAAATGGACTATATCAGGGATGAAACATGATGATCTCTGTAAATCTCAACGGGGAGCTAGGATTAAAACGGGATTGGGTTTTGAAAACGTAAAGGTTTATCCTCCGCCTAGTACATACTGTTATTCTCCTATGCCTGTTTCTCATCCTTCTAATGATTTAATCAAAACAGATACTGACAGTATGTCTGCAGGTTTAGAGGGGATTAACTCTAAGCATGTTCGTGAAGACTACGACTATGGACCAACTAGTGGGCTTGGATGCACTAGTATTAGTACACCTGATTGTCAGCAGTCTGTTTTAGATCACAAGTCTAGTTTAAATTCTGTTTTTGTTTCTAGTTCGCCTGTAACAGACTCTGTTGTCTCATGTTCTCATGATAGTTTTATTTCATCTTGTAATTCAATTCATGGTGGTGATGTCTTTTGTTCTGGTAATGATTATGATGCATCTGATCTTTCTTCAAAACCAACTGAGCAAATTAAAACTAATTGTTTTGAAAAGTTCTTTTCTCACCCTATTCCATCTTTCACTCCATTAAATATGACTTCATCTGATGAACGAATTTCTTCTTCATCTGACACCAGTACCAGTGGAACTAGTTCTACTGGTACATCGGACGAATCTTCATCTATTTTGGTAAATAATAATTCTTGTTCAAATAAACGTCAAAGTCATGGCTTGTATGAGACATTCACTGACATTGATTCTAGTTTATCTGAATGTGATGAGGAAATTATCATTGATCCTATTTTTACCCATCACATCACAGACCTAGACTCAAACCTCATTGTTTCAGGTGTGGTCAAGAGGACCATCTTGTCAAGAATTGTCCTACTTTGATTCATGATCCTTCTAATAGGAACTGCTTTGGAAATAAATTAACAAAATTGGTTAATAATTTCTTCTGTAAAAAATCTATTTCATCAAAAAATAAAGTCGTTCAATCTTGGGTTCCTATTACACCTGGTTAACTGATTTATTCATTCATTTCAGGAGTCATCCACTAAGATTGTAAACAGCTTGTGGCATGTAGATAGTGGATGTTCCAAACATATGACTGGGCTGAAAGATTTGCTGACCAATTATCAGATTATTGATGGAGGATATGTTGCTTTTGCTGGTGACAAAAAGGGTGGAAAGATGATTGGACAAGGAGAAGTTACCACTGGTTCTCTAACTTTGGAAAAAGTCAACTATGTTCTTGAGCTGGCATTTAATCTTCTGAGTGTTTTTCAAATCTGCGATAAAGACATTCCCGTTCTGTTTCAATATGATGAATGTCTATTTTTAAAATCAGAGATTGTTATCCCAGATGATTTGATTCTTATGCGTGCTCCAAGAAAACATGATACATATCTTCTTGATATGAACTCAAGCGAGTCAAAGTCTACTACAACTTGTCTTCTTTCTAAAGCTTCAACTTTTGAGTCTCTCTTATGGCATCGTCGATTAGGCCATGTTAATTTTAAAATAATTAACAAATTAGTAAAGAACAATCTCGTTAGAGGACTCCCTTCAAAAGATTTTTCTGTTAATGAAAAATGTATGGCTTGTGCCAAGGGCAAACAACACAAGAAACCTCATAAGCCCAAACTTCTAAATAGCATATCTTGTCCTCTCGAGTTGTTACATACTGATTTGTTTGGCCCAATTAGTGTTAAATCTATTGCTAAAAAATCATTTTGTCTTGTTGTTACAGATGATTTTTCCAGATATTCATGGGTGAGGTTTCTTGCACACAAAGGCGAGGTTGCTGAGGAATTGCAGAAATTAATTCTTTCTATCGAAACAATCAGCAAGAGAAAGGTTATGGGCCTGAGAAGTGACAACGGCACTGAACTCAAAAATCAGATTCTTGATTCATTTTGTGCTCAAAAGGGGATTGTGAGACAATTTAATGCTACAAGAACTCCTCAACAGAATGGTATAGCAGAACGAAAGAATCGCACTGTCATTGAAGTTGCTCGTACAATGCTGATAGAATCTTCATTACCCATTATCTTTTGGGCTGAAGCTGTAAACTGTGCTTCATATGTTCTAAACCGAGTGTTGATTTTGAAAGATAAAATGAAGACTTCTTATGAACTTTTTCATAAGAGGAAACCTCTAATTGATTTCTTTCGGCCATTTGGTTGCTCATGCACTCTTCTGAATACTCAATCTCAAAAGACAAAGTTTGGTGCTGTATCTGATGAGTGTTACTTTGTTGGTTACTCTTCTTCTCAAAAGGCATATCGGGTTTATAACAAAAGAACACGTATTGTTCAAGAGTCGTTCTATGTTGATTGGGAGGAGTCTAATTCCTCTGAAGTTCCGATCTGAACCAGCATGGTTCTTTGACTCCGATACTGTGTTTAATTCGTTCAATCTTCCAGTTTTCGATGATGATGCGTCCACTCCAAATGATCAAACCAATATTATTTCCTCATCTCCATCACCTGTTCATTCCAACTCGTCAGTAAATGAAGCTATTTCAGTTGATGTTAGTTCATCTTCTCCAATGCTTGATCCAACACCAACATCTGATTCTTTATCTCCTACATCTTCTCCACTACTTGATCCAGCAACAACACCTGATTCTCCCTCATCTAATCTTTCACCATCTATGAGTGAAATTTCTCCAAACATCTTTCCCTCAGCCGGCGAGTACAAAACTTTGAAAGATCATCCTCTTGATAACGTTATTGGATCTATCACTGATGGTGTTCGAACGCGGAGTCAATCTGGTTTGATTAATGTTTGTCTTTTTTCATGCTTCATTTCTCAAACTGTCCCGAAAAATGTGCATGCTGCTCTACAGGATCCATGTTGGGTGGAGTCAATGCAATTGGAGCTTCAACAATTCAAAAAGCTTAAAGTTTGGACCTTGGTTGACTTGCCTCCTAAAAAATGCCCAATCGGTACAAAATGGGTGTTTAAGAACAAACTGGATGATCATGGTGTAGTGGTGCGTAACAAGTCTAGACTCGTTGTGCAAGGTTTTTCTCAAGAAGAAGGGATTGACTATACTGAAGTCTTTGCTCCAGTCGCTCGTCTTGAAGCAATCAGAATTTTTCTCGCTCATGCTGCTCATAAACAGTTCAAGGTCTATCAGATGGATGTGAAGTGTGCTTTTCTCTACGGAGACATTGATGAGGAGATATATGTGTGTCAACCACCAGATTTTGAGGATCCTGACTTTCCTGATAAAGTCTTTAAGCTTGACAAATCTCTGTATGGTCTTCATCAAGCACCTAGGATCTGGTATGAGACCCTCACACAGTATCTTCTAAGCAATGGTTTCTCTCTTGGTACCATCGATATGACTCTCTTCAAAAAGGAAGTGAATGGTGAAATGCTTTTTGTCCAAGTTTATGTTGATGATATTATTTTTGGATCTACCAATTCTCTATTATGTAGAGAATTCGAAGAAGTGATGCGCCAAAGGTTTGAAATGAGTTGATGGGAGAAATGTGCTTCTTTCTTGGATTACAAGTTGAACAACAGAAAGAAGGAATTCTTATTCATCAGGAGAAGTATATTAAAGATATCTTGAAGAAATTCAAGATGGATGACGCCTCTCCTGAGATGACTCCATTTACTGCTCAGACTTGGCTCACTCCTGACGAGAACGGGAAACCAATTGATCCTCATGTTTATAGATCCATGATCGGTTCCCTCATGTATCTTACCGCAAGTCGTCCTGATATCACTTTTGCTGTTGGATACTATGCTCGATATCAGTCGGCCCCAAAAGAATCTCATGAGAAAGCAGTCAAGAGAATATTTTGTTATCTCAAAGGATCATCTCGTTTAGGGCTATGGTATCCATATGGAGGGAATTTTGATTTACATGCTTATTCTGATAGTGATTCCAATGGTTGCAGGTTAAACATAATCGGTGTCTGGAGGGTGCAATATTTGGGAAATTGTTTGGTGTCTTGGCAGAGCAAGAAACAGACCACTGTCTCTCTTTCTACAGGAGAAGCAGAATATATTGCTGCCTCTAGCTGCTGTTCTCAAGTTCTTTGGATACAACACCAAATGATTGATTACGGAATTAGTTTTCTCCACCGCCATTATTTTGTGACAACGAAGCAGCCATTGGGATTGCAAAAAATCCTATTCATCATTCCCGAACCAAGCATATCGAGACACGGATTCATCCAATTCGTGATGCAAGAAAAGGGTTTCATCGATATTATACCCATTGATACAAAACATCAAAAAGCTGATCTTTTCACAAAAACTTTTGACAAACCCCATTTTATGAATTGATCTCTATGCTCGGGTTAATATCCTTTTAAATTTTCTTTAAAGTCATTAATACATATAATATATATATATATATATATAATATATATATATATATATATATAATAATATATAATATATATATATATAATATATAATAATATAATAAATAAATAAATAATAAATGATTTTAATAATTTAAATAAATTTTATATCCTTTGATACTAAAATTTTGGGGGAGTAACTTCATAACCTGAGTTTGGAATTTAAAATGACGAGAAATGATTGTATATCTTCTAGATATGTTCTTTATACATGACTGGTGCTAAAATGAGAAATGATAGTAACTGATGCTGCTTTCTGTTTCACATCTTATACTTTAAAATAATTAAAAAAACAAGAAGAATCAAACAGATTCTTTAACGATATGCTTGATAGACTCAGCCTGAAGAATAAAGTATACAGCAGCAATATGATTTAAATTAAAACATCATGCTTAAGGACGTCTGGATTTACGCAATCGTTTTGGTCTGCACAAAAACTGAGTCCTGACAAAAATTGGATTGAGAATGAATCTTTCTCCCATCATGATCATATAAGCCATATCCTTGGACCATGTCTGGTGTATTTATGTGTCTTGTGTTTGTGCTAATCTCCTCTGCTGTACGGAAGTACTAACCTGGAGTGATGATCTCCTCTGCTGTACGATAGTAATGACCTGGAGCTCTCATCAGCACATAATTAATTGGTCATCTCCTTTGTTATACGTGAGTATAGACCTGGAGCTCTCACCATTTTGATCTAAGTTGTGTCAAATCATCTAAACGATGAGTTCTTCATAGAATGTAATATTCTGTTTATAATCACTTGCACACTAATGCACAAGCCTTGCTCCGTATAGATTGATTCAAAATTCAAGAAATCCTGAGGTTGGGTGAGGGTTTTTGCCAAATGATTGTGGGGTCCTAACATTCTAAAGCTCTAATTAAACCTTAACAAATCATAAGCTGTTTGTTGAAAAAGGATAAGGCATGGGTTTAAGTGGACAACTATATCAGCACTCGTTATTGATTTGTTCACAAATTTCAACTGTTCCTTTGCAGATTGTGATAAGATCTAGTAATCAGTATGATCTCATTGCCGATCGATGATTTACGATCATCTTCGTGTTCATGAATATCTAGAGGATGTGATCTCTGATTGATTTAGATCTTCGTGTGTGAAGTTATTTATAATTATAAAAAATAAATAAAAAAAGGGCGAAACTACTCTTTCGCTCCTTGTTTCGCCTGACGAAACTGCAATTTCGCTCGGCTTTCTAATCATTTTTAACTGTATATCTCTAGGCGAAATTGCAGATTCTCTTGGCGAAACTGTAAATTCGTCTGGCGAATCTATAGTTTCGTCGTCTGCGAAACTATTTGCTATATAAGTCGTTTTGCGAAATTATTCTCTCATTTTCGCACTATCGACCTGTGTAGTCTTTAGGGTTTATCCGTGACCTATTTTGGCGATTTTGCATATTTGTGCTGTTTTATACTGATTGTGTGTTGTTTCTTGTTCGCCTGTGAGTTTCGATCATTGAACACTCTTCTAATCATGTTAAAATTAACTCATTATAAGGCGATTGAATTTTGACTCTTCGGTGTCTTCGCTGTTCATCCAGCGAAACTACTGATTATCCTGCGAAACTGAACGAAAGTTCTTCACTTTTCAGCGAAACTGTGAGGTTATGCTGTCCGTGCGAACCTAACAGTTTCGCCGACATATTTTCAGTTTCGCCGGATTTGGACATAAGTTTGTACAGTTTCGCCTGGTCGAATATATCTTATTGGGCAGCGAAATTGATATGTTTTAGTTAGCGAAACTATGTTTTCGCTTGCCGAAACTGTCAGCGAATCTATTTTAAATAATTTTCGCCTGGTCGAAACTATCTTTTTGGTCAGCGAAACTGATATGTTTTAGTTAGCGAAACTAGTTTTTTGCTTGCCGAAACTGTCAGTGAATTTTTTTTAATTTTTTCTTTTATTCTTTTCTTATCTTCTTAATTTCTTATTCAACTTATCTGATCTCTTCTTCAGGTTATCATGGCTAATCTAAAGTTCGATGAGCAGAACAATATCACCGCTATTCTGGATGATACACATCCAAAGGCTGCTGGATTCAGAGATTGTATCAGATGGCTACAAAGATCACCCATAGCCCATGCTATATCTCATACAACTACCATTTATGATCTTCATATCAGAGAGTTCTGGCGATCTGCAGAGTATGACACTCGAGGAGATTCACAGAGGACTACTACTAAAGTCATTGATCAAGAAGTGACCATCACTGCTGAGACTGTATCAAGGATATTGAGACTAGACGAAGATTCGGGAGATGAAGTCACCATGACAGATTCCGAGGTGTTCCAGGCCTTCACAAGCATGGGATATGAGGGGCCAGCTTTTGGTTCTCGCAAGGAGATCAAGAAGTCATTTCTGTCTAAGGAGTGGAGATATATTGCTCATGTTTTTATAATGTGTCTTGATTACCGTAAAGGCGGATCAGACGGTCTTAACATTGATTGGGCAAAGGCAATGGTGTTATGTTGTAAAGGAGAGAAAGCCAATATTGCCAAACTAATTTTTGCTTGCATGGCTGAGAACGTGATGGCGTTGAAGAAAGACAAATGGCTGCTATATCCCCGTTTTCTTCAGATGATATTTGATGATCTTATACCTAATGTACCAAAACATGGAGAGATAAAGAGGCTGGTACAAATGAATCCTCGCATCTTTGCTGATTGTTGTGCCATTCGCCACGATTTCAGTGGAAAGATCACCCATCTTTGGGAAAATATGTATCCTCCAGAACGCTGGAGCTATATTAAACGGGTGGATGAATCTGAAAATAAACGGACTGAAGAAACAAGAGTACAACAAACTGAAGCCACAAAGAAAAGAAAGAGATATGCAAGGAGAAAGACTATGACTTTGAGGAAGACATTGCTAAACAAGCTGAAGAAGTAAGAGTTGAAAAGAAAGAAGGTCGAAAAAGAAAGCCGATACTGCTGAACCTGAGAGACGATCCAAAACATAGACATGAAGGATTCACCGAGAGAAGAGAGGAAAGTGGAAACCTTGATGAAGATATGATTCGCAATCTGAATACTTCCTTGGCAAATAAACTGAGTATGATCAAGACCAAACTCACAAACCAAGAAATCAGAGAAAAGCAAAAGGATGAAGTAATAGAAGGAATGCAAAAGATGCTTGTTGACCAAAATCGATTACTGAAAAAGTTGTTTGAAGAGATTACCCTGCTAAAAGCTGCAGCCGGCCTGCCTGATCAACTAACTCAATCTGAGTTAGATGATCTGACTGACACATCAAAGTACCCATTTCTGAATGTGGGCACTTCATCCAAGGCAGGAGAGGGCACATCTGGTGCAACAACCACTGATGCTGGAGATCGTGAAGCTAGAGGAGAGGATGTTGGAAGAGAAAATGAGGAGGATATTATAGAAGCTGGGTTTGTTAATATGCAATTTGACTTTGAGAAGGATTTGGTTGGTGAAGAAGTAATAGTAACGAAAACTGCTGAAGGAGTCTCTGAGAAAGGAAAGGTATTGGTTGATGAGGAAGAGGATGATAAACAGCTCATAGATTATGATTCAGAACCTGAGTTCTATGAAGTTGATGAGCGACCATTGATCTATGTGGCTAAGAAGGGAGAGGATGCTGCAGATGTGTTTTAGATGGATAAAGATGACTTGTTTGTGAAAGAGAAGGAGCTAGAAGAAATCACTCCTCTTTACCAACACATGGAGGGGCTGAGTAGGAAGGAGGATGACAAGAAGATTATAAGCTGGTGCTATAACTCTAGCCTAAAGATGTTCATGATAAAGAAAGGGGAGGTAGTATCAGTTACATGCTTAAGAGGAAGGCTTTTAAGACCTTGCCTAAATGGGATCTAAGGCGGTTGGCAACTCTAACACTTATTAATGCCCATCTGAGTGAAAGAGCCACTTTTCTTGAAAAAGAGATAAAAACGGGCTTAATGACAACTTTGAGTCGTTTGGGTATATGAAGGCAGAAAGGAGGAGGTCAAAGAAAGATAAAGACTGGGAGACGGGAAAGGGAAGAATTGTTCTGAGGGTTAAACCACAAAGACTGCAAACAGAGTAAGATTGGCTGATCCCCTTCCCTAACAATTACAAGACTTTGAGAAATGGTTTTATGATAACAACACTGGAGAAGCTGTGATTAGAGTAAAGAATGGCAAAGAGTTTAGGGTCTTTGATCTTATGGAGTTGTTCAGTTTCTGTGATGAAGATCTATTGGTATTATTTGAGAATCACATAAAGGCTGGGGCTGGAGAAGAGACTCAAGCCAGTTTGTTTATGAATGTTGCCAACAAGATTAGAGGAGTGAGGTCTGAGGTAAAGAAGTTAGCTGAAAGGGTAAGGGCTCAGGATGATCTTAATATGGATGTTCAAGATTTGACCAAGCAATTTGAGAGGGCTAGTGGTCATCCCGAAGAAGCTAGTGATGCAGGAAGAGACCATGGAGGATCATGTGCTGAAGCTTTTGAGGAAGTAGCTGAAGGAGGTAACGAAGACAAATCAAATGCAGCAGAGGAAACTGGAGCTGACAAGACGAATCAAGAAGAGTGAAGACGGTGAGTTCCAACCTAGGGGGAGTATTGAAGATCATGTATAGGTTGGACTCACCTTAGTTTAGATTGCTTACTTTACTTGTAATAGGACTTTTGTTAGTTTCCTTTTGTATGTACTTAGATTTGTGTATTTTAGCAGTCTAGCAAAACTGTGAGCGAAACTGTAAGTTCGCTCACAGTTTGCTGTTTTGTTTACCTGGCGAATTTAATGTTCTGCCGGGCGAAACTATAGTTTCGGCAGGACAATTTCGCTGACAGCGAAACTGTCTGCGAAACTAAGACTGCTATATATACTCATGTTAATTTTCATTGTTGGGTAAGCTTGCAAAACCCTAATCGTGAATCATTGTTGCAAGTTGCCTTTTCAAGCAGTTATTACACAGAAATATCATTGTGCTTCTTGTTATGGATTGTCATTGATCATTGTCTTATCATGAATGAGTTATTATTGTGTTCAATCTTCTCTATTATCGTTGTTTAGCATGTTTGTTGGATATTGAGTGATTCTTCACATCATTTGCACTGTTATTCGATCACATGGACCAACACAACACAACCCGGACCTCATGCTGAACCCCAACAAACTCCCTCTTCGGGTCCACAGCAAGGTCCAACTCCCTCTCCTTCTAAACCTGTGAGCGAAGAGGACCCAACTGAGAAAGACAAAGGAGAACAACCTGGTGCTGAAGGCCAGTCTTCTTAGTTAAAGACTCAAAAGAGGAAGAAAATGATGGCCTCTAAATATGTATCAAAGAAGAAACCAAAGGCATCCACTTTAAGACCTCAGGATGAGTTAGAGCATCCTAAGGAAGTGCAAGAAGAGGCTGCTCAACCTACTCCAACTCAACTAGAGCCTCTTGAATCAGGAAGACCCATCTTATCTTGGACCTTTGCTGCTAATCCAGATAGATGGTATGTCACTAGAGATCAAGGTGGTCAAGATGTCTATTTCTAACAAGACATGCTTAACCTACTTCTGCATGATCTCTTTGACATGAGAAGGTATTTTGAAAGTCTGAATGATCCTAACCAATTGATGAAGAAGGGAATGGTCATGATCATGATAAGGACTGTCAATATTTGAATCACTTCTTTGTTTTGGTAACATCAGCCTAGAGGGAGTTTGTAAGGCTTATAGAAAGGTTGATGCACCCAAAACAAACCAAGTGCTTCCTGCATGCATGCACTTGGTGCATAGTAGAAGTTGCTTCAGAAGTTTCATACTCTACACAAGAAAATATTCTAAGTATGAATTCCATAACCATGACCAATATCTTCCGAAGCCAAAAGTAAAGTCTGCTGAAGCATCAAAGACAAAGTCTTCTGAAGCCAAAGAAGTGAAAACTGATTTCTTCCAAAGACTTTAAGAACATTCTTTCTCTTATGTTCTTTTGCATAAAGCTGAACCACTTTCCGCTACAACTCTAAAGACTCACCAACTTATACAAGTTAGTGAAATAGTCTATGCTTTTGTAACTATACATTGAGGTCTTGAGTTTGTAAACTTCTACTTTATGTACTTTTATCCTTTTTGTAATATATTAGAATGTGAGCTATGGCATGTCATAGACACTAGTCATAAGGCAAATATGCCTTTTGACTCTACATTGATCTTGTTGTCTAGATAAATGTTTCCAGTTGGCCTTCAAAGTATGACCGGCTGTAGGATGTAGTATAAAGTATCTCAGGTTCTTTGTATCTTTCTTTATGCTTTTTAACACTTGTAAAAGAACTTGAGAGCAATATACAACATTCTTGAAAATCATATACTTTGTTGTTTGTTCTTTGTTCTGTCTCTTATTTTGCTTGTGTTCTTAGTATCAATATAAAAGTCACAGTTCCCCATTTGATCTGTTAAGTATTCTAAAACTCTCCTTATTGTTTGACTGTTGTATTGATCAACCTTTTAATTGGTCATGCAAATACTCACCAAAACTCTCATGTTATGGTGAGATAGTTTGAGTAAGTCAGACTCACTCACTTCGACTCTTCCAGCACTAGTGAAAGTTAAGTAGAAAGAGTTAGTGTTAGACTCATAACTACAAGAAATGATTGGATCATGCCTATCTAATTGAGTCATATTAGAACATATTCTTTACCATCCCTATTGGTTTTGCATTATCTCTTTGACCGATCTTCCCTTTAAAAAAGAATCCATTGATTTATATTTATCTTACATATCTATATACAATTTGATGAGAGAGTAAAATATCTTTAGGTCATCATGGTTGAGCTGCAGAACCTCCAACTTAGTAGAATAAAAGGATCTCAATCCGTTACCTCTATCAATAAGATATGCACTTGTTAAATTTTTAAGGGTTCTATTTCTTCATATTCTAAGGACTCACTTTTAGGAGCTTGATCTGGATTGTTCAAGTATTTTATAATCTTGTATGCTACTTCAGTTAGATTTCATTCATCTATCAAATCAACAAGCTGGTATGAACCAGGCTCAAAAAGTTGGGAACCTAAATCTTAAAGATGGTGAAAAATTGGTCAAACACGTTTTTGAACGGTCGGCTTCGGGTAAAAACGGGTTTTAACGGGTTAAACCTAAAAATGAGGCTTTCAACTAAAAGAAGCTTAAAAATAAATTCTAAACAGATTATAAAACTTATTAAAAGTCCTTAAAATAATAATTAAATATTAAAGACTTAAAACCATAATATTTAATACATAACCGTTAAAAACCTTCGGTTTTACCGTAACCGGTAACGTAAAACATAAGTATACTAAACCCGAATCTAAATTCTTAAAAATTGGGAATTTAACTTATTATATATGTAATTACTTAACTCCAAAAATCTTATATTTGGCCATAAAAGTCAATAAATGTAAGAAAACAAACTTTAGGGTAGAAATTGTAAATTCTGAAACTTGGAGGACTAAACTGTAAATTCTGCCAAACCTCAATTAACCGAACTCTTGGATTAATAACCATTTGGTAACTTAATCTAAATTGTACAAATGATCAAATGAGGTAAAACATGAATATTCCTTAAGAAACTGTAGCTTTCTATAAAAGAAAACTTTTTAATGCAAGCCTTAGCAAATCAAAGCTAGTTGAACATTTAACCTTTTGACACACCTAGTACACCTCTTATGACCTTAAAATTAGTGGCTTGTCACTTAATCTTGATGGTAGGGTGCTAGACTTGAAACTTTCCCCGGTACTCGAAGAACCCGTTGCTTGAAACTTAAGGTGAGTTCTAGTGTTTCCTTTTTACTACTGTTTTTGGGATGAAACATGCTATGCTTAAACTGAAATCATTTATGAGCTATTGTATGATACTTGTATGTTGTGGACAATATTAGAACCTGCTTTTAGTTGTATCATGATCATTAATTCTTGTGTGAACCGCTTGTACTATATGGGTAGATCTAATTGGGGAATCCCTACATACAGTGTCTTCCGTGATGAACAGGAAGGATACCACACTGAGATCCTGCGGGGTCGTTTGTGTCATGTAACAGGTTTTTATAAGATACTAGGGTGAACCATCCGGCAGGTATGGTCCACTGTTTGAGGCTCAGATCTTCCTTCAGGATTAACCGGTATAACATAACTTTTGAAGAGGCTAGCCGGGACTGAGTGCAGGGTTGATTGTGATCCCTCACAACAATGAAACTATGATTTTTAAATCAAATATGGATTCCATTGAATCCTTTTGTTTTTAAACATTAAGCACTTGAATTCACCAACTTTTTAGTTGACGAAATCTTCTTTTGAGCATGTTTCATGTAATCCTTGATGGGAGTCTAGCTGATGTAGAAGACCTTGACCTGGCACCTTAATCCATGGCATTCACTGTTTGGTTTTTAAAAGCATTTGGAACAATTTGAATTTGGTTATCATAGAATAATTTGTATTGATAAATTATGTACTGTAGTGGGGCTAGGCCTACTTCCAGCCCGGTTTTTCTCTAATATGTAATGCCATACGATGTTCTCGCCTTTTGTTCTCTTATGATGGTTAGTTTCCGCTGCCATATGTTGTTGTTAGTCTGTGACGTCCCACCCTATATGGGCCCGGGTAGTGACAGATTGATATCAGAGCCAAAGGTTGTAGAGAAGTCGGGAAAACCATAGTAGACCCTAGGCTACAACCCTACTACCTTAGGACCGTCCTTATGGGAAAGTGTTGGGATAATCGGGTTGGGTAAATTGATGATTACACTTGGTCAATGTAATCATGAATTTACCAGACGCGTAAATTCAAGCATGGACCTTTAGGTAATGATTTGACCTATTCTGTTTGAAACTTCTGATTTCTAAATTTTTCTTTGAGTGGTATTAAGGTTTTCCTAAAATAAACTACTTTACCTGTTATTATTCGAAGAGACTACTGATTTCTGATACTATTGATTACTGATACCTCTGATTATTGATACAGTTGGGATATCTGATACTATTGCCATCACTACTAATATAAGTACTATTATTATTACAATCATGAGCTATGAGAAACCAAATTACTCATGATATTTCTTACAGGACATCAAAGCTATGGCCGACAAAGGGAAGGCAGCTGCGTACCCAACTAACGATACTGCACCAAATGGGAGCCTCAAGAAGGCGACGCCGCGGACGGAGTATGAAGAATACCTGAGGATATGAGGACATCCGGGCTGGATATCCTTTAAATCCGACGACACTGAGCCATCAGAGGACTCCTCCTCGACATCCCCTTCCAGGAGCCGAACGCGCTCCCATTCACCGCATGTCGCAGCTCTTACCCACTCATCTATTGAAGATCATGTTAGGTTGGACTCACTTTAGTATAGTTGTTTACTTTACATTGTAATAGGACTTTTGTTAGTTTCATTTTGTATTTTCTTAGTAATTAGCAGTTTTGGCAGTCCAGCGAAACTGTGAGCGAATCTATACATTCGCTCACAGTTTGCTGTTTTGGTTTACCCGGCGAACTTGTGTTCTGCCGGGCGAAACTATAGTTTCGGCATGACAGTTTCGCCTGTAGCGAAACTGTCAGCGAAACTATGACTGCTATATATACAATTGTCATTTCACTTTGTATGGTAAGCTGGCAAAACCCTAATCGTGGACTTCTGTTGCAAGCTACCAATTCTAAGCAGTTTCTTCATTGAAATACTATTGTGCTTGTTGTTATTGAGTGATATTGTTCATTTGAGTATCAAATATGTCTTGATTCATCTTATACATTCTCAATTGTTGTTGTTTGGCATGAGTGTTTGATATTGATCAAATTATCATATCAATTGTACTGTTCATCGATCACATGGACCAACAATATGGTATAAGAGCCTTAGTGCTCTTGATTTGTTGAGTTTTTGTGGTTTTGGTCAATATCTAGTTTCAATCAATTTTTATTGGATTATCAGCTGTTTTTGGCATGGAAATTGATTGAATTATGCTTGTTCTTGATTGAGGAAGATTCTACAATCATCAAATCTCAAATTCATTGAGTTTTGGATGATTTCAGATTGATTTTGAGGTGAAAAAGGGTTTTGAGATCGATCAACAAAACTACTGTTCTTACAGCGAAACTGTCATCATCATTCAGCGAAATTATGAGTTATCTTGGATCAGAAGTTGTTTTCTAGAGTTTCTGCGAAAGTACTCCCTTGAACGAAAGTTCATTAGTGTTTGTGATCAGTCAACAAGCGAAATTGCTGCCGAATTTATTTCTGAACGAAAGTTCAAGCTTGTTTCCTGCGAAGTTAGCAGCGAAACTAAGCAATTGTTGTCTCTGTTCAAGCGAAAGTGCTGCTGAAATTGCTAGCGAAAGTGTCTGTTTCTGCGAAAGTGTCTGCGAAAGTATTGTTTCAGCGAAACTGTTATCCAAGTCACCTTTTTCTGCGAATTTGTCAGCCAAATTATCAACATTTCTGCCGAAACTATCATGTCGAAATTAACTACTCTTACACTTGCTGATCTTGAAAGTGTTGCTCCTAATAGACCTCCAAGACTCATTAATGGAGATAATTTTGAAGATTGGAAGAGATGTCTCAAAGCTTTCTTTTTCTACACAGATCATAATCAATGGGAATCGATTATTTCAGGTCCTCACATACCTACGGTTACTGTTGGTGATATCGTTTCTCAGAACAAAGACCCATCTTCTTATACTGAAAGAGATCTGAAATTGATTGATCGTGATCAAAAAGCTTTTGGTGCTCTAACTCTATGCTTGGCTCCAGACATCTACAACCGTTTTGCAGAGCATAAAAATGCTAAATCCCTTTATGATGCTCTATGTGAATTCTATGATGGGAATGCAGATTTGGTAAAAGACAAGAGTATTCAGGCTGAAAAGGAGTTCAATTCGTTTGTAGGATACAAGAATGAAAGTTTGACAGATCTTACAAATCGTTTCTTAACCGTCTCAAGCACTCTGAAGAAGTATGATGAAAGACTCTCCAACAGTGAACAAGTTAATAGGCTTCTCGATTCTCTTCCACCACAGTGGAGTCTTCAAGTGAGAATGCTCAAACAAGAAAGAGGTTTTACAGATTATAAGCTGATGGATATCATTAACAAGTTGAAATCGTTTGAGTTGGATATGAAAAGAAGAGAATTTAACCAGACTATGATGCCCACATCTGGTTTTTCTCAAAATGCTGCTTTGTTGTCATCCGCTGCAAACTCTCACATTCAAAATCCAATTCAACGTGGGAGCAATACAAGTAATTTCTCGAGTGGTAATAGTCATGTTGGAAAAGAATTGGGAAATTCTAAGGTCAATGCTGAAACTTCAATTCCATCTGAAACAATGGCTCTTTTTGGAATGTTTGTTCAGAGCTATGAAGCTCTTGTTGCTGGAGAATTAAAAGGTAAAGGAATGACTATGGAGGATATGTATCAGGTTGATCCTGATGATTTAAAAGAAACTGACATTCAGTGGCAAATGGCGATGTTAACTTTAAGAGCCCGGAGATTCATGGAAAGAACAGGAAGAAAGAACTTTGGTGGTCAATCATCTACCTCAAAACTAGGATTTGATAAGTCAAAATTGAGGTGCTTTAATTGTAAACAATTGGGACATTTTAAACGTGAATGTCCATTACCAATTGTCACAGATCCTAGTAACACTGGAGTACCAAGATTGACAGCAGAGAAAGAAAAGGAAGAAGGAAATTCAAAAAAGGAGTCAGCCTTGATCTCAAACTTTGATTGGAGTGCAGAGGTGGAAGAAACAAGATCTGAGATAAATCACGCGTTAGTTGCTGAGGTTGTGGAAGATGATGAAATGGAAGTTGGTGAAGATGGATTTGTGCTGTTCAAGGAATTCAAAAGAGAAAACGAGTCTTCAGTAAAGGAGAAAGAAGAGAAGGCATATAGAGAGGAGAAAGAGAAAACTGCAGGTTCAAATGAAGAAAGAAATTCAAAAGATGAGATAGGAAAAGAGAAGGATGACGTGGCTGCTACTGTTGAGGAAAGGAAATCAAGTACTCCAGTATGCATGTGCGATAAAGCTTTAGCTGCTGAAAGGATGGTAATGGGACTTCCTTATGAGGTAATACAGGATATGTGCTCATCTGCTTGCAAAATTAGACTTTTTGGGATTTATAAGGCTAATTGTTTGTTAATTGATAATGAAAAGGATTTAAAACGAATTAATGATGAACTTAAAATGAATGAATCAAAATATTTTGTAAAATTAAATGAGGCTTTAAAAGAAACTGATCATATTAAAAGAATTGTTTTGGAAAGAAATGTAGAGATTAATACTTTGACTGAACGGGTTGCTCTTGCTGAATTTGAAGCAAGCAAACTTCAGTCAAAGTTAGATAAATGGACTATTTCTGGAATGAAACATGATGATCTTTGTAAATCTCAACGGGGAGCAAGAATTAAAACAGGTTTGGGTTATGAAAATGTACAGGTTTATCCTCCTCCTAGTACATACTGTTATTCTCCTATGCCTGTTCCTCATCCTTCTAATGATTTAATCAAATCAGATACTGACAGTATGTCTGCAGGTTTAGTCGGGAATAACTCTAAGTACATTCGTGAAGACTACGACTATGGACCAACTAGTGGGCTTGGATGCACTAGTTCTAGTACACCTGAAAATCAGCAGTCTGTTTTAGATAATAAGTCTAGTTTAAATTCAGTTTTTGTTTCTAGTTCAAATGTAACAGACTTGAATGTCTCATGTTCTCTTGATAGTTTTATTTCATCTTGTACTTCAAATCATGATAGTGATGATTTTTGTTCTCGTAATGAATGTAATGAATCTGATATTTCTCCAAAAACAATTGAGCAACTTAAAATTAATTCTTTCGAAAAGTTCTTTTCTCAACCTATTCCATCTTTCATACCATTAAATATGACATCATCAGAAAAATGCAGTTCGTCTTCATCTGACACTAGTACCAATGGTACAAGTTTTACTGATTTGTCAGAAGAATCATGTTCTGATTTTGTAAAGAAAAATTCTGATTCAAATAAACAAAAACATCATGAGTTGTATGAGACATTCAGTGATGTTGATTCTAGTTTGTCTGAATGTGATGAGGAGATTATTATTGATCCTATTTTTACCTCATCACATCATAGACCTAGATTCAAACCTCATTGTTTCAGGTGTGGTCAAGAGGATCATCTTGTCAAAAATTGTCCTGATTCAAAGATCCTCTAATAGGAATTGTTTTGGGAATAAATTGACAAAATTGGTTAATAATTTCTTCTGTAAAAAATCAGCTTCTTTAAAAATAAAGTTGTTCAATCTTGGGTCCCTATTGCTCCTGGCTAAATGATTTGTTAATTCATTTCAGGAATCCTCTTCAAATATTGTACACAGCTTGTGGCATGTTGATAGCGGATGTTCCAAGCATATGACGGGATTAAAGGATTTGTTGACCAATTATCGGATTATAGATGGAGGATATGTGGCATTTGCTGGAAACAAGAAGGGTGGAAAAATGATTGGACAAGGAGAAGTTACCAATGGTTCTCTTACTCTAGAAAAAGTCAACCATGTTCCTGAATTGACTTTTAATCTTCTGAGTGTTTCTCAAATTTGCGATAAAGACATTCCTGTTCTATTTAAATATGACGAATGTTTATTTTTAAAATCAGAGATTGCCATTCCAGAGGATTTAATTCTCATGCGTGCTCCAAGGAAACATGATACATATCTTCTTGATATGAATTCAAATGAGTCAAAGGCTACTGCAACTTGTCTTCTCTCAAAAGCATCAACCTCTGAGTCACTCTTGTGGCATCGTCGCTTAGGCCATGTCAATTTTAAGATAATTAATAAATTAGTAAAGAACAATCTTGTTAGAGGACTTCCTTTAAAAGATTATTCTGTTAATGAAAAATGCATGGCATGTGCCAAAGGGAAACAACATAAGAAACCTCATAAGCCCAAACTTTTAAATAGCATATCAAGTCCTCTTGAGTTGTTACATACTGATTTATTTGGGCCAATTAGTGTTAAATCAATTGCTAAAAAATCCTTTTGTCTTGTTGTTACAGATGATTTTTCAAGATATTCGTGGGTGAGGTTTCTTGCACACAAAAGCGAAGTTGCAGAGGAATTGCAGAAATTAATTCTCTCTATCGAATCAATCAGTAAGAAAAGAGTTATGGGATTAAGAAGTGACAACGGCACTGAATTTAAAAATCAGATTCTTGATTCATTTTGTGCTCAAAAAGGGATTGTGAGACAATTTAGTGCTGCAAGAACACCCCAGCAGAATGGTATTGCAGAAAGAAAGAATCGCACTCTTGTGGAAGCTGCTCGTACAATACTGATAGAATCCTCATTACCAATTATTTTCTGGGCTGAAGCTGTTAATTGTGCATCTTATATTCTAAACAGGGTGCTAATTGTGAAAGATAAAGTGAAGACTCCTTATGAACTTTTTCATAAGAGGAAGCCACTAATTGATTTCTTTCGACCATTTGGCTGTTCTTGTACTCTTTTGAATACTCAATCTCAAAAGACAAAATTTGGTGCTGTTTCTGATGAGTGTTATTTTTTTGGATACTCTTCTTCACAAAAGGCGTACCGGGTTTATAACAAGAGAACACGTATTGTTCAAGAGTCATTCTATGTTGATTGGCAGGAATCCAATTCTTCTGAAGTGAAATCTGAACCTGCATGGTTCTTTGACTCCAATACGGTGTTCAATTCATTTAATTTGCCAGTTTTCGATGATGATACATCAATTCCAAGTACTCAAACAAATATTATTTCATCATCTCCATCGTCTGTTCCATCCACATCGTTAGTAAATGATGTTGTTTCAACTGATGTCAGCTCCTCGTCTCCAATGCCTGATCAAGCTCCATCATCTGATTCTTTACCTCCTACATCTTCTAATTTACCTGATCCAACATCTGTCATTGATTCTCCTTCATCTACTCTTTCTCCAGCTATGGGTGATACTTCTTCAACCATCTTTCCTTCTTCCAGTGATTACAAAACTCTGAAAGATCATCCACTTGATAATGTGATTGGATCTGTTTCTGATGGTGTTCGCACGCGAAGTCAATCTGGTCTAATTAATGTTTGTCTTTTCTCTTGCTTTATCTCTCAAATTGTTCCGAAAAATGTTCATGCTGCTCTACAAGATCCTTGTTGGGTAGAATCTATGCAATTGGAACTTCAACAGTTCAGAAAGCTTAAAGTTTGGACCCTAGTTGATTTACCTCCCAACAAATATCCAATTGGTACAAAATGGGTATTTAAGAATAAACCAGATGATCGAGGAGTGGTGGTGCGTAACAATTCTAGACTTATAGTGCAAGGCTTTGCTCAAGAAGAAGGAATTGATTATACAGAAGTCTTTGCTCCAGTTGCTCGTCTTGAAGCAATCCGAATATTTCTTGCTCATGCTGCTCATAAACAATTCAAAGTTTACCAGATGGATGTGAAGTGTGCTTTTCTCTACGGAGACATTGATGAGGAGATATATGTGTGTCAACCACCAGGCTTTAAAGATCCTGATTTTCCTGATAAAGTGTATAAGCTTGATAAATCTTTGTATGGTCTTCATCAAGCACCCAGAATCTGGTATGAGACTCTTACGCAATATCTTCTAAGCAATGGTTACTCTCGTGGTACCATTGATATGACCTTATTCAAAAGAGAGGTGAATGGTGAAATGATCTTTGTTCAAGTGTATGTCGATGATATTATTTTTGGATCTACAAATTCTCAATTGTGTAGAGAGTTCGAAGAAGTGATGAGCCAAAGGTTTGAAATGAGTATGATGGGTGAAATGTGTTTCTTTCTTGGATTGCAAGTTGAACAACAGCAAGAAGGAATTCTTATTCATCAAGAGAAGTATATTAAAGATATTTTGAAGAAATTTAAGATGGATGATGCTTCTACTGAGATGACTCCTTTTACGGCTCAGACCTGTCTAACTCTTGATGAACATGGAAAACCAGTTGATCCTCATCTTTTTAGGTCTATGATTGGCTCTCTCATGTATCTTACTGCAAGTCGTCCTGATATCACTTTCGCTGTTGGTTACTGTGCTAGATATCAGTCGGCTCCAAAGGAATCTCATGAGAAAGCTGTCAAAAGAATATTTCGTTATCTCAAAGGATCGTCTCGTCTAGGATTGTGGTATCCCTATGGTGGAAATTTTGATTTACATGCTTACTCTGATAGTGATTCCAATGGTTGTAGGTTAAACAGAAAATCTGTGTCTGGCGGTTGTCAATATTTGGGAAATTGTCTGGTATCCTGGCAGAGCAAGAAACAAACTACTGTTTCTCTTTCTACAGGGGAAGCTGAATACATTGCTGCATCCAGCTGCTGCTCTCAAGTTCTCTGGATCCAACACCAAATGATTGATTATGGGATTAATTTTCTTCATACACCTTTATTCTGTGACAATGAGGCTGCCATTGGAATTGCTAAAAATCCCATTCATCATTCCCGCACAAAGCATATTGAAACACAAATTCATGCGATTCGTGATGCTCAAGAGAAGGGTTTCATTAATATTATACCCATCGATACAAAAAATCAAAAAGCTGATCTTTTCACATAAACATTTGATAAACCTCGTTTTTATGAATTGATTTCTATGCTTGGGTTAATATCTTTTTAAATTTTCATTTTCTATTTCTTTGATATTTAAAAAAAAATAACTTATAATAATAGAAATATGAAAATAAAAATTTGGGGGAGTAATTTCATAATTCTGAGATCGGAATCTAACATGATGAGAAATGATTGTATATTCTCTAAGTATTTTTATTTAAATGACCGGTACTTCTATGAGAAATGATAGTAACTGTTACTGGATTCTGTTTCACATTTTAAAAAAAAGAAGAAAATGGATCAGATTCTTTAACGATATGCTTGATAGACTCAGCCTGATGAATGAAGTAGACAGCAGCTTTATGATTAAATTAAACATCATGCTCACGAATGTCTGGATTTACTCAATCGTTTTGGATTGCACAAAAACTGAGTCCTGACAAAAATTGGATTGAGAATGAATCTTTCGTCCATTTTGCTTTGTTATGTCATCACCCTCTGCTGGTATGTTTGGTGTTAAGATGTCTTGTGTCTGTGCTTATCTCCTCTGCTGTACGTGAGTACTGACCTGGAGTGATGATCTCCTCTGCTGTACGATAGTACTGACCTGGAGCTCTCATCAGCACATGTTCAAATGGTTATCTCCTCTGTTATACGTGAGTATCTGGAGCTCTCACCATTTTGATATAATTATGTCAAATCATCTTATCGATTAATTTCTCTCAGAATGAAATATTCTGTTTATAATCATTTGCACACTAACGCACAAGCCTTGTTCTATGAAGATTGATTCATAATTCAAGAAATCCTGAGGTTGGGTGAGGGTTTTTTACCAAATGATTGTGGGGTCTTAGCATTCTAAAGCATCTAATCGAACCTTAAACGAATCATAAGCTGTTGGTTGAAAAAGGATAAGGCATGAGTTTAAGTGGACAATTATATCAGCAATCGTTATTGATTTGTTCTAATTTCAGTTGTTTCTGTGCAGATTGTGATCAGATCTTGTATTCAGTATGATCTCATGACTGGTAGATGATTTTTGATCATCTTTATGTTCTAAAATATTTAGAGAATGTGATCTCTGATTATTTTAGATCTCATTATGTGATGTGCTTCCTTTGAGTAAAATAATAAAAAATAATAATAAAAAATAATAATAAAAAAATTATATAAATAAAAAAAATATATATATAAAAAAAATAATAATAAAAAAAGGGTGCGAAATTATTCTTTCGCTAATAGTTTCGCAAAGCGAAACTGCAATTTCGCTAGGTTTGCTAATAAGTTGTTAACCAGTTATTTCCTAGCGAAATTACAGTTTCACTGGACGAAACTGTAAATTCGTTTGACGAATTTATAGTTTCGCTGTCTGCGAAACTATTTGCTATATAAGTCATGTTTGCGAAATTTCTTTCATAATTTCGCAAAATCGCTCAGTATCTCTCTTAGGGTTTCTCCGTGACTTTATTGGCGATTTTGATTTGTGTTAGTGTTTTGGACTGATTTTAGTGATATTTGTTTCGTATGTGAGTTTCGAACCTTGATTCATCTTTTAATCTGGCTAATATCATATACTCTTAAGTAATCTGGATTGTGACTCTTCGGTGGTTTCGCTGTTCGTTCAGCGAAACTACTGATTCCTCTGCGAAATTGAACGAAAGTTCACCTCTTTTCAGCGAAACTGTAAAGTTATGCTGTCCGGGCGAACTTAACAGTTTCGCTATATTATCTTTTAATTTCGCAATGTCTGGTCTTTAACTTGCACAGTTTCGCTTGTTCTTGTTTTCTTCTGGACAACGAAACTAATTTTAATACAGCGAAACTAATTTGTAATAGCTATCTATTTAAATCTGACGAATGTTTATTTTTGAAATAAGAGATAGCTATTCCAGAAGATTTAATTCTCATGCGTGCTCCAAGGAAACACGATACATATCTTCTTGATATGAATTCTAATGAGTCAAAAGCTACTGCAACTTGTCTTCTTTCAAAAGCATCAACATCTGAGTCAATCTTGTGGCATCGTCGATTAGGCCATGTAAATTTTAAGATAATTAATAAATTAGTAAAGAACAATCTTGTTAGAGGACTTTCTTTAAAAGATTTCTCTGTGTCTGAAAAATGCATGGCATGTGCCAAAGGGAAACAACATAAGAAACCTCATAAGCCTAAATTTTTAAATAGCATATCAAGTCCTCTAGAGTTGTTACATACTGATTTATTTGGGCCAATTAGTGTTAAATCCATTGCTAAAAAGTCCTTTTGTCTTGTTGTTACAGATGATTTTTCACGTTATTCATGGGTGAGGTTTCTTGCTCACAAAAGTGAAGTTGCTGAGGAATTGCAGAAATTAATCATTTCTATTGAATCAGTCAGTAAGAAAAGAGTTATGGGATTAAGAAGTGACAATGGCACTGAATTTAAAAATCAGATTCTTGACTCATTTTGTGCTCAAAAAGGGATCGTGAGACAATTTAGTGCTGCAAGAACACCCCAGCAGAACGGAGTTGCAGAAAGGAAGAATCGTACTCTTGTGGAGGCTGCTCGTACAATGTTGATAGAATCCTCATTACCTGTCATTTTCTGGGCTGAAGCTGTTAATTGTGCTTCTTATGTTTTAAACAGAGTGCTAATTGTGAAAGATAAAGTGAAGACTCCTTATGAACTTTTTCATAAGAGGAAGCTACTAATTGATTTCTTTCGCCCATTTGGATGTTCTTGTACACTTCTGAATACTCAAGCTCAAAAGACCAAATTTGGGGCTGTTTCTAATGAATGTTACTTTGTTGGATATTCTTCTTCACAAAAGGCATACCGAGTTTACAACAAAAGTCCACGTATTGTTCAAGAGTCATTTTATGTTGATTGGCAAGAATCAAATCCTTCTGAAGTTAAATCTGAACCTGCATGGTTCTTTGATTCCGATACTGTGTTCAATTCATTCAATTTGCCAGTTTTCGATGATGATACGTCAAGTCCTTGTACTCAAACGAATATTATTCCATCATCTTTATCGTCTGTTCCATCAATTCCACAAGTAACTGATGCTGTTTCAATTGATGTCAGCTCATCGTCTCCGATGCCTGATCAAGCTCCATTATCTGATTCTTTATCACCTACATCTCCTAACTCACCTGATTCATCACCTGTCATTGATACACCTTCATCTACTCTTTCTTCGGCGGCTGATACTTCTTCAACTATCTTTCCTTCTTCAGGAGATTATAAAACTTTGAAAGATCATCCGCTTGATAATGTAATTGGATCTGTTTCTGATGGTGTTCGCACACGAAGTCAATCCGGTCTGATTAATATTTGTCTTTTCTCATGCTTCATTTCTCAAATTGTTCCTAAAAATGTTCATGCTGCTCTACAAGATCCGTGTTGGGTAGAGTCTATGCAGTTGGAACTTCAACAGTTCAGGAAGCTTAAGGTTTGGACTTTAGTTGATTTACCTCCCAACAAGTATCCAATTGGTACAAAATGGGTATTTAAGAACAAACCAGATGATCGGGGTGTGGTGGTGCGAAACAAATCTAGACTTGTAGTGCAAGGCTTTGCTCAAGAAGAAGGAATTGATTATACAGAAGTCTTTGCTCCAGTTGCTCGTCTTGAAGCAATCCGTATATTTCTTGCTCATGCTGCCCATAAACAGTTCAAAGTGTACCAGATGGATGTGAAATGTGCTTTTCTCTATGGCGACATTGATGAAGAGATATATGTGTGTCAACCACCAGGCTTTGAAGATCCTGATTTTCCTGATAAAGTGTATAAGCTTGATAAATCTTTGTATGGACTTCATCAAGCACCCAGAATCTGGTATGAGACTCTTACACAATATCTTTTAAGCAATGGTTATTCTCGTGGTACCATTGATATGACCTTATTTAAGAAAGAGGTGAATGGTGAAATGATCTTTGTTCAAGTGTATGTCGATGATATTATTTTTGGATCCACAAACTCTCAATTGTGTAGAGAGTTTGAAGAAGTGATGAGCCAACGGTTTGAAATGAGCATGATGGGTGAAATGTGCTTCTTTCTTGGCTTGCAAGTTGAACAACAGAAAGAAGGAATTCTTATTCACCAAGAGAAGTACATTAAAGATATTCTGAAGAAATTTAAAATGGATGATGCGTCTACTGAAATGACTCCTTTTACTGCTCAGACGTGTCTCACTCCAGATGAAAATGGAAAACCAGTTGATCCTCATCTTTTTCGATCTATGATTGGCTCTCTCATGTATCTTACTGCAAGTCGTCCTGATATCACTTTTGCTGTTGGTTACTGTGCTAGATATCAGTCGGCTCCAAAGGAATCTCATGAGAAAGTGTCAAACGAATCTTTCGTTATCTCAAAGGATCATCTCGTCTCGGACTGTGGTATCCATATGGTGGAAATTTTGATTTACATGCTTATTCTAACAGTGATTCCAATGGTTGCAGGTTAAACACAAAATCTGTGTCTGGAGGATGTCAATATTTGGGTAATTGTCTGGTATCTTGGCAGAGCAAGAAACAAACAACAGTTTCTCTTTCTACAGGGGAAGCTGAATATATTGCTGCATCTAGCTGCTGCTCTCAAGTTCTCTGGATACAACACCAAATGATTGATTATGGAATTAATTTCCTTCATACACCTTTATTCTGTGATAATGAGGCTGCCATTGGAATCGCTAAAAATCCCATTCATCATTCTCGCACAAAGCATATTGAAACCCGAATTCATGCGATTCGTGATGCTCAAGAGAAGGGTTTCATTAATATTATTCCCATCGATACAAAAAATCAAAAAGCTGATCTTTTCACAAAAACGTTTGATAAACCTCGTTTTTATGAATTGATTTCTATGCTTGGGTTAATATCTTTTTAAATTTTCATTTTCTATTTCTTTGGTAATAATTTAAAAAAAAATAACTAAAAACAAAAACCAATAAAAAAAATAATAAATCAAGTTACAATTTTTCTATAGTTATTGACAAATGAAAATAAAAATTTGGGGGAGTAATATCAGTATTCTGAGATCGGATTTAACATGATGAGAAATGATTGTATATTCTCTAAATATTTCTTATTTACATGACCAGTAATTCTATGAGAAATGATAGTAACTGTCACTAGATTCTGCTTCATAATAAAAAAATTAAAAAGAAATGGATCAGATTCTTTGACGATATGCTTGATAGTCTCAGCCTGATGAATGAAGTAGACAGCAGCTTTATGATTAAATTAAACTTTATGCTTAAGAATGCCTGGATTTACTCATTCATTTTGGATTGCACAAAAACTGAGTCCTGACAAAAATTGGATTGAGAATGAATCTTTAGTTCATTGTGCTTTGTTATGTCATCATTCTCTGCTGGTTTATTTTGTGTTAAGATGTCTTGTGTCTGTGCTTATCTCCTTTGCTGTACGGAAGTACTGACCTGGAGTGATGATCTCCTCTGCTGTACGATAGTACTGACCTGGAGCTCTCATCAGCACATGTTCAAATGGTTATCTCCTCTGTTATACGTGAGTATAGATCTGGAGCTCTCACCATTTTGATATAATTATGTCAAATCATCTTATCGATGAATTTCTCTCAGAATGAAATATTCTGTGTATAATCATTTGTACACTTATTCACAAATTTTGTTTCATGAAGATTGATTCATAATTCAATAAATCCTGAGGTTGGGTGAGGGTTTTTACCAAATGATTGTGGGGTCTTAGCATTCTAAAGCATCTAATCGAACCTTAAATGAATCATAAGCTGTTGTTTGAAAAAGGATAAGGCATGAGTTTAAGTGGACAATTATATCAGCAATCGTTATTGATTTGTTCTAATTTCTGTGATTTCTGTGCAGATTGTGATCAGATCTTGTTTTCAGTATGATCTCATGACTGGTAGATGATTTTTTAATCATCATTATGTTCTAAAATATTTAGAGAATGTGATCTCTGATTATTTTAGATCTCATTATGTGATGTGCTTCCTTTGAGTATTATTGTTAATAAAAATAAAAAAATATAATAATAAAAAAAATAATAATAAAAAAATAATAATAAATAAAAATTTTGGTGCGAAATTATTCTTTCGCTGACAGCTTCGCTAAGCGAAATTGCAATTTCGCTAGGTTAGCTTATAAGTTGTTAACCAGTTATCTTTTAGCGAAATTACGGTTTCACTGAGCGAAATTGTAAATTCGCTAGACGAATTTATAGTTTCGCTGCCAGCGAAACTATTGACTATATAAGTCAATTTTGCGAAGTTTTCTTCATAACTTCGCAAATCAGTTCAAGTCGTCTTTTAGGGTTTTTCTTGTTTAATATACGGCGATATTGATTAGGGATTGAGTTTTAGACTGATTTTGAGTGCTTTTCTCTTCGGATGTGAGTTTCGAACTTTGATTGATCATTTAATCTGGATTACATCATGTTTTTGATAAGCGATTTGGATTTGTCGCTTCGGTGGTTTCGCTGTTCGTTCAGCGAAACTACTGAAGTTTCAGCGAAATTGAACGAAAGTTCACTGTCTTTCAGCGAAACTGTAAAGTTATGCTGTCCGAGCGAACTTAACAGTTTCGCCACATCTTATCTAATTTCGCAATGACTAATTCTTATTTCACAGTTTCGTCTATAATTTCCTAAGTCAGCGAAACTAATTTGTAATAGCGAAACTAAATTAATTTTTGGTGAAACTAATTGCGAAACTACTTTGAATCATTCTAATCTTGTCGAAAATGCTTTTTGTTCTGCGAAATTAACAAGTTTCTTTGAGCGAAACTATAGTTTCGCTCGACGAAACTGTTTGTTTTTCTTGACGAAACTGTCTTTGATTCAGCGAATTTATCATGTCTTAGTGAGCGAAACTATTGTTTCGCTTGCCGAAATTGATTGTTTCTTTTGTTTGTATCTTATTTTTCTTATTCTCAGTATTTCTTATTCAAATTTATTTGTTGATCTTTTCAGGTTATTATGGCGAATCTAAAGTTTGACGAGAGGAATAATATTACTGCCATATTAGATGATACTTTGCCAAAGGCGGCAGGATTTCGGGATTGTATTAGATGGCTCCAAAGGTCACCCATTGCATATGCTATCTCTCACTCTCCCACTATATATGATCTTCACATTAGAGACTTTTGGAGATCAGCTGAATACAACACCGGAGGAGATGTTCAGAGGATCACAGCTAGAGTGCTTGATCATGATTTATCTATTACTGCTGAGAATGTGTCGAGAATTCTTAGACTGGACGATGATACTGGAGATGAGGTTGATATGACGGAATCTGAAGTATTCCAAGCTTTCCGGCAAATGGGATATGAGGGACCAGTCTTTGGTTCGAGGAAAGAGATTAAAAAGTCATTTTTATCTAAAGAATGGAGATATATAGCTCACGTGTTTATTATGTGCTTAGATCACCGTAAGGGTGGATCAGATGGACTTAATCTTGACTGGGCCAAAGCTATGGTGATATGTTGCAAAGGAGAGAAGGCAAACATTGCTAGATTGATCTTCGCTTGTATGGCAGAAAATGTGATGGCAGTGAAAAAGGATAAATGGTTATTATATCCTCGTTTTATTCAGATGATTATTGATGATTTGATTCCTAATGTTCCTAAACACGGTGAAGTTAAGAGATTGGTTCAGATGAACCCTCGGATATTTGCAGATTGCTGTGCTATACGCCATGATTTCAGTGGTAAAATAACCCATCTCTGGGAGAACATGTATCCACCAGAGCGATGGAATTATATCAGACGAGTTGATGAGTCTGAAAACAAAAGAGCTGAGGAAACACGGGTGAAACAAGCTGATGCAGCTAAGAAAAGAAAGAGATATGCAAAGGAGAAAGATTATGATTTTGAAGAAGATATAGATACACAAGCTGAAGAGATAAGGGTGGAGAAGGAACGAAGGTCTAAAAAGAGGACTGACTTTGTTGAGCCTGAACGAAGAACAAAACATAGACATGAGGGTTTCACAGCTGGGAAAGAAACAAGTGCTGGTCTTGATGAGGATGTGATTCGTGGTCTAAATACTTCATTGGCAAATGAATTAAGTATGATAAAGACTAAACTGATGAATCAAGAGATTCGAGAACAACAGAAAGATGAGGTCATTGATGGAATGAAAAAGATGTTGATTGATCAGAACAGTTTGATTAAGAAGTTATTTGAAGAAATTTCACAGATGAAAGCTGCTGCTGGCCTACCCAGTCAACTAACTCAATCTGAGTTAGATGATATGACTGATATATCTAAGTACCCATTCTTGAATGTTGGTACCTCATCAAAGGTAGGAGAGGGCACCTCTGGAGCAGCTGATACTGAAACAAGAGAACAAGAGATTCCAAGAGAAGAGGCTGGCAGAAATGATGAAGATGAGATTGTTGAGGCTGAGTTTGTTAATCTACAGTTTGACTTTGATAAGGATATTTTGGGAGAAGAAGTGATTGTTACAGATACTCATGAGGAAGCATCAGATAAAGGTAAAGGGTTGATTGATGAAGAAGAGGAGGATGAGCAATTGGTTGATTATGATTCTGAGCCGGAATTCTATGAAGTAGATGAGAGACCTTTAGTGTATGTGGCTAAGAAGGGAGATGATGAGAATGACGTGTTTGAGATGGATAAGAGTGATTGGTTGATAAAGGAGAAGGAGGCTGAAGAACTCACCCCTCTGTTTCAAAATATGGAGGGTTTGAGCAGAAAAGAAGCAGACAAGAAGATAATCAGCTGGTGTTATAATCCTTTCTTAAAGATGTTTTTGATTAAAAGAAGAGGAGGTAATATCAGTTACATGCTCAAGAGGAAGGCGTTTAAGACCTTGCCTAAGTGGGATCTGAGACGGTTGGCTACCTTGCCTTTGATTAATGCTAATTTAAGTGAAAGAGCAGTATTTCTGGAGAAGGAGATTAAAAATGGTCTTAATGATAATTTTGAATCATTTGGTTTTATGAAGGCTGAACGAAAGAGATCTAAGAAAGACAAAGACTGGGAGACTGGGAAAGGGCGAATTGTTTTGAGAGTTAAACCGCCTAAGACTGTAAACAGAGTAAGACTGGCTGATCCTCTTCCTCCTCGTTTACAGGACTTTGAGAAGTGGTTCTATGATAATAACACTAGTGAGGCTGTGATTAGAGTCAAACAAGGAAAAGAATTTAGGGTGTTTGACCCAATGGAGTTATTCAGCTTTTGTGATGAAGATCTTTGATTCTCTGTGAAAATCATATAAAGGCGGGGGCAGGTGAGGAAACAAGAAAGGAGGCAAGCTTGTTTATGAATGTGGCGAACAAAATAAGGGGCGTACGGGCAGAGGTAAAAAGTTTGGCTGAAAAGGTGAGAGCACAAGATGACTTGGCTATGGATGTTCAAGACTTAACAAGGCAGTTTGCTAGAGCTAGTGGTCATTCACATGAAGCTGATGAGGCAGGAACTAATCTTGGAGAATCAGTGGCTGAAGCTTCTCAAGACATTGCTGCAGGAGGGGATGAAGACAGATCAAAAGCAGCTGAGGAAACGGGAGCTGAAGAGCCAAACCAAGAGCAGTGAAGACAGTGAGGTCCAACCTAGGGGGAGTATTGAAGATCATGATAGGTTGGACTCACTTTAGTATAGATGTTTACTTTTCAATGTAATAGGACTTGTGTTAGTTTCATTTTGTATTTTGATAGTTATTAGCAGTTTTGGCAGTCCAGCGACACTGTGAGCGAATCTATAGTTTCGCTCACAGTTTGCTGTTTTGGTTCACCCGGCGAACTTATGTTCTGCCGGGCGAAACTATAGTTTCGGCATGACAGTTTCGCTTGTAGCGAAACTGTCAGCGAAACTATGACTGCTATATATACTTTTGTTATTTCATTTTGCATGATAAGTTTGCAAAACCCTAAACGTGGAATTCTGTTGCAAACTATCATTCTCAAGCAGTTACTTCATTGAAATACATTGTGCTTATTGTTATTGAGTGAGTTTG
This sequence comes from Flaveria ramosissima, assembly GCA_025215565.1. NCBI lineage: Eukaryota > Viridiplantae > Streptophyta > Magnoliopsida > Asterales > Asteraceae > Flaveria > Flaveria ramosissima. Next base: position 48,593,740 of record CM046030.1, read on the forward strand.
TTCATTTGAATATCAATTATGTCTTGATTCATCATATTCATCTCTCAATTGTTTGTTATTTGGCTTATGTATGTGATATTGATCAAACTATTCTATCAATTGTACTGTTCATCGATCACATGGACCAACAGAAACTAAGTTAATACTTGGTGAAACTAATTGCGAAACTTCATTAATTTATACTAATCTTGTCGAAACTGCCTTTTGTTCTGCGAAAATAACAAGTTTCAATGAGCGAAATTATAGTTTCGCTTGTCGAACTGTTTGTTCTCTTTGTCGAAATTGTCTTTGATTCAGCGAAACTATCATGTCTTAGTGAGCGAAACTATTGTTTCGCTTGCCGAAACTGATTGTTTCTTATGTTTTTGTCTTATTTTCTTATTTAAAGTATTTCTCATTCAAATTTAATTGTTTTTCTTTTCAGGTTATCATGGCAAATCTCAAATTTGATGAGAGGAATAACATCACTGCCATTTTAGACGATACTCTTCCGAAGGCAGCCGGATTTCGTGACTGTATTAGATGGCTTCAGAGATCACCTATTGCATATGCTATTTCTCACTCACCTACTATTTATGATCTTCATATTAGAGATTTTTGGAGATCAGCAGAATACGACACTAGAGGAGATGTACAGAGAATCACAGCTAAAGTGATTGATCATGATGTGACTATTACTGCTGAGAGCGTGTCTAGGATTCTTAGACTAGATGATGATTCTGGTGATGAAGTGGATATGACAGAGTCTGAAGTGTTTCAAGCTTTCAGACAAATGGGGTATGAGGGACCAGCTTTTGGTTCTAGGAAAGAGATTAAAAAGTCTTTCTTATCTAAGGAGTGGAGATATATCGCTCATGTTTTTATTATGTGCTTAGATCACCGTAAGGGTGGATCCGATGGACTTAATCTTGATTGGGCCAAAGCTATGGTGTTATGTTGTAAAGGGGAGAAGGCAAACATTGCTAGACTGATCTTTGCATGTATGGCAGAGAATGTGATGGCTGTGAAGAAAGACAAATGGTTGTTATACCCTCGCTTTCTTCAGATGATTTTTGATGATCTTATTCCTGATGTTCCTAAACATGGTGAAGTCAAGAGACTAGTGCAGATGAACCCTAGGATATTTGCTGATTGCTGTGCTATCCGTCATGATTTCAGTGGTAAAATCACCCATCTTTGGGAGAATATGTATCCTCCAGAACGCTGGAATTATATCAGACGGGTCGATGAATCTTAAAGCAAAAGGACTGAAGAAACAAGGGTGCAGCAAGCTGATGCAACTAAGAAGAGGAAGAGATATGCAAAAGAAAAAGATTATGATTTTGAAGAAGATATTGATGCACAAGTAGAGGAGATCAGGGTAGAGAAAGAACGGAGATCTAAAAAGAAAACTGACTTTGTTGAGCCTGAGCGGAGAACAAAACATCGACATGAGGGATTTACAGCCAGGAGAGAGGGTAGTGCGGGTCTTGATGAGGATGTGATACGTAATCTAAATACTTCATTGGCAAATGAGTTGAGTATGATCAAGACTAAACTGACGAATCAGGAGATTAGAGAAAGACAGAAGGATGAGGTGATTGAAGGAATGCAAAGGATGTTGGTTGACCAGAATAAACTGATGAAGAGGTTGTTTGAGGAGATTACCCAGATGAAAGCTGCAGCCGGCCTACCTAGTCAACTGACTCAATCTGAGTTAGATGATTTGACTGATACATCTAAATACTCATTCTTGAATGTGGGTACTTCATCTAAGGTAGGAGAGGGCACTTCTGGAGCAGCTAATACTGAAGTAGGAGAACAGGAGATCCCAAGAGAGGATGCTGGAAGGAATGTGGATGATGATATTATTGAGGCTGGGTTTGTTAACTTGCAGTTTGATTTTGATAAGGATATTGTTGGTGAAGAAGTGGTTGTTACAGCTACCACTGAGGGAGTGTCTGATAAAGGAAAAGGTTTGGTTGATGAAGAAGAGGAGGATGAACAATTGGTAGACTATGATTCTGAACCAGAATTTTATGAAGTTGATGAGCGACCACTGATTTATGTTGCTAAGAAGGGAGAAGATGAAGCTGATGTGTTTGAGATGGACAAGAATGATTGGTTGGTCAAGGAAAAGGAGGCTGAAGAACTTACTCCTTTATTTCAAAATTTAGAAGGTTTAAGCAGGAAAGAAGCAGATAAGAAGATAATAAGTTGGTGCTACAATCCTAGCTTAAAGATGTTTATGATCAAAAGAAGAGGAGGAAATATCAGCTATATGCTTAAGAGGAAGGCTTTTAAGACCTTGCCCAAATGGGATTTGAGACGTTTGGCAACTTTGCCTTTGATTAATGCTCATTTAAGTGAAAGGGCATTATTTCTTGAGAAGGAAATCAAAAATGGACTTAATGATAATTTCGAGTCATTTGGATACATGAAGGCTGAAAGAAAAAGGTCAAAGAAAGATAAAGATTGGGAGACAGGCAAAGGAAGGATTGTATTGAGAGTCAAACCACCAAAGACTGTAAATAGGGTAAGATTGGCTGATCCTCTTCCCCAACAGTTACAGGACTTTGAAAAGTGGTTTTATGATAATAATACTGGTGAGGCGGTGATTAGAGCTAAACACGGAAAAGAGTTTAGGGTGTTTGAACCGATGGAGTTATTTAGCTTCAGTGATGAAGATCTTCTGATTCTTTGTGAAAATCACATTAAGGCTGGGGCTGGAGAGGAAACAAGAAAAGAGGCCAGTCTGTTTATGAATGTGGCAAATAAGATAAGAGGAGTAAGGGCGGAGGTTAAGAGTTTAGCTGAAAAGGTGAGAGCACAAGATGATTTTGCCATGGATGTTCAAGATATGACCAGGCATTTTGCAAAGGCTAGTGGTCATTCTGAGGAAGCTAGTGATGCAGGAAAGAACCTTGGAGGATCAGTGGCTGAAGCTTCTGAAGACGTTGCTGCGGGAGGTGATGAAGATAGATCAACAGCAGCAGAGAAAATCGGAGCCGACGAGTCAAATCAAGAGAAGTGAAGATAGTGAGGTCCAACCTCACTTTAGTATAGTTGTTTACTTTACATTGTAATAGGACTTTTGTTAGTTTCATTTTGTATTTTCTTAGTAATTAGCAGTTTTGGCAGTCCAGCGAAACTGTGAGCGAATCTATACATTCGCTCACAGTTTGCTGTTTTGGTTTACCCGGCGAACTTGTGTTCTGCCTGGCGAAACTATAGTTTCGGCATGACAGTTTCGCCTGTAGCGAAACTGTCAGCGAAACTATGACTGCTATATATACAATTGTCATTTCACTTTGTATGGTAAGCTGGCAAAACCCTAATCGTGGACTTCTGTTGCAAGCTACCAATTCTAAGCAGTTTCTTCATTGAAATACTATTGTGCTTGTTGTTATTGAGTGATATTGTTCATTTGAGTATCAAATATGTCTTGATTCATCTTATACATTCTCAATTGTTGTTGTTTGGCATGAGTGTTTGATATTGATCAAATTATCATATCAATTGTACTGTTCATCGATCACATGGACCAACATCAACCTATAGAGGATAGGGGTGCACGTGTTATCACCCGTCCACGCAAAAGTGCTAGGCCAGGACCCTCAGTCTCCTTCAGGATGCCACCTCCTCCTCCACCACCTGCTAGGACTTCGACACCTGCGCCACTAATGTTTGACCCGTTCCAACACCATCCGCGCGATGAGTACTGGATGCCACCAAGGCACAACATGTATGATGGCCCAATTGTACTAGTTGGTGACCGTACTCCCAGTCTAGCCTCTGGGCAAGCAACGTAGGTCCCTCTGATGTTGCATTGGACGACATTTTGAAGACTGTCCGTCACCACGAGCTGACACTCCAGCACGCCAGCCGGACCTCTTAGTCCGCCCAATTTCAGGCCATGATAGCTTTGCATGGGGTCTAGTGGTTGGAGCAAGAGCAAAGGAAAAAGAACTCAGGGTGGCTAAAGAAGAAGTGACTGTGAGAGCGTGGAGAAGAAGTGGGGTTGTCTGTCTTTTAGACAGTTGAAGGAAACAATTTTTATTATTATCAGATACTATTATTATTTATTATGGGGGTGATGGCATCTTCCAACTTGTGAGGCTATAACTATGATGCATATATGTTTTGCTGATACTATTAACCCTATCTACTTATGAAACTATTTCTATTGATACTAATTACATAGGGTAATTTGTATTGAATTGCAATGTGTTATGTCATGTGTTGGTAATTTTGACTTGCGTCCATTTTGGGTGAATTGCCCTAAATTAATTTAATGGAACATATTTAGATGTATATAATGGCTTGTATATTACACTCCTTCCTATTAGAATGCGGTATTTTAGGATAAGTGATGCATGGGCTACTTGAAACCAAAAGTTATGAGATGCTAAACGAATTTATCTATGATACTACCAGAATGCCGACCAGACGAGGAACCCGCATTAGAAGAAAAGGAGCTACTAGAGGCCGTCGTGAGGGGGCTAGATAGACCGGCAACCAACCCCTTACTCCACCAGGAACTACTTGGAGAGAGAATGCCAATCAGAGGAGTGATGACAGAATTGCTAACCTTGTAGCACAACAAATTTCTAACGCCATTCTGACCATCATTGCTCAGATCAATGCGAACCGGAGCAACCCTGATGGAAATGATGGATTCGGGAATGATGAGGGCAACAATGAGGAAGCTAAAGAATTAAGGAATGGATGCTCCTACAAAACCTTCATGGCGTGCAAGCCAAAGGAATTCTATGGCACCGAGGGTGCGATAGAGGCATACCGATGGATCAATGAAATGGAAGCTGTTTTAGATATCAGCGAATGTAAGATGGAACACGTGGTGAGGTTTGCATCCCAATCACTCAAGGGATCGGCACTGGAATGGTGGAAGACTATTATTCGACCTCGGGGAAGAAACGCCGCTAACCGAATGAGCTGGACCGAATTCAGGGCGTTGATAACCAACAAATACTGCCCAATCAATCAACTAGAGAAATTGGAGTCTGAATTTCAGATCTTGGAGATGAAAGGTCCTATATACACCGAGTACATCAAACGCTCTTTAGCCCTGTCTCGACTAGTGCCTCATCTGGTGACACCGGATTTAAGGGCGTAGCACGTTTCATTTGGGGACTACATCCTAGAGTTAGGGGTATGGTTCGATCCTCAGGCCCTTAACCCTGCAAGCTGTGGTTGACTTCACCAGTAGTTTGACTGATGATCTAGTCAGGACTGGATGGACTGAACAAACCAAGGTAGAAGAAAAGAGGAAGTCGATGGTGAGAAGAGAAAATGGTTTGATGTGAAGAAAGCAATTGGTAGCAGTAGTGGGTCAAGCAAGAAGGGTTATGAAGGTATGAGGCATGATGACCAGAGTGGAAGGACTCGGAAGCTATACGAGGGTACAAGCCCATTCTACGACATGTGCAAACTACATCATCAAGGGGAGTGCAACCCGATGCCCAGCTTTCGATGCAAACGATCAGGTCACTTAATTAAGGATTGTACGTATGCGCCAGGTAAACAATGCTATGAGTGTGGAGATCCAGGGCACATAAGGAATAAGTGTCCTAAGCTGGGGAGAGATAAGGATGCTAGACCCAACAAGCCCAAGGGATAAGCATTCGTGATGGATCCAGCCGGTGCTGGTAAGGAACCTGATGTGGTCAATGGTACGTTCCTTATAAACAACCATCCTACTACCATTCTATTTGATACTGGAGCAACCTCTACTTTTGTCTCTATTGCTTTAGGCCTTTGATTGACTTAAGTGCATGTATCCTGACTGATACGTTTACCGTAGAATTAGCTGACGGTAACATCTTAGAAACTAATAAAGTCATCAAAGATTGCTTAATGATTCAAGAAGGTAGTACATTTAAGATAAATCTGATGCCTATTAAGCTAGGAGGATTCAATGTGGTTGTTGGTATGGATTGGCTGGCTAGGCATAGAGTCGAAATCGTGTGTGATGAAAGCCTACTTAAGATACCTTTGAGCGATGGGAAGGTGCTAGTTGTTCATGGTGAAAGAAGTAACACGCTATATCCTATGATATCCCATCTAAAGGCTACCAAAAGTCTCATAAAGGGATGTCTAACTTTCATGGTCTATGTAATGAAAGCAAAAGAGGAAAAGAAGATCGAGGATATACCAATGGCTTCTGAATATCCGGAGGTATTTCCCAAAGACCTACCGGGATTCCCTCCGACTCGACAGGTTGAGTTCCAAATAGATCTATTGTCTGGTGCTGCACCAGTAGCCAAAGCACCGTACCGACTTGCCCCTCCCAAGATGAAAGAACTAATGCTGCAAATCCAAGAGCTACTCGACAAGGGATTTATACGGCCGAGTGTTTCTCCATGGGGTGCCCTGGTACTATTTGTGAAGAAGAAGGATGGAACGCTACGTATGTGTATTGATTAACGAGAACTAAACAAGCTGACAATAAAGAATCATTACCCTCTTCTAAGAATCGATGACCTATTCGATCAACTGCAGGGAGAAAGTTATTTTTCCAAAATAGATTTGAGATCAGGGTACCATCAACTGAAGATAAGAGAGGAAGACATACCCAAAACAGCCTTTAGAACTAGATATTGACATCATGAGAACCTGGTCATGCCTTTTGGACTCACTAACGTACCAGCGGCATTTATGGATTTCATGAACCGAGTGGGTCGCCCATATCTAGACAAATTTGTGATTGTGTTTATTGAAGATATCCTGATCTACTACCGTAGTAAGGAAGAGCACAAGAAGCACCTTAGGCTGATTCTTGAGTTGGTCAAGAATGCGCATTTATATGCCAAGTTCTCCAAATGCGAATTTTGGATGTGTGAGATCCAATTTCTAGGGCATGTCGTAAATAAAGATGGGATTCAAGTGGACCCTTGTAAGATTGAGGCTATTAAGAACTGGAAAATTCTTGAAACTCCCACCGAGATAAGGCAATTCCTTGGATTGGTCGGATAGTACAGAAGGTTTATCAAGGACTTCTCGTGTATTGTGCAACCGTTAACTACTTTGACTAAGAAGAATAAAGCTTATGTGTGGGAACAAGATCAGAATGAAGCATTCAAAACACTCAAGGAGAAACTATGTAGTGCACCTATCCTCGCCTCCCAGAAGGAGTTGAGGGTTTCGTAACATATTGTGACGCCTCGCGTCAGGGACTAGGATGTGTGCTAATGCAGTGCAACGAGGTAATTGCTTATGCTTCAAGATTGTTGAACGAGCATGAGAAGAACTACACAACGCATGATCTAGAATTGGGTGCCATGGTGTTTGCACTCAAAATGTGGAGGCATTATCTCTATGGCACGAAGTGTATTATCTACACTGACCATAGAAGTTTGCAACACATTCTTGATCAGAAAATGCTAAACATGCGTCAGAGAATATGGGTTGAGCTATTGACTGATTACGAATGCGAGATCCGCTACCATCCCGGAAAGGCCAATGTAGTGGCAGATGCCTTGAGCAGAAAAGAAAGAGAAAAACCCCTTCGTGTTCGTGCCTTAAGGATGAGCGTGTATACCGACCGTATTGCAAGACTAAAAGAAGCTCAAGGCGAAGCACTAAAGGAAGATAAATTAGCAGAGGAATTGTTAACAGGAATGGAGAAGCAATTAGAGTTGAGTAACGATGGTATATATAAACATGAGGGGAGAACGTGGGTGCCAAAGTACGGGGGAATTAGAGAGGTAATCCTAGACGAAGCCCACAAATCTATGTACTCGGTTCACCCCGGAAGCGATAAAATGTACTAAGATCTAAAGGCACTTTTCTGGTGGCCTGGAATAAAAAAATCAATCACCATTTATGTTGGGAAGTGTCTGACGTGCGCCATGGTAAAGGCTGAAAATCAAAAACCGTCAGGGACATTACAACAGCCCGAAATTCCAAAATGGAAATGGGATAACGTCACGATGGATTTTGTTACAAAGTTACCCAGAACTTTCAGAGGTCATGGTGCTATCTGGGTAATAGTAGATCGGTTAACTAAATCAGCTCACTTCTTGCCGATTCGAGAAGACTACGACCTGACAAAGTTGGCCCAACTGTACATCGATGAAATAGTGACCAGGCATGGGGTGCTACTATCAATCATCTCCGAGCGTGATAGTCGCTTCACTTCTCGTTACTGGAAATCACTCCAGCAGGCTCTAGAACCCATCTGTATTTAAGCACTGCATACCACCCACAAACTGACAGTCAGAGTGAAAGAACCATCCAAACTTTGGAAGATATGCCAAGGGCTTGCGTGATTGACTTTGGTGGGAACTAGGACAACCATCTTCCTCTAGTAGAGTTCTCCTACAATAATAGTTGACATGCATGTATAAATGCAGCTCCGTATGAGGCCTTATATGGTAGCAAATGCCGATCACCGTTGAGTTGGAATGAGATCGATGATGGCCAAGTAATGGGACCCGACATCGTGATGGAGACCACTAACAAAATATTTAAAATCAAGAAGCATTTGAGAGCAGCCAAAGACCGTCAGAAGAAATACGCTGACAGAAGACGAAAACCTTTGGAATTTCAAGTGGGTGACAGAGTAATGCTAAAAGTAGCACCATGGAAGGGAACTGTAAGGTTTGGAAAGAAATGAAAGCTAAGCCCGAGATACATAGTACCATTTAAGATACTGACAAGAATTGGCCCCGTGGCGTATAAATTAAAGCTACCTCAAGAGTTAAGTTACATACATGACACCTTCCATGTGTCAAAATTGAAGAAGTGCATGGTACACAAGACCATGGAGTTACCTTTGAAGGAAGCAAGGATTAATGACAAGTTGAACTTCGTGGAAGAGCCTGTAGAGATCACTGACTGGCTGGTCAAGAAACTCAGACGGAGTCGCATACCCAAGGTCAAGGTAAGATGGAAATCTAGGCGAGGACCTGAATTCACTAGGGAGCGAGAAGATGAGATGAGAAACAATTATTCGCACCTATTCAAACCCACTCGTTCTGGAGTTTATCGAAGCTAAAAATTTCTGGACGAAATTTCCTAAACGGTGGGAGAATGTAACAACCGACCTCTAGGTCATAATTCAAACCTTTAACCTCCTGCATCATTTTCCATACATTTAATTTAATGTTAAATATCATTATTTTTATTAGTAGTAGTGTTATAATTGTTACTACTTCTATGGTCATTCTTATTATTTTATATGCTATTTGAGATGATTTAGCTAAGTCTAGCCTTAGCATAGAATAACTTCGTGTTCCGAGAAAGTCAATTAGTCACCCTTTCAAATTAAATCTTAATTGAAACAATTAAAATGTGTGTATATACACATAATTCACGGTTGAAACACACATATGCATGCTTAATGCTTAATAACTAACTAGAGTTTACCATCTAAAATACTACACTACACTACAAAATAACACTACATAATAACAATTGCCATTAATATTTAAAATAAAAAACACTCCACTAACCACTAAAATCGGCCGCCCCTTGTGAGCCTATCCCCTTCCTTCTACACCACCCAAACTTGCCACCATCCTTCCATACTCCCATTTCATCCAATAACTCACCAACTCACACACTCCTCTCATTCTCTTCTCTCCCTCTCAGCATTTCCTGCAGAAACACACACACACACCACGAATTCTCCCCATTCCAGCCATAACATTCGAGAACACCAACAATCCACCATCGGCCAAGTGCAAGGCAAGCTGGGGAGTTGCATTTTGTGAACCTTGGTGCACGACTCTTGCAAGAACGAGCTACAACAGCCCTTGCCCAAGAGTCTCCTGATCATTTTGTCCTTCTAAACTCTCAAAATCATGAACCATACAAAGTGTAAGCTTCATCTCACCCGAATCAAGCTATGTCATGTGTTATTTGTAAGGATTCCTATAAGTCTGATGCAGCCAAAACATCCAAAGTCTCCCTGCATGCATGCACTGAAGCACAAAAGTAGAAATGCTTCAGAAGTTTTACACCTTGCACTAGAAAATATTATAAGTGTAAAATCTTCCGAAGCCAAGACCAACATCTTCCGAAGCCAAAAGTGAAGTCTTCTAAAGCTTCAAAGACAAAGTCTTCCAAAGCCAAAGAGTGAAGATAGATTTCTTTCGAAGACTTTTATGAACATGCATTTATCTGATGTATTTTACCATAAAGCTAGACCACCTTTCTGCTTCAACTCTGTTCAGTCACCAACTTACATGAATTGGTGAAAAGGTCCATGCTTTTGGTAACTGTACATTAAGGTCATGAGTCTGAGCTTTCTACTTTATGTAATTTTATCCTTTTTGTAATATATTAGGATGTGAGCTATGGCATGTCATAGTCACTATACAAAAGGCAATCTGCCTTTTGACTCTACATTTGATTTTGTAGTTGTCTAGTCTTATGTATCCAGCTGGCCTTCAAAGTATGGTCGGCTGTAGGATAGAGTATAAAGTATCTCAAGCACTTGTAACTTTAGATCTATGCTTTGTAACATTTGTAAAAGAACTTGAGAAGCAATATACAACATTCTTGAAAACCATACACATGTGTTGTTTACTATCTTGTTCTGTCTCACATATTTACTTGTGTTCTTAGCATCTCTCATATAAAGTTACTAGTTCCCTATTTACTCTGTTAAGTGTTCTATAGAACTCCCCTCATTGTGTTGTTGTGTTGTAAGTGCATACCTTCTAACAGTCATGTATTTGGTATTAGAGCATTCCAGGCTCTTGATATAAGATTTCACCATCTTAAGATCCCTCACACACACAAAATACATAACAACTCAAACGGCCGCTATTACTAAAGCTGATATGGAAACTGGAACTATGACAAAGTCTCCACTGATCACTCCTGAAGACTTTGATACTTGGTGTCAAAGAATGGAAGGCTTTATCAAGTCTCTAGACTTCAGGATGTGGGACTCTGTTGTTCAAGGACCTTACATACCAAACACCACTTCTTCCACTGGTGGTGGTATGATTCCAAAGGTTGTGGCAGATTATTCTGAAGAAGACAGAAAAAGAATAGAGATTGATCAAAAAGCCATGATATCCCTTCAAACTGCTCTTCCAAACTCCATCTACAGAGGCTTCAAGAAGTGCTAAACTGGCAAGCAACTATGGGAAGCACTGAAGCTTATGTATGAGGGGTCCAATGAAGCAAAGGAGAATAAGAAGTATCTCCTGAAGTAGTAGTTTGAAAACTTCACCTTCAAAGTAGGTGAGACCGTGACTCAATAATACTTCAGGTATGTTGAGATTGTGGATACTCTAATGGATGTTGGAGTAACTCTTGAGAGCAGGGACATTGTGAGGAAGTTTATGTCCTCTCTTCCTAGACAATGGACACATTATTGTGTTGTTATCAAGAGGAATGAGAACCTTAAGACTCTTACTCTTACAAAGTTGTATGGTATTCTCAGTGGATACCAGATGAAGAAAAACATGCAAAACTCATCTAGTAACTCCAGCAATCAACTGAGTTCAGCCCTCCATGTGGTTGAATGGGAAAGCATTGAGCCACAACATCATCTTATATGCTACCCTGACAACTCACAAAAGCGTCCTTTCATCACCTTCCTAGAGACTCCAAGAGAAAGCTACACTAAAGGAAGTCCTTTCCTAGAGACAAGTTCTTCTCATGCCTTTGTCTCTTCTGATGAAACCACAGGCAACTTTCTCTTCACCCTTGAAGACCTGGACTGTAACCATCTAGATGATCTGGAGTACATGGAGATAGTCTAGTGATGGCTCTTCTCACTCACAGGGCCAAGAAGTTATACAAGAGGATAAGGAGGAAGTTTTCAAGCAATCCAGCCAGTGGAAAGTTTGGGCTCAATAAAAGCAAAGTAAAGTGTTACAACTGTAACCAGATGGGACACTTTACAAGGGAGTGTAAGGCACCAAGGACAAATGGTGGCCAAACACAAGCCAGATCAAACTACACTGATATAGCTCCCTAGAATGAGAAGCCAAAGCATCAAGCTGCAGTTGCTGTTGAAGAAGGAGGCTTTGACAGGAGCTTTCAGGTGGAAAATGCATCTCCAAACCAAGCACTCATGGAAGACCACGATGAAGCCAAGGTATTGGAACATCTTTGTACTCTTGAATGTATTACTAAAGTAAATAGATACAGGTCCTATAACTTAGAAATGAGATCTGATCTTGAGTCCTTAATTTTCTTAAAAGCTGATTTTAAAAGAGCTGAAAATCATTATAAACTAAAGATAGAGGACTTAGAGAAAACCATTTCAACTCTTAAACATGATCACACAAACTACAGGACTCAAATTAAAGACCTCATAACTAAGTTGACTGAATGCCAGACTGAGCTTGTGATCAGCAAAGCTAAGGCAAAATAATGTTCTCTTGAAGAAGAGACCTTCAAGAACTGAATATCCTCATCCTTGCATGCAAAAGTTTGTTATCAAAATAAGCAGCGACTGGGATCTAGTGAGATAGCTCCTCCACACATAATCTTGTCTGTAAGATCTCCTAGGTGTGGAACTTGTGAAGATGAGCTTCCCTGCAAGACCGGTTAAGGGCTTAACAATTACAACACAACAACACAAAGAGGAGATTAACTAAACTTGATCAAACAGTAAACAGGATTAACCAAGATAATGATGCAAAGAACACAAGTAATGATAAAGAGACAGAACAAGAGATTTGGGTTTCAAGGAGGCAGTATATTGCTTTCTCAAGTTCAATTACAAGTGTTACAAAGCATAAAGAAAGATACTAGAACTTGGAATACTTATACTACAACCTACAGCCGGCTATACTTTGAAAGCCAGCTGGATACAATTGACTAGACACAAACAAAATCAATTGTAGAATCAAAAGGCATATCTGCCTTTTGACCTTATGACTATGACATGCCATAGCTCACATCCTTATCTATTACAAAAAGGATAAAGTACATAAAGTAGAAAGTTACAGACTCAAGACCTCAATGTATAGTTACCAAAAGCATGGACCTTTTCACCAACTCATGTAAGTTGGTGACTTTACAGAGATGCAGCGGAAAGGTGTCCAGCTTTATGGAACAGTACGTCAGATAAAGCATGTTACTAAAAGTCTTCAGAAGAGATCTGTCTTCATAGGGTGAAGCTTCGAAAGACTTTTTCTCTGAGGCTTCGGAAGACTTCATGTTTGGCTTCGGAAGATATTGGTCTTGGCTTCAGAAGATTTTACACTTAGAATATTTCTAGTGTATGGTGTAAAACTTCCGAAGCATTTCTTCTTCAGTACTTAGTGCATTACTTGCAGAGAGACATTGGATGTTTTGGTTTGCATCAGACTTAAAGGAATCTTTATAAACTCCCCCTAGGCTGATGCTACCAAAACATTTAGAAGATCTTCAGATGTTAGTAGTCTTCAGCACAATCATGACCATACCCTTCTTCATTAGATGGTCAGGATCATTCAGACCTTCATAGTATCTTCTCATCTCAAAGAGATCATGCAGAGGTAAGTTGATTATGTCTTGCCATGTATAGACATTCTCAACACCTTGATCTCTGATTACATGCCATCTTTTTGGATTGGTAGAGAAGGTCCAGGATAAGATAGGTGTCTCAGCTGCCAGAGGAGCCACTTGCATTGGAATTGATTGGGCTGCCTCTTCATGCACTTCCTCAGGTTGATCAGACTCAGCCTGAGGTGTAGAGGTAGATGATTTAGGCTTCTTCTTCTTAGACTTTGGTTTAGAAGCCATCCTTTTCTTCCTCTTAGATGACTTTAACTGAGAAGACTGGTCTGCAGCACCTTGTTGATCATCCTTGTCTTTCTCAGTTGGGTGTTCCTCCCTCACAGGTTCAGAAGAAGAGGGAGTTTGACCCTGCTTTGGATCAGAAGATGAAGCTTGCTGAGGCTCAGCAGGAGGTCAGGGTTGAGGTGTCTCAGGTTGTTCAAACTTAACCTCCACTTCAGGAGGGACTTGACTTGGAAGAGAGTGTAAGTCAATCAGCTCACCACTCTTAATCTTCTGCTTGAGTACCCTTATATGCTCATCCATTATGGATAGAGACACAGGGCCAAGTCTCCTTCCGGAGAATCCATATAGCTTCAAGAAGCTCATCATCCGTTGTCTATCAGCAGACTTCTTCATACTCTTTTGGATGATGGCTCTTGACTTTGCAGCTTCTTCCCTTAGCTTCTTCTTAGTTGTCTTTCTCTCCTTGACTAACTCAAGCTCAAGTTGTTTTAAGTACTCAAACTCAACAAAGTCATAGGACAAGGGAAGAAGTGCATCTCATATGCCTGATAGAAGCCTGTGGCACTCAGGTAGTTGATCATTTTGATCCTATCTTCTTCTTTGTCTACCTGAGGTTCTTATGGAACCACATCTTCTTGTACAGGGCTTTCTTGAACTGGGGAGAGAGTGGGAGCATGCTTGTAGAGTCTTTTCTGTCTCTTCTCCTCTTTGAATTGGAGAAGTAACCTTGCATCCTCTTTATCTTTCATCTCTCTTGACACTTCCATGTCAGCCAGTTCATTTAGTTGTTCTAAGAGGAGAGAAATGATTTCATCAATGTCATAGTTCCTGGTCTGCAGATAAGTAATCCTGACTGCCCTTAACTCATCATCTTGAGTATTTGGTCTGGGGGCAGCCCTGATTGTAGCTTGCATAAAGCCTGAAGACCCAAAGGAACTTTCTCCCCTTAGCTTCCTTTTCCTCTCTCTCTCTTCCTCCTCAATTTCCTCAGGAGTCAAAATCCTTTTCCCTTTGTCACCCACAGACCTTTGTGACTCAGGGTGGATAGAGGTTTGGCCTTCATTGCTTGGTGTAGCATCCATGCTCTGGCTAGAGAGAGCCTGAGAAACACCTTCGCCAGCAGGTGTCTCAGAGGGAGTATGAATCTCTGCAGCAGTTGATGATGATGAGACAGGGGTCTCAGGTTCTGCCACTGGGCCTTCAGTCAAGGTTCCCCTATGAAACTAATCTTAGGGTCCACCTCAACATCCAGTTGACCGATGACATTGCCTGATTGCCTAAGTCTCCTTCTTAAACTGAACTCTGCCATGATTCTGTCTTGGATTCTTTGAGCCAATCTGTCATCCTGTCTTGATTTGCTTGGATTGACAAGTGGCATATTGACTAGACCCAATCTTTCATAAAAGTTCAAGCTTTGAAAGTCAAATACTTCTTGTTGCCCTTGAACTCTATGAAGGATAAGGGCTCTTCTATCAGCATCATACTTCCACCTTATGATGTAGTTTGAACTTCCTTGAGGTGGGGATGACACAGCCCTTGGTATACCTTCCTCAAAGAGACTCCTGATGATAGAGTCTATAGAATCCACATTAATGTGAACTTGAGGAAGTTGCTGAGAATGCACAATTGCAAGTGAGGATGGTGAGTCCTCTATGTCCATTCTCTGTGAAGAACTCCCAGGTTCTGTGGCTGCAATAACTTTCTCCCCCTTTTTGG
Source organism: Flaveria ramosissima (assembly GCA_025215565.1). Classification (NCBI taxonomy): domain Eukaryota; kingdom Viridiplantae; phylum Streptophyta; class Magnoliopsida; order Asterales; family Asteraceae; genus Flaveria; species Flaveria ramosissima. The sequence continues at coordinate 48,609,154 of CM046030.1, forward strand.
TAGCATCACCCACTTGCATAGGTGAGCTGGAGGATAAATCAATCACATCCACAGGTTCTTGTGTTCCTGGTTGAGCTCTTCTTAAAGGTCTCCCAGCTAGTTTTTCCTGAAGATATGAAATCTGAAGTTGGTGATCATTGACCCTATTTTGTAAGGTAGTCACCTGAGATTCAAGGTGACTGACCTTAGAGACTAAATAGGAGAATGTTTTTGACAGTTTTTGCACCTTTAGTCTCAAATTCCCCTCTTCTTCATCAGAAGAATCATTGGGGGATGAGATGACTGGACCAAAGTCCTCTCTCTCACCACCAGCTTGAGGTTCTTGGCTGCTGGTTTTCCTCTGCTCACTAGCAATCTCAGTTGAGATGTCAGTGGGCTGAGTTGCCATGGTTGAGGTCTTAATGATGTAATCACTTGCAGAAGTGAGAGCCTCTTCCATATGGAAATCCTAAACATGTTCAGAAGTGTCCACCTCAGTAATAGGTGACTGATGTGGGCTAGACTGAGGAGACTCAGAGGTACTCATCTCTCTTTGAGTAGGAGAAGAGAAGAGAGACTCATGATACTCACTGAGTCCTAAGTCTTCATCAGTATAGAAGGATAGGTTGGGAATGGGTTGATTTAGATCTAAAGGCTGGGGATGGTAACTATCCCCTGAAGGTTGTTCACTAGAGTGTTGAGACTCAGAGTGAAGGCTTAAGGCTGTTGGGCTTGTGAGCTCATTAGGGTGAGCATGAGGAACCTCAGCCCTGATAGTTGAAGAAATGGGAGCGGTTTGCTCCTCAGGGGAAGTGGGAGCTCTAGTGTCCACTTCCTCCTGTATATGTGAGTATATGGGGACCTGCACAGACTCAATAGCTTGAGCAGGAGTTCGTTTGGATTTTCTTTGGTAGGTGAGGGTTATTTGAGGCCTTTTTAATAGTAAGGAAGTAGAAGGTGTGGGTTCAACACTAGCGTGTGTTGCTAGGTTGTCACCTTGAGCAATGAGCTCTAACATTTTGGGGACAAGGGCTGTTTCTACCCCTGAGAAGCCTACAGTTGGCTTCTTCATGATTTTAAAGATGTCGGGCTTCATCTGTCCCAATTTAAGAATATTACCTGTTTCCCTCAACTGTGAGCCCGGTTCACAGTTAAGAATGTGTTGAACATATCTAGGAAACATGTAATACTCTAAGGAGTCCAAGTTTGCAAGTAAATTGGTATAAACAAATTGAGAGTACCTGAACTTGACCCCTTGAACCATTCCAGGCACTATGAAGGAGAGATCCTCAGGTATTTGGTCCCACCCTTCATGCTTGTTTGACAAGCTATGGATAACCACATGGAGCAGGTATTTCCACTGGGATGAGACCATTCCTTTCCTGAAGGTCTTTACAGAGAAATCTCCCTCATAGCCCATCTGCTCAAAGGAATGACTGACAGCTTCCTTTGGGAAGGACAACTCACCTTCTTCATCATCCAGCTGCAAATGATAGTTGATGATGGCCGGAGTGATGAAGATTGTCCTCCCTTGCACTGTGGCAGACAGTGCCTTTTCCGCATCCATAATGAGGTGAAATAGTTTGATAGAGTTAAGAATTGGCAAATCTTTGAGAAACTTTCATCTTTCTTAGAGCTTAACAGAGCAACCTGGTTGTGTTGCCTGTGAAGTTGCATGGAGAAATCTGGGTTGTTTCTGCGGTTAAGGTTGGCCATTTGAGAAGCTTAAGGTTGAAGAAAGGTAAAAAGCAAAGGCAGTTTTGGGAATTAGGTTTGAGGAATAGTGGAATTGAGGAAGATAGTGAGGAAGAGGGGGAACCATTGGGTATTGATGTGAAAAGGGATTTGAACCAAAGTTAATGAAAGAGGATAAACTTTGAAATCTGAAAGTCGGTCCCACCTCTGAAAAAGTAGTTTACTTTTGCTCAAAAAGTAGTTTTCTTGGAATTCGAAAAGCTTCCGAAGGTAAATTATCTTCGGAAGTTTTAATGAAAAAGCTTCCGAAGCTAAAATGACTTCGGAAGATTTTCCTGAGAGTCTTGAAAATTTTGCTTCGGAGGAGAAATAAACACTTGAATGCTTTGTATATGAAACAACAAAGCTTCCGAGAGTTAATTTTGCTTCGGAAGGAAAAAGTCCTTAAAAACAAATAATTGTCTGAGACAAGAATTTAAGCTTCGGAAGATAGATTTAGACTTCTTCCGAAGGTAAAATTTCTTAGACAGTTATTTATTTTGAAGACATGATTTTCTCCCGAAGGTAAAACTATATCTTCCGAAGGATCAGAAAATTTTCAAGAATCTGAGGGAAGTCTTCAAAAAGGATTTTATATCCAAAGAAAACATGAGCTTATGAAAGTGATGAACTAGACAACTTAGGACACACATATTTTAAGAAATAATTAGAATTAGTTTTAAGAAAAGATCTACTCAAAATTAATCATCCCAATAGCTGATATTAGATATTTAAATCTCTGTTCATCAAAAGCTTTTGTAAACAGATCAGCATATTGTTCATCTGTATAAACTTTGACTAGTTTAATTAATCCCTTTTCATAGTTATCTCTTATTAAATGATACCTGATATTGATGTGTTTGGTCCTTGAGTGTTGCACAGGGTTCTCAGTGATAGAGATAGCACTATTGTTGTCTATAAGGATAGGAGTCTCCTTGAAGTTAAATCCATAGTCCAGCATCTGATTTTGAATCCAAAGCACTTGAGCACAGAAGCTTGCAGCAACAATGTATTCAGCCTCAGCAGTTGATGCAGACACAATGGATTGTTTCTTGCTTTGCCATGAGACAACCCTTCCACCAAGGAATTGACATCCCCCAGATGTAGACTTTGCAGTCATGTTGCAACCACCATAATCACTATCTGTATAAGCATACAGATTGAAGTTAGGATTCGTTGGATACCATAAACCAAGTGTTGAGGCACTTTGAGGTATCTTAAAATCCTTTTGACAGTGATTAGGTGAGACATATTAGGGTTGGCTTGATATCTTGCACAAATACATGTAGCAAACATGATATCAGGCCTGCTAGCTGTAAGATACATAAGAGACCCAATCATAGCCCTGTATAAATGTTCATCTACACACTCCCCCTCAAGATCAGGTCTAAGGGAGTGGTTTCTGGCTATGGGTGTTAGCAATCTTACAATCAGTCATGGTGAACCTCTTGAGTATGTCCTGAACATACTTTGACTGACTTATGAAGATGCCATCTTCAACTTGCTTCACTTGAATTCCCAGAAAGAAATTGAGTTCTCCCATTGCACTCATTTCAAATCTGTCTTTCATCAGCTTCTCAAAGTCTTTGCAGAGCTTTGGATTAGTTGAACCAAAGATGATGTCATCTACATATACTTGAACTAGCAATAAGTCATTTCCCTGTCCTTTGATGAAGAGAGTTCCATCTATAGTACCTCTCCTGTATCCATGTTTACAAAGATACCCAGACAATGTCTCATACCACTTCCTGGGTGCCTGATGCAGCCCATAAAGAGCTTTGTCAAGCTTGCAGACATAATCAGGATGATCAGGATCTACAAAACCAGGTGGCTGTTTGACATAAACCTCTTCATCAATCACTCCATACAGAAAAGCACACTTTACATCAAGTTGAAAGACTTTGAAGTTCTTGGATGCAGCAAATGCCAGGAATATCCTAACAGCTTCTAATCTTGCTACAGGAGCAAAGACATCAGTGTAGTCAATCCCTTCTTCTTGTGTGTATCCTTGAACAACTAGTCTTGCCTTGTTCTTGATGATAATTCCTCTATCATCCTTCTTATTCCTAAAAACCCATTTGGTTCCAATGGTAGTCTTCCCATGAGGAAGAGGACAAAGGTTCCAAACTTTCTGCCTTTTGAATTGAAGCAACTCTTGTTGCATAGCTTCAACCCAACTTCCATCCTTTAGAGCTTCATCAACTTTCTTTGGCTCTATCTGGGATAAGAAACAAGAGTGAAGACAAACATTTGCTTCATGGGTTTGTCCTCTTGTTCTTACCCCTGTGACAACATCTCCAATGATGTTTGTGGTGGGGTGAGACTTGTGGATCCTTAGCTGAGGGATCACAGCAAGTTGCTGAGAAAGATCCAAATTTGAGAAATTTAGATCTGGCATAGATGATTCACCCTCCACATCACCACACTTATCAAGATTTACTTGATCCAATGAGTGTGTGACATCATTGATGTTGTCATCTATGGTGTGGTTATTAGCATCAAGAATTCCTGATCACTTTCACCATCACCATTGTTGTCTTCCACAATTGAGGTATCTTTATCTGGTTGTGGAGCCTCTGAGCTGGAATTTGAAGGCACCCCAGATGTATCAGCTGAATTTGTCATTGTAGTGCTGATAGAAACCTCATTTGCTGAAGTAGTTCCAACTGGAGCTGAAGATGTATGAGTTGAGGGTCTTCCTAGCTCAAATCTTGGATCAGGATCACCTGTATTTAAATTTTCTGCAGATCCTGAAACATTCTCACAAGATTTGTTAAAACAGTTGGTAACAAATCAAGATCAAATAGCCAATCAGGACCAGAACCAGCCACACAGGGTGTGTGTTCATTGAAAGTCACATTGGCTGACTCCTCAACAATTCTAGTTCTGAGATTGTATACTCTATAAGCCTTGGCTTGGGAAGAGTATCCAATGAAGTGTCCATCATCTGATTTCTCAGCAAACTTGGCAATTTGATCCTTGGTATTCAAGATGGTGCAGGGACATCCAAATGACCTGAGAAAACCAATGAAAGGTTTCTCTTGTGCCAAAGTTCATAAGGAGTCTTACCATGTGTCTTAACTACTAAAACTCTGTTTTGCACATAGCAAGCAGTATTTACTGCCTCTGCCCAGAAGGTGATGGGCAGTTTAGAGTCAGACAACATAGTTCTTGCAGCTTCAATTAGTGTCTTGTTTCTCCTCTCAGCAACTCCATTTTGCTGAGGAGTCCTGGGAGCACTATATTGTCTTGTAATACCTTTTTCATCACAAAATGTATCAAGGATTTGATTCTTGAATTCAGTCTCTTGATCACATCTTATGGTTTTGACCTTGTGATCACTTTGATTCTCAATTTTTAAGATGAAATTCTTCAAATCTCAGGGGTTTCATCCTTAGTTCTAAGAAAGAAAACCCAAGTGAATCTTGTAAAATCATCTGTGATCACCAAACAATAAGAGGTCCTTCCTAGACTCATTACACTGGTGGGGCCAAAGAGATCCATATGTAATAAGTGTAGGGAGTAGTGATAGAGTTCTTTTCCTTAGGCTTGTGAGATACCTTATGTTGCTTCCCTTTCAGGCATGCAACACAATGATCATCACTTGTAAACTCTTTCTTTGGCATTCCAGTTACCAAATCATGTTTAATTAGTTTATTCATGTTCTTAAAGTTTACATGGCACATTCTTTTATGCCATAGGAAAGACTCATCACTATTTGCTTTTGATAGAAAGCATGAAACTTCTCCAGAGGGAGATGTTTCTTGCAAATCCATCTTGTACATGTTTCCTTTCCTGGGGGCTCTGAGCAGGATGTGCTCATGAGGAATGACCACTCCAGGCTTGAGAACAATGCACTCATGCTCAGTAAAGAGCATGTTATGACTCTGATCACAAAATTAGGATACACTCAGAAGATTGTACCCAAGCTCCTTGACAAAGTTTACCTTTTCAATGCTGAGCTTACCATTTGTGACCTTGCCCCTTCCAGAAATGTAACCACCTTCATCTCCTCCAAAAGCAACTGGTCCTCCATCAAATCTCTCAAAGTTATGGAGTAGTGACCTATTGCCTGTCATGTGCCTGGAACAGCCACTATCAATTATCCAGACATTCCTGTTTGTCTTGAGCTGTTTCTGCACAAAGAAAATGATTAGTTACATTTGAAAACCCAAGCCTTACTTGTCTTGGGCTCACTAAGTACAATAGAAGGTAATGCAACAGTAATAGATCCTATGGTTGTGCTAGAGGGATCTTCAGCTGTTGTTGATGGAGAAACTTTAGTCACTTGGTCTTTCTTAGACTTCCACACCACCTTTGGAGTCTTGGACTTGACCTTCAAAACCTTGGAAGCTTTTGGGACTTCACAAGTTTTGATGACTGAACCTTCGGAAAATTCTGCAGTCACTGCAGCAGACTTCAGTGCTTCGGAAGAACTCCTTTCTTCCGAGACCAAATTTTCTTCCGAAGGTAATTTTCCATTTACCTTATTCTTTGATTTGGAGCTTCCAATGAAACAGATTTTCCTTCTGAAGCTTGAATCTTCTTGAAACTCTTTGAAGTTTTTGTATTGGTCATATGGACAGTACTTTTAGGATTATATGGACAATCCTTAGCAATGTGAGAGGTGCTTTCACACATGACACACAACATTTTCGTCTTCAAAAGAGTCTCCTTATGAGAGCAAGACTGACTTTGGTCACATCCCTTCTCCACCTTCATCTTTGTAGATGCTGAGACAGTTCTTTTGGGCTGTGAACTGTTCTTGGAGTTTGATGGTCCAGGCTGTGCAGCAGTGGTACACAGCAGATCAGTCTTCTTCTTGGTACTGAGATGATTTGAACAAGAACCAGAACTCTTAGCTGAGAAGTTTTGGTTGATGTCTTTAGCCTTTACTACTTTAAACCCTGCAGAGATAAAAACTTGTTTCTGCTTAGAGTCAAAAGTAGCCTTGATCTCTTGAGCCTTCTTTGCCTTTCTTTTGCTCTTCCTGATCAAGTTCTTTCTCTTTGACTTGGTTATCACAGTAGACTTCTTCTCCTCAGAAGGATAGTGGCCCTTAGTAGAATCCTCCTCTTCACTCTTCTCAGAGGAATTCTTCACTATCTCTTCTTCATCCTCTTCACTTATAGGATCTATGAGAGGAAGCTCATCTTCACAAGTTCCACACCTAGGAGATCTTACTGACAAGATTGTGTGTGGAGGAGCTATCTCATTTGATCCCACGTCCTGTCTATTTTGATAACACACTTTGTTGTGCAGGGATGAGGATATCATGTTCTTGAAGGTCTCTTCTTCAAGAACCCTCTTTTCTACCCTGGCTTTGCTGATCACAAGCTCAGCCTGGCACTCAGTCAGCTTAGTTATGAGATCTTGGATTTGAGTCCTAAAATCTGTATGTTCATGTTTTAGTAGTGAAATGGTTTTCTCTAAGTCCTTTATCTTTAGCTTATAATCATTTTCAGACTTTCTAAAATCAGATTTTAAAATGTTTAAGGACTCAAGATCAGATCTCATTTCCAAGTTATAGGACCTATATCTGTTAACTTTAGCAATGCATTCAGGAGTACAGAGATGTTTCAATACCTTGGCTTCATCATGATCTGCCATTAGTGCTTGGTTTGGAGAAGCATCTTCCACCTGTAAGCTCCAGTCAAAGACTCCTTCTTCAACAGCAACAGCAGCTTGTTGCTTTGGCTTCTCATTCTGAGGGGCTTTGTCAGTGTAGTTTGGTCTGGTTTGTGCTTGGCCACCATTTGTCTTAGGTGCCTTACACTCTCTAGCAAAGTGGCCCATCAAGTTACAGTTGTAACACTTGACTTTGCTTTTATCCAAGCCAAACTTTCCACTGGTTACATTGCTTGGAAACCTCCTTCCAGTTCTCTTGTAGAACTTCTTGGCTCTATGAGTGAGAAGAGCCATCTGCTGAACTATTTCCATATATTCCAGGTCATCTGGATGGATACAATCCAGGTCTTCAAGAGTGAAAAGAGAGTTACCACAACTTTCATCAGAAGACACAAAAGCTTGAGAAGAGCTTGTCTCTTGGAATGGGCTTCCTTGAGTGTAGTTCTCCCTAGGTGTCTTTGGGAAGGTGATGAAAGGACCCTTTGGTTAGTTGTCAGGGTAGCATATGAGATGATGTTAGGGTTCTATGCTATCCCTTTCAACCACATGCAGGGCTGAACCTATTTGATTGTTGGAGTTGCCAGATGACCCTTGCATGTTCATCTCCATCTGGTAGCCACTAAGAATCCCATATAACTTGTCAGAGTAAGAGTTTTGAGATTTTCAGTCCTCTTGATCACCACATAGTAGTGTGTCCATTGCCTAGGAAGTGAGGACATGAACTTCCTTACAATGTCTCTGTTTCCAAGAGGAACTCCTCCATCCACAAGGGTATCCACTATCTCAACATACCTAAAGTATTGTTGAGTCATGGTTTCACCTGTTTTGAAGGTGAAGTTTTCAAACTGCTGCTTCAGGAGATCCTTCTTGTTCTCCTTAGCTTCAGAGGAGCCTTCATACATCAGTTTTAGTGCATCCCACAGCTGTTTAGCTGTTTTGCACTTCTTGAAACCTCTGTACACAGAGTTTGGAAGGGCAGTTTGAAGAGCAGTCATGGCCTTTCTATCAATCTCTACTCTCTTCCTATCTTCATCAAAGTAGTTGGCCACATCTTTGGGGATCATACCAGCACCAGTAGCAGAAGGAGTGCTGGGTAGGAAAGGTCCATTTTCAACAGATTCCCACATTCTTGAGTCTAGAGACCTGATGAAACCTTCCATTCTCATACACCAGGTATCAAAGTCATCAAGAGTGATCAGTGGGGACTTGTTCATGGTTCCAGTCTCCATATTAGTCTTTGAAATGGATGCCATTTTGAAAGTTTAGTATTTGTGTGTGTGAGGGATCTTAAGATGGTGAGATCTTATATCAAGAGCCTGAAATGCTCTGATACCAATTGCAGGACCGGTTAAGGGCTTAACAATTACAACACAACAACACAAAGAGGTGATTAACTAAACTTGATCAAACAGTAAACTGGATTAACCAAGATAATGATGCAAAGAACACAAGTAATGATAAAGAGACAGAACAAGAGATTTGGGTTTCAAGGAGGCAGTATATTGCTTTCTCAAGTTCTATTAAAAGTGTTACAAAGCATAAAGAAAGATACTAGAACTTGGAATACTTATACTACAACCTACAGCCGGCTATACTTTGAAAGCAAGCTGGATACAATTGACTAGACACAAACAAAATCAATTGTAGAATCAAAAGGCAGATAAGGCATATCTGCCTTTTGACCTTGTGACTATGACATGCCATAGCTCACATCCTTATCTATTACAAAAAGGATAAAGTACATAAAGTAGAAAGTTACAGACTCAAGACCTCAATGTACAGTTACCAAAAGCATGAACCTTTTCACCAACTCATGTAAGTTGGTGACTTTACAGAGATGCAGTGGAAAGGTGTCCAGCTTTATGGAACAGTACATCAGATAAAACATGTTACTAAAAGTCTTCGGAAAAAATCTGTCTTCATAGGGTGAAGCTTCGGAAGACTTTGTCTCTGAGGCTTCGGAAGACTTCATGTTTGGCTTCGGAAGATATTGGTCTTGGCTTCGGAAGATTTTACACTTAGAATATTTCTAGTGTATGGTGTAAAACTTCCGAAGCATTTCTTCTTTAGTACTTAGTGCATTACTTGCAGAGAGACATTGGATGTTTTGGTTTGCATCAGACTTAAAGGAATCCTTACATTCCCCTTATAGACCTCTTGACTGAAAAGGATGAAAAGGAGATGGTGAAGAGTGACTCTGAGAAGAGTGAAGAAGAGCATTCGAAGAAGGGTCACCATGCCTCTGAGGAGAGCAAAGTTGTTGGGATGACCAAGTCCAAAAGAAAGAACTTGATTAGGAAGGCCAAAAGAAAGTCCAAGAAGGCTCAAGAGATCAAGGCCACCTCCAACTCTACACAGCAACAAATCTTCATCTCTGCAGAATTTGAGGTGGTTAAGGCTGAAGACACAAACTTGAACTCCAACAAAAAGAGTTCTAGTTCATGTCCAAATCATCCCATCATCAAGAAGAAGGCTGATCAGTTGTGCACCACTGCTGTACAACCTGAACCATCCAGCTCCAAAGGTAGTTCTATCCCCACAAGAATTGCCACAGCATCTGCAATGATGAAGATGAAGAAGGAAAGTGATCAAGTTCAGCCTTGTTCACAGAAGAAGACTCCTAGAAGGAAGAAAATGGATTGTGTTATGTGTGGGAGTATTTCTCATCTTGCTAAGGATTATGTTTACAATCCAAAGAGTACTCTCCACATGATCAAGAAAGAAACTTCTAAGAGTTTGGAGAAGAAGAAGCAAGCTTCAGAAGGAAAATCTTTTTCCTTCGAAAGCTCCAAAATGAAGAAGAAGACAAGTGGAAACTTGCCTTTGGAAGAAAATTTGGTCTCGGAAGAAAGGAATACTTCCGAAGCACTAAAGCCTGTTGCAGTGCAAGCAAGATCTTCTGAAGGTCCACTCATTAAAACTTTCAAAGTCAACAAAACTTCCAAAGTATTGATGGTCAAGACTAAGCTTCCAAAGGTGGTGTGGAAGACAAAGAAAGACTAAGTGGCTGAAAGTTCTTTATCAACATCAGCAAATGATCCTCCTAGCATGACTATAGGATCAATTACTATTGCATTGGCCTTAACTTCTTTTGATGATCCCAAGACCAATAAGGCTTGGGTTTCCAAATGTTACTAATCATCTATTTTATGCAGGAACAACTCAAGATAAACAAAAATGTATGGATCATTGACAGTGGCTATTCCAGGCACATGACAGGCAATAGGTTACTACTCCAAAAGTTTGAAAGAATTGATGGAGGACCAATTGCTTTTGGAGGAGATGCAGGAGGTTATATTAAAGGAAGGGGCAAGGTCAAAAATGGTAAACTCAGCATTGAGAAGGTAAACTTTGTCAAGGAGCTTGGGTACAATCTTCTGAGTGTATTCCAATTTTGTGATCAGAGTCATAACATGCTCTTTACTGAGCATGAGTGCATTGTTCTTAGGCCCGGGGTGGTCATCCCTTATGAGCATATCCTGCTCAGAGCCCCCAGGAAAGGGATCATGTACAAGATGGATTTGCAAGAAATATCTCCCTCAGGAGTAGTTTCATGCTTTCTATCTAAAGCAAATAGTGATGAGTCTTTCCCCTAGCATAAAAGAATGTGCCATGTAAACTTTAAAAATATGAATAAATTAATTAAAAATGATTTGATAACTAGAATACCAAAGAAAGAGTTTACAAGTGATGACCACTGTGTTGCATGCCTGAAAGGGAAGCAACACAAGATATCTCACAAGCCAAAGGAAAGAAAATCCATCACTAATCCCCTACACTTATTACATATGGATCTCTTTGGCCCCACCAGTGTAATGATTCTAGGAAGGACCTCTTATTGTTTGGTGATCACAGATGACTTTACAAGATTCATTTGGGTCTTCTTTTTTAGAACTAAGAATGAGACCCCTGAGATTCTGAAGATTTTCATCTTAAAGATTGAGAATCAATGTGATCACAAGGTCAAAACCATAAGATGTGATCAAGAAACTGAATTTAAGAACCAAATCCTTGATACATTTTGTGATGAAAAAGGTATTACAAGACATTATAATGCTCCCAGGACTCCTCAGCAAAATGGTGTTGTTGAGAGGAGAAACAAATCACTAATTGAAGTTGCAAGAACTATGTTGTCTGATTCTAAACTGCCCATTACCTTTTGGGCAGAGGCAATGAACAATGCTTGCTATGTGCAAAACAAAGTTTTAGTAGTTAAGACACATGGTAAGACTGCTTATGAACTTTGGCACAAGAGGAAACCTTTCATTGGTTTTCTCATGTCATTTGGATGTCCTTGCACCATCTTGAATACCAAAGATCAAATTGCCAAGTTTACTGATAAATCAGATGATGGACACTTTATTGGATACTCTTCTCAAGCTAAGGCTTATAGAGTATACAATCTTAGAACTAGAGTAGTTGAGGAGTCAGCCAATGTGACTTTCAATGAGCACATTCCCAGTGTGAAAGGTTCTGGTCCGGATTGGCTATTTGATCTTGATTTATTTACCAACTGTTTTAACAAATCTTGTGAGCATGTATCAGGATCCACAGATATACTACCTACATGTGATCCTGACCCAAGATTTAAGCTAAGAAGACCTTCAAGCTACACATCTTCAGCTCAGTGGTAAGTAATCCTGCAAATGAAGTTTCTACTAGCACATCAATCACAAATCCTGCTGATACTTTTAGGGTGCCTTCAAATTCCAGCTTAGAGGCATAAAACTCAGATGAAGGAGCTTCAAATGTTGAAGAAAATGATGGTGATTAAAGTGATCAATAATTTCTTGATGTTGATAACCACTCCATTGAAGACAACATCAATGATATCACACACTCATTGGATCAAGTAAATCATGATAAGTGTGTTGATATGGAGGGTGAATCTTCTTTGCCAGATCAAAATTTCTCTAAATTAGATCTGTCTAAGCAAGTTGATGTGATCCCTCAGCTAAGGATCCACAAGTCTCACCCTACCACAAACATTATTGAAGATGTTGATTCATGGGTAAGAACAAGAGGACAAACCCATGATGCAAATGTTTGTCTTCATTCTTGTTTCTTGTCCCAGATAGAGCCAAAGAAGATTGATGAGGCTCTAAAGGATGGAAGTTGGGTTGAAGCTATGCAAGAGGAGCTGCTTCAATTCAAAAGGCAAAAGGTTTGGAACCTATGTCCTCTTCCTCAAGGGAAGAGTACCATAGGAACCAAATGGGTGTTCTGGAATAAGAAAAATGATAGAGGACTTGTCATCAAGAACAAGGCAAGACTAGTTGTTCAAGGGTATACTCAAGAAGAAGGAATTGACTACACAAATGTTTTTACTCCTGTAGCAAGACTTGAAGCTAGCAGGAAATTCCTAGCTTTTGCTGCATCCAAGAACTTCAAGGTCTACCAACTTGATGTCAAGTGTGCTTTTCTCTGTGGGGTGATTGATGAAGAGGTGTGTGTCAGACAACCACATGGGTTTGCAGATCTTGATCATCCTGATTACGTCTACAGGCTTGATAAAGCTCTTTATGGGCTGCACCAAGCACCAAGGAAGTGGTATGAGACTCTATCTCAGTATCTCTGTCAGCATGGCTACAAAAGGGATACTATATGTAGATGACATTATCTTTGGGTCAACTAATCCAAAGCTCTGAAAAGACTTTGAGAAGCTGATGAAGGACAGGTTTGAAATGAGTGCCATGGGGGAACTCAATTTCTTTCTAGGAATTCAAGTGAAGTAAGTTGACAATTGCATCTTCATAAGTCAGTTAAAGTATGTACAAGACATACTTCAAATATTCAACATGACTGATTGTAAGGTTGCTGAGACACCCATAGCCAGAAACCACTCCCTTGGACCTGATCTTGAAGGGGAGTGTGTTGATGAGCATCTCTACAAGGCAATGATTGGGTCTCTTATGTATCTCACATCTAGCAGGCCTGATATCATGTTTGCTACCTGTATTTGTTCAAGATATCAAGCTAACCCTAAGATGTCACACCTAATCACTACCAAGAGAATTTTAAGATATCTCAAACGTGCTCCGTCACTTGGCTTTTGGTATCCAAAGAACTCTGACTTCAATTTGTATGCTTATACAGATAGTGATTATGGTGGCTACAACATGACTGCAAAGTCTACATCTGGGGGATGTCAATTTCTTGGTGGAAGGATAGTCTCTTGGCAATGCAAGAAACAATCTTGTGTGTCTGCACCAACTGCTGAAGTTGAATACATTGCTGCTGCAAGTTGTTGTGCTCAAGTGCTTTGGATTCAATCAAGTGCTTTGGATACAAAATCAGATGCTGGACTATGGACTCAACTTCAAGGAGAATCCCATCCACATAGACAACAACAGTGCTATCTCAATCACAGAAAATCTTGTGCAGCACTCAAGGACAAAGCACATCAGTATCAGGTATCATTTGATTAGAGATAACTATGAAAAAGGATTAATCGAACTAGTCAAAGTTAACACAAATGAACAATATGCTGATCTGTTCACCAAAGCTTTTGATTAACAGAGATTTAAATATCGTGTATCAGCTATTGGGATGATTAACTTTGAATAGCTTTTCCTAAAACTTAATCATATTATTTCTAAAACCTGTGTGTCCTAAGTTGTCTATTTTATCACCTTCATAAGCCCTTGTTCTCTTTGAAAAAAAAATCTTTTTGAAAGACATTCCTTATATTTTTCAAAATTTTGATCTTTTTATCCTTTGAAAGATTTATAATTACCTACGGAAGAAACTTATTTAGAAAACAAACAACTACTTCAGTAGTTTTACCTTCGGAAGAAATTTCTGAAATATCTTCCGAAGCTTAAAATTAACTCAAGTACTTCTATGTTCTCAAAGAACAATTTTCTTCCGAAATCAATTTACCTTCGGAAGTTTTTATTCTTCTTAGAATAAAAAACTCTGAGTAATAAATCTCTTCTGAAGCAAAATTCTCAAAAGCCTTTGGAATATCTTCCGAACTCAATTTGCCTTCGGAAGCTTTTCTTCAGAACTTCCGAAGCAAAATAACCTTCAGAAGATTATCCTCTTTTATTAACTTGTTGGACCAAAAGAACCAATGAGCCGGATCAGAAAAACCTTTAAGTCCCACAGACGTCACAACAACTACTGAAGTCCACAACAGCTGAAGACAACAACTGATTACAAAGTCTGAAGACACAAGTGCTGAAGACAAAGTCTGAAGACAAGTGCTGAAGACAAAGTCTGAAGACAAGTGCTGAAGACAAAGTCTGAAGACAAGTGCTGAAGACAAAGTATCAGACGTTGTCACAACAGCTGAAGAGGACTTCTTCAGTAGTTGTGACGGTTTGCTTTCAGTAGTTTTATATTTTCTCTTTTCAGTAGTTTTGTAAAACGACTGAAGAGTTTGTTCTTCAGTCGTTGTAGTATCAGTAGTTTCTTTTCAATTGTTTCATGTTTTATACTTAGCACTCTGACATGTTCTCAGTAGTTGTGAACATTTCAGTAGTTTATTAAGAATCAGTTATTTTTGTACTAGATCTGCTAGTAATCACCATCCCGTGATTACAGCAGTGATTGCACTCTATATAAGGAGTGCCAACCTTATTGTAACTGTGAATGATTTAGCAATAATATTGGGCATTATTGAAACATTCCTAATCACAGAAAAATATTCTCTCGCATTTGTTTACAAGTAACAAACTCTTGCTATAATTTGACTAATTCTTCTCTTCATTCCGCTGCATTACACTCTAATACTTCAAACTTGTGATCGTTGATCCTGTCAAATGGTATCAGAGCAGGTTAATCATTGATCGATCTAATAATTGATCATTGAAACTGCTCTTCAAGATCCAAGTTTGAGTGAATTAGCATTCTTTTGCAAGAAACTGTTATAGAGATTGAATTTTCTGTGCTTTTAATCATTCATCCTGAGACTTATTCTTGGTTTTCATTGAGTTTGTTGTGGTGTGTCTAAATTTTTGCTTGAATAAAATTGTTTTTAGTTTCAAAATGACTACTCCTTCCAATGATCCTCACAATACTGGTTCCTCAACCAAGCCTCCAATGCTGGTTAGGAATGAGTATAACATATGGCAACGTCGTATGCTCCATCACCTGTCTGTTAACAGCTCAGGTTGTTGGACATCAGTGGTACATGGTCCACACAAGCCTATGGTGAATAACCCGGAAACCAATCAAATGGTTCCGAAGAGGAAGGATCAATACTCAGATGAGGATAAGAAATTGTTTGAGATAGATGCAAAAGCTCATGGAATTCTGGCCATGGCACTACCCAATGAAATTTATTCTGGGCTAATGCATTATGAATCTGCCCATGACCTCTGGAATGCCTTGAAAGAACAATTTGGAGGAACAGATGAGGTCTTGGCAAATAATAGAGAGATCCTTGCCCAACAATATGAGACATTCTCTCATAGGAAGGGTGAGACACTAACTCAACAGTTTGAGCGGTTCTCTTGTTTGATCTCTGAATTGAAAATGGTCAAACATGAGTATACTAATATTCAGATGAATAACAGATTTCTCAGATCACTGCCTGAGAGATGGGATACATATACCATTGTCCTACGCTCCAGTGCAAATTTGGACAAACTATCTCTCACCCAACTTCATGGGAAATTGCTCACATTTGAGAGAGAGATAGAACAAAAGAGAAAACTGTCTTCATCTGGTAAGCTCACTGAGGACTTTGTACCAGGCAACACTGCTCTGGTTAGTCATGAGTCAGAATATGCTTCATCTGAATGCCAGTATGATGAGCATATTGATTTCTCTTCAAACATTTCTGATTCAGCATTTGTGAGTGTTGATAGTCAATTTTCTGGGTGTAATAATGACAATCTATGCTTCATCATGGATGATCTCAAGGGGATTGCTGATGATGACTTAGAAGAGATGGATATTTTGAGCCAAATGGCCTTGATAAATATCAGATCTCAGAAGTTCTACAAAAGAACTGGAAGAAAGTTCCCAGGACTCTCTGGCAAAACCAAAGTTGGTTTTGACAAGAGTAAGTTGAGGTGTCACAGATGCCAAAGGCTTGGACACTTTGCTAGAGAATGTAGATCATCTGGATCTAATTCTCTGCACCTTTTGTGACTTTTCCTAGCAATAGTCAACAAAACAAAGGGCAACATCCTGTCAATTCTAGTCATCAGTCTCAACTACAATCTCCTGCATATTTTGTTCCTCAGGGTCAAATGCCTTATCCTTACCCGTGTTATTACATGCCACAAACCAGTCAAGTTCAAGCTCCTATGGTACCACAACCTCATGCACTTCCAGAACCTCAACCATCTCATCAACCCCCTCAACCTCAACAACATAGCTTCTTCACCCCAGAAGTTGTTGATTGGAGCAGCTTGCCAGATGACATGTCTGGTCATGAACAACTGTTCACAAGTGCTGATCAACATGGTGGTGATAGTCCTTTTGGAAATCTGGCACTTATGGCTCTGGAATCAACTGAGGGTTCCTGCTCAACTGCATCATCTTCACAGGTAACTCAGGTATCTTCAGAGGCCAAAGCCAAGTTATGTTCTGAATCTTGCATTGCTGCCTTTGTCTCTATTAGAGAGGCAAATGTAGCATTAATAAATGAAAAACTTGAGTTTGAGAAAACAATTTCCAAAAGACAAGCTGAGTATGAGTCTGCTCTTAATAGTAAAAATGATGAGATTTATAAGCTTAAATGCCAATTAAATGATGAAAAGGCTAAGCTAGAGGTTATTCTGGAGGACCAGAAAAGTCTTAAAGAAACCCTTGCAGTCACCCAAGTAGAGTGTGATCGATGGGTGCAATCATGCAAAGGTTTTGAGATGCTTCTTAGTAAGCAATCAGCTTCCAATGTGAAGTTTGGCATTGGTTATAATCACACTGCTCCTCCTACAGATTTTGCTCCAAGAGTAGAGGTGAAATCTGATGGAGAAAGCAATAACCAATCCACCTCATCATGTGATTCACTTTCTGATAAAGCATCATCAAAAGTTGAAGTCAGCAATAAGCCCTCTCAGAACCTATCAGCTAATGTTGATAGTTCAATTGCTGACACTCACATGATCAAAGAGTTGGTCAACTCAGGAGTTATTTCTGAAAGTCCTGAAAGGACTGGAGAGCAAGATTTAACTCCTGAAGTTCAAGCTCCAACTACTGACAGCACTGAAAAGAAGAAAACTGTCAGTAGAAAGAGTTTGAAGACTACTAAAGAGGAAGTCAAGAAAGCAAATAGTGCTTCCAAAGTACTGAAGAGCAAGTCTTCAGTAGTTTCATCCTCTTTAGTTGATGATCAACATAAGATGAAAAAGAAACCATGTGAAGTATGTGGTTTGTTTAATCATCTCACTGATGATTGTTGGTACAAAAGAGGATCCAAACTCAAACATAAAGATGAAATTAAAGAGAAAATGGTTAAAATGAAAAATGAGTTTAAAGCCACATTTGTACCAGCAACATCAAATCCTGTAATCCTTAAGTCCAAAAAGAAATCCAAAAGGAAGGGGTTAAACAGGTAACTCAGCTGGTTATGATGGTTCAACATCTATTGGGAAGAGTCAACCAATTAGATGTTCCTATGTTGAATCCACAGAAAAGGAGGTCCAAGCCAAAGGATTCCTCTTTTCCACCATCTTCTTCCTCTCAAGCTGTTATTTCTAGCAAACTTGTTAGTCCACCATCTGTTGATGTGAATAGGCCCAAAACCAAAAAGGTTTGGGTCTCAAAATCTAACTAATTTGCTTTGTTCTGCAGGGTTCTTCAACATGCCACAGAGGCATCTGGTATGTAGACAGTGGAGGATCCATGCATATGACAGGAAACAGATCACTTCTTAATGACTACTCTCAAGGAAGGAAGGGATTTGTATCTTTTGGCAATGATGCAAAGGGTTACATCATCGGCAAAGGCTTTGTTTCCAATGGGGAAATAAAGTTTGATGATGTTAACCATGTGGAAAATCTCAAGTACAACCTCTTGAGTGTCAGTCAAATGTGTGACAAAGGCCATGTTGCTCTTTTCACAAGTCAGAACTGCCGGATTCTGTCATCCAAAGTTCTGAGTTTGATTGACAAGGTGTTGGATAAACACACTCTCCTTAAGGCCAACAGGACAGGAAGAGTGTATGCCTTAGATCTTTCTAAGAAAATAGATCTCAAAGGCCATCCTTGCCTATTTTCCAAGGCTTCCCCTCAAGAATCTACACTATGGCATAGAAGGCTGGGTCATGTTAATCTCAAAAACATAAATCAGCTGATTAACCATGGTTTAGTAAGGGGATTGCCTATGAAGGAGTTTAAATGTGAAGATGACTGCACTGCTTGTCTAAAAGGAAAACAGCACAAAGTTTCATTTCCTTCCATAGAAGAACCTAAGTCCACAGCCTGCTTACAGCTTCTTCACATGGATCTCTTTGGTCCTGTGAGAGTGATGAGTATGGCTAAGAAGAAATACTGTCTAGTAATTGTGGATGATTACTCCAGATTTGTATGGACTTTCTTTTTGCATTCAAAGGATGAAGCACCTCAGAAGATTATCAACTTTGTGTTGTATGTTGAGAAGCAGTATTCCCTCTCAGTCAAGTGTATTAGAAGTGATAATGGAACTGAATTTAGAAACAATACACTTGATGAGTTCTACCTCTCAAAGGGAATCAAGAGGCATTTTAGCATTCCAAGAACTCCTGAACAAAATGGAGTAGTGGAGAGAAAGAACAGGACCCTTATTGAAGCTGCAAGGTCCATGTTGGCTGACTCTGGATTGCCAATGACTTTTTGGGCTGAAGCTATCAATACTGCTTGTTATGTACAAAATAGAGCTCTAGTGAATAAGAGGTTGATGAAAACTCCATATGAAGTTCTTCATCATTTGGCCCCTCTAATTTCATTCTTTAGAGCTTTTGGATGTCCTTGTTTCATTCTCAACACAAGGGATCAACTCCAAAAATTTGATTCTAAGGTGGATGCAGGATATTTTGTTGGTTATTCATCAACTTGCAAAGCATACAGAGTCTTCAACTGTAGAACAAAGATGGTTGAAGAGACTCTACATGTTAAGTTTAATGAATCTCCAAAGGACAAGATTCCACAAAATCCTGTGGAGATATTTGATTTGGACATACTACAATATGCTCCTCATCAAACTCCTGCTGTTGCTCATGTCAACAGTTCTCCACCTGGTGGTACTGCTGGTGCTGATGATGATGATAGTAGTACTCACCTCTTCAGATTTACTGATCAACTGCCTGATTCAGCTAGACCTGATGTTCCTGCAGCTCCAGCAGCACAATCCACAACAAATGCTGATGAGATTTCTACAACTTCAACTTCCTTTGAACTACCATCAACTGATTGGTTTCAAGGAAATTCTTCACCATCACCATCTGTTGCTGCTGAGCCTGCTACAAACACTTGCACTGATCTCATTGTGTATCAAGATCTGAAGAATCACCCTATGTCTCAAATCATTGGTGATATCACTGCTGGAGTATCAACAAGAAGTCAATTGTCAAATTTCTGCTTCTATGCTCTCTTCATTAGTCAGCAAGAGCCAAAGAATTATCACATTGCATTAAAGGACAATGGATGGGTTGATGCCATGCAGCTTGAGCTTCTTCAGTTCAAGAAACAACAAGTGTGGGAACTTGTTCCTCTACCTCCAGGTAAGTGTGCAATAGGCACTAAATGGGTGTTTAGGAATAAGACTGATGAAAATGGGCTTATTGTTAAGAACAAGGCCAGACTGGTGGTTCAGGGGTTTGCACAAGAAGAAGGTATTGATTATGATGAAACCTTTGCTCCTGTAGCCAGACTGGAAGCAATTCGATTGTTTTTAGCTATGCTGCTTATCAAAATCTTAAAGTTTTTCAAATGGATGTCAAAAGTGCTTTTCTGTATGGGAAAATTAAAGAAGAGGTTTATGTATGTCAACCACCAGGTTTTGAGGACAACAAACATCCTAATTGGGTGTATAAGCTTGATAAGGCTCTTTATGGGTTGAAACAAGCTCCTAGGGCCTGGTATGAGACATTATCAAACTTTCTTCTTGAAAATAATTTTACTAGAGGCACCATAGATAAAACTTTGTTCATTAAGAAAGCAGGGCAGCATAATCTACTTGTTCAAATTTATGTAGATGATATTATTTTTGCATCCTCTGATCCACAGTTGTGTGATGACTTTACAAAGCTGATGCAACAAAAGTTTGAAATGAGTGCAATGGGGGAATTACAATTCTTTCTGGGTTTGCAAATCAAACAAAAGGCTGATGGAATTTTCATTCATCAGTCCAAATATACAAAAAATCTTTTGGAAAAATTTGATTTACAAAATTGTAAACCCTGTTCTACTCCCATGTGCAACACCACACAACTGGATACAGATCAGAAAGGTAAAGTGGTTGATGAAACACTTTACAGATGTATGATTGGGTCCTTGATGTACCTAACAGCTTCTAGACCAGATATTATGTTTGCTACATGTGTTTGTGCTAGATTTCAGGCTGCACCTAAGGAGTCTCATTTGATTGCAGTCAAGAGGATCTTTAGATATTTGCAAGGCACTCCATCTCTAGGTTTATGGTATTCTACTAGACATTCTGGTAAATTAGTTGCTTTTTCTGACAGTGACTATGCAGGGTGTAAGTTGACCAGGAAATCAACTTCTGGTGGATGCCAATTCCTAGGCAACTGTTTGATTTCTTGGCAGAGTAAGAAACAAACCTCAGTTGCTACATCAACTGCTGAAGCCGAGTACATTGCTGCTGCAAGTTGTACATCTCAGGTATTATGGCTTCAAAACCAATTATTGGATTATGGCATAACTGAGACTAAGACTCCATTGTTAATGGACAGTTCTTCAGCTCTTTGTATTGTCAAGAATCCTGTCCAGCACTCTAGGACTAAACATATTGAAATCAGACATCACTTTATTAGAGATTGTTTTGAAAAAGGTCTGATTGATCCAAAATTTGTTCCTAGTGCTGATGAGCTTGCAGACATTTTTACTAAGCCTTTGGATAGTTCAACCTTCCACAACCTGGTGTTAAGGCTTGGTATGCTGCAGCTAGAATAAGTGACAACTACCGATAATCTCAGTAATAAATACTGATGATCATTGGTAACCATGTCATATATAAGTACTTCATTTGTTAAAACAGCTGATGTAGTTATAACAGCTGATGAAATCACAACAGCTGATGTAACTACAACTGCTGATGTCAGAAATGCAGATAAGTACTGATGACCAATGAAACAAAACTCGGATTTAAATGTGGAGGTCAGACTGAAACAGCTGAAAAGCTAAGAATTGACGACAACAGCTGATGAGTAATTTCTCTTCAGTTGTTTTTACAACTGCTGTTTCTAAACAACTGAAGCCACAGCTATGTCTTCAGTAGTTTACAACTACTGAAGACTACCACTAAGTCTTCAGCTGTTTACACCAACTGATGACAAAACCACTGTCTTCAGTAGTTACATAACTACTGATGACAAACACCATGTCCTCAGTTGTTTCACCACCTGAAGTCGGAATTGTCCTCAGTAGTTTTATAACTACTGAAGACTAAATCAAAGACTTCAGCTGTTTCAATGTCTGACGGTTAAAACCAAGTCTTCAGTTTTTTATAACAACTGATGATCACACCAATACGGTCAGTCATTTCAACCTCTAAAAGTTAATGCCACATCATCACCAGTCTCACCAAATGATGACTCACCAAAACCTTCAGTCTGCTCATAACCCTACCCTATAAATCCCTTATCTCACCAGAGTTATGACACAGAGTCACTTCATTCGTTTGTCCATAGCCAAAAGGTGGTCATCAATCCAGAGATTCTTCGCCAAACCCTCAATCTGGATGATGCCACTTTCCCGACTAGCTATCCAAAGGGCACCACTGATCTATCATTTGCCCACCATGGATACGAAGGCAACCTGAGTGCCTCTACCATATTGAAGAAACATTTCCAGGATGCTGAACGGCTTATCTTTCATATGGTAAATGTCTGCCTGGCTCCAAAGACTTCATCATGGGATCAAATGTCCACAAGGTGGCAACAGGTATTGTACTCTATCCTTGAGCAACAACCTTTAAATTTTTCTGAAATATTATTCTTAGAGCTCAAGGATATGGCCCAAAAACAACTTTCTAACCGTTGGATATTATATCCTCGGTTTATAATGGCCATAATTGAAAACCAGCTTCAAGCTGAGGGACTTGTTGGCCTGGGAGTCCCTGCTATGGCTGTATTGCCTGAAGTATACTCCCGGCACAACTCTGACCAATCACTCAAAATGGCTGCCAAGCTGCGCAAACCCACGCAGCTGGAACCCACAGCCACCACCACAAAATCCAAAGTCCCCACCAAACCAAAAACAAAACGAACCAAAACAGCTATTCAGGAAGATGAGTCCCCTGAAGATGCTCCTGTACCACCAAGACAGGATATACTTACTGGTGTAAACCCCCCAGTAGTATCAGAGACTCACCCAGCCACAGCCGCTCAGGATTCCTCTCAAAAGGAACCTGAAGCAACCAAAGAAGGGGTACCCACAAATCTGGAATCTTCCTCATTTGAGGAGATTGCCATTGAAACTCACCATTCTCCCCAGGTGCATAATACCCTATCTCCTCATGAAAATGCCCCCCAAAGTCCAACACTTATAATTGCAAATGTGCTGACTCAGCTGCATGCCTCTCCTCCTCCCCGACAACCACCTAAAGGGAAAACCACAGATATTGAGGTAGAGGATCAACATGCTTCTGACAACCCACAGCACAGGGGTTTAAATGTTCAGTCTCCTAGTGTAGATACGGAGACAAGAATATCTGGTGAGGCTGCCACCTCTTCTGCATCAGCACATGATCAGACTGAGGCTGGTAACATGGCTAAGACCTCATCAGAGGCAACAGCTGATGAAGGACATCGTCCTGAGGCTGGAAGTCCCCAGTTCCAAGAAAAAGGGGCACATGCTACATCTGGTCTACACCCAGAGCATGTACATCTTGCTACTAGCAGGAGGTCAGGTGATTCAGCATCTGCTGATGATGACCTGGGCTTCTTTTATGATGTTCTAGCCCAGAACACAATTCTTGAGGAAGAAGTCAGTAGACTACAAAGACTACTTGACCAATTCTCTCAAGAAGCAAGTCCATCTGATACCACCATACACCCACAGATGGCACCTTCACCTGAAGGTCTCCTAAACACTCAGCCACTAAAAACATTCAATCCACCAGCCTCTACTTCTGGCACTGTTTCTCAGGGACAGAACCCCTCTGAGCAAACAGCTGCTATATTCCACAAATCCCTACCTCTCATCACCCCAATGATCACCGACATTGTGATCAAAACCTTGGATGACAAACTTCCCTCAATCATACAGCCACTGGTGGAGGAGATTGTGAGCACAAGGCTTTCTACTACTCAAACCCTTGCAACCAATGCAACCAAAAAGGGGGAGAGTCAGTCAGTGAAAGACAAAGGGAAGCGCATATTGATAGAGAGAGAACAGGAGGAAGAAGAGGTTGTTGTGAAAGAGACTGAGAAGGAGAAAGAGTATGTGAAGGGAGCTGACACTGATCAAGTGAGTGAAAGTCACAAAGACTTTCACATCACATATAAGAAGAGGAAGATTGAAAGAAAAGAAAAAGAACTCCAACTTGATGAGATGGTCAAAATGGCGGATGCTACACATAGTAAATCTATGGACTCCATTATTGACCAACTATACAGACAAGGGTTCGATACTGCACAGCTTGACTCAGAGATTAGAAGACTTGAAGTTGAAGAAATTAACTCAAGATGGGCAAGTTATGATGTGCTAGAAAGAGAAAGACTGGAGATCATGATCAGATTCATTGCAAAGTATCTTGGAAGATCATTGATAGAGATTAAGTCATGGACCAGGGACAGTATCTTGGCAATAACCACCAAGATCTGTACGTCTGAAGCATACACAAAGGGATTAGTGATTGAAGCATTAAATGAAGCAGGTGCTGGAAACAGAAACGAACTAGCAAAATACTCCAAAGCCTCACTCATTACAAGAATGCTAGAACAACCTGCAAAACCTACCACTTCAAAATCACCACTACCACAACCCATTAAACCAACTCCTTTACCCTCAAAACCAACAGCCGATGATGCATCCAAGAAGAAGAAGAGAAGGATGTTGAGGCTAGAAGAAGAAGAAGAAGAGGATGATGAGGAAGAAGATAGGCTGCCTCTTTCTGCAGTCCTAACTTTGCCTAAAGCCAAATCTATGCCCATCACTCCCACCTCACAGATGGAAACTGTGAGAGTAAAGATCGAAGAAGAGCAACTGCAAAGGCTTCATGATGAGGAGATGCTAAAGAGTATAGATAAAACTTATGCTGCTTCTTCATCAATAATAAGTATGAAGAAAGAAGCTCTGAGACTGTACACCCTTGCCAACACATTTCAATATCAAAAGGAAAAGGTGAGGATGTGGCCTGATCCTAGGGTGGCTCACAGAATTGTGAAGAAGGACATTCCTGCACGATACAAGGGCCAGATAAAAGGATCGTAGATGAAGAGATCACAGTGGTCCTTGTAGTATCACCCTGGGAGATTGTAGAAGACTTCAAGAAGGCTTATGAGACTAAACAGCCTCCCCAAAAGATGTTAGAAAACAGAGTAATCAAGAAGGGGTTAGTCTACAAGAAGCTTGAGAACTTCAAACAAAATGAGCTCAGTCTGTTACTTGAAGGTAATCACCCAGATGAGTTTGCCTACAGACAGATCACAACAGTTGAGCTCAAAAATGGCAAACAGGCCAAATACATCTCAGAGCTGTATGGGCGTGAAGGATTGTTCGATGGTGAACCAGAGAATCTTACTATGGAAGAACAAATCATGTTTCTCAGAGCATACACCAGAGAATCCTACAGGCTTATACATGGGAAGTGAGTTTCATGGATGGGGGAACAGCTCAGTGTCCAATTCCCCAATACAGAGCTCCCATCCACACTTTGCCAACCAAATCATCAGAGACTTACTTCCAGGCCGGTACTTATATGGGTCATCTTCTCAACTGATCAAGAAGGAAAAAGACCATCCATTTTGCCAACAATAAGTGGGACCTCAATAAAGTTAAAGGTTTTGGCTGCATTGGTTCAGGGGGAGTTTGTTGGACCAAAAGAACCAATGAGCCGGATCAGAAAAACCTTTAAGTCCCACAGACGTCACAACAACTACTGAAGTCCACAACAGCTGAAGACAACAACTGATTACAAAGTCTGAAGACACAAGTGCTGAAGACAAAGTCTGAAGACAAGTGCTGAAGACAAAGTCTGAAGACAAGTGCTGAAGACAAAGTCTGAAGACAAGTGCTGAAGACAAAGTATCAGACGTTGTCACAACAGCTGAAGAGGACTTCTTCAGTAGTTGTGACGGTTTGCTTTCAGTAGTTTTATATTTTCTCTTTTCAGTAGTTTTGTAAAACGACTGAAGAGTTTGTTCTTCAGTCGTTGTAGTATCAGTAGTTTCTTTTCAGTTGTTTCATGTTTTATACTTAGCACTCTGACATGTTCTCAGTAGTTGTGAACATTTCAGTAGTTTATTAAGAATCAGTTATTTTTGTACTAGATCTGCTAGTAATCACCATCCCGTGATTACAGCAGTGATTGCACTCTATATAAGGAGTGCCAACCTTATTGTAACTGTGAATGATTTAGCAATAATATTGGGCATTATTGAAACATTCCTAATCACAGAAAAATATTCTCTCGCATTTGTTTACAAGTAACAAACTCTTGCTATAATTTGACTAATTCTTCTCTTCATTCCGCTGCATTACATTCTAATACTTCAAACTTGTGATCGTTGATCCTGTCATAACTTTTTCTCAAATCCTTTTCACATAAATACCCAACGGTTCCCCCCTCTTTCACTATCTTCTTCATCTGCATTATTCCTCTAACCTAAATTCACTCAAACCGCCTTTGCTCTTCAACTTCCTTCACCCTTAAGCTTCTCAAAATGGCCAACCTGAACCGTAGAAACAACCCTGACTTCTCCTTGCAACTTCACATACAACACAATCAGGTTGCTATGTTAAACTCTGAGAAAGATGCTAGTTTCTCAGAGGTTTGCCATTTTCTGGCTTTATCCAACTACTTCACCTTTCTAACTATTGATCCTACTCTCTATGAGGATCATTTGCTTTAATTTTGGAAGACCTGCCAAGAGGTCATCATGGATGGGGAGAAGGCACTATCTGCCACAGTGCAGGGGAGGACAATCTTCATCACTCTGGCCATCATCAACACTCATCTTCAGCTGGATGATGAAGAAGGTGAGTTGTATTTCCCAAAGGAAGCTGTTAATCATTCCTTTGTGCAGATGGGCTATGAGGGAGATTTCTCTGTAAAGACCTTTAGGAATGGAAATGTCTCATCCCAGTGGAAATATATGCTACATATGGTTATCCACAGCATGTCAAACAAGCATGGAGGGTGAGACCAGATTCTTGAGGATCTCTCCTTCATATTGCATGGAATGGTTCAAGGGCTCAAGTTCAGGTACTCTCAGTTTGTTTACACAAATTTGCTTGCTAACTTGGACTCCTTAGAGTATTACATGTTTCCTAGATATGTTCAATACATTCTTAATTGTGAATTGGGCTCACCGTTGAGGGAAACAGGTAATATTCTTAAATTGGGACAGATGAAGCCCGACATCTTTAAAATCATGAAGAAGCCGACTGTAGGCTTCTCACGGGTAGAAACAGCCCTTGTCCCCAAAATGTTAGAGCTCATTGCTCAAGGTGAGAACCTAGCAACACAAGCTAGTGTTGAACCCACACCTTCTACCTCTCAACCACCAAAAAGACCACAAATCACCCTCACCTACCAAAGAAAATCCAAACGAACCCCTGCTCAAGCTATTGAGCTTGTGCAGGCCCCCATATACTCACCCATACAGGAGGAAGTGGATACTAGAGCTCCCACTTCCCCTGAGGAGAAAACCACTCCCATTTCTTAAAAAAATCAGTGCCGTAATTCCTCATACTCAGCCTGATGAGCTCACTAACCTAACTGCCTTAAGCCTTCACTCTGAGTCTCAACACTCAAGTGAACAACCTTCAGAGGACAGTTACCATCCCCAGCCTTTAGACTTAAATCAACCCATTCCTAACCTTGAATTTTATACTGATGAAGACTTAGGTTTCAGTGAGTACCATGAGTCTCTCTACCCTTCCCCTACTCAAAGTGAGAGGAGTGCTCTTGAGTCTCCTATGTCTAGCCCACATCAGTCACCCATTACTGAGGTGGACCTCTCTGAACCTATTAAAGAGATCCATATGGAAGAGGCTCTCACTTTTGCAAGTGACTACATCATTAAGACCTCAACCATGGCAACTCAGCCCATTGACACTTCAACTAAGGCTGTCAATGAGCAGAGGAAATCCAGCAGCCAAGAACTTGAAGCTGGTGGTGAGAGTGAGGACTTTGGTCCAATTCTCTCATCCACCAATGATTCTTCTGATAAAGATGAGGGGAACTTGAGACTAAAAGTGCAAAAACTGTCAAAAACATGCACCTATTTAGTCTCTAAGATTAGTCACCTTGAATCTCAGGTGACTACCTTGCAAAACAGGGTCAATGATTAGCAACTTGAGATATCTTATCTCAGGAAAAAACTAGCTGGGAGACCTTTAAGGAGAGATCAACCAGGACTACAAGAACATGTGGATGTGATTGACTTAACTCCTAGCTCACCTATGCAAGAGGGTGATGCTACCAAAAAGGGGGAGAAAGTCACTGCAATCACAGAACCTGGGAGTTCTTAAGGAAGTATGGACATTGAGGACTCATCATTCTCACTTGCATTGAGGACACGCTAGACTCCTTCATTCAGAGTCTCTTTGAGGAAGGCATTCCACGGGCTATATCATCCCCACCCCAAGAATCTTCAAACTACATCATTGGGTAGAGGTATGATGCTGACAGAAGAGCCCTCATTCTTCAAAGAGTTCAAGGGCAGCATGATGTATTCAACTTTCAAACCTTGAACTACTATGAAGGTCTTGACCTGATCAACATACCACTTTTCAACCCAAGTCAATCTAGACAAGCTGGCAGGCTGGAACAAAGGATTCAAGATAGAATTACTGAAGAGTTCAGCCTAAGAAGGAGACAAAGGCAATTAGGTAATGTCATTGGTCAACTGGATGTTGAGGCAGACCCTAAGATTAGCTTCAAAGGGAAAAACCTTGACTAAAAGCCCAGTGATAAGCTTGAGAGCCCTGTCACACCAACAACTACTTCAGCAATTCATTCCCTTAGTGAAACACCTACTTGTAAAGGTGTATCACAACCTCTCTCTGGATAGAGCTTGGATGCTACACCAAGTAATGAAGGCCAAAAGCTCTCTCCACCCTGTTTCACAAAGGTCTATGGGTGACAAAGGGAAAAGGATTCTAACTCCTGAGGAGATTGAGGAGGAGGAGAGAGAGAGGAAGAGGAAGCTAAGGGGAGAAAGTTGCTCTAGGTCTTCAGGTTTCATGCAAGCTGCAATTAGGCCTGCCCCCAGACCAAACACTCAAGATGATAAGTTGATGGCAGTCAGGATTACTTACCTGCAGACCAGGAACTATGACATTGATGAGATTATATCTCTTCCCTTAGAGAAACTCAATGAACATGCTGACATGGAAGTGTCAAGAGAGGTGAAGGAAGTAGAGGATGTAAGGCTGCTCCTCCAAATTAAAGAAGAGAAGAGACAGAAAAGACTGTACAAGCATGTTCCTGCTCTCTCCCCAGTTCAAGAAAGCCCTGTGCAAGAGACTGTGGCAGCTACACAAGAACCTCAAGTAGACAAAGAAACAGATAAGCAAAATATGATCAACTACCTGAGTGCCACAGGTCTCTACCAGGCATCTGCACTTCTTCCCTTGTCCTTTGAGTACATTAAGTTTGAGTATCTCAAACAGCTTGAACTTCAAGTACTCAAAGAACAAAAGGCAACAAAGAGTAAGATGAGGGAAGAGGCTGCAAAGTCAAGAGCCATCATCCAAAAGAGTATGAAGAAGTCTGCTGACAGACAAAAGGATGATGAGCTTCTTGAAGCTGTATGGATTCTTTGGAAGGAGACTTGGCCCTATGTCTCTATCCACAACGGATGAGCATATTAGGGTAATCAAGCAGAAGATCAAAAATGGAGAGCTAATTGACTTACACTCCTCTCCAAGTCAAGCTTCTCCTGAAGTGGAGGTTAAGTTGAACAACCTGAGACAACACAACCTAGACCTCCTGCTGAGTCTTAGTAAGCTTCATCTTTTGATCCACAGTAGGGTCAAACTCCCTCTCCTTCTGAACCTGTGAGGGAGGAACACCCAATCGAGCAAGAAAAGACTGATCAACAAAGTGCTGCAGACTAGTCTTCTCAGTTAGAGTCTTCAAAGAGGAGGAAGAGGATGGCTTCCAACCCAAACTCAAAGAACAAGAAGAAGTCTGAATCATCCACCTCTATACCTCAAGGTGAGTCAGATCAACCTGAGGAAGTGCATGAAGAGGCAGTCCAATCAACTCCAATTCAAGTGGCTCCTCTTGCATCTGAGAGACCCATCTTATCCTGGACCTTCACAACTAATCTAGAAAGATGGCATGTTATCAGAGATCAAGGTGGTGAAGATGTCTATATATGGCAAGACTTATTCAACCTACCTCTGCATGATCTCTTTGAGATGAGAAGATACTTTGAGAGTCTGAGTGATCCTGACCATCTAATGAAGAATGGCATGGTCATTATCATAATGAGGACTGTCAAAAGCTGAAGATCTTCAAATGTTTTGGTAGCATCAGCCTAGGGGGAGTTTGTAAGGATTCTTATAAGTCTGATGCAGCCAAAACATCTAAAGTCTCTCTGCATGCATGCACTGAAGCACAAAAGTAGAAATGCTTCGGAAGTTTTACACCTTGCACTAGAAAATATTCTAAGTGTAAAATCTTCTGATGCCAAGACCAACATCTTCCGAAGCCAAAAGTGAAGTCTTCCGAAGATTCAAAGACAAAGTCTTTCGAAGCCAAAGAGTGAAGATAGATTTCTTCTGAAGACTTTTATGAACATGCTTTTATCTGATGTACTTTACCATAAAGCTGAACCACCTTTCCGCTACAACTCTGTTCAGTCACAAACTTACATGAGTTGGTGAAAAAGTCCATGCTTTTGGTAACTATACATTAAGATCTTGAGTCTGAGCTTTCTATTTTATGTACTTTGATCCTTTTTGTAATATATTAGGATGTGAGCTATGGCATGTCATAGTCACTAGTCAAAAGGTAATCTGCCTTTTGACTCTACATTTGATTTTGTAGTTGTCTAGACTTATGTATCCAGCTGGCCTTCAAAGTATGGCCGGCTGTAAGATGTAGTATAAAGTACTCAAGTACTTGTAACTTTCGATCTATGCTTTGTAACATTTGTAAAAGAACTTGAGAAGCAATATACAACATTCTTGAAAACCATACACTTGTGTTGTTTGCTATCTTGTTCTGTCTCACATATTTTCTTGTGTTCTTAGAATCTCACATATAAAGTTACCAGTTCCCTATTTGATCTGTCAAGTGTTCTAAAGAACTCTCCTCACTGTGTTGTTGTGTTGTAAGTGCATACCTTCTAACGGTCCTGCGTTATTCTTTCTTTAATCTACCAAAAACCTTACTTTCTTTGTTCTAACAGAAGCTTACTACTATCATCTTGTTCTTGAGGAGCTTCTAACATCCTTGAAGGTATGTCATTCAATATGTTAGTCATTCTACAGGTGAAACTCGAGTTACACCATGAAAACCCTCTTTTTGGGTGATTTTGCACCATCTAACTTTCATGTATTGTAACCCTCCAAAGTAAATCTTGTAACCTGCTCAAAAATGGTTTTCAGACCTCTTAATAACATGTTTTTAAAGTTACAAAAGGATTTGGTAATGTTTAAGCACGATCTATAACGTTTTACGCATGTGTAATGGGTTAAAATGGTGAAATCACTTATCTACAACTTGTTCTTTGGTTATATGTTAAACCTGTGAGTTAGAATTATTATTTCAGTAAGTTTTGGGTGTTAATAGGTGTAAGAGGTGTTGTCAATGGCTGAAAAATAATAAAATTATGGATTGTAGGCATTTTGAGCTTATTCGGGGACCCGAAAGATGGTAAAACGACCTTAAAATAGGAGAAATTTGGGAATGACCATGTTAAAAACTATTCCAGGCTCAAAAAAGGTTAATAAAGTGGTATGAACCGGATTTGTTGAATAAATGGTCAAAGAACAATTTAAATGGAGTTTTTAGTTAAAAACGGGTCTTAAGCTGGTAACGTTTGGAAGAAAATCTTGGGAATAAAAGGATAAACCTAAAATCTATGAAAACCATGTTATTTCAAAAATTTGGGAACCTTAAATCTTAAAGATGGTGAAAAATTGGTCAAACACGTTTTTGAACGGTCGGTTTCGGGTAAAAACGCGTTTTAACGGGTTAAACCTTAAAATGAGGCTTTCAACTAAAAGAGGCTTAAAATAAATTCTAAACATTATAAAACTTATTAAAAGTCCTTAAAATAATAATTAAATATTAAAGACTTAAAACCGTAATATTTAATACATAACCGTTAAAAACCTTCGGTTTTACTGTAACCGGTAACGTAAAACATAAGTATAGTAAACCCGAATCAAAATTGGGAATTTAACTTATTAAAGATGTAGTACTTAACTCCAAAAATATGATATTTGGCCATAAAAGTCAATAAATGTAAGAAAACAAACTTTAGGGTAGAAATTATAAATTCTGAAACTTAGAGGACTAAACTGAAATTTTTGCCAAACCTCAATTAACCGAACCCTTGGACTAATAACCATTTGGTAAACTCAATATAACTTGTACAAATGATCAAGTGAGGTAAACATGAATATTCCTTAAGAAACCCTAGCTTTCTATAAAAGGAAACTTTTTAATGCAAGCCTTAGCAAATCAAAGCTAGTTGAACATTTAACCTTTTGACACACCTAGTACACATCTTATGACCTTAAAATTAGTGGCTTATCACTTAATCTTGATGGTAGGGTGCTAGACTTGAAACTTTCCCCGATACTCGAAGAACCCGTTGCTTGAAACTTAAGGTGAGTTCTAGTGTTCCCTTTTACTACTGTTTTTTGGATGAAACATGCTATGCTTAAACTGAAATCATTTATGAGCTATTGTATGATACTTGTATGTTGTGGACAATGTTAGAACCTACTTTTACTTCTATCACGATCATTAATTCTTGTGTGAACCACTTGTACTATATGGTAGATCTACTTGGGGAATCCCCCACACACAGTGCCTTCCGTAATGAACGGGAAGGGTACCACACTGAGATCCTGCGGGGTCGTTTGTGTCATGTAACAGGTTTTTATAAGATACTAGGGTGAACCATCCGGCAGGTAGGGTCCATTGTTTGAGGCTCAGTTCTTCCTTCAGGATTAACCGGTATATCATAACTTTTGAAGAGGCTAGCCAGGACTGAGTGCAGGGTTGATTGTGATCCCCCATAACAATGAAACTATTATTTTTTAATCAAATGTGGATTCCATTGAATCCTTTTGTTTTTAAACTAAAAGCACTAGAATTCACCAACTTTTTAGTTGACGAAGTCTTCTTTTGAGCATGTTTCAGGTAGTCCTTGACGGGAGTCTAGCTGATGTAGAAGACCTTGACATAGCACCTTAATCCATGGCATTGATTGTTGGGTTTTTAAAAGCATTTGGAACAATTTGAATTTGGTTGTCATGGAACAATTTGTACTGATAAATTATGTACTTGTATTGGGGCTAGGCCTACTTCCAGCCTGGTTTTTCTTTAAGATGTAATGCCATGTGATGTTCTCCCCTTTTGTGCTCTTATGATGGTTAGTTTTCGCTGCCATATGTTGTTGCTAGTCTGTGATGTCCCACCCTACCTGAGCCCTGGGTGTGATAGTGGGACTCACCTCAAATTGGCTTTTCTGATGGGGGCTAGAAGTTAAAGGTTTGTTGGGACTCAGTTGATCTAAAGATTGGTGTTGTAGATCAACATTATGGCCCTGAAGAAACATGAATTCTTCATCAAAACCAGTTAATAGGTCAGTGAAGGATGTGGAAGTTATACCTAATGACCTGGGACCTTGGTCAATATCTAGAGGCATTGAGCCTGAGATATGGTTGTCCCTTTTTGGCTGCTCAGGGAGTATAGTGACTCACCCTGAAGGTTAAAGGTTTGGGTTTTAGGCTCATCAGGTTGAGACTAAGGAAACTCAACACTGATATTGAGGTTAATAGTGGAGGAAGGTTGGACCTCAACCTTTTTGGATTGAACAGAGGGAACTTGTTCAAGCAGAGTAGATTGAAAAAAAGTTCGTTTGGAGCGTCTCTAGTATGTGAACTTGATGGGATGGGTAGGAAGAATTGGCATTGAACTGCTTGTTTCTAGTGTGGGTTCATCACCTATGGGGCTAACAGGGATGTCACCAAGAGCCATTGGCTCAGTCATACCTGGGAGAAGTGCAGTATGTCTTCCGGTGAAGTTGGTGGACACCCTCTTTAAAACCTTGAAGATGGTCGGCCTCATGTGAGGGACAAGAAGAGCTTCTTCACAAACAAGCCTATCCTGGTCCAGCTCACAATTGATTATGTGCTGAATGAATCTAGGATACATGTAAAACGTTTCCCTTTAAAGATTGCTTGTTAAGTTATTCAGTACAAACCTTGAGTAGTTGAAGTGAAGGCATTTTACCAACCCATGAACTAGGCATCCTAAATCATAGGGAATTTGATCCCAACCCCCTGATTTGTTTGAAAGACAATGGAGAACTATGTTAAGCAGGAACTTCCAGTTGTAAGAGAAGTTGAACTTGTAAATTGTTGACCTGCTTACATATCCACCATATCCCATTTGGGCATATGTTTCCCCTAAATCAGATTTGGGGAATTCAGTAGAGGAGCCCTTATCATGAATCTCTAAGTGCTCCCTGATGGTTTGTTTGATATGAGTAACTCTTGGACACAAATCCTTGACCTAATAACCCTAACTCTATTTACGAGGTCAATTTGACCATTTGCCCAGAATTCGGCCATTTGGTTGAAGTAAACAGTGGATTTCCAGTAAGGGTGGTGTAGTAGGTGGATTGGGCCAGAAAGTGGATGATTTTAAAGAAGTTGGCATCCTTTGAGGAGTCAAGGAATGCGACTTGGTTGTGCTGAGGATTCAGGGCTGTTGTTGGAAAATCTGGAGAAAGTGAGGTAATTTGAGAAAGTAAAAGACAAAGGAAACTTAGGGCTTGCAAATGGTAAAAAGATTAATGAGAGAGGTCGGAAGTATTTAGATGGGGTGAAATGGCGGATGGATAAGGTGAAATGACATTTTGGGTTCTAATTTGACAGGGGTGGTAAAGTTAAATCCATTTAAAATATTCTAACATCATTAATAAAATCTTTCACTTTTTACAGAGTGGAGCCCAAAGATATCTGTTACACATAAGGTTTTCTTCCGATGGTAAAAGTTTTCCGAAGGTAATATCTTCCGAGGCCAAACTTACTTCTGAAGGTAAAATTTTTCATAAGAAAAGTTTTCTCCGAGAGTAAGAAGCTCTTCCGAGAAAGGATGTTTTAAGGCTTCGGAAGTAAATTTAATATGTGATCAAATGTTCTTTCGAGGTTTAAAACTCTTCCGAAGATAATACTAGGTTAGAGGAATTTTCCTTCGGATGATAGATAAGATATCTTCCAAGGCAAAATTTCTCTTCGGGACAACTAATACTTAATAAATTTTGAAGAAATGCCTTTTGTAACTAGGCTTAAACTGTATGACAAAGATAAAACACAAATTTAATATTTTCAAAGGAGATAAACTAGTCAATGTTTATCATCCCAATAGCTATGCTGAGATATTTAAATCTTTATTCATCAAATGCTTTGGTGAACAGATCAGCATATTGTTCATTTGAGTCAACTTTGACTAGTTTGATCAAATTTTTCTCATGAATATATCTGATGAAATGATACCTGATGTCAATGTGCTTTGTCTTGGAGTGCTTGACAGGATTTTTTGTAATTGAAATGGCACTCTTGTTGTCAATGTGGATAGGAGTCTCCATGAAATTGAAGCCATAGTCCAATATCTGATTTTGAATCCACAGCAGCTGAGCACAGCAACTAGCAGCAGTAATGTATTTATCTTCAGTAGTTGATGTTGATACACATGATTGCTTCTTGCATCGCTAGGAGATGATCCTTTCACCAAGAAATTGACATCCTCCGGATGTGGATTTCTTGTTGATATTAAAGCCACCATAGTCACTACCAGTGTATCACTGTAGCCATAGATATTTAGGTGTTGATTACTTGGATACCAAAGACCTAGTTTAGGAGTTCCTTTGAGGTATCTAAGAATTCTCTTCCTAGCAACTAGGTGAGACACCTTTGGGGCAGCCTAATATCTTATACAAATACAGGTTGCAAATATGATATCTGGTCTACTTGTTGTGAGATACATCAAAGATCGAATAATTGCCCTATACTGATGTTGATCAGTATCCTCCCCCTAAAAGTCAAGACAAAGATTGTGATTCCTGGTATATTGTCTTTGCTGGCTTTCAATCTTTCATCTCAAATCCTTCTAAAATGTCTTTGACATATTTAGATTGATTGATAAAGAACCCTTCTTTAATCTGCTTCACTTGAATTCCAAGGAAAAAGTCCATTTTTTCCATGGAGCTCATTTCAAACTACTTTTTCATAATACTTTCAAAGTCTTTACACATTTGGTCATTTGATGAACCAACTATTATGTCATCTACATAGACTTGTACTAGCAAAATGTCTTTCCCGAACTTCCTTATTAATAAAGTCTTGTCAGTGGTACCTCTGGTGTAACCATTCTTTGGGAGAAATGGAGACAAAGTCTCATACCACAACCTAGGTGCTTGGTGTAGCCCATAGAGAGCTTTATCCAACTTGCTCTCAACTTGCTCTCATAGTTGAGATGTTGAGGTTGGCACATATAGACTTCTCTGTCTATATCCCCATGAAGAAATGCACGCTTGGCATCAAGCTGGTAAACCGTGAAATCCTTGGATGCTACATAAGCAAGAAAGATCCTCACTACTTCAAGTCTTGCAATGGATGCAATGACCTTAGTGTAATCAGTTCTTTCTTTCTGTGAGTATCCTTGAACTAATAGTCTTGTCTTGTTCTTGATAATCAAGCTTTTATCATCCCTTTTGTTTCTTAATACCCATTTTGTGCCAATGGGTACTTGACTAGATGGTAGTGGACATAGGTTCCAAACCTTTTGTCTATTGAATTGAAACAACTCCTCTTGCATTGATTCAACCCAACTACTATCCTTCGAAGCTTCCTCTACCTTCTTTGGTTCCATCTGAGAAAGGACGCATGAGTACAAACAGATATTCCCATTGTGAGTTTGTCCTCTTGTTCTCACACCTTCAGAAACATCTCCAATGATGTTCTCAACTAGTTGAGTGTTGTGAATCCTGAGCCTGGGAATCATATCCAGAATCATGGAGAGATCTAAGGTGGAAAAGTTCTGCTCATAATTATGACACTTGGACCGGTTGATGTCACACACTCATTCAGTGAGAACTTATTGAATGAAGGAGAGACAGCATCAGTAGCATTTTGTTGTGAAACAACATTAACAGTTGTTGTTCGTCTATATTGCTGCTTCCATCAGCTTGGTGTTGTGCAGTGTTTGAGTTGTCACTTGATGAGTTTTATGGCTTATTTTGTTGACAACTGGTAGAAGCTCCATTGGTTCCTGAGATAGTCAGGCTTTCAGGATGTCTGGTTAACTCAAACAGTTGATCATCATCCGAGCCACTTTGAGTTCTTGTTCCAGCTGAAACATTCTCACAAGAAGGTTTAAAATAGTTTGGAAACAATTCTAAATCAAAGATGTGATCAGGACCATTCCCCCTAACACAAAAGTGGCTCAGTAACAACATGTTAAAGATCCCTCAAATTGTTGATTTTTAATGTTATAAACTCTATAGCGTAATGGTAGAAAATATCCAACAAAGATAGCACCATCCGACTTTTATCAAATCTGCCAAATTGTTCTTTTGTGTTAAGTATGGTGCACCTGCTGCCAAG
This sequence comes from Flaveria ramosissima, assembly GCA_025215565.1. NCBI lineage: Eukaryota > Viridiplantae > Streptophyta > Magnoliopsida > Asterales > Asteraceae > Flaveria > Flaveria ramosissima. Next base: position 48,646,638 of record CM046030.1, read on the forward strand.
GACATAAGAAATGCCAATGAATAGTGGCCTCTTGTCCATAGCTCATAAGGGGTTTCCTGGGCTTGACTATAAGAACGTTGTTCTGCACTATCATGCAGTGGTGAACTGCCTCTGCCAGAAAGTTAGAGATACCTTGAATCAGCTAGCATAGTTTTAGCAGCCTCAAAGTGGTCTTATTCCTCCTCTCAGCAACCCATTTGTTAGGAGTTCTAGGGGCACTGGTGTTGTCTGGCAATCCCCTTTTGAGTTACAGAATGAGTCAAAACTTGATTCTTCACACTCGTTCCCTTTGACCACTTCTAATTATTTTAACTTGTGACATTTGATTTTCTTTTTAATATTAAAAGATTTTAAAGTCTCCGTAGTTTCATCTTTAGTTCTTAAAAAGAAGACCCATGTAAATCTCATGAATTAATCAACAACCATAAGGTAGTATGATTTCCTTCCAATGCTCATTATACTTGTGGGATGATGTGCTCCAAATTATACATTAAAATTCTATCAAAATCACATCAATATTCCTTATATCTCCCTTAAAATGATGAATCTCTACTTAAAATGTTAAATTTGTTTTTCAGGTGTTTAGAAGGGCAAGATGGACAAAAGGAGCATATTTGACAAGAAATTGAAGTAATCCTGTTGATGCATGTATGTCCCTAGATCATGATTTGTAATGTAATAAATCTTGTCTGTCTGATTATGATGTAAGTTGTATTGATTAATGAAATGACATGGATTGTTTGTTATTTGTAATGTTTAATATTTCATTAATGAGTCGTGATTGAATTGATTGGGTTTATGATTGTTTGAATGGTTACACATAATGTTATATTAATTAAAACATTCAAACTTAACTTAATGAAGTTCTCATGCGAATGGTCCATGCGAATGGACCACACGCATGAATAACTTCATACGATTGACTCAATCGCACGACTGAACCAGGAGACTGGATCAGTCGTATGATTGACACATAAGATTGGCTCAGTCGCACGACTGAACACTCAGTCGTGCGGATGAATCAACCGCATGGTTCAATCGCACGACTGAACCATACTTATGGCCCAGTCGCACGATTGAACAATACTAACCTATAAATAGACCCAATTCGTGGAAAAACGTAAGCATTCATACCATTACGATTCCAGACGTACCCTAGCCGTCCAGAGACCTCCCAAATCGTTCTCCAAGTTCACAGAACACATTAGATCGATTCCTAATCGACTTCTAACGTTAGATTCAATTCTTGATTGATTCTTCGTGTGTTCTCACTGATTGGATCGCCAATCAAATAGGATTCCGCACTATTTGAGTTGGTTTAACACGCTAATCACTAGGTATTTCGTTCAAATACCAGGTCCTAACAAGTGGTATCAGAGCTTTGGCTCTTGATTACGTGTTGATTCAATCAAGATTGCATAAAAGTTTGTGTTTTTGCACTAAAAACGCAATCTTTGGTGTCAAAAGTGATCTTGGACGTTCCCTGCTCATCGAAGTTTGGTTTCTACGGACTTAGGCGATTAGGACTTGTGAAATTTCGAATTTTTACGGCTGAAACCCGTCAAACCTAGAAATTTCGCAAAACAGCAGCTTCAGTCGCACGAGTGACCCATTCGCACGACTGGACTCCATTCGCATTGCTCATTCGCACGATTGGACCTAGTCGCACCTTCATTCGGCCGACTGAACCGTTCGTTCGCATAGCTCATACGCACCAGATTCATTCGCACGACTGAACCAATCGCCCAGTTCAGCCGCACGATTGAACCAGTCGCAGAGTTCATACGCACGATTAGACCATTCGCATCCTTCAGTCGCATCAGTGAAAGTTTTTTTGATTAGACTTAAAGTTATTCGCCATGGAAGATCAGATGTCAGCCTTTACTGCTGGGAAGGACTCGAGGATACAGAACCTGCTGCTGCTTGAGAGTGAGGTGGGTAATCACAATAAACCACCAAAGCTCTTGACTTTAGATGAGTTTCCCCACTGGAAACAACGTTTTGAGATCTACCTCAATGGAGTAGATCCTAATCTGTGGGAAGCCATTGAGATTGGGTATAGTACCCGGTGGGAGCTGATGGAGTTAAGCTAACGTTAGGTGGGATGACGACGCACAGAAAGTCAAGTACAATGCAGAGAAAGGGTTTATGCATTGATCACTCAGTCTATCCCCAAAGACATATTCCACCAGTATTCAGAGAATAAGCAGTCCAAGAAACTGTGGGATGAGCTAGAGAAGAGGTATGATGGGAATGCTTCGTTGAAGGCAATCAAGGCAAAGGAGTTAAAGAAGGAATTCGATAACTTCTCATCGATTGGTAACGAGAGTTTAGACGACGTCATAGATAGATTCTACCACTTGATGAGCGAACTGCATACACATGGAGTGGAAACGACCATGGAAGAGAAAGTGAGTAACTTCGCAGACGGATTGCCTGATAAGTGGGCTTCATTCGTGTCTAACCTGAGACAGAATGGAATGCTTGCAAAGCTGGATATTAATGACTTCATTCTTAAGTTGCGAGAAGAAGCACTAAGGATGAAGTACAGAGCTCAGAAGTCTTCGTACACACAAAATCCAGCTTTGTACAACGCCACGCCTCAAGCTAAGACATCTGGAGCACCTCTCCAGACTGCTTTTGTGTCTAGCTCGTCAGGTCCTTCACATGCTTCTCCTTCTGGATCAGACACGTCAGGGTCGTCTTGTACCCACTATATTGGATCAGAAGCAAGTGCTACCAAACTGAAGACCGAGAACCTCGGTAATGTGACTGTGGAAGTAGCTCGAGAGCATATGGATCTTTTAGCTGCAGTGGTTCATTCATATGATGGACTTGTTGCCGGGAAGATTGGAAACTGCCATCTGGCAGATGAGGACTACGAGCAGGTGGACGAAATGGAGCTTGAGAGGATGGATATAATGTGGGCCTTAGCTAGTGCTGTCCGAAGGGCGAAGAAGTTTGTTAAAAAGACTGGACAGAACTTGGTAGCTACTAAGGATACCACATTTGGCTTTGACAAGAGCAAAGTGACCTGCTTCAACTGTGGAGAGAAGGGGCACTTCAAAAGAGAATGTGTCAAGCCAAAGAAGACGGGTAATGGGAACCCGTTCTCGTCCTTTACTCGCCAAGACAAGCAAGCTTCCAGTTCTACTTCATCAAACAAGGATCCAAAAGCCTTGACTGCTCATGATGATGAAGGACAGGATTGGAGCTTTAGGTTTGTCTCACCAGGGGAATCAAACATTGCCAGTGTAGAAGATATTGATGATGATTCTGCGAGTGAAGGTGATCTAGCAGTTGAGATAGCGATGTCACATAGTGAAGAAGCAACTGCAGCCGAGGTCAGTTACAAGCCAAAGGAGGAGACTTCCACGTCAGAGACAGAAAAGACAGAATCACCAGAACCAGAGACATCTGATGCTGCGTTGATGGCTAGCTCTTCTGAACCAACTCAGGTAAGTACTACTGACCAAATGTTTAATAATCATGCTTGTTCTGATTGTGATACTTTTAGGAATAGCATAGATGAAAAATTGCTAGGTTATTAGATCATAATGATAACTTAGTAAAAGATTTACAACTGTGCACTGAGGCTAATAGAGTACTAAAACAAAATGAGCATAGTTATAAAGAAAAGATAGACCTATTGACTAAACAGCTTAGGGAAACCGAAGTAGTTGCCTTTAACCAAGCAAATGACATTAGGTACTATCTAAACTCCCTAGAAGACACTAAGAAGCAAAAGGCAGTTCTAGAAGTAGAAGTAAATTCATTAAAACAGAAACTGCATAGTTGGACTAGTTCTTCACACATAGTTCAACACTTAGTGAGAGAAAGAAATAACGGGGAGGGATTGGGTTACAAAGTGGTTCCACCACCACCTGAGACCTTGATGAACACTAAGACTAGACCAGTAAATAATAACCCCATCAAGGATCACGTGGTGTCTACTCCTCTTGTTAGTGATCCAGATACCTCATGTTCATCTACTGAATCTGGACACAAACAAAAGGAGGCCACTTCAAAGGCAAAGGGTAAATTGCCTTGTGTTAATCTGGAAATGAATTTGAAAAAGTTAACTTAAAGTCAGGGTCAAACAGAGTCAAATCAGAACCTAAAAGGACTTCAAATGTTAATTTTTCACATGCTTCAAGTCAAAAACCAGTTAACCAAAAAGAGAAAGATGTTAAACAGGTTAAAACAGTTAATTTTGTTAAACCAGAGAAAACATCAACGCACAAGAGTCAAAACCTAAAGTGATTGATGTTACTAGAGTGTCACGCACTTCTCCACAAAGAAAGTCTACTCATAAAGTTGATAGCCGGTCATGCTACAACTGTGGAGAATGTGGACACATTGCTTCCTATTGTCCTTTCTATCAGACACCTAGGAAGAAGATTGATCTTCAGGACTCTAACCTAGGTCTTCTAAGAGGAGTTCTCTGACTCCACCTAGAAGAGCTAGTGAACCTAAAGTCCAACCTGTAAGCCAGACGACTGTTTATCATAAACAGGCCTTGCACAAATCTGGCTTATGGAAAGAGAAGTCATCCTGCGTGTCTGATACTGATGACAAGAAGGAACCTGAGCTACCCTCACCCTCTAAGGGTCAATGGGTGGAGTTTATGATGTGTGATGCCTCTGGGAAACCCAAGCCAGTAAAGGCTTGGGTTCCTAACCTAAACTAATTCATTTACTTTGTATGTGCAGGGTGTTCGATACAGTGCTGAGACTAACACGTGGATTGTAGACAGCGGAGCATCCAGGCACATGACAGGAAATAGAGCCCTTTTATCAAACGTCAAGCAAATAAAAGGAGGGCATGTTTCCTTTGCTGGAAACAAGGGAGGCTATATCACAGCTCAGGGAGAAGTGGGAAATCAGAAAGTTAAGTTTGATAAGGTGAACTACGTTCAACAACTTCAGAATAACTTACTTTCTGTTTCCCAAATCTGTGATAAAGGATTTAAGGTCATCTTCGACAACAAGAAGTGTTACGTGCTGAAGAAAGACTACGTGATCCCAGAGGACCAAGTTCTGATGACTGCTTCAAGATATAAAGACCTTTATGTCTTGGATCTGTCAACAGCTGCTACAACGGATCATGAGGTTCAGTGCTTTCTATCTAAAGCTACTGAGAAGGATTCCATCTCCTGGCATAGGAGAATGGGACACATTAGTCAAAGGAAGATGAATCATTTGATTCAGAAGGATTTGGTGAGAGGAGTTAATGTCAAGAACTTCCAGCTTCCTGACTTTTGTGTAGCTTGCAAGAAAGGCAAACAGACAAAGAAGTCTCATAAGGAAAAGAAAGTTCATTCAATAGAACTTCCTCTTGAACTTCTTCACATGGATCTGTTTGGTCCAGTCAGTACAAAGAGCATTGCAGGCGACTTGTACTGTTTTGTGGTCACTGATGACTACTCAAGGTTCACTTGGGTAATGTTTCTGAAATCCAAATCAGAACATTTGAGTCATTCAAGGAGTTAGTAACCACTGGAATCTCTCTACAAGCTAAAAGTTAGACAAGTACGCTCAGACAACGGGACAGAATTCAAGAATCAATGGATGGAGGCATACTGCAAGGAAAAGGGAATTGTGCATCAATTCACTTCTGCCTACACGCCTCAGATGAATGGTGTTGCTGAGAGGAAGAACAGAAGCTTGATAGAGACAGCACGGACTATGCTGGCGGACTCGAAACTGCCTATCCAATTCTGGAATGAGGCAGTGGCAAATGCATGTTATACACTGAATCGAGTCCTAATAGTCAAGCGCCACGGAAAGACATGTTACGAGCTACTACAAAGACGCAAACCGAATTTGGAGTATCTTGAACCTTTTGGCGCGCCGTGCACACTTCTGAAGAAGACACAAGAAGGCAAATTCAGCGAGAAGGCGGATGAAGGAATCTTTCTAGGATACAACATACCGAACAAGCGAGTTTACAACAACTCAACGGGTCTTGTAGAAGTGTGGTGTAATGTCGACGTTCAGAGATATACCACACCACCTACAGGCAAAGGACCCGCATACTTCTTCGATTATGATGGATTCTTCAAGTCCTTCAACATCCCTCTCTCTCCCTCGGATGATGAGTTAGCTACTAGGATGATGTATGATATCCTGAATACACCATCTAGCACACAGGGAGAATCATCTACTCAGTCAGGGGGAGTAGTCGATGACAGTGACTCCTCCTCTGAAGATGAAGCTGAAGCAGATGACCAGAACAGTCAGGAGGAACAGGTTCCAGTTCCTGAAAGTCCACAAGCATCTACAAGTGATGCACCTTCGACTTCGGAACCTCAAACTCCAACTACCTCAGATGCAGAACCAAATGTTCATAATCTTGGCTCTGAGGTGCTGTTCCTACTACTCCAGGATCACGACTAAACGTCTATCATCCCCTTGACAATGTTATTGGGGATGTCAGATCAGGAGTACAAACCCGAAATCAGCTATACTCAGCTGATTACGCCTCGGTTATGGAGAAGGGTTACATTCATGATGGTGCTTATCGATGTTTTGTCTCGCAGTTGAGCCAAAATATGTCAGTGAGGCACTAAATGATGAGGCGTGGGTGAGTGCCATGCAAGAAGAACTTCTGCAGTTCAAGAAGTTAGGTGTATGGACTCTGGTTGATAGACCTAAAGGTGCTAAAGTCATTGGCACCAAATGGGTACTAAAATGCAAGAAGGATGACCAAGGGGTCATTATCAGGAACAAAGCTCGATTGGTGGTTCAAGGTTTTCGCCAAGTCGAGGGGATTGACTACAATGAGGTGTTTGCACCCGTGGCAAGGATGGAAGCCATTCGTATCTTCCTTGCCTATGCATCGTACATGAAGATTAAAGTCTACCAATTAGATGTGAAGAGTGCATTCCTTCATGGGGAAATCAGGGAAACAGTCTATGTAAGTCAACCCGAGGGATTTGAAGATCCTTATCATCGGGATAGAGTTTACAAGCTCGACAAGGCTTTATACGGGCTTCATCAAGCTCCTCGAGCTTGGTATGAGAAACTCTCGACTCATCTTGTGAAACACGGCTTTCGCAGGGGAGTCATTGACTGCACACTGTTTATTAAAGAAAAGGATGGCGACCTACTGCTTGTACAGATCTATGTTGATGACATAATCTTCGGTTCAAAGAACGAAGAGTTATGCAAAGAGTTTGAAGCAGTGATGAAGAAAGAGTTTGAGATGAGTGCTATGGGGGAGATGAAGTTCTTTCTCGGGTTACAGGTGGATCAGACACCAAGGGATCTTTCTACATCAGACCAAGTATGTAGGAGACATTCTCAGTCGCTTTGACATGGAGAATGCTTCTGCTGCTGGGACTCCACTTGCTACGAATCACGATATAGCACCTGATGAGAATGGAGATCTTGTAGATGCCACGATGTACCGAGGAATGATTGGATCCCTTATGTATCTCACTGCCTCAAGACCTGATATTATGTATGCTACATGTTTATGTTCTAGATATCAGGCTAAACCTAAGGTCAACCATCTGATCGGGGTCAAGAGGATTTTTCGTTATCTGAAGGGTACACCCACACTTGGATTGTGGTACCCTCATGATGATGACTTTGAGCTTACCGCGTATAGTGACTCGGATTACGGGGGCTGCAAGATGAACTACAAGTCTACATCAGCAGGGTGTCAATTCTTTGGGAGAAGATTAGTTACCTGGCAGTGTAAGAAGCAGACATCGGTTGCATTGTCAACCTGTGAAGCCGAATATGTTGCTGCTGCAAGTTGCTGTTCACAAATCATCTGGATTCAACAGCAAATGCGGGATTACGGTTTAAAATTCTCGTCTACTCCTATTTTTGTTGATAACTCTGCTGCAATTGCAGTAACTAAAAATCCGGTTCAACATCCTAAGACCAAACACATCGGTATTAAATACCATTTCATAAGAGATTGTTTTGAAAAGAACTTAATTGATGTGGTTAAAATTAATACTGATTTTCAACGCGCTGACCTCTATACTAAAGCCTTTGATAAACCACGTTTTCAATATTTGCTAGAGGTCAACGGCGTTAAAAAGAAAAGTGAGGTAATTCCTGATGATGATAATGTGTAGTCCGATGTAGTTTAGTTAAAGTTTTTTTTATTTTATTTTATTTTATTTGTTTATTTTCGTCTGTTAAATTTAAACTCATGTTATTTTGCTGTTTATTAAAATCCTAAAATAATTAAACCAGTAATGATTTTAGTATTTTAGGGGGAGAATATGTCAGCAAGTTAACATTAAAAAAAAAAGGGAGAAGGAGTAGATAGCTGATATAAGGTAGATCGTATCTGTGATACCGATTCAACACCTTTGGAAAATGATAGTACACAGGAACAAATCAAGAGGGACTTTAAAAATTTAAGTTTTGAAAAGATGCAAAAATTTAAAGTATAAGTCTGTGTAGTCTAGGCAATACAAAAGGGAAGATGATAGAAAACTGGTAACTCCTAAGGTAACACAAAGAAAGTAGACCTAGAGGTTGCTAGACCACAAATGATATGTCGGTAGATTCAACACAATAGATGATTAGACCTGACTGGTGATCTCAAGATCAAACTAAGTTGTTCAACTGACTGTGGGCTTCCATCTTATCACTGGTTAACACAATCAACAATATTCCAATAAGGGGTAATGAGCATTTAAACGCCACAAATGTGTGCGGATGACCATAATTAGAGCAAAGCAAAGAAAAATGAAAGACAAATGCTATAAAGCTAATGACTTATGTTGTTGGTGCATTTTGTGCAAAATAAAATAAGCTGCTCTAACAAGGAGATAGGTTGTGTGCCTCTCTGCTGTGCGATGGCACTGACCTGAGGATAAGCATAACCTAGATATTCTAGAATTCATTGTTGTTTGCCGCCTCTCTGCTGTGCGATGGCACTGACCTGAGGACAGGCTTCTCTTTGAAAGCTCTAAGAATAGTCTCTTCTTGTAATAATACCCGTAGACCGCTCAAAAGCTCCTGAGGAATGTTGATTACCATATAAGTGTGGGATCCACAAATGTTAGTTGAAATAATTAAACCTAAATCAGTCACCAGTCTGTGTCAAAAGTCTGTGTATGGATTTAAGTGGACAAACATATTGACAATCATTGTGGCTGCATTTCTCAAAAGTTCAAATCAATGTGACAATCTAAGAGTTCCAGTATGATTTCCTTAAGTTGCTAACGACTCTGGATGAACACCGAGAATTGAGCATCAAAAGATTTTGATAACAAGTCCCAAATGATTTGACTTGCCTGTATGATTCCAAAATTGAATTGGTCCAGGTGTGGTCAATCCAAGTTGAAGCTGTCTATTCCGGAACCAAATCCCGTAGATGTCTATCTTAGGATTTATCTCTCACAAAAAGCCAAAAACAAGTTTGTTTTTAGTATTTAGTTTAAATTTTCTAAGTTAGTTAGTAGTTTTAATTTTAATTTTATTAGTTTGTCGGACTACATCAGGAAAATCAGTAAGGAATCAACTCACTAAAAGGGTCATGTCTGAGATGACCACATGTGCTTTGAAAGTTTAAAACAGTCACGTCTGAGGTGACAAAGTGTTTAAAAGGGTCACGTCTGAGGTGACTAAATTGTTTAAAAGGATCACGTCTGAGGTGATCAAAATGTTTTCAAGATAAAATGATCATGTCTGAGATGATCAAAAGCTCATAACGTTAATTTCAAGAGTTAAAAGGGTTTTAAATGTAAATTGAAAAAATGGCAGAAAATTAACTAAGTGTGACCCATTCGCACGATTGGACCATGCTAATGGACCAACCATGCGAATGGCTTCCACTCGCACGAATGGACATAAGAATGAGCCATTCACACGAATGGCTTATCAGAATGGCCCATTCGACCGATTGGAAGGGGGCGAATGAGTCAGTCGACCGACTGAGACTCATTCGGTCAACTGAACATGCGAATGAAAGGCACGACTGAGTCAGTCGACCGACTGAACCTCAGTCGGTCAACAGCATGCGACTGACTGGGCCAATCGCACGATTGAGCCTGAGTCGCCCAATGAACTGGGCGACTGAGGCCAGTCGGCCGACTGAACTCAGCTTCAGTATTTAAAGGGCACAGTCGATCGCATTTCATTCACCACACCCCAATCGCTCTCAAATCGCATACCCTACCGTTACGCTGCCAATTTTCATCAGACCTTGTTTTCGTCTTGATCTTCATTCACTGACTCTTGCTATTGATTATCCAGGTAGTTTGAAGACTCATCTTTCCAAAACATGAAAGATTCAACCCTAATTTTGACTACTCGACTGTGAAACAAGAACCGAGACTAGAAAGACCTAATAACCTATCAAAACTAAGCAAAACGTTAAAATTAAGTCTAATAGGTTATTAGTAACAAGAATGCGAGTCTATTGAACCGGTTATCTGTTTAAAACACTTGTTTTGTTGAAGATTCGAACGATTGGCGACTGAACTACAGGACAGGCGACTGGTCGCCCGGATGAACTCCAATCGCACGATTGAAACTTGCGATTGGACAAATCGCCCGAATGAACCATGCGATTGAGCTCAGTCGGCCGACTGAACCATTCGCAGACTCAGTCAGCAGACTGAACCCAATCGCATGTCACATTGACCAGAATGAGCTCAGTCGCATGAAAGAACAGACGACTGACTTCAGTCGCATGATTCATTCGCACGAATGAATCAGAATGAGTTTCAACATTACACTTAGAACAGAATTTTCATGTCTTATGTACTAATGGTTCTATGTCATGTGTGTTTCAGGAAAATGGCTGAGAGATGGTCCATAAATCCAAAGCACAACATCTGTGCTCATTTGGATCACACTACCAGGAACGGGGCCGAGTTTACCGACATTATAGCCTTTCTTAGACGGTCCAGGATTCATAAGGCTATCTCCACTCCTTGCACGCCATACAGATCACTGCATCAGGCATTCTGGGAGAATGCCTCTGTGGACCGCTCCCGTGAGCCCTACTGCATTAGGAGCTCTATACTGGCCATGATATTGAGATCACTGCTGCCGACATCCAGAGGGTCCTCGAGTTTGGGGATGATACTGATCATCCTACTAGATTACATCCACTGACAGTGCGAGGATGCTTTCTGAGGATAAGTACGCTGGGGACATCAACTCAGGTGTGCTCAACAAGAGCAACCTGAGCCCCCAGTACAAGTACTTAGCACACGTGATCCTCAAGTGTGTTGCATCGAGGGGGGTGGGTTCGACGACCTCTCAGACCAGATCCAAAATGCCTACGTGGCACTGGTGCTGAACCACCCCTTCAGCTTTTCTAGCATGATATTCTCCTACCTGGTGGAGAACTTGGAGGCCAAGGGAAAGGAGGGTTTGTATGTACCCCAGGTTCTTACAGCTCATCTTCAACGAGAAGCTGCCACATCTGCCCAAAGAGAGTCATGATGCAGTGGCTTTAGAGATCATGGATGATACGACTCTGGGCCGGATGAGAGTTTATAGGGGGAAGCAGGTGAAGCCCCAAGTTAAGAGACTGATTGGCCACCTGGCCAACGAGAGGTATGTGGCGCCAGGCAGACGCAAATGGCGTCATGAGGACAGTGACTCTGATGATGAGAGGCTGCTACTCCAAGAGATTGATTCAAATGATGATGATAGCGAAGACGCCGGGGATGATATGCCTGCTCCACCTAGAGGCACTGAGTCAGATGTTATTCCCCCGGGGTCTGCCCCTGCCGGAGAGGTTGCTGAGACGGCCGGTTTTCATCAGGAGTTTGTTGTTGGTGATCAGGAGGAGGAGGAGTCTGATGAGGAGCCCCTCACGAGAACTGTGGGAAGCAAGGTTGTTCCCACAGAACACGGGCTAAGGGTGGTTGGTGAACACCCTCGAGACTCCAGAGAGACAGAGACTGACCCGAGCTATGCTCCGGGTTCAGCAGGCAGAGCTGCAGGGGGAGCATCCACTTCCACTGGGACTAGGAGAAGAGGATGGCTCAGCCCCATGGACTGAAGAAGAAGAAGCGTCGACTGACCTTCGTTACCACTGTAGCCTCTACTTCCACCACCACAGCCACCACTACCACCTCCACTGATATATCACCACCACACATCCACCACTGCTACCACAGCCACCACCTTACCTACCACCACTGTACATTTCCCATCCACCACCATACCATTTACACCTACATCACCTTCACCATTTTACCGACCCATATTCACCACAGCCACTACCACCACCACCTCACATCATGCAGGACCGTCAGCCCAGTCCTCACACATGTATGGATCACTCTACCTCCAATCGGGGTAGAGGAACAGCTGTCGGCGCTAACCGTATGGTGATGCGCTTGCTAGCTGCAGATGAGGAGAAAGCTGCACAGATTCGCCAGCTGACCGACCTGACTGCTGCCCAGTCTCAGCAGATGGCAGAGCAGGCTCGTGTGATAGAGCAGCAGACCCAGCTGATGGATGCACAGAGAGTAGAGATGTCCCAACTCCAGGAGCAGCATGCCCAATCAGCCAAACGTATAGAGGAGTTGGAGACTACCAACAAGACCATCATGCTGCGGTTAAAGGGATCAAAGGATGAGCCCTTAAAGATAAAGGAGGGTGATGGAGATGATGGAGATGGTGATGACGAGGATGAAGATGATGATGGGATGAGGTGAGGTGAGGATGAGGAGGATACGAAGATGAGAGAGACAATGAGAAAGGACAGAGGGAAAAGATGATGATGACGAAGCAGAAGGAGGGGATGCGGCTGCATCGGCCTCTGCTTCAGGTCAAGAAAGACGATCGAAGAATCGACAGGACCAGTCAGCTACCACCTCTGCTCCTCCGAGCGATGAGACCATGATTCAAGACAAAAGTACAGATTAGATGTTTTATGTATTTATTTATTTTTTGTGTTTGAATCATGTACTGAAAACAATGTTTTGAATGTTTATATATTAAGTTAATGTACTTCTGTTTGATTACTTACTAATGATTTATGTGTTGAATGTTTAAATCAAACAGATCCAATTTTCAAAGAGATGAGTTTGATATTGCTCCCCTTCAACAGGTCAAGACTCAACTAACCATGATTCTTGATCTGCAAGGGATTGTAAGAAGGTCTGTGAGTTATACCCCTGAAGAAGGGGAAATAATTCATGACCTATCTAACGAGCAACTGGCAGAGATGTTCAGACTCAATCCGGATGAAATAGTCAAAGATGCTCCAACAGTTGATTCGACTAGTGATGAAGAGCTAAATGATGTTGATGAAGTCGAAGTCGAAGATATCACTGCAGAAGAGTACCCTCAGTATGCTGACAACGAGGGTAATGTGGTTCCCAATCTGGGTGAGTCCCTAGTCAGTGATACGTTTGAGGTACTGAACAAGATGGAGCAGGAAACAGAGAAGGCAGAAGGAACAGCCCAAGCCTTAAATGACGACGTTGACATTCGAAAGGCTGAGTGGGCTGCCTGTTTTGAAGAAGTGAGAGCCCAACGTGCTGCACCAAAGAAAGATGCCTACACCAAGCTCTACAGAGTCAAGAAACACCACAAGGTGTCAGGCAGGATTATAGCATGGGCTTATTTTGATGATCTTAACGCGTATGCAGTTAAGAGGGAACAGGGCATAGAGTACTTCAGATTTCCACATGATCTGAAGACTCTACCTGGTTTTGAGCTCAACTAGCTGGCTAAGCTAAAGCTGTTGTATGCTGACCCAAGGAAGATGTCAGGCTGGTTCGAGGCTGCCCTTAAGAAGGAGTACCACACCAGATGGGTTAACTTCAGACCCCAACAGCCTACTAGGTACATAAGAAGGTCTGAGGTTGATGCCATTACTGGCAAGCCCAAGATTGTGTTGAAGTGGAGTCCTCCGCGCACTATGTCGAGAATCCCTCAGGGAAATGCCACAGGACTTCACTCCACACTTCAAATGGTGGTACTATGATTGGAGAACAGCTGAAGCGGTCATAGTCCTAAATAAAGAGGGACAAATGGATACACAGGGTATTCGACCCGATGTGGCTAACTAACTTGTCTGCTAATGATGTCTATACATTATACAAGTGGCCACTGTTCTATGACACGCAAGATATTGTACAAGCCCTCCAGTTCCAAAACGTTATACGACTCTGCTTTGCGTTTGAGATTCACGCAGGAGTCATAAAGAGGAGAAGTACAAGAAGTATAAGGAGGTTATGCAGAAGACAAGATTAGATAGATCTAGGTCCAAGGGGGAGTTTGTTGATGCATGTATGTCCCTAGATCATGATTTGTAATGTAATAATCTTGTCTGTCTGATTATGATGTAAGTTGTATTGATTAATGAAATGACATGGATTGTTTGTTATTTGTAATGTTTAATATTTCATTAATGAGTCGTGATTGAATTGATTGGGTTTATGATTGTTTGAATGGTTACACATAATGTTATATTAATTAAAACATTCAAACTTAACTTAATGAAGTTCTCATGCGAATGGCCCATGCGAATGGACCACACGCATGAATAACTTCATACGATTGACTCAATCGCACGACTGAACCAGGAGACTGGATCAGTCGTATGATTGACACATAAGATTGGCTCAGTCGCACGACTGAACACTCAGTCGTGCGGATGAATCAACCGCATGGTTCAATCGCACGACTGAACCATACTTATCCAGTCGCACGATTGAACAATACTAACCTATAAATAGACCCAATTCGTGGAAAAACGTAAGCATTCATACCATTACGATTCCAGACGTACCCTAGCCGTCCAGAGACCTCCCAAATCGTTCTCCAAGTTCACAGAACACATTAGATCGATTCCTAATCGACTTCTAACGTTAGATTCAATTCTTGATTGATTCTTTGTGTGTTCTCACTGATTGGATCGCCAATCAAATAGGATTCCGCACTATTTGAGTTGGTTTAACACGCTAATCACTAGGTATTTCGTTCAAATACCAGGTCCTAACAAATCCGAGCTTTGGAGTCCAAGCATGGGGATGTGCCTCCTTAAGCACGCCCCCATGCATTGCCTAAAACACACCCCCGTGCTAAATTGACACACCCCCGTGCTTGGACATCTGACAGGACAAAAAGTATTGTCCCCTAAAAGCAAGCACGAGGCCGTGCCCATGAGACACAGGGCTGTGCCCCACCTCCAACACGGGGTCGTGCCCCATCAAGCATGGGGTCGTGCCTGACACAACCTGCATGTACGAGCCGACCAACTTTCGTAAGCATTGTACTAGCACGGGGTCGTGCCTTTTAGGCATAGGGCCGTGCTTAAACACTCCAGAAAGCCTATAAATAGAAGCCTACGTTCACCATTTTTGGGAAGCTTTGGTGGGAGACTTACTCTACAGAATTCTCTCGGGAATCAAGTCTTCAAGACCATTTGGAGGCTCAGGAGGTGCATACAACACTTGGAAGAAGCTCGGGATCGTCTAAACGTCATCCATTGTGGATTATCGGTTTGATTGTCCAATTCACCGATGATTTCATATCTATCTTCTTTGTTATCTGTTGTTATGTTCAAGCTTATTATGAGCTAAACTCTAAATATCATCCTAATT
This sequence comes from Flaveria ramosissima, assembly GCA_025215565.1. Classification (NCBI taxonomy): domain Eukaryota; kingdom Viridiplantae; phylum Streptophyta; class Magnoliopsida; order Asterales; family Asteraceae; genus Flaveria; species Flaveria ramosissima. Next base: position 48,662,191 of record CM046030.1, read on the forward strand.
GGATGAAACTTATGTAATTTGTGATGAGCTAATGGTGTGATATATATTATGTTAATGTTATGGTGGTCTTGGGAAAACTTTTGATGGGTAGCATCTATATTTGAACGGGAAGTTATAACTTTATGGTTTGTGATTGTGATTGTCAAACACGGTTGAAAAACGTATGATCAACTTTCATTCGCGAAACCAGTCTTCATAATAAATCCATGGCTAATGAACTAGAAATGGTTATTAGAAATAATATCACCTTAACTTTCTGATCATTTGCGGGTTCTCTTTTATTAGTCTGAGAAATCTACAGTAGTTGTTATGGTTTTCTAAAATTAATGGTATGTTAGGAAGGTACCTGATCAACTGTCTTTTAACATTAAGTTATGTTTTCAGAAATTGTATGTCAAATAGGTCACAAAAGATTCACCTACATTACTTGGGCTTTGATCTAAGCAGTAAAATCAGCCTGACGTGATCCTAGTCACTACAGAGCGAGATAGACGAGAAATCGCGCCAGCTCATCTTTATAAACATTAACATAATTACATTAATTAATATCTTTAAATCACACCACCAATTCATCACAATTACATAAGTGTTGTCTAATTAGGATGATAACTTTTATTCCCTGGTTTTAAATCCAAACGCTTCAATTCTTAGTTTATTTTATTTTTACTACTGTTGGTAAACCCTAAAATCTTACCAATGCAACTTATCATTTTCTTTAACAAAAACCAAATATGATAGTCAAACATCAAGGTTGTTCAGTAGGCTAGGTGTGTCCACGGATTGATACTCAGTTCTTACCAACACTATATTACCACACGATAGGTACACTTGCCTTTTGTGTGCGTGGTTTAGTATTTGTAATAAACAATTAAAACTGAATCTGTATGAAAAAATCTATATCAAAATATATACTATCCGCATCGCATCAAGTTTTTGGCGTCGTTGCCGGGTACACACGACAGTTTGAAAGACAATATAAATTTTTTACTATCTTGTGTATAACTTGTTAATATAATTTTGTTCAAACTTTATTTTATTTTTGTTAGATAGTTTGCCTTAGTTAGTTTAGTTACATTTGCCTGATTCATTCTACACCTTAGTTAGTTTATGCTTCCTTAAGATAGTGTATGTTCGACTCGTCTAGTCCTGAACTTGTTTCGCCTCTTTTGGAACCCGAACAACTTTTTTGTCAAAGATTGCGCAAAAGACCACCAAAAGCAGATCCAATCATTGAAGAAGACATTTTGGAAGGTACACCATCTGAAGAAGACATGGCTAACCAAGACGAGGAAATGAAGATGACACATTATGCCACACCGTCAATCGATGGTTACGAGTCTAGTGTTGTTCAACCAGCAATAGTGGCCAACAATTTCGAGATTAAGTCTAGTATTATCCAACTTGTAAAAAACACTGTTCTGTTCCATGGATTGCAAGACGAAGATCCTAATGCTCGCATCTCACGATTCCTTCGTATCTGTGCGACCTTCAAAATCAATAACTGTTCAGACGACGCCATTCGACTAAGACTTTTTCCATTTTCACTTCAAGGTCGAGCCATTGACTGGCTTGATTCACTTGCGCCTGGTTTGATCACCACATGGGCGGAAATGGCTGAACAATTCCTTTTGAGATACTTTCCATCCGATCGCACTGCCAAACTGAGAAGCAGTATCACAAGCTTTCGCCAAGACGACGATGAATCATTACACGCAGCATGGGAGAGATATAAAAGTCTCATTCGGAGATGCCCACATCACAAACTTGATCTGTGGCTGCAGTGTCAAACCTTTTACGATGCAATCAGCGGAGCCCACAAGCAAGCTGTAGACCAAAGTGCAGAAGGAGATTTCGGAAGTGTCACGCCAACAGAAGCATACCAAGCCCTAGAAAGAGCAGCTAAGAAGAGCTTTACTTATAATCCCTTAAGAACCAAACCCAGTTCTAAAGGCATTCATCAAGTAGACTCTGAAACCCTAATTGCAGCCCAATTTCCCGTTGATTTTGTGATCCTTGACATGGATGAGGATAAAAATTTTCCTCTTATCCTAGGTCGACCTTTCTTAGGGACTGCTCGGGCCCTCATTGATGTTTGTACAGGCAAACTCACGCTTCGACTAGACGAGGAGGAAGTAACTTTCGATATAGGTCAATCCATGAAACACCCTCAACATCATGATATCATAAGCTATCATTTGAAGAAAACTCTTCGAAATGAAGCTTGCAACACTCAATTAATAGAGGTCCAAATCATCGAACCCATCTGTGAGAATCAAATCATTCCAGGACTAGAAGTTGATGAAACATCATCTCATCAAGAAGCATTTGAGATCATTGAACAAGAGCTAGAACCTAAAGCCAAACCTTCTATCAAAGACCCTCCAGTTTTAGAGCTCAAAGAACTTCCATCTCATCTCGAATATGCCTTTCTTGAAAACACATCTCAACTTCCTGTCATAATCTCATCTGCCTTATCAATTGATGAGAAGAACAAGTTGCTCAATGTGCTTAAGGCACATAAACGAGCAATTGCATGGAAAATCTGGACATCAAGGGAATCAATCCATCCTTTTGCACTCAAAAGATACTGATGGAGGAGAAATTCAAATCCGTCATTCAACCTCAAAGACATTTAAGCCCGAGCATGCAAGAGGTGGTGAAGAAAGAAGTAATCAAACTGCTAGATGCCAGTTTGATTTACCCTTTCTGATTCGCCTTGGGTCAGTCCTGTCCAAGTTGTTCCAAAGAAAGGAGTAATGACTGTTGTAACTAACGAGAAGAATGAGCTTATTCCCACTCGTACGGTTACAGGATGGAGAGTTTGCATCGACTATCGCAAACTCAATGACGCCACAAGGAAAGATCACTTCTGTCTTCCTTTCATCGACCAAATGCTTGAGAGATTATATGGAAAAATGTTCTATTGTTTCCTTGATGGTTTCTCAGGTTATTTCCAAATTCCTATTGCTCCTGAAGATCAAAAGAAGACGACATTCACCTGTCCATATGGAACATTTGCTTATCGGTGAATGCCCTTTGGATTGTGTAATGCTCCTGCTACATTTCAAAGATGCATGGTAGCAATCTTCCATGACATGATTGAACACTCAATGGAAGTTTTCATGGATGACTTCTCCATCTTAGGGAACTCATTTGAGCAATGTCTTGAAAATCTAGAAAAGATGCTGGTTAGATGTGAAGATTCTAACCTTGTTTTAAATTGGGAAAAGTGCCACTTCATGGTTACGGAAGGAATAGTATTAGGACATAAAATCTCTTGAGCAGGGCTTGAAGTCGATCAAGCCAAAGTCGACACTATATAAACTTCCACATCCCACAACCGTGAAAGATATCAGAAGTTTCCTAGGCCATGCAGGATTCTACCGTCGTTTCATCAAAGATTTCTCAAAATCGCTCGACCAATGACTCAACTTCTTGAGAAAGACGCACAATTCGTATTTTCTGACGAATGCATTAGTGCATTCAAATGGCTTAAGGAGAGAATGGTAACCGCTCTAATCATGGTTTCCCCAGATTGGACGCTCCATTTGAACTCATGTGCGACGCAAGCGATTTCGCGGTAGGAGCCGTATTAGGACAGAGGAAAGACAAGCAATTTCACCCAATTCATTATGCGAGCAAAACCCTAAACGACGCACAAGAAAACTACACCACCACCGAGAAAGAACTTCTTGCAGTAGTTTTCACATTTGACAAATTCAGCTCATACCTAATCCTTTCAAAAACAATCGTTTATACCGATCATGCAGCCCTTCGTCATCTGTTCAACAAACAAGATGCAAAGCCGAGATTAATTCGTTGGATACTTCTGCTTCAAGAGTTTGACATTAAAATTCGTGATAAGAAAGGATCGGAAAATCTAGCGGCTGATCAACTCTCACGTCTTGAGGATTCAAATCCTTCACAAACTGAGGAAGCCACAATAAACGACAGTTTTCCTCACGAATTCCTTATGCACATCAAATCCTCAATCGATGAACATCCTTGGTTCGCCGATTTCGCAAATTACTTAACAAGCGGAATCCTTCTCAAGGGAATGACTTATCAGCAAAAGAAGAAATTATTTACTGACATCAAACATTACTATTGGGAGGACCCGTATCTGTTCAGAATCGGTGCAGACCAACTTATTCGAAGATGCATATACGGAAGTGAAGCAGAACAGATCCTAAGGAACTGTCATGAAGGACCCACAGGAGGACACCATGGAGCAACCCTAACAACCAAGAAAGTATTTGACTCTAGATTTTGCTGGCCCACGATCTTCAAAGATGCTCACAACATGGTACGCACCTGTGATGCATGTCAAAGAGCAACAAATATCTCAACACGGGATGAGATGCCTCAGAAACCGGTTTAAGTATGCGAGGTATTTGATATATGGGGTATTGATTTCATGGGGCCATTCTCGGTGTCATTTGGCAATCGTTACATCTTGGTAGCAGTCGATTACATTTCAAAATGGGCTGAAGCTCAAGCCCTACCTACCAATGATGCCAGAAACGTTATCAGATTCCTTAAGAAACTATTCTCTCGTTTTGGTTCCCAAAGCTCTAATTAGTGACCGAGGAACTCATTTCTGTAACAACCAGCTCGAACGAGCAATGGCCCGTTATAGAGTGCACCATCGTTTTACAACTGCTTAACATCCACAAGCGAATGGGCAAGCCGAAGTCACTAACCAAGGCATCAAACGAATCCTTGAGAAAACTGTGGGTCAAAACCACAAGGACTGGTCTACCAAGCTAGATGATGCACTATGGGCTTTTCGAACAGCCTATAAGACGGCACAACACCGTTCAAACTAGTTTATGGGAAATCGTGTCATCTACCTGTGGAACTAGAGCACAAGGCCTTTCGGGCACTTAAGCAGCAAACCTGGACCAAGACCTTGCAGGAAAGAATCTATTCCTACAAATTCACGAATTGGAGGAATTGAGAGAACAAGCATAAGAAAACGCTAGGGTTTAAAAGAAAAGACAAGGACCTTCCACGACGCTCGATTAAAGAACACAAAACGATTTCATGTGGGAGAACGTGTCTTACTGTATAACTCTAGTTTACATTTGTTTCTTGGAAAACTGAAATCACGATGGTCTGGACCTTATTTGATTAAAAACGTGTTTCCGAATGGCGCCATTGAAATCGATAACCACGAGGTTTAAGTTTCAAAGTAAATGGTCATCGTTTGAAACCGTATAACGATGGACCAACCAAGATTCTCTCGGAGGAATTACACCTCCGCCCCGACGAAAACTAAGTGTGGGGAAGGGTCGCGCCGAAGACCCGAAACTTAAACGCGACACCTGTACATAAGTTTTCCTTGATTTTTTAACAATTTTTAGAACCTCACAAGCACAAGCATGGGGCTGTGCCTCATGAAGCACGCCCCCTATGTCTCTGACAAACTTTTTCCACGATCTCTGCTGACGACTCTAGAATGTTGCAGGTCGAATTTAAGACGGATTCTGACAAGCACGGGGCCGTGCCTGACTAAGCACGCCCCCTTGTTCACTTTTCACGACCTGTATATAAATACCATAGTTGTTCCATTCTTTCATCACACCCATTCCTGCTTAAAACATTTGAAAAATGAAAGAATCAAGTCATGGAAGTTCAAACTGGAATCCTACGAAGAATATTGTGTTCTAAAACGCGAGAGCCAACGACTCAAGAATACTTCTTCAAGAGGCATGAACTTATCAAGCAAATGACTAAAATGAACCTCGTTGCATCCCAACGCTTAGCTGAACTTATCCAAAAAGTTCAAGAGATGGGCGAGGAACTCGTTTTCATAAACTGTCAGCTTGCGGAGCTAAGCAACCGCACTACTCACTATCCCATCCCGAACCTTCCACACAGAATGTGTGGAGGCTTCTTTTAGAAGCATTCCGTGATGTGTTAGGTGCGCTGATGCACGTTAAGGAGTCTGGTTTTGCTGTTTCAGATTCTCGGCTTTTAACGTATCGTGTAACCGTAGGACCCTAGGAAATGTAATTTTCAATTTGGCTTGTGTTAATTAACTCTAGGACTATTTTCGTACCTTTTATGATGATTTGGAAGGGATAAAACTTAACTGGGTAAATTGCGTAACGCGCGAAACTGAAAAACGGAACAACAAAAGACTGAAACCGAACAACATAACTTGAGCACGCCCTTGTGCCTAAGGAGGCACGCCCCCGTGCTCTACAAAGAATGACACAACCTAACTTTTTTCAGCCTTTTGTCTTGTTCCCCATCAATTTTGCATGTTAAAAACCGAGCTCATTGCCTGCAATGTTCGTATCCACTTCCATTTTCACCATATTTTCCATTTTTCTTTCACCGTTTCAAGAGTTCTTTCAAGAGTATTGATCAAGAGGTTAGTATGCTAATTCCTATGATTATGATAGTCATTTACATGTAGTTAGGTGATTAGGTCTCTAAACAACCGAAATCCTAGCAATTATATGTAAAGACTTGTACTTAAACTTGGAATGATGAGTGCTTTAAACCTTCTTGTTCATGTTTCTTCTTGTAGTTGATTAGTGTTAATTAGTATGTTTACTTAGTTATTAGTATGTTTTCTTTTATTAACAAGACTATCTTCATAATTCGTGGTAAAATCTTTGTTAATCATGTTCAAGTTACAAGAATTCACAAGTGGTGTTAAACAATATATATATTTTTGAGTATCTTGAATTATTAACAAGTGATTAAAATGCCAAACGTATAATCTTTGATTTTTCAAGCAAGAAAATGTTAAACCATGCTTAATCAAAGTTTTACAATCAAAACCACGCGTGCTCGACTCAAGATTTCATGCCTCAAAATGTTAACCGCACCCCCATGTTCAACAGTTTTTCCTTGGATGTCAAATTTTTAACTGTTTTTGAACATGAGTTGAATCATTGTGGTGTTATGTCTTGTAAAACATATGGTTGTCATTAATATCATGAAACTGTTCCAGAAATTTGTTTTGTACAGTTTAACTTATTTTTTAAAAAAATTCAGGATCATGGATCATCCCTACTTGTAATTTGAAGGGAGCCGCGAGAGATGGTGTCATGATAGACTTCAAAGACTACTACAAAGGGTTGAAAGATCTCACTTACAAGCAGATGAAGAAACACTGGCGGCTGTCGGACAGCTCGAAAGATATAATAATTTATTGAGTATTCAGTGGAAGCGTTTATTCTTACAAAATAGACCTTCCGTTTATGAACTAACTCTTGAATTTTTAGCATCTTTCAGATTAAGCATGAAAGACTATGACCCTTGGGATGATAGTGCAGTTTCATTCAGACGTGCTGGACATTGGCATAAAACATCCATTGCGTTTTTCGGTGTCTATCTCGGTATCTACACAGAACAAGAAATGGAGGAGGAAGCTATATCTAGAATGCCAGCATACCATACCTTTCCAGACGAGGAAAGTAAAGACGCGGAAAGTGGTGCCATGCGGAGAGCATTTTGGGAGCGGATTGGAACCGAAGGGTTCAACTCGAGTAAAACAAAAAGCAACCAGATACGAGACCCGCTGCTACGATACATTCATCGGTTATTTAGCCATTCCATAACAGCTCGTGGTCAAAGCGAGGGAGTTGTTAATTTGAGGGACTTGTTCATTTTATATTGTATGGTTAATCAGTTGCCATGTAATATTGGGTATTTGTTTTGTAATCGTTTTGCCAGGAATTCAATTGCAAGTTCTCCAACACCCATGTTTGGAGGAAGCTGGATTCTGAACCTATACGAGAGCTATGGGTGTAACACAGAGGGAACTGAAGGAGCGATGTCGGACTTTTGGACTTGAGCATTTGCACAAGTATGTACATGGTGACAAACTTACCAAATGAGCAGCCAAGGTTTATGGATAAAAAGGGAGGAATCTGGGATCCGGCGGATCCCGAAGAAATAATCATGGACCTCGATATGCCAATACAGCCGGAAGGAACCGGAACCGAAGCCGGATCTTCAAGTTCACGTACTAGGGAATTCCCAACCATGCTAGACCTTTAAGAGTCAATCCAAACCACTAGCGACTATGCAAGGCGATCATTTGAATATGCCCAACGAGCCTTCAACCGAGTCGAAAACTTGCATTCCCGAGTCGATGACCTGAGCAACGATGTCACGTACATCAGGAACTGAATGTACCATGAGTAGGGGGATATCCCGCCACAAAGCCCTTGAAAACCGTATCACTTTCGGGGCCCAGGCACAGTTGTTTCGTGCCAATCTATCTTTTAATTTATGTTATTTTATTTTTATTTTGTGTGTTTAGGATTTTAATGCTTTTAATAAATTGGTGACATTTCAGGTGATCCCGAGGATTCTCTTAACTAGAGGGCAACCAAACACAAGTGACAAACTCATTATTTTTAGGGGAGTTATTTCATTACCCTTTCTTGGTCTTAATATATTAATCACATTGAGGACAATGTGAATTTTAAGTGTGGGGATGGGGGTTAATGCATTTGACTTTGCTAAAAAGGTCCAAATTTAAAAAAATTTATAAAAAGATCACTTAACAATTAATGTTTATGACAAGAAACCAAAAACTTTAAACAATTTTTGATAAACCAATTTATAAATATACGTTTTTGGGAAATAAATAAGTAAATTAACGATATCCAAATAAAATTGAAAATGTCTTTTGTGATATCCTTAAAAGCAATAATCTAGTAAAAATATTTAATCATGTAAAATGAAACACGTTTACCCAATTCCATCCATATGTGAGTTTATTTTTTAGCCTTAAACAGCTTTTGCGAATTGCAATTCTACTTTCATTCTGGATTTTATTGAGGATGTCATATGATACGTGTGATCAGAACTTGCTTTGAGTATACATTTACCTTAATTAGTATTTGTTGCATAAAAATGAGTTAGGCATTAGGAAACCTTAACCATCCAAGCCCCAACCATTTTCTTTTAATTTTTCCTTACCCGAACGTCAACCCTAGTTAGCCCCATTGAGCTTAAACGTTTTTATGTTTCAATCACCCGAACCACCAAGTCACTTGACCAAAATGCCTTCAACAAAACCTGTTTTTCGTTAAAGACACGTTTTTGGCTTATTTTAAAAAAATGGGTCTTTTACCGGCAGACCTAAAAGAACTGGAATGCATTCTTTTGATTTTAATTTGCTTTTTTGCCTTCACCACGCAAAACCGGGACTTCCCCCGGAAATCCGCGAACAAATTTTCAACACGTTCGACGTAAGAAAGAAATGGCGGAAAAAGGAATAAATTCCGCCATTTTGTGGGATTTCAAAAAGTGCTATAAAGAGACGGGCGAAAAGATATGAAAGATGCCCGAACTGTGGAAATCGGTCCCATAATGGAAAATGCAAAAAAGAACCAAACCGAGTCTCGATACGAATACACAGAACTAATCCGATTGGGTGCTATTAGGCTTCAAGCCGAACGATCCTTGAGAAAGAAAAGTTTTGTGTATCTTCGGGTGAAAGAGGAAGTACGGTTTTTGAAAGAAAAATACGGTCTTGACAATCTGACCTTAAACGAGTCCTCAAGTTAGCATATCCCTTCTAGCTTGAAGTATTGTATAGGGAGCCTTTTATTGCTTTCCTTGTAGTTTATGTTAGAAAAATAAGCCAAGACCGTCGTCTTTAGCTATTAGCCACTTTTTCCAAATATTCCATACCCGAGCCCGAGCCAAGTTACAACCCATCAAAGACCTAACGATTTATGCAAGTAAATATCTAAGTAGGTGGAGATTTGATCCCTTAACAAGCATATGATTTCACACGTATTCATACTACGCAATTGAGTGTATTCGTCATACTTAATCTTAATTATGACTCCATATATTTAGCCGAGTGTGAGTGCATCTTGTGAGAAGTGTGTATTTTTACATGATAATAATCTTTATTAACCAATCTATTGCTTGCTAGGATATCATTTTACATATGCTTAAAATGTTTACATTTGGATGAAATAATATTTACTTCCGTATTTCCCGAAAGACATATTTATTATTTGATTTATTTGGTTTTTGGTGGAATTGTCATTAAGTGATTTTTGCTTGAGGACAAGCAAAGTTCAAGTGTAGGGATGTTTGATGTGCTCTAAATTATACATAAAAATCCTATCAAATGTACATCAATTATTCCTTAATATCTCCCTTATAATGATGAATATGTACTTAAAAATATTATATTGTGTTTTCAGGTGTTTAAAAGGGCAAGATGGACAAAAGAAGCATACTTGACAAGAAATTGAAGTAATCCGAGCTTTGGAGTCCAAGCATGGGACCGTGCCTCCTTAAGCACGCCCCCATGCCTTGCCTGAAACACACCCCCATGCTAAATTAACACACCCCGTGCTTGTACATCTGACACGACAAAAAGTATTGTCCCCTAAAAGCAAGCACGGGGTCGTGCCCATGAGACACGGGGCCGTGCCCCACCTCCAACACGGGGTCGTGCCCGACACAACCTGCATGTACGAGCCGACCAACTTTCGTAAGCATTGTACTAGCACGAGGCCGTGCTTTTTAGGCACGAGGCCATGCTTAAACACTCCAGAAAGCCTATAAGTAGAAGCCTAAGTTCACGATTTTTAGGAAGCTTTGGTGGGAGAGTTACTCTGCAAAATTCTCTCGGGAATCAAGTCTTCAAGACCATTTGGAGGCTTGGGAGGTGCATACAACACTTGGAAGAAGCTCGGGATCGTCTAAACGTCATCCATTATGCATTATCGGTTTGATTGTTCCAATTCACCGATGATAATATATATCTTTTTTGTTATCTGTTGTTATGTTCAAGCTCATTGTGAGCAAAACTTTTATTATCATCCTAATTGGAAACTTATGTAATTTGTGATGAACTAACGGTGTGATATATATTATGTTAATGTTATGGTGGTCTTGGGAAAACTTTTGATGGGTAGCATCTACATTTGAACGGGAAGTTATAACTTTATGGTTTGTGATTGTGATTGTCATACACGGTTGAAAAACAGATGATCATCTTTCATTCGCGAAACCGGTCTTCATAATAAATCCATGGCTAATGAACTAGAAATGGTTATTAGAAATCATATCACCTTAACTTTCTAATCATTTGCGGGTTCCCTTTTATTAGTCTGAGAAATCTACAGTAATTGTTATGGTTTTCTAAAATTAATGGTATGTTAGGAAGGAACCTGATCAACTCTCTTTTTAACATTAAGTTATGTTTTCAGAAATCGTATGTCAAATAGGTCACAAAAGATTCACCTACATTACTAGGGCTTTGATCTAAGCAGTAAAATCAGCCTGACGTGATCCTAGTCACTACGGAGCAGGATAGACGAGAAATCACGCCAGCTCATCTTTATAAACATTAATATAATTACATTAATTAATATCTTTAAATCACACCACCAATTCATCACAGTTATATAAGTGTAGTCTAATTAGGATGATAACTTTTATTCCCTGGTTTTAAATCCAAAGGTTTTAATTCTTAGTTTACTTTATTTTTACTATTGTTGTTAAACCCTAAAATCTTATCAATGCAACTTATCATTTTCTTTAACAAAAACCAAATCTGATAGTCAAACATCAAAGGTTGTTGAGTAGGCTAGGTGTGTCCACGGATTGATACTCGGTTCTTACCAACACTATATTACCACATGACAGGTACACTTGTCTTTTGTGTGTGTGGTTTAGTATTTGTAATAACCAATTAAGACTGAATCTGTGCGAAAAAATCTGTATCAAAATATATACTATTCGCATCACATCATAGGACCACTTAGATCCATGTGCAATAAGTGTAATGGAGTGGTGATAGAGTTAACTTCTTTGTATTTATGAGATACCATGTGTTGCTTTCCTTTTAGACATGCAATACAGTTATCTTTGCAGAAAAATTACTTTTTAGGCACACCATGCTTTAGCCATGTGCAATACTTCCTTGCTTTAGCCTCAGCTATTACTAGTTGGGCTTGAGCCTCATTTAACATGGAAATTAAATCTTTGATTTGAGCCCTATAATTAGAGTGTTCATGTTTTAAAGAGGAAATAGTTTTCTCTAACTCTTTAATTTTCATTTTATAATCACATTCTGCCCTTTTAAAATCAGATTTTAGAATGTTTAAGGACTCAATATTAGAATTGATTTCCATGATAGTCCTGATACAGTTTGACTTTAGTAATACAAGCTGGAGAGCAAAGATGTTCATATACCTTGTTGTCATCAGTTCCAGCCATGAGTGCTTGAGCAGGAGTCACATCTTGCACCATGAAGTTCCAGTCAACTTCTTGTGCAACTGCAGCGCTTTGTTGTTCAGTTGACTTTGCAACAGCTTTGGGTGTGGCAGGATTTGTTGAGGCTTGAGTGGCTCCTAGATTGGATTTTGGAGCTTTACATTCCCTGGCAATATGACCAAGTTGGTTGCAGTTGTAACACTTGGCTTTAGTTTTGTCAAACCCAAATTCGTTGTTGGTTGGGTTTGAGGGAACTGCCTTCCAGTTCTTATAAAGAACTTCTTTGCTTATAAGTTAATAGAGTCCTTTGTTGGACAATGTCTATGTATTCAACATCATCTTGGGCTAAAACATTCTAGATCATCAAAGCAAAACGGAAAATCACTAGAATGCCCATTTCCTGAAACAAAGGTACAATTGTCCTGAAAGGGACCTAATTCAGCCTGTTGAGACCTTGGTGTCTCAGGAAAGGTGATGTATGGCCCAGAAGAACATGATGGTTGCTGGGAGTACGTCAGGTACTGCTAGGACTGAGGGGTTCTTGAGCCTTCAGCAACAACTAAAGCATTGCTGGCAGGAAGGCTAGAAGTTCTGCTCATCTGGTGGCCTCTCTGAGTCTCCATCTCTACACGGTATCCATCAAAGATGCCATATAGTTTAGTCATTGTGAGAGTGTTCAGATTCTTTGTCCTCTTGATAGAGACACAATAAAAAGTCCACTCATGAGTAAGTGCACTCATAAATTTCCTTGATAGATCTCTTTTCTCAAGAGTTATTCCCACAGACTGAAGTGATGAAATAAGGTCCATATACGTGAAGTATTGTTGGTTGAGGGTCTTTCCAGTAACATAGGTGATGTTTTCAAATTGTTGCTTCAAGGAATCTTTCTTGGACTCATTTGAACCAGAATACATCAATGTCAAAGCATCAAAGAGTTCTTTAGCTGACTGATAATGCTCAAAGCCTACCATTATAGAATTGGTATGGTTGTAAGCAGTACAGTCATGGCTTTGCTGTCGATGTCCATCTTCTTGAAGTCTTCATATGAGTAGTCTTCAACGGCTTTCTCAATCATAGCACCGTTACCAGCCGGTGCTGCCACCTTTGGCTTGTAAGGGCCATGAGTGATAGATCTCCATATTTTTCCATCTTGATACTTGATGAAGCCTTCAATACGTCTGCACCAAGATCTGAAGTTGTCAAGAGTGATGATAGGAGCTTTAGTCATCGTTCCCACTTCAGATTATGATTTTTTCTAGTTGAAGGCCATTTTGAGTGAGGTGAGTGTATGAGTACAGAAACTGGTTGATTTGGGATAGTAAGATCTCACAATCCAGCCTAAGAAACTCTAATACCAATTGAAGATCGGTTAATGTCACTCAACAGAAGTATTTTCACTTGGACACACTAAATCACTCTTGAATGATGATGAAGAATCCTCTAAGAGTAGATAATAATATAATAAGTAAGTAAGATACAAGAAATGGTTTTCAAGATACTTGTATATATTATTTCTCAACTCAAAGTTTTACAAGACTCTTACAAGCATTACAAATGAGTTACAATAAGAAACTATATATACTACTATCTATAGCCGGTTATACTTTGATACAAGCTGGAAACTTACTACCAAAAAAATACTACATTATTAGGAATAAGGTATCTAGAATAAAATACTATCCTAGATTAGGTAGTCATGACATGTCCATGACTTACCTTTTTGCTACCAACTAAAGTGGTAACTGTACTAACTGAGAAACAATGAACAGTGGAATAAAGTATGATCAACTACATAGGCATGGGAAAGTGCCATGCAGTATATCAAAGGTTGCAGCGGGTTGTCAGAAGGACCATACTTATGTCCACTGGTTCATAGTAGGTTCTTTCGAAGGTAAACTGGCTTCGGAAGAACAAGTTCTTCCGAAGGCACTTATACTTCAGAAGAGTCTACTTCTTCCTAGACTTCTGCTGATCTTCAAGTCTTTATACTTCGGAAGTCTTTGTCTTGAAGCCTTTCCAAGTGTTTGTCTTCGGAAGAGGAATTTCTCAGTCTTTGGAAGATTGAGTTCCTCTTCGGAAGTTCTTCTATCTTTAACCTTCAGAAGTGCAGCTTTGCCTTCGAAAGTCTTAGTCAGTTGCACCAAAACAAATTATTCTAGGTGTTGTTTTGGTTGCACTAGCCTTACTAGATCCAACAAGAGTGTTGTTCTTTTAATCACATAGTTGAGGTACACTCAACAAGTAGTAGTCAGCTTTTTCACAATGTTCATCTTATTAAAGCTTACAATGCCATTACTGACTGTGCCTCTTCCAGCAATGTAGCCTCCTTTTAGATCCTCCAAAAGCAATAGAGCCACCATCATAAGGTTCTAGATTCAATAGAAAAGATATGTCACATGTCATGCTCTAAACTATCCACAATCCATTTTAGCCTATGAATGTTCATACGCATACACAAATGAGTTAGTGATGAATGGGGACCTAAGCCTGATTATTCTTGGGCCTTCCAGATTGAAACAACAATAAACTCATTTATGTGATCTTATGAGTTTTTGGTTTGGGTTTTGGATTGGCTACTTTGATTGGTGATGAATGAACATATTCATCAGTTGTTTTAGGCTTCCAAATCATCTTTGCTTCAGAGCCTTGGAAGTGTTGAATGATTTGACATCACTCTTCTTTTTCTTATCTATTAAATTACTTTCAACATATTGTTTCTTATCTGTTGAAATCATAATTGGCTTCCTTTTAGCAGATAACTTCTTCTCCCTAAATACTAAAATATTGACCATTGCTAATACCTTTTATGCAGTTAGTTTCCTTAGTGATGCTAAGTAGCTGAATGATCTGCTGGATTTTGAGGATTTTCTTGAAGCAGATGAACTACCAACTACTGATGTGTTCACTACTATCTACTCTTGTAGATACTCGTAGGTGTTAATATCTTCTTTCTTGTTTTCAAACAGAAGCAGTAACAATCCTTTGTTGATCATCCTCTCTACAAATCAAACAAATAAGTGGTTGTTACTTCTTCTTTTTAGCCACCTCGATCTTTTTTTGAAGATCTTTTAGCTTTTTCTTCAACTACTCTTTTCTCCCTCTAGCTATTAGTTCACGATCAATGAAGTCCTTCAGAACTACCTTTTTACTTGGGTGCTTCATATGAATATGTCTTCCCCTTTTTTTCTCCTCTTCACTCACCTTCTTCATCTTCTCTATGCGTTTATGGTCAGCACTAGAACTCAGATCAATTTTTTTACTTAGAGACTACACATTGTGGATATTAACAACTTCATCAATAGATTTTTGATATATAGTTGAGGTCTCTCTTGAGAGTTTTTGAAGTGCTCGCACAATAACTTTTGCCATGCACTTTCTTGTTGTGGCAGTTCTTTGATCAAAAATTGGGCTTTCCAGATTATATTAACCTAGATAAATAGTTATGGTATTCATCAAAAGATGATTATTGGTTCTTCTTAGTTTGCTTCACTGACAAACTTCACATGTTGAACCCTTTTGCTCTTGGTTGAGCACTTCTTACTGTGACTATATTTAGAAGACACCTAATTCTTTTCTTGATCAGTCGCTTCTTCTTTTTTTCTTTACCTCTTTCACTACTACTTGCTTACACTCAGCTTTGACAAGTTCATATTTAACAATAACAGAATCAATATATATATGGGAATATATACCAATGACAGTTCCATAGCATTATACCCCAAACCTATCTTGGTTTAATGCAGCTTTTCGATGTTCTTAATAAAAGAAAGTATTTTTCAAAATTTTCAAATTAAACATTGCACGTGTATACATAGGTCTTAGCTATTGATAGATCAGCCTGTGAAGACTTTAATTTTACTAGAAGATCATATATCTGGGTCTCCAAGTTTATTTTTTCATGATGAAATAATTTTATCTAGCTATTTTATCTTTTCCTTTTAAGCTTAATCAGTTTCTTAAGATTAGTTTTAAGAATGTTTATTGATTCTACATCATTCATGGGGACTAGATTCTGACTTTTGTACATGTTTACCTTTGTAATGCATTAAAGTGTACAACAAGGTTCAAAATTTACCTACGATAAAGAGGTTGAGCTATCGGCCATCGAAGCACTGTTGATGGGTAAGATGTCTTTCATTTGAAAGCTCCAATCTGTTAAGTCCTGTAAGGATTCCTAGAAGTCTAATGCAGCAAAAACATCCAAAGTCTTTCTGCATGCATGCACTAAAGTACAGAAGTAGAAATGCTTTGAAAGTTTTACACAATGCACTAGAAAATATTCTAAGTGTAAAATCTTCTGAAGCCAAGACCAACATCTTCCGAAGCCAAAAGTGAAGTCTTCCGAAGCTTCAAAGACAAAGTCTTCCAAAGCCAAAGAGTGAAGACAGATTTTTTCTGAAGACTTTTAGATACATGCTTTTATCTGATGTACTTTACCATAAAGCTGGACCACCTTTCTGCTACAACTCTATTCAGTCACCAACTTACATGAGTTAGTGAAAAGGTCCATGCTTTTGGTAACTGTACATTAAGGTCTTGAGTCTGTGCTTTCTACTTTATGTACTTTTATCCTTTTTGTAATATATTAGGATGTGAGCTATGGCATGTCATAGTCACTAGTCAAAAGGCAATCTTCCTTTTGACTCTACATTTGATTTTGTAGTTGTCTAGTCTTATGTATCTAGCTGGCCTTCAAAGTATGGCCGGCTGTAGGATGTAGTATAAAGTATGTCAAGTACTTGTAACTTTCTTTCTATGCTTTACTTGTAAAAGAACCTGAGAGCAATATACAGCATTCTTGAAAACCATACACTTGTGTTGTTTGCAATCTTGTTCTGTCTCATACTTTACTTGTGTTCTTAGTATCTTACTTATAAGTTACCAGTTCCCTATTTGATATGTTAAGTATTCTAAAGAACTCTCCTCATTGTGTTGTTGTGTTGTAAGTGACCACCCTTAAACAGTCCTGCATTTGGTATCAGAACATTCCAGGCTCTTGATTATAAGATCTCACCATCTTAAGATCCCTCACACACACAAAATACTTAACAACTCAAATGGCAGCTATTACTAAAGTTGATATGGAAACAGGAACTATGACAAAGTCTCCACTGATCACTCCTGAAGACTGATACTTGGTGTCAAAGAATGGAAGGCTTTATCAAGTCTAAAGACTCGAGGATGTGGGACTCTGTTATTCAAGGACCTTACACACCGAGCACCTCCCTGCTGGAGGTGGTATGATTCCAAAGGTTGTGACTGATTATTCTGAAGAAGACAGAAAAAGAATATAGATTGATCAAAAAGCCATGACAGCCCTTCAAACTACTCTTCCGAACTCCATCTACAAAGGCTTCAAGAAGTGCAAAACTGGCAAGCAACTATGGGAAGCACTGAAGCTTATGTATGAGGGGTCCAATGAAGCAAAGGAGAATAAGAAGTATCTCCTGAAGCAGTAGTTTGAAAACTTCACCTTCAAAGTAGGTGAGACCATGCTTCAACAATACTTCAGGTATGTTGAGATTGTGGATACTCTAATGGATGTTGGAGTAACTCTTGAGAACAGGGACATTGTGAGGAAGTTCATGTCCTCTCTTCCTAGACAATGGACACATTACTGTGTTGTTATCAAGAGGACTAAGAACCTTAAGACTCTTATTCTTATTTGACGAAAGAACCTCAAGGTGAATGTGCTTCGCTCATCCTCAAATCTGTGCAAAAGGTAGTTCCAAAACCTTTTTTTGGTCTGGAACACCGTTCATTCGTATGACATTGAGTACAATTATCACATTCGTGTGAGTGTATAATACGAATGATATCTTTGTGAGACTGGTCATAAGACTGGTCCAGTAGCATGACTGGTCATAAGACTGGTCCGGTAGCATGACTGGACATAAGACTGGTCCAGTAGCTTGACTGGTCATAAGACTGGTCCAGTTGCATTCCAGTCGTACGAATGGTCCAGTCATATGAATGGTCCATTAGCATGGTCCAGTCGTACGAATGGTCCATTAGCATGGTCCAGTCGTACGAATGGTCCATTAGCATGGTACAGTCGTACGAATGGTCCATTAGCATGGTCCAGTCGTACGAATGGTCCATTAGCATGGTCTAGTCGTACGAATGGTCCATTAGCATGGTCTAGTCGTACGAATGGTCCATTAGCATGGTCCAGTCGCATGAGCGGATATGCACGCAGATTTTCAGATCTGCAGCCGCCATGGCCGCCAAAAACCCTAACCTGATGAGTTATACATGAACCAAAACAAAATAGACATCATCAGATTCGCAAGGGTGATAAGAACTTGTTTCCGAGTTCGATTTTAACCAAGAACCAACACACGTAACAAGATCTGAGCAAAACACGAAGAACACGAAGTGGGTTTAACGTCAAAAAACATGAAATAGATCCAGAAATCAAGAGCTCGGGTTGCTATAATGATTGTTAGATCATTCTAGCAGTTACCGGCTCTAATACCAATTGTGAAGTCGCTGGATTGGTAGACATCCGAGCGTGTTCTTGACGGAAGGATAAACAACCAAGTGACAAACAATAGAACGAACTATAATAAAATGGTTTCATTGATAAAACCTAATGATTACAAGCTCGTTACAACATAAGAATCACGACTCTTGGCAAGGGGAGATCGAGCATGATCTCCCCTCTCATCCGGCAGCACCTAGGCCCCGGGCACACTCTCAAAAAACCCCTCTACTCTTTACACAATGAAACTGGTATTTATAGGCCTCAGCCCATATCAGATGCGACTGGGCCCATTCGTACGATTGGGCCATGTGTATGGTTCAATCGTACGACTGGACCATACTTATGGTTCAGTCTTACGAATGGCCCAATCGCATCTCTCAGTCGCACGACTTGTCCATTAGCATGCCTCAGTCGTACGACTGAGTCTCATTCGTGTACGCTTCTGCGAATGACCCAGTTTCAGGTGTTTACAACATATCAGGTGTATTACATTAAGCCTAGACTATTCGACAAGCGACGGACACACTATATATGACAATATATGCTCCAACACTTGAGATATCTTATCTCAGGGAAAAACTAGCTGGGAGACCTTTAAGGAGAGCTCAACCAAGAACACAAGAACCTGTGTATGTGATTGACCTAACTCCTATCTCACCTATGCAAGAGGGTGATGCTACCAAAAAGGGGGAGAAAGTCATTGCAATCACAAAACCTGGGAGTTCTTTAGGGAGTATGGACATTGAGGACTCACCATCCTCACTTGTAATTGTGCATACTCAGCAACTTCCTCAAGTTCACTTTGATGTGGACTCTCTAGACTCTCTCATACAGAGTCCCTTGAGGAAGGTATTCCAAGGGCTATGTCATCTCCACCCCAAGGAACTTCAAACTATATTATTAGGTGGAGGTATGATGCTGACAGAAGAGCCCTTATTCTTCAAAGAGTTCAAGGGCAGCAAGAGGTATTCAACTTTAAGACCTTGAATTACTATGAAGGTCTTGACCTGATCAACATGCCACTTGTCAACCCAAGCCAATCTAGACAAGCTGGCAGGCTGGCACAAATGATTCAAGACAGAATTACTGAAGAGTTCAGCCTAAGAAGGAGACAAAGGCAATTAGGTAATGTCATTGGTCAACTGGATGTTGAGGCAGACCCTAAGATTAGCTTTAAAGGGAAAACCTTGACTGGAAGCCTGGTGATAGAGCCTGAGAGCCCTGTCACACCAACAACTACTTCAACAATTCATTCCCTCAGTGAAACACCTGCTAGCGAAGGTGTGTCACATCCTCTCTCTGGCGAGAGCTTGGATGCTACACCAAGCAATGAAGGTCAAAGCTCTTTCCACCCTGTGTCATAAAGGTTTGTGGGTGACAAAAGGAAAAGGATTTTAAATCTTGAGGAGATTGGGAGGAGGAGAGAGAGAGGAAGAGGAAGCTAAGGGGAGATAGTTCCACTGGGTCTTCTGGCTTCATGCAAGCTGCAATCAGGGCGCCTCCAGACCAAACACTCAAGAAGATGAGTTGAGGGCAGTCAGGATTACTTACCTGCAGACCAGGAACTATAACATTAATGAGATTATATCTCTCTCCTTAGAGGAACTCAATGAACTGGCAGACATGGAAATGTCTAGGGAGAGAAAGGAAGCAGAGGATGCAAGTTTGCTCCTCCAAATCAAAGAAGAGAAAAGACAGAAAAGACTGTACAAGCATGTTCCTACTCTCTCCCCAGTTCAAGAAAGCCCTGTGCAAGTGACTGTGGCAGCTCCACAAGAACCTCAGGTAGACAGAAACAGATAGGCAAAACATGATCAACTACCTGAGTGCCACAGGTCTCTACCAGGCATCTGCACTTCTTCCCTTGTCCTATGAGTACATTGAGTTTGAGTATCTCAAACAGTTTGAGCTTCAAGTGCTCAAAGAACAAAAAGCAATAAAGAGAAAGATGAGGGAAGAGGCTGCAAAGTCAAGAGCCATCATCCAAAAGAGTATAAAGAAGTCTGTTGACAGACAAAGGATGATGATCTTCTTAAAGGTGTATGGATTCTCCGAAAGGAGACTTGGCCCTATGTCTCTATCCACAATGGATGAGCACGTTAGGGTAATTAAGCAGAAGATCAAAAAAAGAGAGCTCATCCACTTACACTCCCCTCTAAGTCAAGCTCCTCCTGAAGTGGAAGTTAAGGTTGAACAACCTGAGACAACACAACCTGGACCTCCTGCTGAGTCTCAGCAAGCTTCATCTTCTGATCTACAGCAGGTTCAAACTCCCTCTCCTTCTGAACCTGTGAGGGAGGTACACCCAACTGAGCAAGACAAGACTAATTAACAAGGTGCTACAGGTCAGTCTCAGTTAAAATCTTCAAAGAGGAGGAGGAGGATGGCTTCTAAACCAAAGTCAAAGAAGAATAAGAAGTCTGAATCATCCACCTCCAAGCCTCAGGATGAATCAGATCATCCTGAGGAAGTGCAAGAAGAGGCAGCCCCATTAACTCCAATTCAAGTGGCTCCTCTTGCATCTGAGAGACCCATCTTATCCTGGACCTTCACAACTAATCCAGAAAGATGACATGTGATCAGAGATCAAGGTTGTGAAGATGTCTACACATGGCAAGGCTTATTCAACCTACCTCTGCATGATCTCTTTGAGATGAGAAGATATTATGAGAGTCTAAGTGATCCTGACCATCTAATAAAGAAGGACATGGTCATCATCATGATGAGGACTGTCAACATATAAAGATCTTCAAATGTTTTGGTAGCATCAGCCTAGGGGAAGTTTGTAAGGATTCCTATAAGTCTGATGCAGCCAAAACATCCAAAGTCTTTCTGCATGCATGCACTGAAGTACAGAAGTAGAAATGCTTCGAAAATTTTACACAATGCACTAGAAAATATTCTAAGTGTAAAATCTTCCGAAGTCAAGACCAACATCTTCCGAAGCCAAAAGTGAAGTCTTTCGAAGCTTCAAAGACAAAGTCTTCCGAAGCCAAAGAGTGAAGATAGATTTCTTCCGAAGACTTTTAGATACATACTTTTATCTGATGTACTTTACCATAAAGCTGGACCATCTTTTCGCTGCAACTCTGTTCAGTCACCAACTAACATGAGTTGGTGAAAAGGTATGTGCTTTTGGTAACTGTACATTGAGGTCTTGAGTCTGTGCTTTCTACTTTATGTACTTTTATCCTTTTTGTAATATATTAGGATGTGAGCTATAACATGTCATAGTCACTAGTCAAAAGGCAATCTGCCTTTTGACTCTACATTTGATTTTGTAGTTGTCTAGTCTTATGTATCCAGCTGGCCTTCAAAGTATGGTCGGCTGTAGGATGTAGTGTCACACCCCCGCTAAAAGCGGAAACACGGGGATGTAACAAGACCGGGATCGTCATAACACATGGTAAGCGATACAGATGCCATATAATAAATGATGACAAACGTGTCATGACGACACCCGACAACAAGGGGACTTGTGTCGTGTTTAGTCAATGTTCACGACAACATAGCCATAAGCATAAACAGGTTAATAATTTACATAATCACATAAAGATGAAATTGTAAATGTAAATTCCCACAACCCGGGAACAAGTTTCAAAAGATTGTAAATGTTTACACATATCAACATTGTTAAAAAAGATTGTTTATCAAGATATGTTAAGTCCCAAAAATGCATCCTAGGGTCTCCTCTAAGGCAGCACACCTAGATTCCTGGACTTGCATGATCACCTGAAAAGATATGCTCAAAACGGTCAACATAATTGTTGGTGAGCTCGCAGGTTTAAGTAATAACAATGTAAGTGATGCTGTATAAAGTAAGCGTAATGGAATACCGTGAATACAGTTATATTCACAAGTAAAATCACATGACATAAGCTTTGAAACCAAACCTAGCGACGTACACAAAGAAATTGTCGGCATATATTCACCCAAGGGCCCGTTCCTGGGGCCACTGATGGTACCAACTAGTATACCATCGAACGAGGGTGGGGGTGTCAACCCAGTAGTACTACCAATACCTAACCGTCGGTTCCCACACTGGAATTAAATAGTTGCAAAGATAGAACCACACAGCAGACCCAAGCATGTATCAAATAGTACTTGCAACATAGTATCACGTTGATTCCTTGTATGTAAACTGTAAGTAAGTTGTACAACATTGAAATTGAGTAAGCATACTTTTCCCCCAACTTGTAAATGATTGAAATATTGTATAAGCGTAAAAAGGGGCCACGAAACTCACTTGTTAAGTGGTAAGTATGTATGATCAAAGTTCCCAAATATTGAATGCAAAAGAACAGTCAAACACCTATTGACAGTTATTGATAAGCATTAATGATATGAAATAAGCGCATAATAATGATTGGTCGGTTCGGGTTGTATCGGCTGGGTCGCGTGTAACTCACACAAACAGACACACATACTAGACCTTATGTAGATCCAAGTACTAGACATTGTCACCATTGTTGATGACATTGAGTAAAAGTTTCATTGTCATTGAAGAAGTATTAGATAAATGTCAATAGTTATAAGTCGGTTGATAATTGTAAAGCGTTAGTTTAATTTGTTTTGAATAGTATTTGTGCCCTTTTTAGCGTTGACTTTAATCTTTGTGGCCAAACAATGGCTACTGTGTTAATGTTACCTCAACATCACACGTCATACTCACACACGCACAAGAAGGAATCACACACAACAATTACAGTCGCACGACAAGACCAGACGCACGACTCAACCTCCATACGCACGAATCAACCCTCAATCGTGCGAATCAGCTTCATTCGTACGATTGAGCCTTCATTCGTATGACTGGCATTCAGTCGTACCACACAACACCCAATCGCACGACTCAACCTCCATACGCACGAATCAACCTTCAATCGTGCGAATTAGCTACTTTCGTACAATTGAACCTTCATTCGTGCGATTGGACTCCAGTCGTGCGAATCACGCACAATCGCATACACTCAGTCGGTCACCTGACTCAATCGCACACATTCATTCATACGCATGACTCAATCGCATACACTCATTCGCACACATGACTCAATCGCATACAAACACACAGTCGCACGACATGCCCAGTCGCAGACTCAGTCGCACGATTGACTCAAACGCATGGTTCAGTCGCACGACTCACTCAGTCGCACGGCTCAATCGCATGACAGACCCAGTCGCCTGGACAGCAGATTCGCGACTGTGGTCGGGCTGAGCAGCCCCCGAGCTGCTCTAAACGCGAGTTTTACACCACAAGGACTTCCAGAAACACTCAACAAACATGCACAAACATGAAACACAAGCAGAAAGACCTCACACGCACCCATACGACCTTGTGTGTTCAGGTTGAACCCGAACACCCGAAACCCTAGTTTGGACAGCCGTGAAAAAGCAAGAAAAGAGACAACCAAAGTCGTCTACCTGCTAGAAAGGAGTGAGCTAGGCTGTAGATGAAGTCTAGACGACGAAAACGAGCCTAAGCGGGTCGGTTTTGGTGCTAGAATGAAGAAGATGTGTGTGTAGAGAGTGAAGAGATGAAGATGAAGGGTTTGCTAGAACACAAAATCCATGTTTAACCATTTAAACTTTCAGAAAATGCAGCGGATATGCAGCTTTTAAAAACGATTTTAAAGCTGAAATTTCATGTTCTTAGTTATGTTTTAAGATGAAAACAAACCCAAATTAAAAAGGATCATTTATGTGAATGAACAAGCTATGAACATAATGAAAAGCACATAAAATCACAGCTATATAAAGCTGTGATTAACTACCTTTCTGCAGCTGAAATGTCGACCAAAAGTGAGAGATTTGGGATGCTAAAATCGGCCAAGAACTCAAGTGTAGAGGTCCTCAAGTGTCTATACCCCAAGCCCTTGCAATACACCTTCTTGTTAGGTAGATTATCACCAAGAACACAACAAAGCTTGCTCTTCAAAAACTCCCAATGAAGCTGCCAGGTTCGAAATTTTGAGAGAAAAAAAGAGAAGTATATTTGTTGCATGCAATGAGAGTGGGTTTCAAAATTGGGTTCCCTCCTTCAAATATCACACATTAAAAGTCTTGTAAACTAGACATACAAATAACAATTTAATTTGTATGTACAAGTTATATACAACTTATACAATTAACCATTTAACTTATAAGTTGTAGTTTCTCATTATTATTTGGTGTCATCTAACTAATTTAAATAACACTTCAAATAATATTATTGAACAAAATATCCTAATAAGTTGTTCCCTCTCATATGCAATTTATTTAGAAAACCCATTTTCTAAATTGGTGTAAATATTTAATTGCATAATCTTATCATCAATTAAATATTAATTGGTGTTTGCTAAGCTTGTTATTGGGTATAACCCGACTTGGATCATAACGTACTAACCACATCAATATTCTAAGTTTCTTGGGCACACAGAATCCTTCAATCTCCCACTTGCCCAAGATTCATAGAAGATTGATGCAAGCAGTAAATACCGCCTAACAACGGTTTACTACCCTTAATACGCATGACTTATAGCCATTCAATAACATCATCCCTTTCAAGTACCCTACTTGAAATGATTTAGGTGAATCAATCATCTATCCTTTTGTTTCAGATGTCATGTTAAATCCGAGGACACAAAATGATCATTCCTTGTTGATTTAACTTAATCAGGCCTTAGACATCTAACTCTCAACGAATAAGAGGAACAAATTCCATCTTGACTACATACGTTTCTCATAAACACCTCGTGTCATACCTGAACATACCCTTATGTGTTGTCCACTATTGAGGACAGTGAAGAAAAAGCTCAAGGTACAATACTTGGTGAATATCAAAACCCAATATGTATCTCAGGTCGGAGGATACCAAATGATATTCGCCTTTACTCAAATTTACTTATGATCAATCAATAAGATTCCATGTAGTAAAATTTGAGATGCGGGTTAGTCCAATATTTGTATCCCACAAATATCTATGAACCTTGGTAGCAACCCATTGCTCTATATTCATCCTTATGAATATCAACCAATCCAAGTTCATAATAATCTTACCTCACACTTGTTCCCACAAGTATGAACGACTACGGACATTTAGAGTAAACAATTTACTCATGGATTAAACATGCTAAATTGGAACATTAATTGAAACATTATAACCAAATAATTTTATTCAAATTATAAAGAGTTCCACATATCCAAATACAAAGTTTACAGATCAAATCCAATCACTAGAATATCGAAGTCCCATGGCATAAGTATGACCTTCATGCTTTGCTTCTTCAAGGAGCTTCGTGAGAGGATCCGCAATGTTTTGATCCGTGTGAACTTTGCGAATACATATCTTTCCCTTTTCAACTTCATCTCGTATGTAGTTGAATCTCCGCTCAATGTGCCTAGTCTTTTGATGAGCACGAGGTTCCTTGATTTGAGCAATCGCACCCTCGTTATCACAAAAGATCTCTAGGGGGTCCTGAATGGAAGGGACAACCCCTAGATCGGCAATGAATTTCTTCAACCATGCAGCTTCTTGAGCTGCCAATGAGGCGGCGACGTATTCTGATTCTGTAGTTGATAGAGCCACCACATCCTGCTTGGAGCTCTTCCAAGAGACAGCTCCTCCATTCAGAATGAAAATGTATCCCGATTGTGACCGTGAATCGTCACGATCGGTTTGGAAACTCGCATTCGTGTAACCTTTTACAACGAGCTCCTCGTCACCAGATCCATAGATCAGGAACATATCTCTTGTCCTCCTTAGGTACTTAAGTATGTTCTTAACAGCCATCCAATGACTGTTTCCAGGATTTTGCTAGTAACGACTTGTCATGCTCAAAGCGCATGACACGTCCGGTCGAGTGCATATCATTGCATACATGATGGATCCAATAGCAGATGCATATGGGATTGCCTTCATTTTATCTTGCTCATCCTTTGAGCTTGGACATTGAGTCGTACTCAATATCGTTCCTCTTTGAATAGGTACGGTACCTTTCTTAGAGTTCTCCATCTTGAACCTTTTCAAGATCTTATCAATGTATGCACTTTGATTCAAACCAATCAACCGCCTTGATCTATCCCTATAGATCTTTATTCCTAGAATATAGGCGGCTTCACCAAGATCCTTGATGGAAAAACAACTTCCAAGCCAGGTTTTTACACCTTCCAAGGTTGGAATGTCATTTCCAAATAGTAGTATGTCATCAACATACAATACTAGGAAAGTTACTGTGCTCCCACTAGCCTTCTTATACACACAAGCCTCATCAGCGTTTTTTATGAAGCCAAATTTCTTTACTTCCTCATCAAAACGGTGATTCCAGCTTCTCGATGCTTGTTTCAATCCATAGATTGATTTCTTTAACTTGCATACTTTATTAGGATGTTTTGGATCGACAAAACCTTCAGGCTGAACCATATAGACATCTTCCTCAAGATATCCATTTAGGAAAGCGGTTTTGACATCCATTTGCCAAATCTCATAATCATAATGAGCAGCTATGGCAAACAATATCCTTATAGACTTTAGCATCGCAACAGGTGAGAAGGTTTCATCATAATCAACCCTTTGAGTTTGAGTGAAACCCTTTGCTACAAGTCTAGCTTTATAAGTATCCAAGTTTCCATGCATATCGGTTTTCTTCTTGAAAACCCACTTACTTCCAACTACCTTGGAATTAAGAGGTGGTACAACAAGTTCCCAAACTTGATTGTCATACATGGATTGCATCTCAACGTTCATGGCCTCAAGCCATTTGTCACAATCCAAATTGGACACTGCATCATGGTATGTGGTTGGTTCATCTGAATCTACCACATAGCATCCATCCATGAAAAATCGTATCTTTCAGGTGGATTACTAGTTCTACCACTTCTGCGAACGTTTTGCTTGTATTGATCAACCATTTGATCATCCTCAACATCCTCATGTTGAGTGCTAGTTTCAACCAAACGTGCATCGGGTTGTGGTTCTTGATCCTCCTCAAGATCCACTGTTCTACTGCTAGTTCCTTCCATAAGGAACTTTGCTTCTAAGAACTCACCCTTTCTGGCAACAAACACCTTTTGTTCCAGTGGATCATAGAAATAATATCCCATAGAATCTCTAGGATATCCAATAAAGATACACTTGGTGGATCGGACTTCCAATTTGTTTGGGGTGGGAGTCTTAACATAAGCCTCACAACCCCAGACCCTTAAGTATGATAGGGATGGAACCCTTCCATGCCATATCTCAAAAGGTGTTCTTTCCACCTTTTTGGTTGGGGCCATATTTAGAATACGGGCCGCGGAGAGCAAAGCGAAACCCCAAAATGATAGAGGTAATGTGCTTCTAGCCATCATAGATCGGACCATATCCAATAAGGTTCGATTCCTCCTCTCAGACACACCATTATGTTGTGGTGTTCCAGGTGGAGTGAGTTGTGAGACAATCCCACAACTCCTAAGATGATCTTGAAAAACATCACTTAGGTATTCACCTCCTCTATCGGTACGGGGAACTTTAATTGACTTGTTGAGTTGATTTTCAACTTCATTCTTGAAGATTTTGAACATTTCAAAAGCTTCATCTTTGTGCCTTAATAAGTACACATACCCATAGCGACTATAATCGTCGGTAAAGGTAATGAAGTATCTTTTACCATTCCTAGTCATTGGCTTAAAAGGACCACATACATCCGAATGTATGATTCCTAATAAATCTTTTGCCCTTTCGTTAATTCCACTAAAGGGTGCCTTAGTCATCTTTCCTTGTAAACAAGATTCACAAACATCAAATGAATCACATTCATTTGTTTTTAAAAGACCATTCTTTTGAAGTGTTTGTAAACGTTTCTTGTTTATATGGCCAAGACGACAATGCCAAAGATAGGTATCACTCAAGTCCAACTTGAGTTTCTTGGTGTTAGTTTGGTACAATGAGCTATTTAAAGTATTTTCATGAACCAATTCATAAATACCATTAATGGGAATAGCTTTAAAATGAATATACCATTAAAAGAAACATGAATATCTTTTTCAACAAATGATAATACATATCCAAATTGTTTTAACAGGGCTACAGAGATAATATTCCTAGTCAAACTAGGAGCATACAAAACATTGTTCAAAATCACTTCCAAACCATTTGGAAGTTTCAAGATGTAGTCACCACGGGCTTCAACTTGAACTTTAGCCCCATTGCCCATGTAGAGGCTTACATCCCCTTTCTTGAAGTCACTACTTCTTTTGAACCCCTGCAACAAATTGCAAATGTGAGTTCCACATCCGGTATCTAATACCCATGTGTTAAAGGATATCATGTTTAAATTAATATGGATCATGTATATTGTACCTGAGGTCTGCCCGGCATCCCTCTTTGCTTTCAACTCTTGGAGATGGACAGGACAATTCCTTGCCCAATGTCCAATCTCCCCACACGTGAAGCATGGGTCGTTAGTAGCAACCTTTTGCTTTTTCTCTTGTGGTTTGGGTGGTACCCTTACCACCCCTTTCCCTTTTCCCCAAGCGGGTCCCTTACCCTTAGCAACCTTTGCCTTGGGTGCGGGACGAGGCCTTTTATTGTTCCCACCTTCATTGATGGTGAGAACGGGTAAAACCCTTTTACCCATGGCCGCCTCGGCCGTTTTAAGCATTGAGTGAAGCTCACCAATGCTCTTGTCCCAAGCATTCATGTTGTAGTTCAACACAAACGTCTCGAACTTCTTGGTAAGGCCATTAAGGATCAAATCCGTGGCCAATTCCTTCGAGACGGGACAATTAAGCCTCTCGAGGCGGTCAATATGACTTTTCATCTTAAGAACATAAGATGAAACAGATTGGTTGTCGTCCATACGACATGCATGGAGTGCTCGAACCGTTTCGAAGCGCTCAACCCTTGCTTGCTGTTGGAACGTTTCCTTCAGCTGGGTTATCATGTCATAAGCTCCGTGATGTTCATACTCCTTTTGGAGATCCGGAGTCATGCTCGCTAGCATGAGACAAGACACTTGGACGGAGTCCTCAGTGTACTTCAACCAATCGTTGAAGGCCTCCTCATCATCCTCGCTAGGTTAATCGGGGATAGGGTCGTCTAAAACATACGATCTTCTCTCTTGCTTGAGAACGATTCTCAAGTTTCGATACCAATCGATGAAGTTGTTATGATTTAGACGTTCCTTTTGGAGGATCGCTCGTAGAGATTGGTTGGACGAGGATGAGTTATCGGAATTATCATTATTTGAGGTCATCTACAAAATTTAACAAAGTTTTACTTTAGTATTTTTGATATTGTAATTTTAATAATAAATGCCTTTTAAGGTCTTTTCATATTAAAATCTAGAACCCAACATTACACTTAAATTGTGGTTAGGTGACCTTTATCTCACGTTTTAAATTAATAAGGTGGTCAACGTTTGACGATTGCAACCATTTGCAACTTCTAGAAATATGGGATCGACTTGAAACATCATATGTAAAGTCGGCATGTTAATCCCATCAACACCATTTGGAAACCACATCGTAGGTGATCCATTTGACATGATTTGCAAATCAAGACACCCTACTTACACCCACGTGTGAGTTTGCCAAAACAAGTGGTTAGGTGACCTTTATCCCACAAATAAGGCATTCTCACCTCAAGTCACAAGTTCCCTCAAAATGGTTAGGTGACCTTTATCCCACTAAGAGTTCCCAAGTGACTCAAGTGTTGTGTAAAAGGACGGTGTTGATCTTGTTTGTAAAAAAAAAAGTTTAGAGGTTTCAAAATTCTAGTTTAGAAAACTCTATGTACTTGTATTTGCATGCTTTCAAATACAAGGTACCCTATGGTTCTTTGATTAAAACCTATTTTAATCTTTAAAATCATTAAATCATTTTAGTAACCTTTTATTAACTTTTAAGAACCATCAATTTTCAGCTTGTTAAGTTTGTTAATGAGTTTGTTATGAATATCCAAATATCAACCAAACAATCAAACAACAAACAATCAACCAAGCATAAACATAAACAACCATATGTGCATATGTGCATAACCATAGCATCTAAAGTGGTCCACACTTGTTTGCCATCACAAGTGTGGTCCATAGGACATTCCTAAGGGTCACAAACAAAGCATATAGAAAACTTCCAAAAGCCTCCCACTTGAAACCGCATCCAAAATGCTCCATGTTTCTTTCATGACCTTCCTTTGTGCTTCCAATGTGTATGTCTTCATATTACATGATATAAAGTCCTAATACAAGATATCTAGTAAAATGAAAATACACCTAATCTATTTATTACATCTCAATAATAAATAAATTACATTTGAAACAAAGCAAAAACAACAAATAATACAACCCAATTGAATGAATGAATACAACCATCACAAACATCCAAACAATCACAAGGTCAATGGCTAGGTTATGCACTAAAACAAGCATCTATCATATCATCCAAAATATAACTATGAATCCCCTTAAAACCAACGAATTTTCAGCCAACATAAACTGAAAAATTCGGGTTTAGATGTTGTCCAAACAACACAACATATCAACATATATATATCTTTCAAGATTTAATCTTAAGCATGTATAATATAATCTTGAAAGTTGGGGATTCAACAAAACAGAAACATAGCAGCCCCAAATCAGCTTATATTAACATTATTATCATCCTTTAAAACCTATTTTAAAGGACAAAACAAGCAAGTCATCCACATAACCGGCTCTTGATGCCATTGAAGGGTTTGCTAGAACACAAAATCCATGTTTAACCATTTAAACTTTCAGAAAACGCAGCGGATATGCAGCTTTTAAAAACGATTTTAAAGCTGAAAATTTCATGTTCTTAGTTATGTTTTAAGATGAAAACAAACCCAAATCAAAAAGGATCATTTATGTGAATGAACAAGCTATGAACATAATGAAAAGCACATAAAATCACAGCTATATAAAGCTGTGATTAACTACCTTTCTGCAGCTGAAATGTCGACCAAAAGTGAGAGATTTGGGATGCTAAAATCGGCCAAGAACTCAAGTGTAGAGGTCCTCAAGTGTCTATACCCCAAGCCCTTGCAATACACCTTCTTGTTAGGTAGATTATCACCAAGAACACAACAAAGCTTGCTCTTCAAAAACTCCCAATGAAGCTGCCAGGTTCGAAATTTTGAGAGAAAAAAAGAGAAGTATATTTGTTGCATGCAATGAGAGTGGGTTTCAAAATTGGGTTCCCTCCTTCAAATATCACACATTAAAAGTCTTGTAAACTAGACATACAAATAACAATTTAATTTGTATGTACAAGTTATATACAACTTATACAATTAACCATTTAACTTATAAGTTGTAGTTTCTCATTATTATTTGGTGTCATCTAACTAATTTAAATAACACTTCAAATAATATTATTGAACAAAATATCCTAATAAGTTGTTCCCTCTCATATGCAATTTATTTAGAAAACCCATTTTCTAAATTGGTGTAAATATTTAATTGCATGATCTTATCATCAATTAAATATTAATTGGTGTTTGCTAAGCTTGTTATTGGGTATAACCCGACTTGGATCATAACGTACTAACCACATCAATATTCTAAGTTTCTTGGGCACACAGAATCCTTCAGAAGAAGATGATGAAAATGGTGATTTAGAGCTGGTAATGGGTTTATATACCCAGCCCAAGTTTGCAAAATTACAAGTTTAGTCCCTGCACTTAACCCCCGAGTTTCCCAAAATTGGTTCGGTTGAAAAACGACTTTATTAGGTTAATTATATTAGTTGTAAAATGCATTTAATGATATTATGACTTAAGAAATGGTTTTGTTTGATGACGTTTAATATATATAAAAAATGATATATCGGGCGGTTACGATGATAAAGTTTTGAAAGTTTTTAAGGTTTAACATATGTTTATAACGAATACACACGCACAACGATGATAAGGCACACATGATATCCATATAAAGAGTTAAATAAGGAAGAGGAATGATCGATCAAAGAATAGTTAACGGAAATTCACGTTAATTGACGGACCTTAAGGTGACGGATGTCACAGTATCCCCCAGTTGAGAGAATTTCGTCCCGAAATTCAGCTGGAGTTAGGTCCAAGAGTGTCATCCTCGAAAAGATGTGGATATTTGAGTTTCATCTGATCTTCTCGTTTCCATGTAAACTCTGGCCCTGGTTTTGAATTCCACCTTACGCGAACAATAGGTATTCTACTGCGCTTCAGTTGCTTGACCTTTCAATCCATGATCTCAATAGGTTCCTCAACAAAATGAAGCTTTTCGTCAATCTTGATTTCCTCGATTGGCACGTGAAGGATTCGTCGGCCAAACACTTCTTGAGGTTTGACACGTGAAAAGTATCATGCACACCGCTAAGTTCTTGTGGCAACATTAACCGGTAAGCCACTGGACCGATTCTTTCAGTGATCTCGAATGGTCCAACGTATCTTGGGGCTAACTTCCCTTTCTTTCCAAATCGAACGACTCCTTTCCAAGGGGAGACTTTGAGTAATACACGATCCCCAACGTTGAATTCTAGAGGCTTCCGACGGTTGTCGGCATAGCTCTTTTGGCGATCTCGTGCGGCTTTAAGTCGGTCTTTAATTTGAAAAATCTTGTCAGTTGTTTCTTGAATGATCTCTGGACCTGTTAGCTGACTTTCACCAATTTCGGCCCAACAAACGGGAGATCTGCATTTCCTTCCATATAACGCTTCGAATGGAGCACACCCAATGCTTGTATGGTAGCTGTTGTTGTAAGAGAAATCAATCAACGGTAGATGAGCATCCCAACTACCACCAAAATCGATTACACACGCTCTCAACATGTCTTCTAGCGTCTGTATAGTTCGTTCACTTTGGCCATCTGTCTGAGGGTGATAGGCTGTACTCATATCTAATCGAGTGCCCATCGCTTTCTGTAGTGTCTGCCAAAATCGTGAAGTAAATCTGCTATCACGGTCGGATATGATTGACACTGGCACCCCGTGCCGTGTCACGACCTCTTTGATGTACAATCTTGCCAACTTATCCATCTTGTAATCTTCTCGGATAGGTAAGAAATGTGCTGATTTCGTCATTCGATCAACAATGACCCATATCGAGTCATGACAGCTTCTTGTTCTAGGGAGTTTGGTGATGAAATACATAGCTATGTTCTCCCATTTCCACTCGGGAATTTCAGGTTGCTGTAATAATCCCGATGGTTTCTGATGTTCAGCTTTAACTTTAGAACACGTCAAGCATCTGCTGACGTATAAGGCAATGTCTTTCTTCATGCCTGGCCACCAGTACAGATCCTTGAGATCGTGATACATCTTGTCTGCACCAGGATGAATAGAATATCGCGTCTTGTGGGCTTCATCCATGACTAAGGTACGTACACCTCCCCATCTGGGTACCCATATGCGATCCATGAAGTACTGAATACCGTCATCCTTGCGAATCATCTGTTTATCCAACCCTCTGAATTCTTCTCCCACAAGGTTTTCTTCCCTCAACGCCTCACTTTGTGCAATTTGGATCTGAGCTTTCAAGTTGGTTTGAATGGTCAACCCCAACGCTCGTGCACGTAGTGGTTTCACACGTTCTTTACGGCTTAAAGCATCAGCCACCACGTTAGCTTTCCCCGGATGATACCGAATTTCACAATCGTAGTCACTAAGAAGCTCTACCCAACGTCGTTGGCGCATATTAAGTTCCTTCTGATTCAGAATATGTTGGAGGCTCTTATGATCAGTGAAGATGATGCATTTGGTTCCATACAGGTAATGCCTCCAAATCTTGAGTGCAAATACTACAGCGCCCAACTCAAGATCATGAGTTGTGTAGTTCTTTTCATGCACTTTAAGCTATCGTGAAGCGTAGGCAATCACCTTATCCTTCTGCATTAGTATACATCCCAATCCTTGATGTGACGCATCGCAGTAAACCACAAAATCATCAGTTCCGTCTGGGAGAGACAATATAGGCGCGTTGCACAACTTCTCTTTCAACGTTTGGAACGCTTGTTCTTGTGCATGTCCCCAATCAAACTTCTTGTCTTTCTGAGTAAGCAGGGTTAATGGTTGCGCGATCTTTGAAAAATTCGCGATGAAACGACGATAGTAACCGGCCAATCCTAAAAATTGTCGTATCTCTGATGGTGTCTGGGGCGTATCCCATTTCTTCACCGCTTCGATCTTGCCGGGATCTACATGAATCCCGTCCTCATTAACCACATGACCCAAAAATTTCACTTCTCGCAACCAAAATTCGCACTTTGAAAATTTGGCGAAAAGTTTCTCTTCCCGTAGCAGCTCTAGTATTGCCCGAAGGTGTTCTTCATGATCCTCTTTTGATCGGGAGTAGATAAGTATATCGTCTATGAACACGATCACGAACTTATCCTAGTAAGGTTTGCATACCCGATTCATTAGATCTATAAACACAGCTGGTGCGTTAGTCAGCCCGAACAGCATGACCAAGAACTCATAGTGCCCATAACGAGTCCTAAACGCTGTCTTCGGTATGTCATCCTCGAAAACCCTTAGTTGATGATAACCAGAACGAAGATCGATCTTTGAAAAATACGAAGCTCCTTGTAGCTGGTCAAACAAATCGTCGATCCTGGGGAGAGGATATCGATTCTTCACAGTCAACTTGTTCAGTTCACGGTAATCGATGCACATGCGAAACGATCCATCCTTCTTTTTGACGAATAATACCGGTGCTCCCCACGGTGAATGACTCGGTCGAATAAAACCCTTCTCCAGTAGTTCCTGTAACTGACTAGACAACTCTTGCATTTCGGATGGCGCTAGTCGATATGGCGTCTTTGCTACCGGTGTAGCTCCAGGAACCAACTCAATACGGAATTCCACCTGTCGTGGAGGAGGCAAACCAGACAAGTCATCTGGAAATACATCTGGGTAATCCCGTACCACTGGAATATCTACTATTTTCCTCTCTTCGTCTTTCTTTTCAACCACATGAGCCAAAAAGGCGTAGCACTGTTTTTGTAAACTTCGGCGTGCTTTCATGCAGGAAATAAGCTTTAAGTTCCTTCCCGATCGTTCTCCCTGAACCTTGAGTACTTCCCCGTTTGGCATAGGGATTCGTACTACTTTGTCCCGACAGACAATCTCTGCTCCATTTTGCGACAACCAATCCATACCCACAATCACATCAAAACTTCCTAACTCGAAGGGTATCAAATCTATATCGAAGGCATGATCCTCCAATGTTAACGAGCACTTCCTAATAATCTCATCAGCCTGAACAACTCTACCATTGGCCATTTCTACAGAGTAGCTAGTTTCTAGCCTACTAGGACTCAAATCAAGCAATTGCACAAACTCAGAAGATATAAAGCTATTGTCTGCTCCAGTATCAAATAATATAGATGCGAAGTGATGATTGAGTAAGTGCGTACCCGTGACAACATTCGGGTCCTGACGAGCATCATTGGCTCCAATGACGAATGCACGTCCCCGAGCTGCATTCCCTTGAGTAGTCGGGCCTTGATTCCCAGCTATAGCCATCACCTGTTGGTGGTTGTTTCCTTGCTGACCCGGTGCCCGATTCAATCTGGGGCACATGTTTCTGTAATGATCAGGGCTTCCACACTCAAAACAAGCCCTTGCATTCCCGGCGGGGTTAACCGCGTTGACGGGTGCTACAAGATTCGGCGCAGTTCTACAATCTCTTGCCAAATGCCCCGGGCGCCTACAGTTCGCGCACACCCGGCACTGCACTCCTGGGGGATGATGATAATTGCACCTGTCACATTTGGGGTGCGGCCCCACTTACTCTCTCTTGGCCTGAGACACGGCCACAAAATTCCTGGTCGTCTTGACCCTCTTATCAAACTTTCCGGCACTCGACCGGCTCGATTCCCCAACATCCTTTCGCTTCTCTGCTCCTCTGCCCAAAACCCCTGTTTTTACCATCTCATAAGTCAAAGCGCCAGCATTCAGAATTGCACTCTGGATAGTAGGAGGAGCGGCCGCTGTAACCATCGCTCTAATTTGAGGCGCAAGTCCCCAAATGTACCTCTCAATCCTCTTTGATTCCGGCGTGACCAGATGCGGAACCAATCTTGCCAGCTCATGAAAACGGTCAGTATAAGCTGCATGCCCGGCCCCCACCATAGCATGATTCCAGAACTCATGCTCTAATTTCTGCATCTCGTTGAGGGGGCAGTATTCCTCGGTGATCAAAGCCTTGAACTCATCCCATGACATCTGCATCGCAGATTCTCTTCCTCTTGCTTGAACCTGGGTGTTCCACCCGGTTAGGGCTTTACCCTGCAGTCAACAAGTGGCATACTTGATTCTTTGACTGTCGAGGCACTCACTAATATCAATCACTGCCTCCATCTTTTCTAGCCACCTGGTTAGGGCTATTGCCCCACCTTTCCCATCGAACTCCCTCGGTTTGCAAGCCACAAACTCCTTGTATGAACACCCCCGACGTGCATTAACAACCCCAGTCTCAATACCGGCAGTACCACCATTTCCGGTCTCCTGGTTGCTTTCGTTTCCGGTCGGGTTTCCGTTTCCCACCTCAGTTTCGATCCCACCATGGGCTTTTTCTCCATTATCTCCATCATCGTTGCCACCATCCCCGTGAGGGTGGTGTTGTTGGAGTGCGTCGCTCACTTGGGCCACGATAGTAGGAATCAGTGCGGCCAACTGTTGAGCGATCAGGGCTGTCATATCAGCATTCCCTGTTCCCTGATTGTTACTGGCAGGAGCATCACTTGTTCTTGGTGCTCTGCCTCTGCCTCTACCTCTGCCCCTTGGGGCTTCACTCCCGCCACTATTGCTGCGGGTAACTCTTCGAGGCGGCATTTTCTAATCATAGAAAAGTAAACACGTGAGCTTAAATCATTTCAAAGTGTATATCCATAACACTCATCAAGTCCAGTATTCCATGTCAATATCACACTTATTGTCATCACACATCGCATGCAATTCGTGTAGTTCTCACACCATGAATTGGTAATGTCTCAACAATAGTCCATCATAATAGTTGTAAGTCCATGTATACAATCACGTTTAGTCTAGCGGAGGTTTTCTATTTCCTCCTCTTTCGAGGTTTCAGACATAACCTCCTCAGGGTTAATCTCAATGTCCAAGGTCAAGCGCATTAGCATGATCTGTGAAGATCTCCTCAGGTTTAATACCCGGATGTTGATAAACCAACTCGGCGCGCAGAGGGAACGGAAGATCCAATAGAAGCATCCCATAAAAGAGTGAGCACAAGGGCTCTCTCATAGGGCGAAAAGATCACATAACAAATAGATGAACAAATCAAGCAGCGAGGAACACATACACGAGATATAATATGCATACAGATCCTAGCATGCAAATCTACATGAATGTTCCTAGGTTATAGTCTAGGTCAAGCGTATTGTCTAATTCTCTATAACCAATGGCTCTAATACCAATCTGTCACACCCCCGCTAAAAGCGGAAACACGGGGATGTAACGAGAGCGGGATCGTCATAACACATGGTAAGCGATAGAGATGCAATATAATAAATGATGACAAACGTGTCATGACGACACCCGACAACAAGGGGACTTGTGTCGTGTTTAGTCAATGTTCACGACAACATAGCCATAAGCATAAACAGGTTAATAATTCACATAATCACATAAAGATGAAATTGTAAATGTAAATTCCCACAACCCGGGAACAAGTTTCAAAAGATTGTAAATGTTTACACATATTAACATTGTTCAAAAAGATTGTTTATCAAGATATGTTAAGTCCCAAAAATGCATCCTAGGGTCTCCTTGAAGGCAGCACACCTAGATTCCTGGAGTTGCATGATCACCTGAAAAGATATGCTCAAAACGGTCAACATAATTGTTGGTGAGCTCGCAGGTTTAAGTAATAACAATGTAAGTGATGCTGTATAAAGTAAGTGTAATGGAATACCGTGAATACAGTTATATACACAAGTAAAATCACATGACATGAGCTTTGCAACCAAACCTAGCGATGTACACAAAGAAATTGTCGGCATATATTCACCCAAGGGCCCGTTCCTGGGGCCACTGATGGTACCAACTAGTATACCATCGAACGAGGGTGGGGGTGTCAACCCAGTAGTACTACCAATACCTAACCGTCGGTTCCCACACTGGAATTAAATAGTTGCAAAGATAGAACCACACAGCAGACCCAAGCATGTATCAAATAGTACTTGCAACACAGTATCACGTTGATTCCTTGTATGTAAAATGTAAGTAAGTTGTACAGCATTGAAATTGAGTAAGCATACTTTTCCCCCAAGTTGTAAATGATTGAAATATTGTATAAGCGTAAAAAGGGGCCACGAAACTCACTTGTTAAGTGGTAAGTATGTATGATCAAAGTTCCCAAATGTTGAATGCAAAAGAACAGTCAAACACCTATTGACAGTTATTGATAAGCATTAATGATATGAAATAAGCGCATAATAATGATCGGTCGGTTCGGGTTGTATCGGCTGGGTCGCGTGTAACTCACACAAACAAACACACATACTAGACCTTATGTAGATCCAAGTACTAGACATTGTCGCCATTGTTGATGACATTAAGTAAAAGTTTCATTGTCATTGAAGAAGTATTAGATAAATGTCAATAGTTATAAGTCGGTTGATAATTGTAAAGCGTTAGTTTAATTTGTTTTGAATAGTATTTGTGCCCTTTTTAGCGTTGACTTTAATCTTTGTGGCCAAACAATGGCTACTGTGTTAATGTTACCTCAACATCACACGTCATACTCACACCACGCACAAGAAGGAATCACACACAACAATTACAAACGCACCACAAGACCAGACGCACGACTCAACCTCCATACGCACGAATCAACCCTCAATCGTGCGAATCAGCTTCATTCGTACGATTGAGTCTTCATTCGTATGACTGGCATTCAGTCGTACCACACAACACCCAATCGCACGACTCAACCTACATACGCACGAATCAACCTTCAATCGCGCGAATTAGCTACTTTCGTACGATTGAACCTTCATTCGTGCGATTGGACTTCAGTCGTGCAAATCACGCACAATCGCATACACTCAGTCGATCACCTGACTCAATCGCACACATTCATTCATACGCATGACTCAATCGTATACACTCATTCACACGCATGACTCAATCGCATACAAACACACAGTCGCATGACTCAGTCGCACGACATACCCAGTCGCACAACTCAATCGCACGATAGACTCAGACGCATGGTTCAGTCGCACCACTCACTCAATCGCACGGCTCAATCGCATGACAGACCTAGTCGCCTGGACAGCAGATTCGCAACTGTGGTCGGGCTGAGCAGCCCCGAGCTGCTCTAAACGCGAGTTTTACACCACAAGGACTTCCAGAAACACTCAACAAACATGCACAAACATGAAACACAAGAAGAAAGACCTCACACGCACCCATACGACCTTGTGTGTTCGGGTTGAACCCGAACACCCGAAACCCTAGTTTGGACAGCCGTGAAAAAGCAAGAAAAGAGACAACCAAAGTCGTCTACCTGCTAAAAAGGAGTGAGCTAGGCTGTAGATGAAGTCTAGACGACGAAAACGAGCCTAAGCGGGTCGGTTTTGGTGCTAGAATGAAGAAGATGTGTGTGTAGAGAGTGAAGAGATGAAGAAGATGATGAAAATGGTGATTTAGAGCTGGTAATGGGTTTATATACCCAGCCCAAGTTTGCAAAATTACAAGTTTAGTCCCTGCACTTAACCCCTGAGTTTCCCAAAATTGGTTCGGTTGAAAAAAGACTTTATTAGGTTAATTATATTAGTTGTAAAATGCATTTAATGATATTATGACTTAAGAAATGGTTTTTTTTGATGACGTTTAATATATATAAAAAATGATATATCAGGCGGTTACGATGATAAAGTTTTGAAAGTTTTTAAGGTTTAACATATGGTTATAACGAATACACACACACAACGATGATAAGGCACACATGATATCCACATAAAGAGTTAAATAAGGAAGAGGAATGATCGATCAAAGAATAGTTAACGGAAATTCACGTTAATTGACGGACCTTAAGGTGACGGATGTCACATGTAATATAAAGTATCTCAAGTACTTGTAACTTTCTATGCTTTGTAATACTTGTAAAAGAACTTGAGAGCAATATACAACATTCTTGAAAATCATACACTTGTGTTGTTTGCAATCTTGTTTTTTCTCATACTTTACTTGTGTTCTTAGTATCTTACTTATAAGTTACCAGTTCTCTGTTTGATCTGTTAAGTGTTTTAAAGAACTCTCTTTATTATGTTGTTGTGTTGTAAGTGACCACCCTTAAATGGTCCTGCAAGTTCTCATGAAATGCTATAACGGTTGTGTGCCTTTGTGCATCAAAAGAGATTACAGGCATAAAGTTTGATTGTGGATTGAAGCTATAAGTGCCTTGGTGATTATGGATTAGACTTGGATGCAGTTGTAGAAATTAACCTTGATTTTGTCTATTCTAAAACCATATATTTACTATCTTTAGAAATTCCTACCAATTCTTTCTTGTAACTGTTTACCCCTTAAAAAGATCATGGGTATCTTGTAGTTGATGTAAGTTCTTCGAGATCATCTAGATGTATGCACTGTAGGTCTTCTTTAGAGAGTTGGAAGAAGTTAGCTTGTTCAGACATAAATGATGAGTGTATGTAGCTAGAGTTAGGGGTTGAAACTACTAACTGTTGATTCCAACTACCGAATTGTCACACCCCAACCTTATCGGCGGAAACGTCAAGATGTGAGGGTTAAGATCGTTCACAGCCACATAATCCGTCCCACTCTCCGGACCTCACCTCTGCTTTTTTGGAGTACGGCATGACTCGGATTTATGCTATTATTAAATCCAAATATTATAATCATAAGTTTCCAATGTAACATTACAAGCATAAGTCTCAAACATGAAAGTAACATAACATAAGATGTATAATTATTCAAGGAAATCCATTTATTTAACTAGGTCCAATCCTAGATGTGTATAAGCTTCAAAGCGCATCAAACTTGGGCGTTTCCTGAAACATGTTAAAATAAAAGGTCAATATAATGTTGGTGAGATTTCTAAAATTTTCAATACATAAGTATATAAAAGATGGCAATTCATGTTATAAGTTAGAGAAGAAAGTAAATAGGGATGTAGACAGAATGCACAATCAAAACTTGACAGATTTTTACAAGTCTCAAACGTTTACAAGTATATACGATTAGCTAAGTGTACTTGGATTTGTGAAGTCACTGGATCGGTAAACATCCGAGCATTTTCTTGACGGAAGGATAAGCAACAGCAAAAACCAAGAGACAATCAATAACACGAACTATAATATAATGGTTTCATTGATAAAACCTAACGATTACAAGCTCGTTACAACATAAGAATCAAGACTCTTGGCAAGGGGAGATCGAGCATGACCTCCCCTCTCATCCGGCAGCCCTAGGCCCCGGGCAGACTCCCTCCCTAAACCCTTAATCTCTCTACACATTGAAACTGGTATATATATAGGCTTCGGCCTATATTAGTCGTGCGGATGAATCAACCGCATGGTTCAATCGCACGACTGAACCATACTTATGGCCCAGTCGCACGATTGAACAATACTAACCTATAAATAGACCCAATTCGTGGAAAAACGTAAGCATTCATCCCATTACGATTCCAAACGTACCCTAGCCGTCCAGAGACCTCCCAAATCGTTCTCCAAGTTCACAGAACACATTAGATCATAATCAGACAGACAAGATTCATTACATTACAAATCATGATCTAGGGACATACATGCATCAACATAAGAATCAAGACTCTTGGCAAGGGGAGATCGAGCATGACCTCCCCTCTCATCCGGCAGCCCTAGGCCCCGGGCAGACTCCCTCCCCAAACCCTTAATCTCTCTACACATTGAAACTGGTATATATATAGGCTTCGGCCCATATTAGATGCGACTTGGCCCATTCGTGCGATTGGACCATGCGTATGGTTCAATCGTACGACTGACCCAATTGCATCTCTCAGTCGCACGACTGGCCCATTAGTAAGGCTCAGTCACACGACTGAGTCTCATTCGCATATGCTCCTGCGAATGACCCAGTTTCATGTGTTTACAATATATCAGGTTTATTACATTAAGTCTAGACTATTCGACAAGCGACGGACACACTATATATGACAATATATGCTCCAACAAATTCCCCCTTGGACGTTGCTTGCGAATAGTAGATAACACCTTTTACAATCTTCAGTCAATCTTTGCTCTGGTTGTCAATAGAATCAAACGAAAACCATATTAGCCAACGTTGCCGATCTGTCAGGTTGCTACAATATCCCTGAAAATGAATTTAGGCACAATAGCTTTCGTTTACTTTGCAGAACACCATCATAGCATCAAGATTCCCCATATGACTGATTTTTCCAGATAATGACATGAACAGTTTTCCATTGCTTCAATCTTCACACAGGCTAACCTGATTAACATTAACACCTGCAGAAATTCCCCCTCACATTCAGCATATCCCAATATATAAACGTTGTGCTCTCTTGGCGTCTTCATACGGTGTATTGGGCAAAAGGTTGAAGGTTCCAATCCACAGCTGACAATATCAACCAAATCAGCATGCATGTAGATTCTTCATCGGAAACCGGCTCACATCATCACTTTCTGATTGCGTCTTCAATTTCTCTATACATGGATTCCCCCTAAGAATGAGAATCCTC
This sequence comes from Flaveria ramosissima, assembly GCA_025215565.1. Taxonomy (NCBI): domain Eukaryota; kingdom Viridiplantae; phylum Streptophyta; class Magnoliopsida; order Asterales; family Asteraceae; genus Flaveria; species Flaveria ramosissima. Next base: position 48,705,570 of record CM046030.1, read on the forward strand.
TCTGTGCTGATAATTATAACTTGGTTAGCCCATAAATAGTCAGATGCTTCTGACTACCCTACAAAATCAGCACTGACTGCCGACATCTTCTCTTCTCTCTTTCGTGTTCCAAATACATTCACCTATTCTGGAGGTCCGACGAATAATGGGGTATACATCGAACTTGTTTGACAAAAGAACCGCAGGGTGAATGTCCTTTGCTCATCCTCAAATCTGTGCAAGAAGCAGTTCCAGACATTTTTTTTTAGTCTGGAACAAATGCGGATGAGTCAATGCGGCTGGTCCATTCGTGCGATTGAACATACGACTGGTCCAGTCGCACGACTGAACATACGACTGGTCCAGTCGCACGACTGGTCCATTAGCATGGTCCAGTCGCACGAATGGTCCATTCGCATGGCCCAGTCGTACGAATGGTCCATTCGCATGGCCCAGTCGCATGAACGGGTCTGCACGCAGTTTTTCAGATCTGCAGCCGCCAGGGCTGCCCAAAACCCTAATCTGACGAATTCAACATGAACCGAAACAATGTAGACATCATCAGATTCGAAAGGGTGATAGGAACGTGGTTTTGAGTGCAATTTTAACATAGAGATACCACACGTAACACGATCTGATCAAAACACGAAGAACACGAAGTGGGTTTAACGTCAAGATCTGAAATTGGATCCAGAAATCAAGAGCTCGGGTTGCTAGAATGATTGTTAGATCATTCCAGCAGTAACCGGCTCTGATACCAATTGTGAAGTCACTGGATCGGTAAACATCCGAGCATTTTCTTGACGGAAGGATAAGCAACAGCAAAAACCAAGAGACAATCAATAACACGAACTATAATATAATGGTTTCATTGATAAAACCTAACGATTACAAGCTCGTTACAACATAAGAATCAAGACTCTTGGCAAGGGGAGATCGAGCATGACCTCCCCTCTCATCCGGCAGCCCTAGGCCCCGGGCAAACTCCCTCCCCAAACCCTTAATCTCTCTACACATTGAAACTGGTATATTGCAGGACCGTTTAAGGGCTTAACCACAATTACAACACAACAACACAATGAGGAGAATAACTAAGCTCTAATCAAACAGTGAACTGGGTTACCAAAGTGATACAAAGAACACAAGTAAAGTAAAGAGACAGAACAAGAGAATTGGGTTTCAAGGAGGCAGTATATTGCTTTCTCAAGTTCTTTTACAAGTGTTACAAAGCATAAAGAAAAGATACAAGAACTTGAAATACTTATACTACAACCTACAGCCGGCCATACTTTGAAAGCCAGCTGGATACAATTGACTAGACACTAACAAAATCAATTGTAGGATCAAAAGGCATATCTGCCTTTTGACCTTGTGACTATGACATGCCATAGCTCACATCCTTTTACAATACAAAAAGGATAAAGTACATAAAGTGGAAAGTTGAATACTCAAGACCTCAATGTACAGTTACCAAAAGCAAGGCCCTTTTCACCAACTCATGTAAGTTGGTGACTTTACAGAGATGCAGCGGAAAAGGTGCTTTATGAAACAGTACATCAGATAAAGCATGTGTACTAAAAGTCTTCGGAAGAAATCTGTCTTCATAGGATGAGGCTTCGGAAGACTTTGTCTCTGAAGCTTCGGAAGACTTCATGTTTGGCTTCGGAAGATATTGGTCTTGGCTTCGGAAGATTTTACACTTAGAGTATTTTCTAATGCTTTGTGTAAAACTTCCGAAGCATTCTTCACTTCAGTACTTAGTGCATGTTGTTGAGACACTTAAGCTGTTTTGGGTTGCATCAGACTTCAGGAATCCTTACAAACTCCCCCTAGGCTGATGCTACCAAAACACTTGGAAGATCTTCAAATGTTGGTAGTCTTCAGTACAATCAGGACCATTCCTTTCTTCATGAGATGGTCAGGATCATCAAGACTTTCATAGTATCTTCTCATCTCAAAGAGATCATGCAGAGGTAAGTTGATTATGTCTTGCCATGAGTAGACATTCTCAACACCTTGATCTCTGATAACAGTCCATCTCTCTGGATTGGTAGAGTATGTCCAGGACAAGATGGGTGTCTCACTAGTTAGAGGAGCCACTTGAATAGGAGTTGATTGGGCTGCCTCATCATGCACTTCCTCAGGTTGATCTGATTCAGCCTGAGGTGCAGAGGTAGATGACTTTGGCTTCTTCTTCTTTGTCTTTGGTTTAGAAGCCATCCTCTTCTTCCTCTTGGTTGTCTTTAACTGAGAAGACTGGTCTGCAGCACCATGTTGATCATCAGTGTCTTTCTCAGTTGGGTGTTCCTCCCTCACAGGTTCAGAAGGAGAGGGAGTTTGACCCTGCCTAGGATCAGAAGATGAAGCTTGCTGGGGCTCAGCTGGAGGTGCTGGTTGAGGTGTCTCTGGTTGTTCAAACTTGACCTCCACTTCAGGTGGGACTTGACTTGGAAGAGAGTGCAAGTCAATAAGTTCTCCACTCTTAATCTTCTGCTTGATCACCCTAATATGCTCATCCATAGTGGATAGAGACATGGGGCCAAGTCTCCTTCCGGAGAATCCATACAGCTTCAAGAAGCTCACCATTCTTTGTCTGTCAGCAGACTTCTTTGCATTCTTTTGAATGGTGGCCCTTGACTTTGCAGCTTCTTCCCTTAGTTTCTTTTGGTTGTCTTTCTTTCCTTGACTAGCTCAAGTTCAAGTTGCTTTAGATACTCGAACTCAATGAAGTCATAGGACAAAGGGAGAAGTGCATCTGCCTGATAGAAGCCTGTGGCACTCAGGTAGTTGATCATTTTGATCCTATCTTCCTCTTTATCTACCTGAGGTTCTTGTGGAGCCACATCTTCCTGTGCAGGACTTTCTTGAACTGGTGAGAGAGTAGGAGCATGCTTGTAAAGTCTTTTCTGTCTCTTCTCCTCTTTGAGTTGGAGAAGTATCATTGCATCCTCTTTCTCCTTCAACTCTCTTGACACTTCTCTGTCAGCCAGTTCATTTAGTTCTTCTAAGGGGAGGGAGATGATCTCATCAATGTCATAGTTCCTGGTCTGTAAGTAGGTAATCCTGACTGCCCTTAACTCATCATCCTGAGTATTTGGTCTGGGGGCAGCCCTGATTGCAGCTTGCATGAAGCTAGATGACCCAGTGGAACTTTCTCCCCTTAGTCTCCTTTTCCTCTCTCTCTCTTCCTCCTCAATTTCCTCAGGAGTCATTATCCTTTTCCCTTTGTCACCAACAGACCTTTGTGACTCAGGGTGGATTGAAGCTTGGCCTTCATTGCTTGGAGTAGCTTCCATGCTCTGGCCAGAGAGAGGCTGAGAAACACCTTCACCAGCAGGTGTCTCAGATGGAGTTTGGACCTCAGCAGCAGTTGTTGATGATGAGACAGGGGTCTCAGGTTCTGTCACTGGGCCTTCAGTCAAGGTTTCCCCTATGAAACTAATCTTAGGGTCCACCTCAACATCCAGTTGACCGATGACATTGCCTGATTCCCTAAGTCTCCTTCTTAGAGAGAACTCTGCCATGATCCTGTCTTGGATTCTTTGAGCCAGCCTGTCAGCTTGTCTTGAATTGCTTGGATTGACAAGTGGCAGGTTGACTAAATCCAGTCTTTCATAAAAGCTCAGGCTTTGGAATTGAAAAACTTCTTGTTGGCCTTGAACTCTTTGAAGTATGAGGGCTCTTCTGTCATCATCATACCTCCACCTTATGATTTGATTGCTAGTTCCCAGTGGTGGAGATGAGACAGCCCTTGGTATGCCTTCCTCAAAGAGACTCCTGATGAGAGAGTCTATAGAGTCCACATTAATGTGAACTTGAGGAAGTTGCTGAGAATGCACAACAGCAAGTGAGGATGGTGAGTCCTCTATGTCCATTCTCTCTGAAGAACTCCCAGGTTCTGTGGTTGTAACAACTTTCTCCCCCTTTTTGGTAGCATCACCCACTTGCATAGGTGAGCTGGAGGATAAGTCAATCACTTCCACAGGTTCTTGTGTTCCTGGTTGAGCTCTCCTTAAAGGTCTCCCAGCTAGTTTTTCCTGCAGATATGAAATCTGGAGTTGCTGATCATTGACCCTGTTTTGTAAGGTAGTCACCTGAGATTCCAAGTGACTAACCTTAGAGACTAAGTAGGTGCATGTTTTTGACAGTTTTTGCACCTTTAGTCTCAAATTCCCCTCATCTTCATCAGAAGATTCATTGGGGGATGAGATGATTGGACCAAAGTCCTCTCTCTCACCACCAGCTTGAGTTTCTTGGCTGCTGGTTTTCCTCTGCTCACTGGCAGCCTCAGTTGAGATGCCAATGGGCTGAGTTGCCATGGTTGAGGTCTTAATGATGTAATCACTTTCAAAAGTGAGAGCCTCTTCCATATGGACATCCTGAACAGGTTCAGAAGTGTCCACCTCAGTAACAGGTGACTGATGGGGGATAGACTGAGGAGAGTCAGAGGTACTCATCTCTCTTTGAGTAGGGGAGGAGAAGAGAGACTCATGGTACTCACTGAATCCTAAGTCTTCATCAGTGTAAAAGGATAGGTTGGGAATTGGTTGGTTGAGATCCAAAGGCTGGGGATGGTAGCTGTCCCCTGAAGGTTGTCCACTTGAGTGTTGAGACTCAGAGTGAAGGCTTAAGGTTGTTGGGCTATTGAGCTCATCAGGGTGAGCTTGAGGAACCTCAGCCCTGATAGGTGAAGTAATGGGAGTGGTTTGCTCCTCAGGAGAAGTGGGAGCTCTAGTGTCCACTTCTTCCTGTAAGGTTGAGTATTTGGGGGCCTGCACAGACTCAATAGTCTGAGCAGGGGTTCGTTTGGATTTTCTTTGGTAGGTGAGGGTGATTTCTGGTCTTTTTAATGGTAGGAACAAAAGAGGTGTGGGTTCAACACTAGCTTGTGTTGCTAGGTTGTCACCTTGAGCAATGAGCTCTAACATTTTTGGGACTAGGGCTGTTTCTACCCCAGAGAAGCCTACAGTTGGCTTCTTCATTATTTTAAAGATGCCGGGCTTCATCTGTCCCAATTTAAGAATATTACCTGTTTCCCTCAACTGTGAGCCCAGTTCACAGTTGAGAATGTGTTGAACATATCTAGGAAACATGTAATACTCTAAGGAGTCTAAGTTTGCAAGTAAATTAGTATAAACAAATTGTGAATACCTGAACTTGACCCCCTGAACCATTCCATGAACTATGAAGGAGAGATCCTCAGGAATCTGGTCCCATCCACCATGCTTGTTTGACAAGCTGTGGATAACCACATGGAGCAGGAATTTCCATTGGGATGAGACCTTCCCTTTCCTAAAGGTCTTTACAGAGAAATCTCCCTCATAGCCCATCTGCTCAAAAGAATGATTTACAGCTTCTTTTGGGAAGGACACCTCACCTTCTTCATCATCCAGCTGTAGATGTTGGTTAATGATGGCCGGAGTGATGAAGACTGTCCTCCCTTGCACTGTGGCAGACAGTGCCTTCTCCCCATCCATAATGACCTCTTGGCAGGTCTTCCAGAATTCAAGCAACTGATCCTCATATAGAGGAGGATCAATGGTCAGGGAGGTGAAGTAGTTTGACAGAGTCAAGAATTGGCAAATCTCTGAGAAACTTGCATCTTTCTCAGAGCTTAACAGAGCAACTTGATTATGTTGCCTGTGTAGTTGCATGGAGAAATCAGGGTTGTTTCTGCGGTTAAGGTTGGCCATTTTAGAAGCTTAAGGGTGAAGAAAGGTAGAAAGCAAAGGCGGTTTAGAGAATTAGGTTAGAGAAACAGTAGAATTGAGGAAGATAGTGGGAAAGAGGGGGAACCGTTGGGTATTTATATGAAAAGGGATTTGAACCAAAGTTAATGAAAGAGGATAAACTTTGAAATCCGAAAGTCGGTCCCACCTCTGAAAAAGTAGTTTACTTTTGCTCAAAAAGTAGTTTTCTTGGAATTCGAAAAGCTTCCGAAGTTTATTTGTCTTCGGAAGTTTTGATTTAAAAAGCTTCCGAAGCTAAAATGGCTTCGGAAGATTTTCCTGAGAGTCTTGATAATTTATGCTTCGGAAGAGAAATAAACCCTTGAATGCTTTGTATGAAAATAAACAAAGCTTCCGAAGGTTAATTTTGCTTCGGAAGGAAAAGGTTCTTGAAAATAGATAAGTGTCTGAGATAAGAATTTTAAGCTTCGGAAGATGAACTTTTACTTCTTCCGAAGGTAAAATCTCTTAGACAGTTATTTATTTTAAAGACATGTTTTTCTTCCGAAGATAAAATCTTTATCTTCCGAAGTATCAGAAATTTTCAAGAATCTAAGGAAAGTCTTCAAAAAGAATTTTACATCCAAAGAAAACATGAGCTTATGAAAGTGATGAACTAGACAACTTAGGACACACATATTTTAAGAAGAAATAATTAGAATTAGTTTTAATAAAAAGTCTACTCAAAGTTAATCATCCCAATAGCTGATATCAGATACTTAAATCTCTGTTCATCAAAAGCTTTGGTGAACAGATCAGCATATTGTTCATCTGTATGAACTTTGACTAGTTTAATTAATCCTTTTTCATAGTTATCTCTTATTAAATGATACCTGATGTTGATGTGTTTGGTCCTTGAGTGCTGCACAGGGTTCTCAGTGATAGAGATAGCACTATTGTTGTCTATGTGGATAGGAGTCTCTTGAAGTTAAATCCATAGTCCAGCATCTGATTTTGAATCCAAAGCACTTGAGCACAGCAGCTTGCAGCAGCAATGTATTCAGCCTCAGCAGTTGATGCAGACACACAGGATTGTTTCTTGCATTGCCATGAGACCACCCTTCCACCAAGGAATTGACATCCCCCAGATGTAGACTTTGCAGTCATATTGCAACCACCATAATCACTATCTGTATAGGCATACAGATTGAAATTTGGATTCTTTGGATACCATAGACCAAGTGTTGAAGCACCTTTGAGGTATCTTAAAATCCTTTTCACAGTGATTAAGTGAGACATCTTAGGGTTGGCTTGATATCTTGCACAAATACATGTAGCAAACATGATATCAGGCCTGCTAGCTGTAAGATACATAAGAGACCCAATCATAGCCCTGTATAAGTGCTCATCTACACACTCCCCCTCAAGATCTGGACCAAGGGAGTGGTTTCTGGCTATGGGTGTCTTAGCAATCTTACAATCAGTCATATTGAACCTCTTGAGTATGTCTTGAACATACTTTGACTGACTTATGAAGATGCCATCTTCAACCTGCTTCACTTGAATTCCCAGAAAGAAGTTGAGTTCTCCCATTGAACTCATCTCAAATCTGTCTTTCATCAGCTTCTCAAAGTCTTTGCAGAGCTTTGGATTAGTTGAACCAAAGATGATGTCATCAACATATACTTGAACCAGCAATAAGTCATTTCCCTGTCCTTTGATGAAGAGGGTTCCATCTATAGTACCTCTTCTGTATCCATGCTTGCAGAGATACTTAGATAGTGTCTCATACCACTTCCTGGGTGCCTGATGCAGCCCATAAAGAGCTTTGTCAAGCTTGCAGACATAATCAGGATGATCAGGGTCTACAAAACCAGGTGGCTGTTTGACATAAACCTCCTCATCAATCACTCCATATAAGAAAGCACACTTTACATCAAGTTGGTAGACCTTGAAGTTCTTGGATGCAGCAAATGCCAGGAATATCCTAACAGCTTCTAGTCTTGCTACAGGAGCAAAGACATCAGTGTAGTCAATCCCTTCTTCTTGTGTGTATCCTTGAACAACTAGTCTTGCCTTGTTCTTGATGATGATTCCCCTATCATCCTTCTTGTTTCTAAAAACCCATTTGGTTCCAATGGTAGTCTTCCCATGAGGAAGAGGACAAAGGTTCCAAACTTTCTGCCTTTTGAATTGAAGCAGCTCTTGTTGCATAGCTTCAACCCAACTTCCATCCTTTAGAGCTTCATCAACTTTCTTGGGCTCTATCTGAGATAAGAAACAAGAGTGAAGACAAACATTTGCTTCATGGGTTTGTCCTCTTGTTCTTACCCCTGTGACAACATCTCCAATGATGTTTGTGGTGGGGTGAGACTTGTGGATCCTTAGCTGAGGGATCACAGCAAGTTGCTGAGAAAGATCTAAATTTGAGAAATTTAAATCTGGTCCTGAAGATTCACCCTCCACATTATCACACTTATCAAGATTAACTTGATCCAATGAGTGTGAGACATCATTGATGTTGTCATCTATGGTGTGGTTATTAGCATCAAGAAATTCCTGATCACTATCACCATCACCATTGTTGTCTTCTACAAGTGAGGTATCTTTATCTGGTTGAGAGGCCTCTGAGCTGGAATTTGAAGGCATGCCAGATGTATCAGCTGAATTTGTCATTGTTGTGCTGATAGAAACCTCATTTGCTGAAGTAGTTCCAACTGGAGCTGAAGATGTATGAGTTGAAGGTCTTCCTAGCTCAAATCTTGGATCAGGATCACCTGTATTTAGATTTTCTGCAGATCCTGAAACATGCTCACAAGATTTGTTAAAACAGTTGGTAACTAAATCAAGATCAAACAGCCAATCCGGACCAGAACCAGCCACACAGGGAGTGTGCTCATTGAAAGTCACATTGGCTGACTCCTCAACAATTCTAGTTCTGAGATTGTATACTCTATAAGCTTTAGCTTGAGAAGAGTATCCAATGAAATGTCCATCATCTGATTTCTCAGCAAACTTGGCAATTTGATCTTTGGTATTCAAGATGGTGCAGGGACATCCAAATGACCTGAGAAAACCAATGAAAGGTTTCCTCTTGTGCCAAAGTTCATAAGGAGTCTTACCATGTGTCTTAACTACTAAAACTCTGTTTTGCACATAGCAAGCAGTATTGACTGCCTCTGCCCAGAAGGTGATAGGCAGTTTAGAGTCAGACAACATAGTTCTTGCAGCTTCAATAAGTGTCCTGTTTCTCCTCTCAGCAACTCCATTTTGCTGAGGAGTCCTGGGAGCACTATATTGTCTTGTAATACCTTTTTCATCACAAAATGCATCAAGGATTTGGTTCTTGAATTCAGTTCCTTGATCACATCTTATGGTTTTGACCTTGTGATCACATTGATTCTCAACTTTTAAGATGAAATTCTTCAGAATCTCAGGGGTTTCATCCTTAGTTCTAAGGAAGAAGACCCAAGTGAATCTTGTAAAATCATCTGTGATCACCAGACAGTAAGAGGTCCTTCCTAAACTCATTACACTGGTGGGGCCAAAGAGATCCATATGTAACAAGTGTAGGGGAGTAGTGATGGAGTTCTTTTCCTTAGGCTTGTGAGATACTTTGTGTTGCTTCCCTTTCAGGCATGCACACAATGATCATCACTAGTAAACTCTTTCTTTGGCATTCCAGTTACCAGATCATGTTTAATTAATTTATTCATGTTCTTAAAGTTTACATGGCACATTCTTTTATGCCATAGGAAAGACTCATCACTATTTGCTTTAGATAGAAAGCATGAAACTTCTCCTGAGGGAGATGTTTCTTGCAAATCCATCTTGTACATGTTCCCTTTCCTGGGGGCTCTGAGCAGGATATGCTCATGAGGAATGACCACACCAGGTTTGAGAACAATGCACTCATGCTCAGTAAAGAGCATGTTATGACTCTGATCACAAAATTGGGATACACTCAGAAGATTGTACCCAAGCTCCTTAACAAAGTTTACCTTCTCAATGCTGAGCTTACCATTTGTGACCTTGCCCCTTCCAGAAATGTAACCACCTTCATCTCCTCCAAAAGCAACTGGTCCTCCATCAATTCTCTCAAAATTATGGAGTAGAGACCTATTGCCTGTCATGTGCCTGGAACAGCCACTGTCAATTATCCAGACATTCCTGTTGGTCTTGAGCTGTTCCTGCACAGAGAAGATGATTAGTTACATTTGGAAACCCAAGCCTTACTTGTCTTGGGCTCATTAACAGTAATAGAAGGTAATGCAACAGTAATAGATCCTATGGTTGTACTATGGGGATCTTCAGCTGTTGTTGATGGAGAAACCTCAGTCATTTGGTCTTTCTTAGACTTCCACACCACCTTTGGAGTCTTGGACTTGACCTTCAAAACCTTAGAAGCTTTTGGAACTTCACAAGTTTTGATGACTGATCCTTCGGAAGAGTCTACAGTCACTGCAGCAGACTTTAGTGCTTCGGAAGAACTCCTTTCTTCCGAGACCAACTTTGCTTCCGAAGGTAATTTTCCACTTACCTCCTTCTTTGATTTGGAGCTTCCGAAGGAAACAGACTTTCCTTCCGAAGCTTGAGATTCTTGAGACTCTTTGAAGTCTTTGTTTTAGTCATGTGGACAGTACTTTTAGGATTGTATGGGCAATCCTTAGCAATGTGAGAAGTACTTTCACACATAACACATAACATTATCTTCTTCAAAGAAGTCTCCCTTTGAGAGCAAGACTGACTTTGGTCACATCCCCTCTCCATCTTCATCTTGGTAGATGCTGAGACAGTTCCTTTGGGCTGTGAACTGTTCTTGGAGTTTGATGGTCCAGGCTGTGCAGCAGTGGTACACAGCAATCAGTCTTCTTCTTGGCACTGAGATGATTTGAACAAGAACCATGACTCTTAGCTGAGGAGTCTTGGTTGATGTCTTCAGTCCTTACTACTTTGAAACCTGCAGAGATAAAAACTTGTTTCTGCTTAGCATCAAAAGTAGCCTTGATTTCTTGAGCCTTCTTTGCCTTTCTTTTGCTCTTTCTGATCAAGTTCTTTCTTTTGGACTTGGTCATCACAGTTGATTTCTTCTCCTCAGAAGGATAGTGGCCCTTGGAAGAATCCTCTTCTTCACTCTTCTCAGAGGAATTCTTCACTATCACTTCTTCATCATCCTCACTTACAGGATCTATGAGAGGAAGCTCATCTTCACAAGTTCCACACCTAGGAGATCTTACAGACAAGATTGTGTGTGGAGGAGCTATCTCATTTGATCCTAGTCCCTGTCTATTTTGATAACAAACTTTGTTGTGTAGGGATGAGGATATCATGTTCTTGAAGGTCTCTTCTTCAAGAACACTCTTCTCTGCCTTGGCTTTGCTGATCACAAGCTCAGCCTGGCACTCAGTTAACTTAGTGATGAGATCTTGGATCTGAGTTCTGAAATCTGTATGTTCATGTTTTAGTACTGAAATGGTTTTCTCCAAGTCTTCTATCTTTAACTTGTAATCATTTTCAGACTTTCTAAAATCAGATTTTAATATGTTTAATGACTCAAGATCAGATCTCATCTCTAAGTTATAGGACCTGTATCTATTTACTTTAGCAATGCATTCAGGGGAGCAAAGATGTTCCAATACCTTGGCTTCATCATGGTCAGCCATCAGTGCTTGGTTTGGAGAAGCATCCTCCACCTGAAAACTCCAGTCAAAGCCTCCTTCTTCAACAGCAACAGCAGCATGTTGCTTTGTCTTCTCAGCTTGAGGAGCTTTGTCAGTAAAGTTTGGTCTGGGTTGTGTTTGGCCCCCATTTGTTTAGGTGCCTTACACTCCCTGGCAAAGTGACCCATAAGGTTACAGTTGTAACACTTAACTTTGCTTTTATCCAGCCCAAACTTACTGCTGGTAGCATTGCTTGGAAATCTTCTTCCTGTCCTCTTGTAGAACTTCTTGGCTCTGTGAGTGAGGAGAGCCATCTGCTGAACTATCTCCATGTATTCCAGGTCATCTGGATGGATACAGTCCAGGTCTTCAAGAGTGAAGAGATAATTCCCACAGCTTTCATCTGCAGACACAAAGGCTTGAGAAGAACTTGTCTCTTGGAATGGGCTTCCTTGAGTAAAGTTCTCCCTTGGTGTCTCCGGGAAGGTGATGAAAGGACCCTTTTGTGAGTTGTCAGGGTAGCATAAGAGATGATGCTGAGGTTCTATGCTGTCCCTTTCAACCACATGAAGGGCTGAACCCATTTGATTGTTGGAGTTGCCAGATGAACCTTGCATGTTCATCTCCATCTGGTATCCACTGAGAATCCCATACAACTCTGTAAGAGTAAGAGTCTTAAGGTTCTCAGTCCTCTTGATCACCACACAATAGTGTGTCCATTGCCTAGGAAGTGAGGACATGAACTTCCTTACAATGTCCCTGTTCTCAAGAGGAACTCCTCCATCCACTAGGGTATCCACAATCTCAACATACCTGAAGTATTGTTGAGTCATGGTCTCACCTGCTTTGAAGGTGAAATTTTCAAACTGCTGCTTCAGAAGATCTTTCTTGTTCTCCTTGGCTTCAGAGGAGCCTTCATACATCAGCTTCAGTGCATCCCACAGCTGTTTGGCTGTCTTGCACTTCTTGAAGCCTCTGTATACAGAGTTTGGGAGAGCAGTCTGAAGAGCAGTCATGGCCTTCCTATCAATCTCTACTCTTTTTCTATCTTCATCTGAGTAGTTGGCCACATCTTTAGGAATCATACCAGCACCAGTAGCAGAGGGGGTGCTGGGTATGAAAGGTCCATTCTCAACAGATTCCCACATTCTTGAATCAAGAGACCTGATGAAGCCTTCCATCCTCATGCACCAGGTGTCAAAATCATCAAGAGTGATCAGTGGGGATTTGTTCATGGTTCCAGTCTCCATATCAGTCTTAGAGATGGCAGCCATTTGAAGAGTTTAGCTTTTGTGTGTGTGAGGGATCTTAAGATGGTTAGATCTTATATCAAGAGCCTGGAAAGCTCTGATACCAATTGCAGGACCGTTTAAGGGCTTAACCACAATTACAACACAACAACACAATGAGGAGAATAACTAAGCTCTAATCAAACAGTGAACTGGGTTACCAAAGTGATACAAAGAACACAAGTAAAGTAAAGAGACAGAACAAGAGAATTGGGTTTCAAGGAGGCAGTATATTGCTTTCTCAAGTTCTTTTACAAGTGTTACAAAGCATAAAGAAAAGATACAAGAACTTGAAATACTTATACTACAACCTACAGCCGGCCATACTTTGAAAGCCAGCTGGATACAATTGACTAGACACTAACAAAATCAATTGTAGTATCAAAAGGCATATCTGCCTTTTGACCTTGTGACTATGACATGCCATAGCTCACATCCTTTTACAATACAAAAAGGATAAAGTACATAAAGTGGAAAGTTGAATACTCAAGACCTCAATGTACAGTTACCAAAAGCAAGGCCCTTTTCACCAACTCATGTAAGTTGGTGACTTTACAGAGATGCAGCGGAAAAGGTGCTTTATGGAACAGTACATCAGATAAAGCATGTGTACTAAAAGTCTTCGGAAGAAATCTGTCTTCATAGGATGAGGCTTCGGAAGACTTTGTCTCTGAAGCTTCGGAAGACTTCATGTTTGGCTTCGGAAGATATTGGTCTTGGCTTCGGAAGATTTTACACTTAGAGTATTTTCTAATGCTTTGTGTAAAACTTCCGAAGCATTCTTCACTTCAGTACTTAGTGCATGTTGTTGAGACACTTAAGCTGTTTTGGGTTGCATCAGACTTCAGGAATCCTTACATATATATATAGGCTTCGGCCCATATTAGATGCGACTGGGCCCATTCGTGCGATTGGACCATGCGTATGGTTCAATCGTACGACTGACCCAATTGCATCTCTCAGTCGCACGACTGGCCCATTAGTAAGGCTCAGTCGCACGACTGAGTCTCATTCGCATATGCTCCTGCGAATGACCCAGTTTCATGTGTTTACAATATATCAGGTTTATTAGATTAAGTCTAGACTATTCGACAAGCGACGGACACACTATATATGACAATATATGCTCCAACAGGATTAACCAAGCAGGCTTGTCAGGCCCATAGATCTATGACGTCGCCAGGCTAGCAATAGTTAATGATTGTACATATAATCGACATTACATGGTAGCTACAAAGATCAACTAACCACAACATACAAGTGAATTGCCATAAGTTTACAAGAATCAAACATTTTACAAGTGCAACGATTATAAGGTAACATGTTTCACCCCAAAGTATGAAAATATAAAAAGGAATGGTAAGGAAGTGGATGTTTCGGCAGTTGGAGATTCAAGATAGGTGATGATGGACACTTTATAACTCACCATCGGAATTTGATGGGATTGATAGGGTTCATAGATAATGGCCATAAGTGCTAAGACCTTGCAGTGCTAGGTGATATGCTGGGAGATTTTTTATTACTATCCATGTCCATATGATAGGCACTCAAAATGTCATATAATCTCTTAAGGGTCATGGTGTTCAGATTCTTAGTTTTACTTCTGATCACAGTATAACCTGTTCTTGACTTGGGCAGTGACCTTAAGAACTTCTTGAGAATATCAATATTCTCCATCTACAACCCAACTTCATTAAGAGAATCTAGAAGTTCAACATATCTAAGTAATGTTGTTGCAATTGATTCTCATCTAATGAAACCAAATTATTCATACTTTTATTTTAAGATGTTTCTCTTGTTCTTTTTCATGTCTTCAATCCCTTCATACCTTACCCTTTAGGCTTCCCAAAGCTTATTACCACTTTTCCATTTTTGGAGCCATGAATGATGTTGTTAGGAATGCTTATTTCGATCATCCATAATACTTTAGAATCCACCTTCATTTTCTTTAGATCTTCATAAAAATACTTGGTGGGGTTTTAAGAATCATCCCAACTCTTTCACCAGTGACTTGGACCATAGGAACATATGGTCTATTTAAAATAGATAGCTAGAGTTTCTAAGCTTGATTTCTCAGAAAATCTTCTATCCAGATCTTTAGGTGTTAAAATCTTCCATCTGGATCTTCCAAGTTTGGTTTAACTACCATTTTCCAAGTCATACTTGGCTGACAGAGCAATAGCAGCCATCTTTGGGAGAGAATGTTTAGGAATGAATTTGAGTGTTTGAGAGGATGATCTAATAGGGAACAAGTTATTTCTTGAATTAGTTTTAAATAAATCAAGAGCTAAAGTTTTGATACTACTTGTTATATCATTAAAGAAACAAGATCTTTCTAAAGATCAGAAGATAATAGATGTAGAATATCTATTAATTACTTACCAACAAACACATTAAATAATATTTAAATGAAAAGAACACAAGAGGAATTATTTTAAAATATTCACTTAATTATAATTCACTGGTTACGAGATAACAAGAATACAAGTGAAAAAAATAGCTAACCTCAAAACTATAAAAGTCTGAGGTCTTTATACTATGAAAGCTAAACACTAGAACAGATCTTGACGGTCTATTTTATGTTTAGGATCAATAGCTTATTTCAATAATTGATCTACAAACTATGGTGTATCACGAATGTGTAATATAACTGGTTACAATACATTATACATCATAGACGAGAATCAACATAGTTGGAGACCGGCAGTTGCAATGTAATGGTATCATTACTACTCTTCAGCACTAACATTCTTGTCTACAAAAGCGTTGAATCAACACATTCATCTTATGTTTAGTAGATAGATTGTGTATGCTTCATATCGTTCAAAATTTGGGTATGTATCACGACAATAACTCGTTGGTATCCCACCCCATGCAGCGTCCAAGTTGACCGGTGGTAATGTTTAGGGGTGTTCAAAAATATCTGAATGCAAAATCAAATCCGAAAATCCGAAATTCGGATATCCGATATATTAAATAATACAATTTTTTTTAATTCGGATATCCGAATCCAAATCCGAATCTGAAATTTTAAATATCCGAATTTGAACACCCCTAGTAATGTTGCAGCCCCACGTTGAAGCTCCCCATGCCTCATAGCATGGACGCTCCTCCCACCCTTAATATAAGATAATATTTTCACTATTATCATCTTTCCAAGTAAAATTACGTTGTATCATCTTTTAGATATTATTTTAAATATAAGTATTTTAAACATATCTTTAGTAGTTATTTTCTTTTGATATACCATAGTCTATATATTGTTTGACTACTTTGTATGAAGTTGCGGTAAAATAGTTGGTAGTTTACAATTTTAGGGACATGTGGATATGTCTGGTAGGAAGCGAAAATATATGCAAGACCATGGCTGATCATGTATCAAGGAGTGGGTCTATTCATCTCACCGTAATCTTACTATAATTTACCCAAACTATCCCTCGTGATATCAAAAATTACATATGAATCAATAATCGTAATATAGTTAATTTTCTTGATGTAAAAAATATTTTGTGATTAATGTTCTGAAAAGAACCAAACTTAAGTGCTATTTGTAATAATCTTGACATTATAATTAGTTTTGTTATAATCTTACTTATTTTCTTTTTGTGAAACTGATATCCTATTAATACAAACTATAATGATTAGCTCCTTTTACATAAGATAATTTTTAAAAAAGAACCATATAATTAATAAGTAATAATGTATACTAGTTCAAAAACTCGTGTGTAACACGGATTGAATGAAAAATATTAACATAATAGTTATTTATCAATATTTAAAAATTAAAAAAAAATTTTGAGATGAAATATAATTGAAATCGTGTGTAATATACTACTTTAGGTAATAAAACAATAACATTATATTTCCGAACCATTAAAAATCTTTGTTTTAAAAAAATTGTTTTTTAGGCATTCCAAAAAAAATTAAAATATTTTTTTAACAATGTTATTTTTTTAAAAGTACTTTGTATTAAAAAAATCATATTTCATAAATCGTTATTTAAATATATATATATATTTCTTAATAAAAAGAATCATGTGTTTAATTTATCAAACAACATCTATTTTATAAATTGAAAAATATACAAAATATCTAGTATAAGCTCCCCGCGTTGCGACGGGAGGTGTAAAGTCATTTTAAGTAGCACCAATGTTACGTCACCATTAGTGACCATCAACACCGAAAAGACTTGTATTAAAAAATAAATAAATACTGAAATATAAAATCAAACGAAAAGTTGAACCACACACGTGAAACGCAAAACATTAATAAAAAACTAAGTCAATCTAGGACTCGCACAAAAACGAAAAGTTGAACCACACGTGCACATTACTGTGAGTTAACTCTCAAAATTTTGACCGTAAATCAGAACATTTGTAAAAGACGAAAACTATAGGGGACTAAAGTTGAAAGTGAAAAAATGCAAGCGTTAAATTGTGATGTAAAAGTACTAGGTCTAAAACAAAAAATTAAAAGAAAATAAAAAGATGTGTATAACCTCTTATGCACATGATACAACAATTAATGCATCTCCAAGTTGATATTAATAATATTTAAATTATTATCATTTAATGTATCATTATATGCTAAATTTTCATTCTAGTAATAATACATGTTCAAATCCTAAGTAGAGATTAAGTGAACAGTGTAGGAGAATAGAATGTGACTTTTATACATTTTGATTTATTAGTATAAATATAATAATTATATGAAAGAGAAAATGTATAATATTTGATTAAATATTTTCCTAATTTAAAAAAGTTTCAAACTTTAAATAAAACGTTTCTTGGAAATAGTTATTATGGGAACAAAAATCTATTTTGTTTATTGTGTATTTATCAATAAACATAATTGCTACACAAAAAAACAACTTTCAATACTTGCTATAATCCCATTTTCATTTCTGTGTATGAATTTCTTCTTTTAGTCCGCGCATTTCTCCTTTACATTTGATCAATCTTTTTCTTATTCTTCTATACAATCAAACGGTCTAAAAATATCCAAATAGTGGTTTAGGATACTAAAAATAGATTTTATTTATATATGATAAGTTAGTATAGGCATGTCCCTATATTAAGATAATAGAGATTATAAATAAATATTGTTTTCATCAAATGTATATACATGAGTACTAATTTAGCTATCATATATAACCAATCTTAATATTAATACTTTAGTAATAAAAATAGTAATATCCTCAAACTTGTTTAAATATTGTAGGATCACCGAATAGTTATTAGCACAATCATCACATATATAAAAGTAATTTACATAATTTCTTTTATTGGTGTAGATGTCACACAGAGTCTTGAAAACACGAACGCTATTCCATTGATTTTATGTGTTTTAAATACAAACAAGCCGAATTATGGCCCTCTTCAGTTCTTCATATCTACCGTTGAAACATGGAGTGTGTCTACTATTTAGAGAGAGAGAGAGAGAGAGAGAGAGAGAGAGAGAGGAAGTTAAGAGGGGTAGAACGCTATTCCATTGATTTTATGTGTTTTAAATACAAACAAGCCGAATTATGGCCCTCTTCAGTTCTTCATATCTACCGTTGAAACATGGAGTGTGTCTACTATTTAGAGAGAGAGAGAGAGAGAGAGAGAGAGAGAGAGAGAGAGGAAGTTAAGAGGGTGAAGTAAAGAAGGTGGACGTTAAAGTATAAGTAGTATTTAGGTTTGATATATAAAACCTGTCATAAACACACTTATAACACGTATTAGTTAGTTTTAACACGTGTAAACCTTTTAGATAGGCTAGGAAATGTACTGTTTCATGACAGTAGTTGGTCTCACTACGTGGGCACTGTTCGTGGCACTTTTAAGAGAAATATTGTTAGTTTCTTTTTTTAATAAGATAGTAATTGATATATTTTATGAAAGTAAAAACGAAAGATTTATCTATGTTATTATCTTTGAACACTTGGAAACCATTTCATCAAATATTAATCTTTTTAAGTGACAATTTTTTTTAAATCATTTCGTAAGTACATGCATTTTAAACGTATTTATATTATTACTATATTATTATTATTACAGACTTTACTACAAACAATTGGGAGAAACCTTCTCGTATAAAATAATAGGTTACTAGTTTCTATGATATTAACATATTTCAGCAAGGGAGATAAATTTACTTCAAGTGGTTAAAACCTCCTGAAAATAATTATTTAAAGAAAGGGCATTTTGGTAACATGAAAGCAATATTCTACTTGGTCCTTTTAATAGATATTCGGCCGTTAAAGGTGCAAAAAGTTAGAACTGTTTGTTAGTACATAAAGGATGAACAATTCAAAGGTTTTCGAAAAATTCGTATGTAGAAATAACAAATCCCTACTTTTTTCAATCTATTTAAAGTTTTATGTTTCAATCTCTAGGGTCATTTTGATTTTTATGGGTTCTCTGCTCAACATTTTGTATTTTTCGCACAATTTCACTGTTAGTATGTGTGTGTTTTTGTTTGTTCTTCTCTCCAGCTTTTATGGCGTGAGACCATACAAGTAAGCCGGTGTGTGTGTTGTGTTGTGTTGTGTACCCTATTCATACATACAGTATGTGTATTAGTGTATACAATGTTTCTTCATCTTTGCATGCTTCACCAAACTCTTAAAATTTCCCAAATTTCAAATACGATATGTTAAGATTTAGATGGTGTGTGTTTCTTCTTTAATCGGATTGTTGATTGTTTCTAAACGAACCCACATGATGAACACTGATGATTTGATGTGGGTTTTTGATTTGAGTGTTCATTGATCGGTTTATTTGATTGTGGGTGTTTTCGATTTCTAGCTAATTTGTGTTTAATTTCATCTGGTTCTCTGTTTTTGATTGTGTTTTTGTTGTACAATTCTGTTTTGTGTGTTTGTTTTATTGAATATGGTTGAGCGAATTGAGATCACTAATGAGAAAACGAAGGATGATGACGAGCTTGAATTGTTGTTGGATGAGATCCCTCATGCAACATCATCACTTACCCATCATCATCATCATCATCATCAATCGCATGACAATGATAATGATAGTGGTTATTCCCCTATTGTATCTCAAACAATCAATGGAATGATGTATGGTATGTATCATGATAAACCCTCATGTAGTTTCAAGCAGAATGCATCTTCTTCTTCTCAATCCAATGGTTCTTGTTCTTTTTCAAGTTTTTTCTCCAAAGAAGATGATCCCACCCCCAAATCCCATATGTTTTTCAGAAGTTGCAGTTCAAATTTGCCCAATTCCTATGTCAAGAACAGAATTGATGAGTATTTTGAAACAAATCCCAACAATTTTAGCAAACCCTTTTCTGATTGTGCTGTAGTTCAGTCTCATTATTCAAGAAATCCCATTTCCGACAGTCCGATTTTCGGGTTACCGCATAGTTATGGCATCCCAGAGATCCAAGTTCCTGAAAATTTGTATCCTCCATCGAATTTAGATAGAAATGTGTCATATTCGCGGTATCCTCTAAGTTACCAGAGTCGAATTCCAGCTTTAGATCTATCTGTTTCTGATAACTTATATCGCGCGCAACATAATGGGGTGTTAGAGTCTAGTGAGGATAGTTTGATCATTCAGGGTGAAAGTGCAAATCATTTGAGGAGTGGGAGTTTTAGAGGACAAAACAAGAAGTGTAATCATTCACAGTTTGTGGGTGCTTGTGAAAATGGTAGATTTTCTAAGGGGTATAGGTCTTTCTCAACACCTGTAAGATGTAACACTTTAGCTGATGTTAAAGGGTACATATATATGTTTGCTAAAGAGCAAAACGGGTGTCGCTTCATACAATCAGTTTTCGATGAGGAGAATCCAAAACATGTGGAGATGGTATTCAATGACACGATCGGGCATGTGAATGAGCTTATGGTTAATCCATTTGGGAATTACCTTATGCAGAAACTTTTGGAGGTTTGCAATGAAGAACAAAGAATGTGTATTCTTATGGAGGTCACCCGAGAGCCACGAGAACTTGTTCATATCTCTTTAAACACTCATGGGTAAGTTGTGTTTTCTTATGTATGTTTTCCAGCAAACTTCGATTAAACGTTTAATTGACATAAAACACTGTGTTCGTTAAAGGACACGAGCTGTGCAGAAGCTTATAGAGACTCTTAAGACAAGAAAACAAATTAAGATGGTTATCTCTGCGCTTGAACCGGGATTTCTTGCTCTTATTAAGGATCTTAACGGGAATCATGTTATTCAAAGATGTTTGCAGTGCCTAAGTAATGAAGATAATAAGGTTAGGACTTATCTTTGATGAATCTTTTATAGCATATGAATCTTTTACTCATGTCTTTTGGTGGCAGTTCATATTTGAAGCTGCTTCAAAGTTCTGTGTGGACATTGCTACCCATCAACACGGCTGTTGCGTATTGCAAAGATGCATCAATCACTCTACCGGCAAGCACCAAGAACGCCTCATTCTTGAAATTTCTGCAAACGGGCTTCTTCTAGCACAAGATGCATTCGGGTACGCTAATAATAATGGTCCTCTTTGTTATGAAAAGAATTGCTTTTGTGTAAAATAGTTTTGAATTGTCTGCAATCTTTGAATTCATGTGCATTTGATGCAGAAACTATGTTGTACAATCTATATTGGAGTTGCAAATCCCATCTGCAGTGTCAATGTTGACTTCTCAATTTGAGGGCAATTATGTCCATCTTGCAAGACAAAAGTTTAGCAGCCATGTCGTTGAAAAATGCTTATCGGTGTTGGATGACCGTTCGAGGTCCAAAATCATTCGTGAATTGCTTTCTGCTACTCATTTTGAACAGTTGCTTCAAGACCCGCATGCCAATTACGTTGTCCAAACTGCCCTTCGTGTTGCTGAGGTCTGGATCTCTTTTGCTAGTTTACATAAATCTTGTCTAGCCGTCTCAAGATGAATGGGTCGGGTAACAAGTCGGGATGAATTGAGTTGGTTCGAAATGCTTTTTGTCAAAAAAGCTATCTTTTCATCAACAATTATTCTGCGAAAACCACATTTTTTCTGATAAGGATAATTTTTTCTTATTAAAATAAAAACAAGAAAATTTAAGAGGTTTTTTTATACCATTATGAGTAACTTTCAACCCGTTAGATCAGCTTTTAGCAATCTTTATTTTCTCATGTTCGACATAGCACAAATCGACTCATTCATAGGTAAATGCATTGAAATCAGTAGCCAATAACATGATCTAGTTTTCCAACAGGGCTCTCTTCATAACTTGCTGGTGAAAGCAATCGAATCACACAAGGCAATCTCAAGAAACAGCCCGTATTCAAAGCGAATTTTCTCACACAAGCTTTTAAAGAAGTGACTGATAATATCTGTCATAATGTTGTTGTTTCCTGTGTTCACTACCAGTTTAATCTCTTTATTGTTGAGATTACTGGGTGTCGCTCGCGCGCTCAATAACGCAATCAGCCAATTCTATTTGTAGTTCTGTGCGTGTGATGTCTTCTGTCAATGTTTTTGGTTGATTGCAAGCATAAAATTGTCTCTGTATTCCAGTTTCTTAAAGTTAAAGCTGTATTCCCTTTTTTTTGTTGTGTTTATCAGAACGTGTGCAGGCTTGTTTCCTGTACATTTTGGTTAACGAGGGTATTTTAAATAATTTCAAGTGTTTGAACGAGGTGTTTCTGCATTAAGCTTATATTCTACAGCCCATGACTAAAATTGATAATCATATAGGGGTTAAAGTACCAATATTTCTGAAGTTTAAAAGTAAGAAAGCTTTTATCTATTCAGAAATGAAGAAAAAATATAATTACAAGATCTTAACATCCTTGTTTTTATGAGTTTTCTTTATAATAATATTCATGTTATATTTTACAAACAGTCCTAAAATTTTTAAACAGCGTGTATATTTTTTCGGTTGTTATGTTATTAACTTATTATATGTTGTTTAAGTGTTGTTGATTAATATACTTCATTTCATATATACAAAAATTGCATCTCATACATCATTAGTAGTTATTTTTTTAACGTTGGTAATTCGGGCTTAGTGGCATGTCTCTTTATAGCTCAGGTGTGTTCATGTCTTAGATGAGATTTTAACCGTCAACCATTGTGGCAGCTTGCAGTTATCTATTCATCACTTTCAATAAGCTTCAAAACAAAGATAGAGCTTTTCACTACTACAAAGCTGCTAATTGATGACGCGCGAAAAAAAATGACGCGCATTTTCGCGTGTCATAAAAATTATGTTGTATTTAAAAAAAATTATAGAAAAAATGACACGCATTTTTGCGTGTCATCTTGTTCCGTCATGTTTTAAAAACCCGCGCCCATATTTCAATTCCCCCTATATCCTTAAACAATTTCATGCCCTAATTTCTCCCCAAATTTCACGATGACGACTCTCGCAGCCCTCCATCACCGCATCTCTGCTGCCTTTCGCCGCCCTCCATCACCACCTATCTGTCTATCACACCCTCATCTACTCCACCTATCTTTCTAAAATAGCATACATTTAAAAATATAAAAATGAATGTTAAGGGCCATTATGTAAAAAACTAAACTTTTGTGTTATATCAAAAGAGCATAAAAGTTTTATGTAGCTAAAGTTCTCTTATTATATAGATATATAATATGATGATGATCTTATGAATTCAAACGAAGACCGGCGAGAGCTGCTGCACATAGTTTTGATATAGTTGAGTATGGTTTTTGGCTTTGGGACCTGTCATTTTCTCCCCTTTGTCGGTGTCCTAATTTTGGTGATATAGTGTTGTTCTTTCTGATTTAGAGTCGTTTTTTTTGCAAATTTCTCACTTGCTCAATTTCTGCTGCTATTGGTTGTTAGTAGGAATAAACATTCATAGATTTTTCATATTTTTCGTATGGTTATGATTATTAAGTATACTCCTATATTTATAATATTTTATAATAATGGGTTGTTTGTAATTCATTTTGTTTGTCTTATGTTGGTTTAACGTTTAACAGAGACCGATTCAGATTCGGACTCTTTGAAATTTCTTAGTGTCACCCACCAATCTACCATCATTATATGCAGGTATGTTACTTCCATTACTTTCTTTCCTGTTAGGCCTTTTGTTTTGTTTGGTATGTGACATTGAATATGCTTTCACATTTTACAGTGTGAGAATCTATTAATAGGTTTTAGACATCTTATGTGACGGATTGCACATTTGGGTGAATAGTTGAGGTTTCAAATTTAGTTACACTAATATGAAACTTTTTCAAACAAACAAGTTACAGAAATTGAGAGAGACGCACATGAAGAAGTTGAAACCTTGCAGAAGAAGATGCAAAACAATCTGCTTCACTTGGCTTGATAATGAGAAAGGTTTTGTTTCCTCTACTTTTAACAAAGCAAGTCGGCACGGGTTTCTTTTAGTTGCTATCTTTTGTTCACGCTTTAAAAATTGGTAATCAACTCCTTTGTTACAGTGTATGAACCACGGTCAACTTCTTTTTCATATAACATGAGCGAGATAAAACAAATACGAGCCACAAAGCGCGGGAGGATTTTAACTAGTTGCAATTCACATTTAACTTGAACATGGGTGCTGATTGTTGTTTGAAAATATCACGCATATAAGTATTTATGTACTAAGAGAAAATGACCAAATGATATAATGTTTTGTTTACCGTTAGTTTACGTTTGTTATTAGAAACTTGCGTGACAGTTTAATATTGTTTCTATTGCAGGAATCAACTAAGAAAGCTAAAAACCTTCATGCACTATAAATACTAGTCAATAACGATATAAGTAAATCATCCTATAATAAATTTACCATTGTTGCTTTTTGTTGATATATATGACAGAAAATTGCTCGAAATTATTCTCTCTCAAACTTATCCATCTCTTTCTTTACTTTGACCTTCTCACTAGAGTGAAATTGGTTTTTTCTTAGGTTGAAGGAGGTAAAAATGAATAATCCGACGCTGATTTGGATGGAATTCTTGAAGAGTGGTCGCGTTACGTTTAGAATTTCATTTATGTGTAGGCCTACATGTTAGACAATTAAATGAATTTGAAACTACTTTGCATTTTTTTTGTAATTGCATGTGAACTTAGAACAACTTTATAATTTTTGTCAGTATTTAATTAAATGAATTTTTTTTGCTGTTATTCGACAATTATTGATTTGTAATTTTATTAAAAAAAGCAGATAAATTTATAATAAATAATATATTTTTATAAAGCAGCTAGATTTATGACGTGCATTGCGTATCATTGGTAACGCGTCATAAAATTCACAAAGATGACGCGCGCACGCTCGTCATCTTTCATTTATGACTATCTCTTCCTTGATGCGCAATGCGCGTCATCTATTGTTCGTCATAACATGCGCGTCATCTTTCGCGCGTCATAAATAGATGTCGCGCGGATACGTGTCATCTTTCATTTATGACTACCCCTTCCTTGACACCCATTTGCGCGTCATCTGACCATAAAGATTGCGCGTCATCTATTGCACTTTTTCTAGTAGTGTTTGGCTTTACTAAAGTGATGGTTTAAGCTTCACAAAAAATTACTATGCGAGCAACCTTTCCATAAGCTTCATAAAAAGTTTTCCTTGTAACCCCTTTATTAAGTGTTTGGTCTTCTTGGTGGATAATCCTATGCTTGAAGTGCCACTTGCTCTAGTTAGCATCAACTTCTTAGTGTGTTTAGATCTTGTGAACATGGAGTATAACTGATGATGTTGCTCGGACCTTTTTTGTAGCTACCATTTTGGGGTCAGGTGTTGTAGGAGGAAGAGTTGGTAGTTTTTGGCTTTGTTTGATGCAATTGTTCCGTCTTTTTTTTTATGTTCATGTCTGACAACTTTGGACCCCTTTGATGGAACGGATTGTGTTTGGTAGTACCTTTCGGCTTTTGTTCTCGTATAGTCCCACCGCCATCGCAACTGATATTTAAGATGTCGTTCATTGCCTTACTGAAACAAACTACTTTTGTGGTTGAGTCTCGTCATTAAGTGTTACATTAATGCGTATCTGTTTGTGCAATTGATTAGGTGTATCATGTTAAGAGTAATAATGTATACCTTTAAACATTAAAGCAAACATATAACAGTAATAAAAAAATTTTAAAAAAATGAGTTTAATATATTACATTTTATGAAAGATAGTGGTAAAGTTTAGCAACCTGAAGAAGCAGCTTTAAACTATAATTTTGTTTTATATGACAACTATTGCATCAAACATTAAAACCAAAGACTATGATGAGTGTTCTTTAGCAATTTGTTGCTTACCTGAATACTGGTTCGTAGAGGGTATTGGGTCTTCACAAACGAAATCATTCGTATGTGGGATGCTCTTTTGTGTTCTGAGAATAGAAGATGTAGAACCAACCCCGGTGTTAGTGTATGTTAGCGATACTTGCAATGCCACATGTCTCGAGTTTGATGTTCTGCAAAGCCCGGCGGTTAGTGTTGAAATGACATTTGTTACTTAGAAAGGTAAATTGTTGTTACCATGTTGTCATTGGCGTCTTTCTTTTGGAGTGTTGGAACCCCGAAATTTCAAATAAAGCTAAAGGAAATAAGTTAACATCAAGTTTTGAGCAAAATGTGACAAGTTGACAAGGTAATTTAAAAGATAAATGCTTATTGTAAAAATAACCTTAAAACCCCCTATATAAGAAAAGAAGTCGGTCCCATTAATGTTTCTTGCATATGAAACATTCTAAATCGAGACTACAGAGAAAATGAGCATTATAGAGAAAGTAAAAAAAAAAAAGCACAAATGGTATAGATTTCTACATAACGATACCTAGGTCTAAGCGAGGGGAGAAAGTCAAGAAAAAGCAACAAAATGTATGATATTTTACATCTATTTTATCTATACTAAATATAAAGCATTTATGAGGAGTATTTTAAGATACCCTAAACTTAAAAACATATACTTGTCATAATGCATAAGTTACAATCATTTTTAAGGATAAAATAGTAATTATATCATTATGTACGAATTACCCTCTTACAGTTAGTTATATAATAACCCTACACTTACTAATAATTACATAAAAGTTTAACAAATTTGAACTATTTAATATTTTAATTTTCCTTCAATTTAGAAATTTAAGAACCAATTATTCAACCATATCTATTATTTTAGGGATTTAGTAACCAATTACTATAAGCATTTTGTCTAATAATTGAAGTTATTTTCTTTCTATTAAATAAAGTTTAAATTATGAGGTAATAGTGAATAAAAAAACAACTTCAAACCTTTATTAACACTAAAATTCAACAAATTTGAATTACTAATAAGTGAAGTTATTTTCTTTATGTTAAATGAAGTTTAAATTATGAGGTAATAGTGAATAAAAAAATTACATCTTTTAAACCTTTATACTAACCGCTTCCGTAAAAATTTAATAAATTTGAATTACTAATAAACTAACTATACACATATATAGCATTGAGTAATAAATAATTTTAAAAATTTTAAATATTTATACTAACTGTACACATATACTAACTTTAAAGGTGAAATGTACTACCATTGTTGTTACCGTAAAAATTTTAACAAAATTGAATTACTAATAAACTAACTGTACACAGATATATCATTGAGTAATAAACAACTTTAATCAACTTTAAATATTTATACTAAGTGTACACATATAATAACTTTAAATGTGAAAGGTACTACCATTGAGTAATTTACTATTGATTTTATTTTGAAATAAATACTCATAACTTTTCTAAAACAGTCTATCTCTACTATATATAAAACATATGAGAGGGATATTTTAAGAAATCATAAAATTAAGAGCAATTATTTTATTCAATGCATAACATACAATCATTTTTTAGGGTAAAATAGTATTTATAACTTTATTTACTTATTATCCCTTACAATAGTTACAAAATAACTTTACACTTACTAACACTTACATGAAATTTTACATTATCTATCAAAAAAAATAACTTATTTTGTTTAAGATTTCAGCTATATTTTTTAATTTATTACGTTTAAAAGCTTTTAAGACTACAATTGTAAAGTGTATTTTTTAAACATTTTGGTGTAAACTTTTTGCTGAACCGATTTGTAGTTTGTGGGGTACAATAAGTTAATGCGTAAATGTACAAGTAGTCATTTAAAATCTATTTTATTTGATGTTTTAAATTTTAACTTAGAAAAAATATAATAGACTTTGTAAAAATATTACAAGAACAACAAAATATTATAAACATGTATCGGGTGTATAATGCCGCCCCACCGCATTGCACGGGAACCATTATAGTATTTGTACATAGATCTTAGCTAGGGTGTGTTATGTGAGTGTAATAAATGAATTATAGTGATAAAGTATGCATTTTTACGTGTGCACACTTAGATCTCAACTAAAAGAAGCTTCGTTCTAGGGTTTTCATGTGTTTCACAAAAGGTGAGTTCTAGATTATCATGTTTTAATGAGTTCTAGATTCTCATGTTTTAATAACTTTAATTCTTTTTTGGGCTGATATGCATACATATATTATTGTATTTTAAAATTTCTTCAAACGTAAAGTTCACATTTTTACCGTAAAAGTATGATTTTAAAGGGTATATGGTATGTATTCAGTGACAACATGTTTTATAGTTGTCTCATTTGTTAACAAACCCATAACAAGTATGTAAGGATTCCTATAAGTCTGATGCAGCCAAAACATCCAAAGTCTCTCTACAAGCATGCACTAAAGAACTTAAGTAGAAATGCTTCGGAAGTTTTACACCATGCACTAGAAATATTCTAAGTGTAAAATATTCCGAAGCCAAGATCAATATCTTCTGAAGCCAAAAGTGAAGTCTTCCGAAGCTTCAAAGACAAAGTCTTCCGAAGCCAAAGAGTGAAGACAGATTTCTTCCGAAGACTTTTAGAGATATGCCTTTACCTGATGTATTTTACCATAAAGTTGGACCACCTTTGTAAGGCCCCGTTCCCGGGACGCCTATAGTTGGTCATTCATCGCACATAAAACATATATTAACATTTGCCTCTTGAAAATATTGCAACGGAAACATTCAAAAATGACATCTCATTTCATTATAAACACTTTTGCCAAATAATACATCATTATCCGTTTACAAAATACATGTTTGCATTACATCACAAAAGCATTATAAATAGATGCCATCCCAAAAGGGCCGAGTAGCCTTGCAGTGCCATCCTCAGCAATCATTACCTGCCAACTGGAAAACATATAAAAAGTCAGCGTTGTTGAGTGAGTTCTAGTTTTATAGTAAAACATACTTTACTTTCATTAAAAACTATTCCTTTTCTCATGCGATCATTCATCATACGTATACACAGATAATGTCATTATTTATCTTTCATTACATTCGTTAACTTTCGTTCATTTCATACGTTCGTCCTTCCGAGTCTGTTGCGACGACAGAGTCGCTCACCTCAATAGCAATCTCAACGATTGCATGCTATCCGAGTCTGTTGCAACCATAGGGTTACTCACCTCATTGCCAATCTCAACGATAGCACGCTATCCGAGTCTCTTATAACAACAAGGTTGCTCACCTCATGACAACATCAACGATAGCACGCTATTCGAGTCTCTTGCAACAACAAGGTTGCTCACCTCATGGGCAATCTCAACGATTGCACGCTATCCGAGTCTCTTGCAACATAGAGTTGCTCACCTCATATATGTGCTTGCAAGCCTTTCCTTCGTTCATTCATCATTCATTAATGCATGCATTCTTACTTCATGTTCCTCTTTCGTTATCTTTCACTTTACGTTACATAATACTTCATTCATTCATTAATTCGACACGTAAAGCCACAAGAGAGATAAACATACATCATAGTAAGGAACATATCATACACAGACATCATCATCATACAGGGCAACATCATACATATATAACATGCATAAACATACAACATCATCATCATCATGCCCAACATACCTTCTAAGGTCATACAGTCATCTTACATACTCTTACGGGGACCTTTATGTCAAAACTTACATCTGCACTTTCCCCCGAAAGTCAGAAGTCGAACTACACTTACCTTTGGGTGCAACAGCCCTATTCGGGGCGTATGGACACCCTTTAGTTGCATGGCCTCCATGCGATTGAACATCATGCGATTGGACTCATGCGGATGGACATCTATGCGAATGAACACCCAGTCATGCGTATGGACCTCATGCAGATGGAACTGATGCGAATGACCTCATGCGAATGGACTCATGCGACTAAGCACCTATGCGACTGAACCCTCAGTCGTATGACTCCCCATGCGACTGGACTCCCAATCGTGCGGATGAAACCTTAGTCGTGCGAATGAACCCTCAATCGTGCGATTGAATCCCAATCGCCTCTCAATCGGCAGTATGGCCTCCATTCGGTCGCATAGCCCTAGCTGATGCCGAATGGAGTTCATCCCGAACCCAATCTGTCATTTTCGACCTCCAAGCTCATCCAAACCCATTCTAAGCCTAAATCAACCATCTTAGACCATAGGAATGCATACCACAACACCATACAAGCACACACAAGCCCGGAAACATACTCTAAACGCAACACACCCAAATGGGTCAAACACATACACATACAAAAACAGGTTTTGATGCTTTCCAGCCCCGAAATCGGTTGAAAACAAGTAAAAGTGGGATCCTAGAACTCACACAAACGAGCACAACGACAAGGGCTTCGATTTGGCTTGCTACACGATGATTTTGGCCACCCGAATCAACCCGAACCGACACTTTTTCCCTCTTTTCTTCCTTTCTCTCTTCTCCTCTCTTTGGTGGCTGATTTGTGAGTGTGGGGGAGAGGGTAAGGGCTGCCCTCTCCCTTATATACTCCCACTCTCCCTACTTTCTTTCGTTGGCGAGTTTGGTCCCTCGACTTTGGACTTTATTTCTTTTTTTCTTCCTTCGTCGGCTTTAAAATAATAAATAACCGGGTGTTATAAGTCCACCCCCCTTAAAACCTGTTATTCTTCAAACAAACGTGGATAATTTTGTCTCATTTCTTTCTCAGTCTCCCACGTTGACTCTCAGCCTTTTCTCCTTTCGATCGATGATTGCCACTGGTTGCTCCACATAATTGAGCCGTTCATCTACTTCGATATCTTCCAATGGAACAATCATATCTTCATCACCCAAGCACTTCCTTAGATGAGATACATGGAATGTCGGGTGAATTACACTTAACTCATCCGGTAACTCCAGTCTATAGGCCACCTCTCCTACTTGAGCGATTATTCGGAAAGGGCCTATATACCTTGGGCTTAACTTACCCTGCTTTCGAAAGCGGATGATACCCTTCCAAGGTGAGACCTTCAACATAACCCGGTCACCCACCTGGAACTCAATCGGCCTGCGTCTTTTATCAGCATACGACTTATGTCTGTCTTTGGCTGCCTTCATGAAGGCTTTAATCTTCTTAAGCTTCTCTGTCGATGCCTCGATTACCTCGACGCTCCCCAATTCCTTCTGGCCAATATCACCCCAACAAACGGGTGTTCTGCATCTCCTACCGTATAGCATCTCGTATGGAGGCATACCAATGCTGTCATGATAGCTGTTGTTGTATGAGAATTCGGCTAATGGTAGGTGGTCATCCCAACTTCCACCAAAATCAATCACACATGCCCGAAGCATGTCTTCCAGTGTCTAATGGTCCTTTCTGACTGACCATCCATCTGGGGATGATAAGCCGTGCTAATATGTAACCTCGTCCCCAGAGCGTCGTGGAATTTCTTCCAAAATTTAGATGTAAACCGAGTGTCGCGATCCGACACAATGGACACCGGCACACCATGACGAGTTACAATTTCCTTGATGAATAGATCAGCCAACCTCTCAGATGAATATGTCTCGCGGATCGGTAGGAAGTGAGCACTCTTCGTCAAACGGTCAACTATCACCCATATGGCATCGTACCCTTTCATGGTACGCGGCAACTTCGTAATGAAATCCATGATGATGTGCTCCCACTTCCATTCTGGTATATCCAAAGGTTGGATCTTCCCATACGGCTTTTGGTGCTCGGCCTTCACCTGTAAGCAAGTAAGGCACTTACTCACATACTCCACCACATCGTGCTTCATACCCGGCCACCAATAATCCTTCTTCATATCTTGGTACATTTTAGTGGCACCTGGGTGAATGGAGTATCGAGTATTGTGAGCTTCATCCATTATCTTCACCCGTAGATCCCCAAAACGAGGAATCCACACATGAGCGAATCGGGTTCTAACACTGAGTGTGTTTTCACTTAATTCCCCAACCAGACCTCTCATTCTTTTAGAGTTAAGATGATCTTCCTTCAATGCCTCATCTTGAAACTCTTTGACCTGCTTCATCACATCCGAGGTCATGATCAACTGGTATGCTTTCACCCGAATCGGCTCGGGTCTCTCCTTTCGGCTAAGGGCATCCGCCACCACGTTGGCTTTGCCCGGATGGTAATGGATCTCGCAATCATAGTCTTTTATGAGCTCCAACCATCGTCTCTGCCTCATGTTCAGATCCTTCTGCTCAAAGAAGTATTTCAAGCTCTTGTGGTCAGTGAATATGGTGCACTTCGTTCCGTAAAGATAGTGCCTCCAAATCTTTAACGCAAAAACCACAGCTGCTAGCTCCAAGTCATGAGTAGGGTAATTGACCTCATGAACCTTCAACTGTCGGGATGCATAGGCTATAACCTTTCCTCTTTGCATTAACACGCACCCCAACCCCGAGTAGGAAGCATCGGAATAAACCACCAGATCTTCACTTCCATCGGGTAATGACAGAACTGGAGCTTGAGTCAACCTCGCCTTCAGTTCCTCGAATGCCTTCTCTTGAGCTTGACCCCATACGAACTTCACATCTTTTCGGGTCAACTTAGTTAGTGGAGAAGCAATTTTGGAAAAGTCTTGGATGAATCTTCTGTAGTAACCCGCCAAACCCAAGAAGCTACGAATCTCGGATGGCGTTTTTGGTGACTTCCATTGCATAACCGCCTCCACCTTTGCCGGGTCCACCATAATCCCGTCAGGATTCACCACGTGACCCAAGAATTGAACCTCGCGCAACCAGAACGCGCACTTGGAGAACTTGGCGTACAACTTCTCCCTTCTCAACGTCTCTAGAACTTCCCGAATGTGACCGGCATGCTCTGCCTCACTCCTCGAGTAAATCAGGATATCATCAATAAACACGATCACTGATTTATCCAACATCGGCTGACACACTCGATTCATCAGATCCATAAAAGCAGCTGGCGCATTGGTCAAACCAAAAGACATGACGAGGAACTCGTAGTGACCATAGCGCGTACAAAAAGCTGTTTTAGGGATATCCTGTTCTTTCACTTCAACTGATGGTAACCAGATCGAAGATCTATCTTGAAAACCAACTGGCACCCTGAAGCTGATCGAACAAATCATCTATCCTCGGTAAGGGGTATCGGTTCTTAATCGTCAACTTGTTCAGCTCACGGTAGTCAATACACATCCTCATACTACCGTCTTTTTCTTCACAAACAATACCGGAGCACCCCAAGGAGAGATACTCGGTCTAATGAACCCCTTATCAAGCAGCTCTTGCAACTGCTCCATCAACTCTTTCATCTCGGTCGGAGCCAACCGATACGGTGCTTTGGCGACAGGTTGGGCACCCGGTATCAGATCAATCTGAAACTCGATCTCTCTGTCAGGTGGCACTCCTGATAAGTCTTCTGGAAACACGTCTAGAAAGTCACACACAACCGGTACATCGGCTAGTTGTGGTGTTGGCGTATCCACATCCTTTACATAGGCCAAGTAGGCACTAAATCCACGCCTCATACACTTTCCCGCCACAGCCATCGAGATTACTTTCGGAATCGTAGTAACCCGATCACCATAAACCGTCACGGAACTACCGTCAGGCGCTAACAACTGAATCATCTTCTTGCGACACACAATGTTCGCCTCGTAGTCCGCTAACCAATCCATCCCAAGAACCAAATCGAAACCACCTAAGGTCATCACAAACGGTCTAACAGGAAACTTATGACCCTCTAGCTCCACATCACAGTTCTCTATCATCTCAGAAATCCTGGTAGACTTACCTATGGCAGTTTCTACATCAAAGGGTGCATCAACACGTCTACTACTAACTGACAGCTTAGCACAGAAAGCAGCAGAAATAAAACTTTTACTGGCACCCGAATCAAATAACACAGAAGCTAAAGTTTGGTTCACAAGAAACGTACCGGACACGACATCAGGGTCCGTTCTAGCTTCCTCCTGTGTCATGGTGAATGCCCTGGCGCTCGCCCTCGGTCCTTCACCTCCTGTCTTCTTCGCCCGGAGCTCTCAGCCCTCGGCCTCTTACAATCTTTGCTCATATGACCCTCTTCACCACAGTTATAGCATCGGACTATACGACAGTCCTTTGCCATGTGCCCCGCCTTTCCACACTTGAAGCACAAGTTCGACCCAAACCTGCACTCCCCACTATGCTCCCTTCCACACTTGCCACACCTTCTCGATCCCGCACTCGACGTGACCACACGGCGGTCATCCACCCGTGCCTTCTTATTACCCGTCGAGGCATCACCCCGACCAAACCTCTTCCTCTGCCAGTTTCGATCACCACCGCTCTTCTGCCACCTTCAGTCACCACCACCGTTCTCTCATCATACAATCTCCCCGCCAAATCCACCGCCGACCTAAACGTGCTCGGCCGGGCAGCGATCATGTGCCTGCGAATATCCGCTGGCAAACCCTGAATATACCTCTTGATCTTTCGGGACAGAGGTGTCACCTGATCCGGCACCAGACGTGCCATCTCGTTGAATTTTGTGGTGTACTGTTGGTGTGTCATGGTTCCCGCCTCCAGTTGCAAGAACTCCCTTTCGACCTTGTCCATTTCCCGATGAGGACAAAACTCCTCAATCACCAACTTTTTCAGCTCAGACCATCTCATCCTCCCAATGGCCCTGCTACCCTCGGCTTGGACAATGTTGTCCCACCAACACAGAGCCGAATCCACAAAAGAGTGGGTAGCGAACTTCACCTTCTGGTCTTCACGGCATTCGCTGATATCAAGAACAGCCTCCATTTCCCTCACCCACCGGTGAGCAGCAGCAGCAGTGCCGTTTCCATCAAAAGTTGGGGGCTTGCATCTCATAAACGCCCCGTAGTTACAGCCTCGTACCACCTCTTGCACGGGCTCATCTTCTTCCTCTTCCTCATTATCGGAGAAAATCGTTTCAGGCTCCGGTTGCTCCCGCTCCCCCGAAGCCCTGTTTCTCTCCTTTCTTTCTCCTTCTTTCACAGCCTTGATGACTTCGGTCACCACAGACGGTAAGATTGTCTGCATGACCTGATGTACTTCTTCAACAACAGCCTCCTTTACCGAGGCCCTCAAGTTTGCACTCTCATCCCCAGCCTCCGGATGAGGGGTCTCAGGTTCTTCAGGAACCACCTTTCAACTCTAGGCCTTCCTCTTTTAGGTCGCGGTCAACATCAGGCCCACCACGGCCTCCACCCCTAGAAGCTTTAGAGGATCTACCACCAGCCATTCTCTATATCACACTGAAAGATTCAAACACCAACACGGTCATTCAAGGAAACAGCTCAGTTTATGTCAAGTATAGTAAGTCCCTAATTACAGTGGCCAGTTGTGATTAGCCACTTACTTTACTCTTCATACCCCAAGCATTACCTGTCCTGACTACATCAGTATTTAAATCTACATACAACACATAACCACATACCATGCGCACATAAAACCGGTTAACTTTACGAAAATACCTGATGGCACGCAGCTACTCAGTTTGGCATCCCATTCCCTTTTCGTCCCATTTTCAGTTTAAGTTAAGGTTTATTTTGAAAATTTACCCATTTCACTTAAACTTTTCTCTGATACCAACTTGTAAGGCCCCGTTCCCGGGACGCCTACAGTTGGTCATTCATCGCACATAAAACATATATTACATTTGCCTCTTGAAAATATTGCAGCGGAAACATTCAAAAATGACATCTCATTTCATTATAAACACTTTTGCCAAATAATACATCATTATCCGTTTACAAAATACATGTTTGCATTACATCACAAAAGCATTATAAATGGATGCCATCCCAAAAGAGCCGAGTAGCCTTGCAGTGCCATCCTCAGCAATCATTACCTGCCAACTGGAAAACATATAAAAAGTCAGCGTTGCTGAGTGAGTTCTAGTTTTATAATAAAACATACTTTACTTTCATTAAAAACTATTCCTTTTCTCATGCGATCATTCATCATACGTATACACAGATAATGTCATTATTATCTTTCATTACATTCGTTAACTTTCGTTCATTTCATACGTTCGTTCTTCCGAGTCTGTTGCGACGACAGAGTCGCTCACCTCAATAGCAATCTCAACGATTGCACGCTATCCGAGTCTGTTGCAACCATAGGTTGCTCACCTCATTGCCAATCTCAACGATAGCACGCTATCCGAGTCTCTTGCAACAACAAGGTTGCTCACCTCATGGCAACATCAACGATAGCACGCTATTCGAGTCTCTTGCAACAACAAGGTTGCTCACCTCATGGGCAATCTCAACGATTGCACGCTATCCGAGTCTCTTGCAACACAGAGTTGCTCACCTCATATATGTGCTTGCAAGCCTTTCCTTCGTTCATTCATCATTCATTAATGCATGCATTCTTACTTCATGTTCCTCTTTCATTATCTTTCACTTTACGTTACATAATACTTCATTCATTCATTAATTCGACACGTAAAGCCACAAGAAAGATAAACATACATCATAATAAGGAACATATCATACACAGACATCATCATCATACAGGGCAACATCATACATACATAACATGCATAAACATGCAACATCATCATCATCATGCCCAACATACTTTCTAAGGTCATACAGTCATCTTACATGCTCTTACGGGAACCTTTACGTCAAAACTTACATCTGCACTTTCCCCTGAAAGTCAGAAGTCGAACTACACTTTCCTTCGAGTGCAACAGCCCTATTCGGGCGTATGGACACCCTTCAGTCGCATGGCCTCCATGCGACTGAACATCATGCGATTGGACTCATGCGGATGAACATCTATGCGAATGAACACCCAGTCGTGCGTATGGACCTCATGCGGATGGAACTAATGCGAATGAGCACCTATGCGACTGACCTCATGCGAATGGACTCATGCGACTAAGCACCTATGCGACTGAACCCTCAGTCGTATGACTCCCCATGCGACTGGACTCCCAATCGTGCGGATGAAACCTTAGTCGTGCGAATGAACCCTCAATCGTGCGAATGAATCCCAATCGCCTCTCAATCGGCCGTATGGCCTCCATTCGGTCGCATAGCCCTAGCTGATGCAGAATGGAGTTCATCCCGAACCCAATCTGCCATTTTCGGCCTCCAAGCTCATCCAAACCCATTCTAAGCCTAAATCAACCATCTTAGACCTTAGGAATGCATACCACAACACCATACAAGCACACACAAGCCCGGAAACATACTCTAAACGCATCACACGCAACACACCCAAATGGGTCAAACACATACACATACAAAAACGGGTTTTGATGCTTTCCAGCCCCAAAATCGGTTGAAAACAAGTAAAAGTGGGGTCCTAGAACTCACACAAACGAGCACAACGACAAGGGCTTCGATTTGGCTTGCTACACGACGATTTTGGCCACCGAATCAACCCGAACCGGCACTTTTTCCCTCTTTTCTTCCTTTCCCTCTTCTCCTCTCTTTGGTGGCTGATTTGTGAGTGTGGGGGAGAGGGTAAGGGCTGCTCTCCCTTATATACTCCCACTCGCCCGACTTTCTTTCGTTGGCGAGTTTGGTCCCTCGACTTTGGACTTTATTTCTTTTTTCTTCCTTCGTCGGCTTCAAAATAATAAATAACCGGGTGTTACAAGTCCACCCCCCTTAAATAGGTTTCGTCCCTGAAACCTGTTATTCTTTGAACAAACATGGATAATGCTGTCTCATCTCTTCCTCAGTCTCCCACGTTGACTCGGATCCCTTCCTGTGCTTCCACTGTACACGCACAAGAGGAACCACTTTATTTCTCAGTCTTTTCTCTTTTCTATCGATGATTGCCACTGGTTGCTCCACGTAATTGAGCCTTTCGTCTACTTCGATATCTTCCAATGGAACAATCATATCTTCATCTGCCAAGCACTTCTTTAGATGAGATACATGGAATGTCGGGTGAATTCCACTTAACTCATCCGGTAACTCCAGTCTATAGGCCACCTCTCCTACTCGAGCGATGATTCGGAAAGGGCCTATATACCTTGGGCTCAACTTACCCCGCTTTCGAAAGCGGATGATACCCTTCCAAGGTGAGACCTTCAACATAACCCGGTCACCCACCTGGAACTCAATCGGCTTGCGTCGTTTATCAGCATACGACTTCTGTCTATCTTTGGCTGCCTTCATGAAGGCTTTAATCTTCTCAAGCTTCTCAGTCGTAGCCTCGATTACCTCGACGCTCCCCAATTCCTTCTGACCAATATCACCCCAACAAACGGGTGTTCTGCATCTCCTACCGTATAGCATCTCATATGGTGGCATACCAATGCTGGCATGATAGCTGTTGTTGTATGAGAATTCGGCTAACGGTAGGTGGTCATCCCAACTTCCCCCAAAATCAATCACACATGCCCGAAGCATGTCTTCCAGTGTCTGAATGGTCCTTTCTGACTGACCATCAGTCTGGGGATGATAAGCCGTGCTAATATGTAACCTCGTCCCCATAGCGTCGTGGAATTTCTTCCAAAATTTAGATGTAAACCGGGTGTCACGATCAGACACAATAGAAACGGCACACCATGACGAGTTACAATTTCCCGGATGAACAGATCAGCCAACCTCTCAGATGAATATGTCTCGCGGATCGGTAGGAAGTGAGCACTCTTCGTCAAACGGTCAACTATCACCCATATGGCATCATACCCTTTCGGGGTACGCGACATCTTCGTAATGAAATCAATGGTGATGTGCTCCCACTTCCATTCTGGTATATCCAAAGGTTGGATCTTCCCATACGGCTTTTGATGCTCGGCCTTCACCTGTAAGCAAGTAAGGCACTTACTCACATACTCCACCACATCGCGCTTCATACCCTACCACCAATAATCCTTCTTCATATCTTGGTACATTTCGTGGCACCTGGGTGAATGGAGTATCGAGTCTTGTGAGCTTCATCCATGATTTTCACCCATAGATCCCCAAAACAAGGAATCCACACACGATCGAATCGGGTTCTAACACCGAGTGTGTTTTCACCCAACTCCGCGACCAGACCTCTCATTCTTTCAGAGTTAAGATGATCTTCTTTCAATGCCTCATCTTGAAACTCTTTAACTTGCTTCATTACATCGGAGGTCATGATCAACTGATAAGCTTTCACCCGAATCGGCTCGGGTCTCTCTTTTCGGCTAAGGGCATCCGCCACCACGTTGGCTTTGCCCGGATGGTAGTGGATCTCGCAATCATAGTCTTTTATGAGCTCCAACCACCTTCTCTGCCTCATGTTCAGATCCTTCTGCTCGAAGAAGTACTTCAAGCTCTTGTGGTCAGTGAAAATGGTGCACTTCGTCCCGTACAGATAGTGCCTCCAAATCTTTAGTGCAAAGACCACGGCTGCTAGCTCCAAGTCATGAGTAGGATAATTGACCTCATGAACCTTCAATGTCGAGATGCATAGGCATCCCAACCCCGAGTAGGAAGCATCAGAATAAACCACCAGATCTTCGCTCCATCGGGTAATGACAATACAGGAGCTTGAGTCAATCTCGCCTTCAATTCTTCAAACGCCTTCTCTTGAGCTTGACCCCATACAAACTTTACATCTTTCCGGGTCAACTTAGTCAGTGGAGAAGCGATCTTAGAAAAGTCTTGGATAAATCTTCTATAGTAGCCCGCCAAACCCAAGAAGCTACGAATCTCGGATGGCGTCTTTGGTGACTTCCATTGCATAACCGCCTCCACTTTCGCCGGGTCCACCATAATCCCATCGGGATTTACCACATGACCCAAGAACTGAACTTCGCGCAACCAGAACGCGCACTTGGAGAATTTAGCATACAACTTCTCCCTCCTCAGCGTCTTCAGAACCTCCCGAATGTGACCGGCATGCTCAATCTCGCTCCTCGAATAAATCAGGATATCATCAATAAACACAATCACTGATTTATCCAGCATCGGCCGACACACACGGTTCATCAAATCCATAAAAGCAGCTGGCGCGTTGGTCAAACCAAAAGACATGACAAGAAACTCGTAGTGACCATAGTGCGTACGGAAAGCTGTTTTAGGAACATCCTGCTCTTTCACCTTCAGCTGATGGTAACCAGATCAAAGATCTATCCTTGAAAACCAACTGGCACCTTGGAGCTGATCGAACAGATCATCTATTCTCGGTAAGGGGTATCGGTTCTTCACTGTCAACTTGTTCAGCTCGCGGTAGTCAATGCACATCCTCATACTACCGTCCTTCTTCTTTACAAACAGGATCGGAGCACCCCAAGGAGAGATACTCGGTCTAATGAACCCCTTATCAAGCAGCTCTTGCAACTGCTCCATCAACTCTTTCATCTCTGTCGGAGCCAGCCGATACGGTGCCTTGGCAACAGGTTGGGCACCCGGTATCAGATCAATCTGAAACTCGATCTCTCGGTCAGGTGGCACTCCTGATAAGTCTTCTGGAAACACGTCTGGAAAGTCACACACAACCGGTACATCGGCTAGTTGTGGGGTTGGCGTATCCACATCCTTTACATAGGCCAAGTAAGCGCTACATCCACGCCTCATACACTTTCCCGCCACCGCCATCGAGATCACTTTCGGAATCGTAGTAACCCGATCACCATAAACCGTCACTGAACTACCGTCAGGCGCTGTCAAACGAATCATCTTCTTGCGACACACAATGTTCGCCTCGAAGTCCGCCAACCAATCCATCCCAAGAACCAAATCGAAACCACCTAAGGTCATCACGAACGGTCTAACAGGAAACTTATGACCCTCAAGTTCCACATCACAGTTCTCTATCATCTCAGAAATCCTGGTAGACTTACCTATGGCAGTTTCTACATCAAAGGGCGCATCAACACGTCTACTACTAACAGGCAGCTTAGCACAGAAAGCAGCAGAAATAAAACTTTTACTGGCACCCGAATCAAATAACACAGAAGCTAAAGTTTGGTTCACCAGAAACGTACCAGACACGACATCAGGGTCCGTCCTAGCTTCCTCCTGTGTCATGGTGAATGCCCTGGCGCTCGCCCTCGGTCCTTCACCTCCTGTCTTCTTCGCCCCGGAGCTCTCAGCCCTCGGCCTCTTACAATCCTTGCTCATATGACCCTCTTCACCACAGTTATAACACCGGACTATACGACAGTCCTTTGCCATGTGCCCCGCCTTCCCACATTTGAAGCACAAGTTCGACCCAAATCTGCATTCCCCACTATGCTCCCTTCCACACTTGCCACACCTTTTTGATCCCGCACTCGATGTGACCACACGGCGGTCATCCACCCGTGCCCTCTTATTACCCGTCGAGGCATCACCCCGACCAAACCTCTTCCCCTGCCAGTTTCGATCACCACCGCTCTTCTTGCCACCTTCAGTCACCACCACCGTTCTCTCATCATACAGTCTCCCTGCAAATCCACCGCCGACCTAACGTGCTCGGACGGGCAGCGATCATGTGCCTGCGAATATCCGCTGGCAAACCCTGAATATACCTCTTTGGGACAGAGGTGTCACCTGATCCGGCACCAGACGTGCCATCTCGTTGAATTTCGTGGTGTACTGTTTGTGTGTCATGGTTCCCGCCTCCAGTTGCAAGAACTCCCTTTCGACCTTGTCCATTTCCCGATGAGGACAAAACTCCTCAATCACCAACTTTTTCAGCTCAGACCATCTCATCCTCCCAATGGCCCTGCTACCCTCGGCTTGGACAATATTGTCCCACCAACACAGAGCCGAATCCACAAAAGAGTGGGTAGCGAACTTCACCTTCTGGTCTTCCCGGCATTCGCTGATATCAAGAACAGCCTCCATTTCTCTCACCCACCGGTGAGCAGCAGCAGCAGTGCCGTTTCCATCGAAAGTTGGGGGCTTGCACCTCATAAACGCCCCGTAGTTACAGCCTCGTACCACCTCTTGCACGGGCTCATCTTCTTCCTCTTCCTCATTATCAG
The DNA here is from genome assembly GCA_025215565.1 of Flaveria ramosissima. NCBI lineage: Eukaryota > Viridiplantae > Streptophyta > Magnoliopsida > Asterales > Asteraceae > Flaveria > Flaveria ramosissima. The sequence continues at coordinate 48,747,304 of CM046030.1, forward strand.
AGAAAATCGTTTCAGGCTCTGGTTGCTCTTGCTCTCCCGAGGCCCTATTTCTCTCCTTTCTTTCTCCTTCCTTCACAGCCTTGATGACTTTGGTCACCACAGACGGTAAAATTGTCTGCATGACCTGATTTCAACAACAGCCTCCTTTACCGAGGCCTTCAAGTTTGCACTCTCATCCCCAGCCTCTGGATGAGGGGTCTCAGGTTCTTCAGGAACCACCTTCTTAACTCTAGGCCTTCCTCTTTTAGGTCGCAGATCAGCATCAGGCCCACCACGACCTCCACCCCAAGAAGCTTTAGAGGATCTACCACCAGCCATTCTCTATATCACACTGAAAGATTCAAACACCAACACGGTCATTCAAGGAAACAACTCAGTTTATGTCAAGTATAGTAAGTCGCTAATTACAGTGGCCAGTTGTGATTAGCCACTTACTTTACTCTTCATACCCCAAGCATTACCTGTCCTGACTACATCATTATTTAAATCTACATACAACACATAACCACATATCATGCGCACATAAAACCGGTTAACTTTACGAAAATACCTGATGGCTCGCAGCTACTCAGATTGGCATTCCATTCCCATTCAGTCCCATTTTCAGTTTAAGTTAAGGTTTATTTGAAAAGTTTACCCATTTCACTTAAACTTTGGCTCTGATACCAACTTGTAAGGCCCCGTTCCCGGGACGCCTACAGTTGGTCATTCATCGCACATATAACAAATAATTACATTTAACTTTCATAAAAATATTGCAGCGGAAACATTCAAAAATGACATCTCATTTCATTATAAACACTTTTGTCAAATAATACATCATTATCCGATTACAAAATACATGTTTGCATTACATCACAAAAGCATTATAAATCGATGTCATCCCAAAGGAGCCGAGTAGCCTTGTAGTGCCATCCTCAGCAGCATTACCTGCCAACTGGAAACACATAAAAAGTCAGCTTTGCTGAGTGAGTTCTAGTTTTATAATAAAACATACTTTACTTTCGTTAGAACTATTCCTTTTCTCATGCGATCATACATTCGTTATCATACGTATACACAGATAATATCATTATTACCTTTCATTACATTCGTTAACTTTTATTAATTTCATACGTTCGTTCTTCCGAGTCTGTTGCGACGACAGGGTCGCTCACCTCATTAGCAATCTCAACGATTGCAAGGTATCCGAGTCTGTTGCATTCGTAGGGTTGCTCACCTCATTGCCAATCTCAAAGATAGCACGCTATCCAAGTCTCTTGCAACAACAGGGTTGCTCACCTCATGGCAACCTCAACGATAGCACGCTATCCGAGTCTCTTGAAACAACAGGGTTGCTCACCTCATGGGCAATCTTAATGATTGCACGCTATCCGAGTCTCTTGCAACTACAGGGTTGCTCACCTCATATATGTGCTTGTAAGCCTTTCCTTCGTTCATTCATCATTCAATAATGCATGCATTCTTACTTCATGTTCCTCTTTCATTATCTTTCACTTTACGTTACATAATACTTCATTTATTCATTAACACGGCACGTAAAGCCACAAGAAAGATAAACATAGATCATAATAAGGAACATATCATACACAGTCATCGTCATCATACAGGGCAATATCATACATACATAACATGCATAAACATGCAACATCATCATCATCATCATGCCCAACATACTCTCTAAGGTCATAACAGTCATCTTACATGCTCTTACGGGAACCTTTACGTCAAAACTTACATCTGCACTTTCCCCCGAAAGTCAGAAGTCGAACTGCACTTTCCTTTGAGTGCAACAGCCCTATTCGGGCGTATGGACACCCTTCAGTCGCATGGCCTCCATGCGACTGAACATCATACGATTGGACTCATGCGGATGAACATCTATGCGAATGGACACCCAGTCGTGCGTATGGACCTCATGCGGATGGAACTAATGCGAATGAGCACATATGCGACTGACCTCATGCGAATGGACTCATGCGACTAAGCACCTATGCGACAAGACCCTCAGTAGTATGACTCCCCATGCGACTGGACTCCCAATCGTGCGAATGAAACTTAGTCGTGCGAATGAACCCTCAATCATGCGAATGAACCTCAATCGCCTCTCAATCATCCGTATGGCCTCCATTTGGTCGCCTAGCCCTAGCTGATGCAGAAAGGAGTTCATCCCGAATCCAATCTGCCATTTTCGGCCTCCAAGCTCATCCAAACCCATTCTATGCCTAAATCAACCATCTTAGACCTTAGGAATGCATACCACAATACCATACAAGCACACACAAGCCCAGAAACAAACTCTAAACGCATCACACACAACACACCTAAATGGGTCAAACACATACACATACAAAAACGGGTTTTCTATGCTTTCCAGCCCCAAAATCGTTTGAAAACAAGTAAAAGTGGGGTCCTAGAACTCACATAAACGAGCACAACGACAAGGGCTTCGATTTGACTCGCTCCTCAACGATTTTGGCCACTCGAACCAACCCGAACTGACACTTTTTTCCTCTTTTCTCTTATTTCTCTCTTCTCTTCTTTCTTTGGCTGATTTGTGAGTGTGGGGGAGAGGGTAAGGGCTGCCCTCTCCTTTATATACTCCCACTCATCCGACTTTCTTTCGTTGGCGAGTTTGATCCCTCGACTTTGAACTTTATTTCTTTTTTCTTCCTTCGTCGGCTTCAAAATAATAAATAACCGGGTGTTACAATTTCCAAGACTGATATGGAAACTGGAACCATGAACAAGTCCCCACTGATCACTCTTGTTGACTTTGATACCTGGTTCCTGAGAATGGAAGGTTTCATCAGGTCTCTAGACTCAAGAATGTGGGAGTCTGTTGAAAATGGACCTTTCATACCCAGCACTCCTTCTGCTACAGGTGCTGGTATGATCCCCAAAGATGTGGCTAACTACTCTGATGAAGATAGGAAGAGAGTAAAGATTGACAGAAAAGCCATGACAACCCTTCAAACTGCCCTTCCAAACTCTATGTACAGAGGTTTCAAGAAGTGCAAAACGGCAAAACAGCTGTGGGATGCACTAAAGCTGATGTATGAAGGTTCTTCTGGAGCCAAGGAGAACAAGAAAGATCTCCTGAAGCAGCAGTTTGAAAACTTCACCTTCAAAGCAGGTGAAACCATGACTCAGCAATACTTCAGGTATGTTGAGATAGTGGATACTCTTGTGGATGGAGGAGTTCCACTTGAGAACAGGGACATTGTAAGGAAGTTCATGTCCTCACTTCCTCGGCAGTGGACACACTATTGTGTGGTGATCAAGAGGACTGAAAATCTCAAAACTCTTACTCTGACAGAGTTATATGGGATTCTCAGTGGCTACCAGATGGAGATGAACATGCAAGGTTCATCTGGCAACTCCAACAATCAATTGGGTCAGCCCTGCCCGTGGTTGAAAGGGATAGCATAGAACCTCAACATCATCCCATATGCTACCCTGACAACTCACCAAAGGGTCCTTTCATCACCTTCCCAGAGACACCCAGGGAGAACTACACTCAAGGAAGCCCATTTCAAGAGACAAGCTCTTCTCAAGCTTTTGTGTCTTCTGATGAAAGCTGTGGCAACTCTATTTTCACTCTTGAAGACTTGGACTGTATCCATCCAGACGATCTGGAATACATGGAAATTGTCCAGCAGATGGCTCTTCTCACTCACAGAGCCAAGAAGTTCTACAAGAGAACTGGAAGGAAGTTTCCAAGCAATGCAACCAGTGGAAAGTTTGGCCTGGACAAAGGCAAAGTCAAGTGTTGCAATTGTAAGTTGATAGGCCACTTTGCCAGAGAGTGTAAGTCACCTAGAAAAAATGGTGGCCAAGCACAAACCAGACCAAACTACACTGAGAAAGCCCCCCAGAATAAGAAGCCAAAGCAGCAAGTTGCAGTTGCTGTTGAAGAAGGAGGCTTTGACTGGAGCTTTCAGGTGGAAGATACTTCTCCAAACCAAGCACTAACGGCAGATCATGATGAAGCCAAGGTATTGGAACATCTCTGTACTCCTGAATGCATTGCTAAAGTTAATAGATACATGTCCTATAACTTGGAGATGAGATCTGATCTTGAGTCCTTAAACATTTTGAAATCTGATTTTAGAAAGTCTGAAAATGATTATAAACTGAAAATAGAGGACTTAGAGAAAACTATTTCAGTTCTAAAATATGAGCATACAGATTTTAGGACTCAAATCAAAGATCTCATAACCAAGCTGACTGAGTGCCAGGCTGAGCTTGTGATCAGCAAAGCCAGGGCAGAAAAAGAATGTTCTTGAAGAAGAGACCTTCAAGAACATGATATCCTCATCCCTGCACAACAAGGTGTGTTATCAAAATAGGCAGAGACTGGGATCCAATGAGATAGCTCCTCCACACACAATCTTGTCAGTAAGATCTCCTAGGTGTGGAACTTGTGAAGATGAGCTTCCTCTCATAGATCCTATGAGTGAAGAGGATGAAGAAGAGATAGTGAAGAATTCCTCTGAGAAGAGTAAAGAAGAGGATTCTAAGAAGGGCCACTATCCTTCTGAGGAGAAGAAGATAACTGTGATGACCAAGTCAATGAGAAAGAACTTGATCAGGAAGAGGAAAAGAAAAGCAAGAAAGGCTCAAGAGATCAAGGCTACTTTTGACTCTAAGCAGAAACAAGTTTTTATCTCTGCAGGGTTTGAAGTAGTATAGATTGAAGACATCAACCAAAACTCTTCAACTAAGAGTTCTGGTTCTTGTTCAAATCATCTCAGTACCAAGAAGAAGACTGATCTGCTGTGTACCACTGCTGCACAGCCTGGACCATCAAACTTCAAGAACAGTTCCCAGCCCAAAAGGACTGTCTTAGCATATGCAAAGATGAAGATGGAGAAGGGATATGACCAAAGATAGTCTTGTTATCAGAAGAAGACTCTTGTGAAGAAGAAAATAGTGTGTGTCATGTGTGAAAGTACCTTTCACATTGCTAAGGATTGTCCATATAATCCTAAAAGTATTGTCCATATGACCAAGACATAGACTTCAAAGAGTTCCAAGAAGATTCAAGCTTCGAAAGGAAAATCTGTTTCCTTTGGAAGCTCCAAATCTAAGAAGAAGGCAAATGGAAAACTACCTTCGGAAGAGAAGTTGGTCTCGAAAGAAAGGAATTCTTCCGAAGCACTGAAGTCTGCTGCAGTGACTGCAGAATCTTCCGAAGGTTCAGTCATCAAAACTTCTGAAGTCCCAAAAGCTTCCGAAGTTTTGAAGGTCAAGTCCAAGACTCCAAAGGTGGTGTGGAAGTCTAAGAAAGACCAAGTGACTGAAAATTCTCCATCAACAACAGCTCAAGATCCTCCTAGCACAACCATAGAATCTATTACTGTTGCATTACCTTCTGTTATACTTATAGCCCCCAGAAAAGGGAACATGTACAAGATGGACTTGCAAGAAACATCTCCCTCTGGAGAAGTTTCATGCTTTCTGTCTAAAGCCAATAGTGATGAGTCTTTCCTATGGCATAAAAGAATATGCCATGTAAACTTTAAGAACATGAATAAACTAATTAAGCATGATTTGGTAACTGGAATGCCAAAGAAAGAGTTTACAAGTGATGATCATTGTGTTGCATGCCTGAAAGGGAAGCAACATAAGGTATCTCACAAGCCTAAGGAAATGAACTCTATCACTACTCCCCCTACACTTATTACATATGGATCTCTTTGGCCCCACCAGTGTAATGAGTCTAGGAAGGACCTCCTACTGTTTGGTGATCACAGATGATTTTACAAGATTCACTTGGGTTTTCTTTCTTAGAACTAAGGATGAGAACCCTGAGACTCTGAAGAATTTCATCTTAAAGATTGAGAATCAATGTGATCACAAGGTCAAAACCATAAGATGTGATCAAGGGACTGAATTCAAGAATCAAACCCTTGATACATTATGTGATGAAAAAGGTATTACAAGACAATATAGTGCTCCCAGGACTCCTCAGCAAAATGGTGTTGCCGAGAGAAGAAACAGGACACTAATTGAAGCTGCAAGAACTATGTTGTCTGACTCTAAACTGCCCATCACCTTATGGGCAGAGGCAGTAAACACTTCTTACTATGTGCAAAATAGAGTTTTAGTGGTTAAGACACATGGTAAGACTCCTTATGAACTTTGGCACAAGAGAAAACCTTTCATTGGTTTACTCAGGTCATTTGGATGTCCTTGCACCATCTTGAATACCAAAGATCAAATTGCCAAATTTGCTGAGAAATCAGATGATGGACATTTCATTAGATACTCTTCCCATGCTAAGGCTTATAGAGTATACAAACTCAGAACTAGAATTGTTGAGGTGTCAGCCAATGTGACTTTCAATGAACACACACCCTGTGTGGCTGGTTCTGGTCCTGATTGGCTATTTGATCTTGATTTAGTTACCAACTGTTTTAACAAATCTTGTGAGAATGTTTCAGGATCTGCAGAAAAATTAAATACAGGTGATCCTGATCCAAGATTTGAGCTAAGAAGACCTTCAACTCATACATCTTCAGCTTTAGTTGGAACTGCTTCTACAAATGAGGTTTCTATCAGTACTACAATGACAAACTCAGCTGATACATCTGGGGTGCCTTCAAATTCTAGCTCAGAGGCTCCACAACCAGATAAGGATACCTTAATTATGGAAGACAACAACGGTGGTGGTGATAGTGATCAAGAATTTCTTGATGCTAATAACCACACCTTAGATGACAACATCAATGATGTCACACACTCATTGGATCAAGTCAATCTTGATAAGTGTGGTGATGTGGAGGGTGAAACATCTATGCCAGATCTAAATTTCTCAAATTTAGATCTTTCTCTGCAACTAGCTGTGATCCCTCAGCTTAGGATCCACAAGTCTCATCCCACCACAAACATCATTGGAGATGTTGTCACAGGGGTAAGAACAAGAGAACAAACCCATGAAGCAAATGTTTGTCTTCACTCTTGTTTTTTATCCCAGATAGAGCCAAAGAAAGTTGATGAGGCTATAAAGGATGGAAGTTGGGTTGAAGCTATGCAACAAGAGTTGCTTCAATTCAAAAGGTAAAAAGTTTGGAACCTTTGTCCTCTTCCTCATGGGAAGACTACCATTGGAACCAAATGGGTGTTTAGGAATAAGAAGGATGATAGAGGCATTATCATCAAGAACAAAGCTAGACTAGTTGTTCAAGGATATACACAAGAAGAAGGGATTGACTACACTGATGTTTTTGCTCCAGTAGCAAGATTAGAAGCTGTTAGGATATTCCTGGCATTTGCTGCATCCAAGAACTTCAAGGTCTTTCAGCTTGATGAGAAGTGTGCTTTTTTGTATGGAGTGATTGATGAAGAGGACTATGTCAAACAACCACCTAGTTTTGTAGACGCTGATAATCCTGATTATGTTTGCAAGCTTGACAAAGCTCTTTATGAGCTGCATCAGGCACCCAGGAAGTGGTATGAGACATTGCCTGAGTATCTTTGCAAACATGGATACAGGAGAGGTACTATAGATGGAACTCTCTTCATCAAAGAACAGGAAATGACATATTGCTAGTTCAAGTGTATGTGGATGACATCATCTTTGGTTCAACTAATCTAAAGCTCTGCAAAGACTTTGAGAAGTTGATGAAAGACAGACTTGAAATGAGTGCAATATGAGAACTCAATTTCTTTCTGGGAATTGAAGTGAAGCAAGTTGAAGATGGTATCTTCATAAGTCTGTCAAAGTATGTTCAAAACATACTCAAGAGGTTCAACATGACTGATTGTAAGATTGCTAAGACACCCATAGCTAGAAACCACTCCCTTGGACCTGATCTTGAGGGGGAGTGTGTAGATGAACACTTATACAGGGCTATGATTGGGTCTCTCATGTATCTTATTGCTAACAAGGCTGATATCATGTTTGCTACATGTATTTGTGCAAGATATCAAGCCAACCCTAAGATGTCTCACCTCATCACTGTCAAGAGTATTCTAAGAAACCTCAAAGGTGCTTCAACACTTGGTTTATGGTATCCAAAGAATCCTGACTTCAATCTTTATGCTTATACAGATAGTGATTATGGTGGTTGCAACATGACTGCAAAGTCTACATCTGGGGGATGTTAGTTCCTTGGTGAAAGGGTTGTCTCATGGCAATGCAAGAAACAATCCTATGTGTCTGCATCAACTGCTGAGGCTGAATACATTGCTGCTGCAAGTTGCTGTGCTCAAGTGCTTTGGATTCAAAATCAGATGCTGGACTATGGATTTAACTTTAAAGAGACTCCCATCCACATAGACAACAATAGTGCTATCTCCATCACAGAGAATCCTGTGCAGCACTCAAGGACAAAGCATATCAATATCAGGTATCATTTGATTAGAGATAACTTTGAAAAGGGATTAATCAAACTAGTCAAAGTTAACACAAATGAACAATATGCTGATCTGTTCACCAAAGCTTTTGATGAGCAGAGATTTAAATATCTTGTATCAGCTATTGGAATGATTAACTTTGAATAGCTTTTCTTAAAACTTAATCATATTTATTTCTAAAACCTGTGTGTCCTAAGTTGTCTATTATATCACCTTCATAAGCCCTTTGTTTTCTTTGGAAGAAAAATCTTTCCAAAAGAATTTTCTTAGATTTTTGAAAATCTTGATCTCTTCGGAAAAGTTTGAAATTACCTCCGGAAGTAGTTTATGTCCTAGTAAACAAATAATTGCTTAAGTAAATTTTACCTTCGGAAGAAATTTCTGAAATATCTTCCGAAGCTTAAAATCAACTTAAGTACTTTGTATGTTTTCAAAGAGCAAGTTTCTTCCAAATGCAATTTACCTTCGGAAGTATTTGTTCTTCTTAGAATAAAAATCTCTGAGTGTAAAACTCTCTTCCAAAGCAAAATTTTCAAAAAACTTTTGAAATCTCTTCCGAAGCCAATTTGCCTTCGAAAGCTTTTTCTTCAGAACTTCCGAAACAAATAACCTTCGGAAGATGTCTCAACTTCCAAGAAAACTACTTTTTGGGCAAAAGTAAACTACTTTTCAGAGGTGGGACCGATATCCGGATTTTAAAGTTTATCATCTTTTATTAACTTTGTCTCAAATCTTTTTCACATAAATGCCCAACGATTCCCCCCTCTTTCACTATCTTCCTCAATTACACTTTTCCTTAAACCTAAATTCTCCCAAACCGCCTTTTGTTCTTCATCTTTCTTCATCCTTAAGCTTCTAAAATGGCCAACCTAAACATCAGAAACAACCCAGATTTCTCTATGCAACTTCACAGGCAGCATAACCAAGTTGCTCTGTTAAGCTCTGAGAAAGATGAAAGTCTCTCAGAGATTTGCCGTTTCTTAGCTCTATCAAACTACTCCACCTCCCTAACCATTGATCCTACTCTCTATGAGGATCATCTGCTTGAATTTCGGAAGACCTGCCAAGAGGTCATTATGGATGGGGAGAAGGCACTCTCTGCCACAGTGCAAGGGAGGACAATCTTCCTCACTTCGGCCATCATAAACACTCATTTGCAGCTGGATGATGAAGAAGGTGAGTTGCCTTTCCCAAAGGAAGCTGTAAATCATTCCTTTGAGCAGATGGGTTATGAGGGAGATTTCTCTGTAAAGACCTTTAGGAAAGGGAAGGTCTCATCCCAGTGAAAATACCTGCTTCATGTGGTTATCCACAGCTTGTCAAACAAGCATGGAGGGTGGGACCAGATTCCTGAGGATCTCTCCTTCATAGTACATGGAATGGTTCAAGGGCCAAGTTCAGGTACTCTCAATTTGTCTATACAAATTTGCTTGCTAACTTGGACTCCTTAGAGTATTATATGTTTCCTAGATATATTCAACACATTCTTAACTGTGAACTGGGCTCACAGTTGAGGGAACATATAATATTCTTAAATTGGGATAGATGAAGCCCGACATCTTTAAAATTATGAAGAAGCCAACTGTAGGCTTCTCAGGGTAGAAACAGCCCTAGTTCCAAAAATGTTAGAGCTCATTGCTCAACGTGACAAACTAGCAACACAAGCTAGTGTTGAACCCACACCTTCTACCTCTCTACCACCAAAAAGGCCACAAGTAACCCTCACCTACCAAAGAAAATCCAAACGAACCCCTGCTCAAGCTATTGAGTCTGTGCAGGTCCCCATATACTCACCAATACAGGAGGAAGTGGACACTGGAGCTCCCACTTCCCCTAAGGAGCAAACCACTCCCATCTCTTCAACAATCAGGGCTGAGGTTCCTCATGCTCACCCTGATGAGCTCACAAGCCCAACTGCCTTAAGCCTTCACTCTGAGTCTCAACACTCAAGTGAACAACCTTCAGGGGACAGTTACCATCCCCAGCCTTTAGATCTAAATCAACCCATTCCCAACCTCTCATTCTATACTGATGAAGACTTAGGTTTTAGTGAGTACCATGAGTCTCTCTTCTCTTCCCCTACTCAAAGATAGATGAGTATTCCTGAATCTCCTCAGTCTAGCCCACATCAGTCGCCCATAACTGAGGTGGATACTTCTGAACCTGTTCAGGATATCTATATGGAAGAGGCTCTCACTTCTGCAAGTGATTACATTATTAAGACCTCAACCATGGCAACTCAACCCATTGACACCTTAACAGAGGATGTCAATGTGCAGAGGAAATCCAGCAGCCAAGAACCTGAAGCTGGTGGGGAGAGAGAGGACTTTGGTCCAATCATCTCATCCCCCAATGATTCTTCTGATGAAGAAGAGGGGAATCTTAGACTAAAGGTGCAAAAACTGTTAAAAACATGCTCCTATTTAGTCTCTAAGGTTAGTGACTTTGAATCTCAGGTGACTACCCTTCAAAATAGGGTCAATGATCAGCAACTTGAGATATCACATCTCAGAGAAAAACTAGCTAGGAGACCTTTAAGAAGAGCTCAACCAGGAACACAAGAACCTGTGAATCTGGTTGACCTAACCTCTAGTTCACCTATGCAAGAGGTTGATGCTACCAAAAAGGGGGAGAAAGTCATTACAATCACAGAACCTGGAAGTTCTTCAGAGAGTATGGACATTGAGGATTCACCATCCTCACTTGCAACTATGCACACTCAGCAACTTCTTCAAGTTCACATTAATGTGGACATAATTGACTCTTTCATTAGGAGTCTCTTTGAGGAAGTCATTCTAAGGGCTGTGTCATCTCCACATCAAGGAACTTCAAACTACATTATTGGGTGGAGGTATGATGATGATAGAAGAGCCCTCATTCTTTATAGAGTTCAAGGGCAGCAAGAAGTGTTCAATTTTCAGACTTTGGACTACTATGAAGGTCTTGACCATATCAACATGCCACTTGTCAACCCAAGCAAATCAAGACAAGCTGACAGGTTAGCACTCAGGATTCAAGACAGAATTACTGAAGAGTTCAGCCTTAGAAGGAGACAAAGGCAATCATGTAATGTCATTGGTCAACTGGATGCTGAGGCAGACCCTGAGATTAGCTTCAAACGGAAAACCTTGGCTGAAGGCCCAGTGATAGAGCCTGAGAGCCCTGTCACACCAACAACTGCTTTAGAAATTCATTCCCTCAGTGAAACACCTGCTGGTGAAGGTGTTTCACAGCCTCTCTCTGGCCAGAGCTTGGATGCTACACCAAGCAATGAAGGCCAAACCTCTATCCACCCTGAGTCACAAAGGTCTGTGAGTGACAAAGGGAAAAGGATTTTGACTCCTGAGGAGATTGAGGAGGAGGAGAGAGAGAGGAAGAGGAAGCTAAGGGGAGAAAGTTCCTTTGCGTCTTCAGGATTTATGCAAGCTGCAATCAGGGCTGCCCCCAGACCAAACACTCAAGAAGATGAGTTGAGGGCAATCAGGATTACTTACTTGCAGACTAGGAACTATGACATAGATGAGATTATATCTCTCCCCTTAGAGCAATTAAATGAACTGGCTGGCATGGAAGTGTCAAGAGAGATGAAGGAAAAAGAGGATGCAAGATTACTTCTCCAATTCAAAGAAGAGAAGAGACAGAAAAGATTATACAAGCATGCTCCAACTCTCTCCCTAGTTCAGGAAAGTCCTGTGCAAGAGGATGAGGCTGCTATACAAGAACCTCAAGTAGACAAGGAAACAGATAGGCAAAACATGATCAACTACCTGAGTGCCACAGGTCTCTACCAGGCATCTACACTTCTACCCTTGTACTTTGAGTACATTGAGTTTGATTATCTCATTGAGTTTGAGTGTCTCTATCCACAATGGATGAGCATATCAGGGTAATCAAGCAAAAGATCAAGAGTGGAGAGCTGAATTACTTATACTCTTTTCCAAGTCAAATCCCACCTGAAGTGGGGGTTAAGGTTGAACAACCTGAGACAACACAACTTGGACCTTCTGCTGAGCCTCAGCAAGCTTTATCTTCTGATCCACAGCAGGGTCAAACTCCCTCTCCTTCTGAACCTGTGAGGAAGGAACATCCAACTGAGAAAGACAAGGATGATCAACAAGGTGCTGCAGACCTGTCTTCTCAGTTAAAGTCTTCTAAGAGGTAGAAGAGGATGGCTTCTAAACCTAAGTCTAAGAAGAAGAAACCTGAATCATCCACCTCTACACCTCAGGCTGAGTCAGATCAACCTGAGGAAGTGCATGAAGAGGCAGCCCAATCAACTCCAATTCAATGGCTCCTCTTGCAGCTGAGACACCCATCTTATCCTGGACCTTCACTACTAATCCAGAGAGATGGCATGTGATCAGAGATCAAGGTGTTGAGAATGTCTATACATGGCAAGGCATACTTACCTCTCCATGATCTCTTTGAGATGAGAAGATATTATGAGAGTCTAAATGATCCGGACCATCTAATGAAGAAGGGTATGGTCATCATTGTGCTGAAGACTACAAACATCTGAAGATCTTCTAAATGTTTTGGTAGCATCAGCCTAGGGGGAGTTTTTAAGGATTCCTATAAGTCTGATGCAGCCAAAACATCCAAAGTCTCTCTGCAAGCATACATTAAAGAACTGAAGTAAAATGCTTCGAAAGTTTTACACCATGCACTAGAAATATTTTAAGTGTAAAATCTTCCGAAGCCAAGACCAATATCATCCGAAACCAAAAGTGAAGTCTTCCGAAGCTTCAAAGACAAAGTCTTCAGAAGCCAAAGAGTGAAGACAGATTTCTTCCGAAGACTTTTAGAGATATGCCTTTATCTGATGTACTTTACCATAAAGCTGGACCACCTTTCCGCTGAAACTCTGTAAAGTCACCAACTTACATGAGTTGGTGAAAGGTCCATGCTTTTGGTAATTGTACATTGAGGTCTTGAGTCCATGCTTTCTACTTTATGTACTTTTATCCTTTTTGTAATATATTAGGATGTGAGCTATGGCATGTCATACTCACAAGTCAAAAGGCAGATCTACCTTTTGACTCTATAATTAATTTTGTAGTTGTCTAGTCAATTGTGTCAAGCTGGCCATCAAAGTACGGCCGGCTATATGATGTAGTATAAGTATTTCATGTTCTTGTATCTTTCCTTCATGCTTTGTAACACTTGTAATATAACTTGAGAAAGCAATATACTGCATCCTTGAACCAATCACTTGTATTCTCTTGTTCTGTCTCTCTTATTACTTGTGTTCTTAGTATCATACATGTGGTTAAACAAGTCTACTGTTTGATTAAGTTTGGTTAATCTCCTTTTTCTGTTGTTGTGTTGTAAGTGACCACCCTTCACCGGTCCTGCAAAGTATCTAGTGTACACTGAACCCATTGAGTTCGTATATGTAGAAATGAATTATCCTCAATCAATATATGTATACTGTGTTATGATCGCTTAAACCCTTTGTAAGGATTCCTATAAGTCTGATGCAGCCAAAACATCCAAAGTCTCTCTGCATGCATGCACTAAAGAACAGAAGTAGAAATGCTTCGGAAGTTTTACACCATGCACTAGAAATATTCTAACTGTAAAATCTTCCGAAGCCAAGACCAACATCTTCCGAAGCCAAAAGTGAAGTCTTCCGAAGCTTCAAAGACAAAGTCATCCGAAGCCAAAGAGTGAAGAAAGATTTCTTCCGAAGACTTTTAGAGATATGCATTTATCTGATGTATTTTACCATAAAGCTCGACCACCTTTCTGCTGCTACTCTGTAAAGTCACCAACTTACATGAGTTGGTGAAAGGTCTATGCTTTTGGTAACTGTACATTGAGGTCTTGAGTCCATGCTTTCTACTTTATGTACCTTTATCATTTTTGTAATATAGTAGGATGTGAGCTATGGCATGTCATAGTCACAAGTCAAAAGGTAGATCTGCCTTTTGACTCTACATTTGATTTTGTAGTTATCTAGTCAATTGTATCCAGCTGGCCTTCAAAGTATGGCCGGCTGTAGGATGTAGTATAAAGTATCTCAAGTACTTGTAACTTTCCATCAATGCTTTTTGTAACTTGTAATAGAACTTGAGAAGCAATATACAACATTCTTGAATACCAAATACTTGTGTTGTTTGCAATCTGATTCTGTCTCATATTTACTTGTGTTCTTATCATCTTTTATTAACAAGTTAACCAGTTCCCTATTTGATCTGTTAGGTGTTCTAAGCAACTCTCCTCATTGTGTTGTTGTGTTGTAAGTGCATACCCTTCACCGGTCCTGCATTTGGTATCAGAGCATTTCAGGCTCTTGATATAAGATCTTACCATCTTAAGATCCCTCACACACACAAAATACTTTACAACTCAAATGGCAGCTATAACCAAAGCTGATATTGAAATTAGAACTATGACAAAGTCTCCACTGATCACTCCTAAAGACTATGATACTTTGTGTCAAAGAATGGAAGGCTTCATCAAGTCTAAAGACTCCAGGATGTGGGACTCTGTTGTTGAAGGACCTTACATACCAAGCACCACTTCTGCTACTGGTGGTGGTATGATTCCTAAGGCTGTTACTGATTACTCTGAAGCAGATAGAAAGAGAATAGACATTGATCAGAAAGCCATGACATCCCTTCAAACTGCTCTTCCAAACTCCATCTACAGAGGCTTCAAGAAGTGCAAAACTGCCAAGCAACTATGGGAAGCACTGAAGCTGATGTATGAGGGGTCTAATGAAGCAAAGGAGAACAAGAAGGATCTCCTGAAGCAGCAGTTTGAAAACTTCACCTTCAAGGCAGGTGAAACCATGACTCAACAATACTTCAGGTATGTTGAGATTGTGGATACTCTAATGGATGTTGGAGTAACTCTTGAGAACAGGGACATTGTAAGGAAGTTTATGTCCTCTCTTCCTAGACAATGGACACATTATTGTGTTGTTATCAAGAAGACTGAGAACCTTAAGACTCTTACTCTCATAGAGTTGTATGGTATTCTTAGTGGCTACCAGATGGAGATGAACATCTGGTAACTCCAGTAATCAACTGAGTTCAGCCCTCCATGTGGTTGAAAGGGAAAGCATTGAACCACATCATCATCTTATACGCTTCCCTGAAAACTCACAAAAGGGCTCTTTCATCACCTTTCCAGAGACTCCAAGGGAAAGCTACACTCCAGAAAGTCATTTCCAAGAGACAAGTTCTTCTCATGCTTTTGTCTCTGCTGATGAAACCTCAGGCAATTTCTCTTCACTCTTGAAGACTTGGACTGTATCCATCCAGATGATCTGGAGTGCATGGAGATAGTCCAGCAGATGGCTCTTCTCACTCATAGAGCCAAGAAGTTCTATAAGAGGACAGGGAAAGTTTGGGCTGGACAAGCAATGCAGCCAGTGGAAAGTTTCCAAGCAATACAGCCAGTGGAAAGTTTGGGCTGGACAAAAGCAAAGTGTTACAACTGTAACCAGATGGGACACTTTGCAAGAGAGTGTAAGGCACCAAGGACAAATGGTGGCCAAGCACAAACCAGACCAAACTACACTGAGAAAGCCCCTAGAATGAGAAGCCAAAGCAGCAAGCTGCAGTTGCTATTGAAGAAGGAGGCTTTGACTGGAGCTTTCAAGTAGAAGATGCATCTCCAAACCAAGCACTCATGGCAGACCACGATGAAGCCAAGGTATTGGAACATCTTTGTACTCCTGAATGCATTGCTAAAGTTAATAGATACAGGTCCTATAATTTAGAAATGAGATCTGATCTTGAGTCCTTAAATATCTTAAAAGCTATTTTAAAAGAGCTAAAAATGATTATAAACTAAAGATAGAGGATTTAGAGAAAACCATTTCAACTCTTAAACATGAGCATACAAACTACAGGACTCAGATCAAAGCTCTCATTACTAAATTAACTGAATAGGCTGAGCTTGTGATCAGCAAAGCCAAGGCAGAAAAATGTGTTCTTGAAGAAGAGACCTTCAAGAATATAATATCCTCATCCTTGCATGCAAAAGTTTGTTATCAAAATAAGAAGGGACTAGGATCTTGTGAGATAACTCCTCCACACACAATCTTGTCTGTAAGATCTCCTAGGTGTGGAACTTGTGAAGATGAGCTTCCCCTCATAGATCCTGTGACTGAAGAGGATGAAGAGGAGATGGTGGAGAATGGCTCTGAGAAGAGTGAAGAAGAGCATTCTAAGAAGGGTCACCATCCCTCTGAGGAGAGCAAAGCTGTTGGGATGACCAAGTCAAGAAGAAAGAACTTGATCAGAAAGGCCAAAAGAAAGTCCAAAAAGGCTCAAGAGATCAAGGCCACCTTCAATTCTGCACAGAAACAAGTCTTCATCTCTGCAGGATTTGAAGTGGTAAAGGCTGAAGACATAAACTTGAACTCAATCAACAAGAGTTCTAGTTCATGTCCAAATCATCCCATCATCAAGAAGAAGGCTGATCAGTTGTGCATTACAACTATACAACTTGAACCATCCAACTCCAAAGGTAGTTCTAACCCCACAAGAACTGCCACAGCATCTGCAAAGGTGAAGATGGAGAAGGAAAGTGATCAAGTTCAGCCTTGTTCACAAAGAAGAACTCCTAGAAGGAAGAAAATGGACTGTGTTATGTGTGGGAGTACTTCTCATCTTGCTAAGGATTGTGTTTACAATCCAAAGAGTACTCTCCACATGACCAAGAAAGAAACTTCTAAGATTTTGGAGAAGAAGAAGCAAGCTTCGGAAGGAAAATCTGTTTCCTTCGGAAGCTCCAAAATAAGAAGAAGACAAGAGGAAACTTGCCTTCGGAAGAAAATTTGGTCTCGGAAGAAAGGAATACTTCCGAAGCACTGAAGCCTGCTGCAGTAAAAGCAAGATCTTCCAAAGGTCCAGTCATCAAAACTTCCAAAGTCATCAAAACTTCCGAAGTATTGAAGGTCAAGTCTAAGCTTCCAAAGGTGGTGTGGAAGTCAAAGAAAGACCAAGTGGCTGAAAGTTCTTCATCAACATCAGCAAATGATCCTTCTAGCATGACTATAGGATCAATTACTGTTGCATTGTCTTCAACTTCTTTTGATGAGCCCAAGACCAATGAGGCTTGGGTTTCCAAATGTAACTAATCATCTCTTTTGTGCAGGAACAACTCAAGACAAACAGGAATGTATGGATCATTGATAGTGGCTGTTCCAGGCACATGACAGGCAATAGGTCACTACTCCAAAAGTTTAAAAGAATTGATGGAGGACCTGTTTCTTTTGGAGGAGATGCAGGAGGTTACATTACTGGAAGGGGCAAGGTCACAAATGGTAAGCTCACCATTGAGAAGGTAAACTTTGTCAAGGAGCTTGGGTACAATCTTTTGAGTGTATCCTAATTTTGTGATCAGAGTCATAACATGCTCTTCACCGAGCATGAGTGCATAGGGTGGTCATTCCTCATGAGCATATCTTGCTCAGAGCCCCTAGGAAAGGGAACATGTACAAGATGGACTTGCAAGAAACATCTTCCTCAGGAGAAGTTTCATGCTTTCTGTCTAAAGCAAATAATGATGAGTCTTTCCTCTGCATAAAAGAATGTGCCATGTAAACTTTAAAACACGAATAAATTAATTAAGAATGATTTGGTAACTGGAATACCAAAGAAAGAGTTTACAAGTGATGACCACTGTGTTGCATGCCTGAAAGGGAAGCAACACAAGGTATCTCACAAGCCAAAGGAAAGAAATTCCATCATTAATCCCCTACACTTATTACATATGGATCTCTTTGGCCCCCACCAGTGTAATGAGTCTAGGAAGGACCTCTTATTGTTTGGTGATCACAGATGATTTTACAAGATTCACTTGGGTTTTTTCTTAGAACTAAGGATGAGACCCCTGAGATTCTAAAGAATTTCATCTTAAAGATTGAGAATCAATATGATCACAAGGTCAAAACCATAAGATGTGATCAAGGAACTGAATTCAAGAATCAAATCGTTGATACATTTTGTGATGAAAAAGGTATTACAAGACAATATAGTGCTCCCAGGACTCCTCAGCAAAATGGTGTTGCTGAGAGGAGAAACAGGACACTAATTAAGCTGCAAGAACTATGTTGTCTGACTCTAAACTGCCCATCACCTTCTGGGCAGAGGCAGTGAACACTGCTTGCTATGTGCAAAACAGAGTTTTAGTGGTTAAGACACATGGTAAGACTCCTTATAACTTTGGCACAAGAGAAAACCTTTCATTGGTTTTCTTAGGTAGATGTCCTTGCACCATCTTGAATACCAAAGATCAAATTGCCAAGTTTGCTGAGAAATCAGATGATGGACACTTTATTGGATACTCTTCTCAAGCTAAAGCTTATAAAGTATACAATCTCAGAACTAGAGTAGTTGAGGAGTCAGCCAATGTGACTTTCAATGAGCACACTCCCAGTGTGAAAGGTTCTGGTCCGAATTGGCTATTTGATCTTGATTTAGTTACCAACTGTTTTAACAAATCTTGTAGAATGTTTCAGGATCTACAGATATATTACCAACAGGTGATCCTGACCCAAGATTTGAGCTCAGAAGACCTTCAAGTTACACATCAATGACAAATCCTGCTGATGCTTCTTGGGTGCCTTCAAATTCCAGCTTAGAGGCATAAAATTCAGAAGAAGGAGCTTCAAATGTTGGAGAAAATGATGGTGGTGAAAGTGATCAGGAATTTCTTGATGCTGATAACCACTACATTGAAGACAACATCAATGATGTCACACACTCATTGGATCAAGTCAATCTTGATAAGTGTGCTGATGTGGAGGGTGAATCTTCTTTGCCAGATAAAAAATTTTCAAATCTAGATCTATCTAAGCAACTTGTTGTGATCCCTCAGCTAAGGATCCACAAGTCTCATCCTACCACAAACATCATTGAAGATGTTGATTCAGGGGTGAAAACAAGAGGACAAACCCATAAAGCAAATGTTTGTCTTCACTCTTGTTTCTTGTCCCAAATAGAGCCAAAGAAAATTGATGAGGCTCTAAAGGATGGAAGTTGGGTTGAAGCTATGCAAGAGGAGCTGCTTCAATTCAAAAGGCAAAAGGTTTGGAACCTATGTCCTCTTCCTCAAGGGAAGACTACCATAGGAACCAAATGGGTTTTTAGGAACAAGAAGGATGATAGAGGACTTGTCATCAAGAAAAAGGCAAGACTAGTTGTTCAAGGATATACTCAAGAAGAAGGAATTGACTACACATATGTTTTTGCTCCTGTGGCAAGACTTGAAGCTGTTAGAATATTCCTAGCTTTTGCTGCATCCAAGAATTTCAAGGTCTACCAAATTGATGTCAAGTGTGCTTTTCTTTATGGGGTGATTGGTGAACTGGTGTATGTCAGACAACCACCTGGGTTTGCAGATCCTGATCATCCTGACTATGTCTGCAGGCTTGATAAAGCTCTTTATGGGTTGCACCAAGCACCAAGGAAGTGGTATGAGACTCTATCTCAGTATCTGTCAACATGGCTACAAAAGGGGTACTATAGATGGAACTCTCTTCATCAAATGAACAGGAAATGACATAATGCTAGTTCAAGTATATGTAGATGACATTATCTTTGGGTCAACTAATCCAAAGCTCTGCAAAGACTTTGAGAAGCTGATGAAGATCAAGTTTGAAATGAGTGCCATGGGGGAACTCAATTTCTTTCTAGAAATTCAAGTGAAGCAAGTTGACAATGGCATCTTTATAAGTCAGTCAAAGTATGTACAGGACATACTTAAAAGGTTAATATGACTGATTGTAAGGTTGCTAAGACACCCATAGCCAGAAATCACTCCCTTGGACCTAATCTTGAGGGGGAGTGTGTTGATGAGCATCTCTATAGGGCAATGATTGGGTCTCTTATGTACCTCACAGCTAGCAGGCCAGATATCATGTTTGCTACATGCATTTGTGCAAGATATCAATCCAACCCCAAGATGTCACACCTGGTCACTGTCAAAAGAATTTAAGATATCTCAAAGGTGCTCCATCACTTGGCCTTTGGTATCCAAAGAATTCTGACTTTAATCTGTATGCTTATACAGATAGTGACTGTGGTGGTTGTAACATGACTGCAAAGTCTACATCAGGGGGATGTCAATTTCTTGGTGGAAGAGTAGTCTCTTGGCAATGCAAGAAACAATCCTGTGTGTCTGCATCAACTGATGAGGCTGAATACATTGCTACTGCAAGCTGTTGTGCTCAAGTGCTTTGGATTCAAAATCAGATGCTGGACTATGGATTCAACTTTAAAGAGACTCCCATCCACATAGACAACAACAATGCTATCTCAATCATAGAGATCCTGTGCAACACTCAAGGACAAAGCATTTAATATCAGGTATCATTTGATTAGAGATAATTTGAAAAGGGATTAATCAAACTAGTCAAAGTTAACACAAATGAACAATATGCTGATCTGTTCACCAAAGCTTTTGATGAGCAGAGATTTAAATATCTTGTATCAGCTATTGGGATGATTAACTTTGAATAGCTTTTCTTAAAACTTAATCATATTTATTTCTAAAACTTGTGTGTCCTAAGTTGTCTATTTTATTACTTTCATAAGCCCTTGTTTTCTTTGGAAGAAAATCTTTTCAAAAGACTTTTCTTAGATTTTTGAAAATCTTGATCTCTTCGAAAGATTCAAAATTACCTTTGGAAGAAGTTTATGTCTTAGTAAACAAATAATTGTTTCAGTGATTTTACCTTCGGAAGAAATTCTGAAATATCTTCGAAGCTTAAAATCAACTTAAGTACTATGTATGTTTTCAAAGAGCAAGTTTCTTCTGAAAGCAATTATCTTCGAAAGTATTTATGCTTCTTAGAATAAAAATCTCTGAGTGTATAATTTTCTTCCGAAGCAAAATTCTCAAAAACCTTTGAAATATCTTCCGAAGCCAATTTGCCTTCGGAAGCTTTTTCTTCAAAACTTCCGAAGCAAATAACCTTCGGAATATTTCTCGACTTCCAAGAAAACTACTTTTTGGGCAAAAGTAAACTACTTTTCAGAGGTGGGACCGACATCTGGATTTCAAAGTTTATCCTCTTTCATTAACTTTGTCTCAAATCCTTTTCATATAAATGCCCAACGGTTTCCCATCTTTCATTATCTTCCTCAATTACAATATTCCTTAAACCTAAATTCTCCCAAACCGCCATTTTTCTTCATCTTTCTTCATCCTTAAGCTTCTAAAATGGCCAACCTAAACCTCAGAAACAACCCAGATTTCTCCATGCAACTTCACAGGCAACAAAATCAAGTTGCTCTGTTAAACTCTGAGAAAGATGAAAGTTTCTTAGAGATTTGCCGTTTCTTAGCTCTATCAAACTACTTCACCTCCATAACCATTGATCCTACTCTCTATGAGGATCATCTGCTTGAATTTTGGAAGACCTGCCAAGAGGTCATTATGGATGGGGAGAAGGCACTGTCTGCCACAGTGCAAGGGAGGACAATCTTTATCATTTCGGCCATCATCAACACTCACTTGTAGCTGGATGATGAAGAAGGTGAGTTGTCCTTCCCAAAGAAAGCTGTAAATCATTCCTTTGAGCAGATGGCTATGAGGGAGATTTCTCTGTAAAGACCTTTAGGAAAGGGAAGGTCTCATCCCAGTGGAAATACCTGTTTCATGTGGTTATCCACAACTTGTCAAACAAGCATGGAGGGTGGGACCAGATTCCTGAAGATCTCTCCTTCATAGTACATGGAATGGTTCAAGGGGTCAAGTTCAGGTACTCTCAGTTTGTTTATACAAATTTGCTTGCTAACTTGGACTCCTTAGAATATTATATGATTCTTGGATATGTTCAACACATTCTCAACTGTGAACTGGGCTCACAATTGAGGGAAACAATAATATTCTTAAATTGGGACAGATGAAGCCATGCATTTTAAAATTATGAAGAAGCCAACTGTAGGCTTCTCAAGGGTAGAAACAGCCCTTGTCCCAAAAATGTTAGAGCTCATTGCTCAAGGTGACAACCTAGCAACACAAGCTAGTGTTGAACCCACACCTTCTACCTCTCAACCACAAAAAGGCCACAAGTCACCCTCACCTACCAAAGAAAATCCAAACGAACCCCTGCTCAAGCTATTGAGTCTGTGCAGGCCCCCATATACTCACCCATACAGGAGGAAGTGGACACTAGAGCTCCCACTTCCCCTGAGGAGCAAACCACTCCCATCTCTTCAACAATCAGGGATGAGGTTCCTCATGCTTCACCCTTTGAGTCTCAACACTCAAGTGAACAACCTTCAGGGGACAGTTACCATCCCCAGCCTTTAGACTTAAATCAACCCATTCCCAACCTCTCATTCTATACTGATGAAGACTTAGGTTTCAGTGGGTACCATGAGTCTCTCTACTCTTCCCTACTCAAAGAGAGATGAGTACTCCTGAGTCTCCTTTGTCTAGCCCACATCAGTCACCCATCACTGAGGTGGATACTTCTGAACCTGTTCAGGATATCCATATGGAAGAGGCTCTCACTTCTGCAAGTGATTACATCATTAAGACCTCAACCATGGCAACTCAGCCCATTGACACCTCAACTGAGGATGTCAATGTGCAGAGGAAATCCAGCAGCCAAGAACCTGAGGCTGGTGGTGAGAGAGAGGACTTTGGTCCAATCATCTCATCCCCCAATGATTCTTCTGATGAAGATGAGGGGAATCTGAGACTAAAGGTGCAAAAACTGTCAAAAACATGCTCCTATTTAGTCTCTAAGGTTAGTCACCTTGAATCTCAGGTGACTACCCTGCATAATAGGGTCAATGATCAGCAACTTGAGATATCTTATCTCAGGAAAAAACTAGCTGGGAGACCTTTAAGAGGAGCTCAACCAGGAACACAAGAACTTGTGAATGTGATTGACCTAACCTCTAGCTCACCTATGCAAGAGGGTGATGCTACCAAAAAGGGGGAGAAAGTCATTACAGTCACAGAACCTGGGAGTTCTTCAGGGAGTATGGACATTGAGGATTCACCATCCTCACTTGCAACTGTGCATACTCAACAACTTCCTCAAGTTCACATTATGGACATTATAGACTCTGTCATTAGGAGTCTCTTTGAGGAAGGCATTCCAAGGGTTGTGTCATCTCCACCTCAAGGAACTTCAAACTACATTATTGGGTGGAGGTATGATTGCTGATAGAAGAGCCCTCATTCTTCACAGAGTTCAAGGGCAGCAAGAAGTGTTCAATTTTCAGACCTTGACTACTATGAAGGTCTTGACCTGATCAACATGCCACTTGTCAACCAAGCAAATCAAGACAAGCTGACAGGTTAGCACTCAGGATTCAAGACAGAATTACTGAAGAGTTCAGCCTTAGAAGGAGACAAAGGCAATCAGGTAATGTCATTGGTCAACTGGATGCTGAGGCAGACCCTGAGATTAGCTTCAAAGGGAAAACCTTGGCTGAAGGCCCAGTGATAGAGCCTGAGAGCCCTGTCACACCAACAACTGCTTCAGAAATTCATTCCTCAGTGAAACACCTGCTGGTGAAGGTGTCTCACAACCTCTCTCTGGCCAGAGCTTGGATGCTACACCAAGCAATGAAGGCCAAAGCTCTCTCCACCCTGAGTCACAAAGGTCTGTGGGTGACAAAGGAAAAGGATTCTAACTCCTGAGGAGATTGAGGAGAGGAGAGAGAGAGAGAGGAGGAAGCTAAGGGGAGAAAGTTCCTCTGGGTCTTCAGGTTTATGCAAGCTGCAATCAGGGCTGCCCCCAGACCAAACACTCAAGAAGATGAGTTGAAGGCAGTCAGGATTACTTACCTGCAGACCAGGAACTATGACATAGATGAGATTATATCTCTCCCCTTAGAGCAATTAAATGAACTGGCTGACATGGAAGTGTCAAGAGAGATGAAGGAAGCAGAGGATGCAAGGTTACTTCTCCAATCAAAGAAGAGAAGAGACAGAAAAGGTTATACAAGCATGCTCCAACTCTCTCCCCAGTTCAGGAAAGTCCTGTGCAAGAGGATGTGGCTGCTACACAAGAACCTCAGGTAGATACAAGGAAACAGATAGGCAAAACATGATCAACTACCTGAGTGCCACAGGTCTCTACCAGGCATCTGCACTTCTTCCCTTGTCCTTTGAGTACATTGAGTTTGAGTATCTCACAGCTTGAACTTCAAGTGCTCAAAGAACAAAAGGCAACAAAGAAAAAGATGAGGGAAGATGCTGCAAAGTCAAGAGCCATCATCCAAAAGAGTATGAAGAAGTCTGCTGACAGACAAAGGATGATGAGCTTCTTGAAGCTGTATGGATTCTCCGGAAGGAGACTTGGCCCTATGTCTCTATCCACAATGGATGAGCATATCAGGGTAATCAAGCAGAAGATCAAGAGTGGAGAGCTGATTGACTTATACTCTCCTCCAAGTCAAATCCCACCTGAAGTGGAGGTTAAGGTTGAACAACCTGAGACAACACACCTGGACCTCCTGCTGAGCCTCAGCAAGCTTCATCTTCTGATCCACAGCAGGGTCAAACTCCCTCTCCTTCTGAACCTGTGAGGGAGGAACACCCAACTGAGAAAGACAAGGATGATCAACAAGGTGCTGCAGACCAGTCTTCTCAGTTAAAGTCTTCTAAGAGGAAGAAGAGGATGGCTTCCAAACCAAAGTCAAAGAAGAAGAAGCCTGAATCATCCACCTCTACACCTCAGGCTGAGTCAGATCAACCTGAGGAAGTGCATGAAGAGGCAGCCCAATCAACTCCAATTCAAGTGGCTCCTCTTGCAGCTGAGACACCCATCTTATCCTGGACCTTCACTACTAATCCAGAGAGATGGCATGTGATCAGAGATCAAGGTGTTGAGAATGTCTATACATGGCAAGACATAATCAACTTACCTCTGCATGATCTCTTTGAGATGAGAAGATATTATGAGAGTCTGAGTGATCCTGACCATCTGATGAAGAAGGGTATGGTCATCATCGTCCTGAAGACTACAAACATCTGAAGATCTTCTAAATGTTTTGGTAGCATCAGCCTAGGGGGAGTTTGTAAGGATTCCTATAAGTCTGATGCAGCCAAAACATCCAAAGTCTCTCTGCATGCATGCACTAAAGAACAGAAGTAGAAATGCTTTGGAAGTTTTACACCATGCACTAGAAATATTCTAAGTGTAAAATCTTCCGAAGCCAAGACCAACATCTTCCGAAGCCAAAAGTGAAGTCTTCCGAAGCTTCAAAGACAAAGTCTTCCGAAGCTTCAAAGACAAAGTCTTCCGAAGCCAAAGAGTGAAGACAGATTTCTTCCGAAGACTTTTAGAGATATGCCTTTATCTGATGTACTTTACCATAAAGCTGGACCACCTTTCCGCTGCTACTCTGTAAAGTCACCAACTTACATGAGTTGGTGAAAGGTCCATGCTTTTGGTAACTGTACATTGAGGTCTTGAGTCCATGCTTTCTACTTTATGTACTTTTATCCTTTTTGTAATATATTAGGATGTGAGCTATGGCATGTCATAGTCACAAGTCAAAAGGCAGATCTGCCTTTTGACTCTACATTTGATTTTGTAGTTGTCTAGTCAATTGTATTCAGCTGGCCTTCAAAGTATGGCCGGCTGTAGGATGTAGTATAAAGTATCTCAAGTACTTGTAACTTTCCATCGATGCTTTTGTAACTTGTAATAGAACTTGAGAAGCAATATACAACATTCTTGAAAACCAAATACTTGTGTTGTTTGCAATCTTGTTCTGTCTCATATTTACTTGTGTTCTTAGCATCTTTCATTAACAAGTTAACCAGTTCCCTATTTGATCTGTTAAGTGTGCTAAGCAACTCTCCTCATTGTGTTGTTGTGTTGTAAGTGCATACCCTTCACCGGTACCCTTGCTTATAGTCACATGCTGGCTTTATCAATCCAAATGACAAATCAACATTTCATAAATATACTAAAAAATATTTTGTACATAATAACATGAAAATAAAGTTTAGGAAACATGTTCAATTTAATTGTCACTTAGAATAACGACTTACAACTTATAGAACCTTGACAACACCTCCACAAATACACATTGATCTTAATGGAGTATTATACTACTTAAACGAGGTATACATGGGTATATGCGTCAAGAAACTTTTAAAAAAACCATATAAATTTTGATTGAAATGTGTAGGCCTTTATAGTCTATTTTGACCCACCATCGCGGACCCTCACCCAGGAGGATCGTGCTGCGACGCAGCCTAGGTGTCTAAGAATATTTTTGGCCAATCATGTCAATACATGTCAACTTCAAAAGCCCTGTTATTAGACACGTGTCACTCCAGTATGACACGTGTCACCCCCTCGGTCCTCGTGAACATACCACGTGTCATTCTACGAGGGTTTTGCTTGGTAAACACATAACGGACATCACAAGATAGCATAGCAGTTCGGTATGCTATCGAGAACCTTGAAATCCTAATTCAGTCCATGGCGGACCTTTAAGCTCCTTGCCCCCAACTAGGGTGAAAATCCTAATTCACCAAAAATTTTCATTTTTAACATTGAATTTTTCACTTTTTTTATTTATATGGACAAAAATATAAAGGTGTTACACAAGGTCTTGATATAACTTGTTCGATCGGGTGAAACAAGAACTTTCTTTAAAACCACAAATAATAGATGCAGAATCTTTACTAACTGTTTCTAGACAATGAAACACACATACATTACTTGTGCAAGACAGGTTATGGTTATGCAACAGTTTCATAGTTAGAGAATATCACACTTACTAGATCAAATATAAAACTAGACAAAGAAACAATAAACAAAATATAAGAACACTCAGGCAAACAAAGATTGGTTTTCAAGGATGATGTATATTGCATCCTACAGTCGGTCATACTCTGAAGACCGGCTGGACACTAATCTAGACAAATAAAGAAAAAGTGTTGTGATTAGTTTCAAAAAACCCTTATAGGTTTAAATATAAAATTATAAAAAAACAAAGTAGGTTTTTTATTAGTTTAGAGAAAAAGTAGATTATTATGGGTAACATTGAAAAAACCTACACCTTTACTACTTATATTATTTTTATTTGTTATATATAGTGATGTGATGAGTGTTATCGAGACTTTTTTCTGACCTGTCTTAGATGTTGATATATATGGGTATTACTATCATTATAACTATGTAGATATTTAGTGATTATATACTTAATTGTTTAAATAAAATAACACTTAAATCAAATAGCATTAAGTTATAAAATATATAATAAAATATATAATATTTTTAATTAATTTAAGATATTATAATGAGATAATAGTTAAAATACATGTATATTAAATAATGTATTAATTGAAATAAATTTATTAAATATGAGCAAATTAGGAACTAATATATATAACATTTGTATCTTATGTTTATAAAGTTAATTAGGTGTCTTAAATTTTGACTAAGGTTATAATTATATTCTCGTTAATTGCTTCATATAATAGTATAGATAGTATAGACATTGCAGGACCGTTTAAGGGCTTAACTACAATTACAACACAACAACACAATGAGGAGAATAACTAAGCTCTAATCAAACAGTGAACTGGGTAACCAAAGTGATACAAAGAACACAAGTAATGTAAAGAGACAGAACAAGAGAGTTGGGTTTCAAGGAGGGAGTATATTGCTTTCTCAAGTTCTCTTACAAGTGTTACAAAGCATGAAGAAAAGATACAAGAACTTGAAATACTTATACTACAACCTACAGCCGGCCATACTTTGAAGGCCAGCTGGATACAATTGACTAGACACTAACAAAATCAATTGTAGGATCAAAAGGCATATCTGCCTTTTGACCTTGTGACTATGACATGCCATAGCTCACATCCTTATACATTACAAAAAGGATAAAGTACATAAAGTGGAAAGTTACAGACTCAAGACCTCAATGTACAGTTACCAAAAGCATGACCCTTTTCACCACTCATGTAAGTTGGTGACTTTACAGAGACGCAGCGGAAAAGGTGCTTTATGGAACAGTACATCAGATAAAGCATGTGTACTAAAAGTCTTCGGAAGAAATCTGTCTTCATAGGATGAGGCTTCGGAAGACTTTGTCTCTGAAGCTTCGGAAAGACTTCATGTTTGGCTTCGGAAGATATTGGTCTTGGCTTCGGAAGATTTTACACTTAGAGTATTTTCTAATGCTTTGTGTAAAACTTCCGAAGCATTCTTCACTTCAGTACTTAGTGCATGTTTGCTGAGACACTTAAGCTGTTTGGGTTGCATCAGACTTCAGGAATCCTTACAAACTCCCCCTAGGCTGATGCTACCAAAACACTTAGAAGATCTTCAAATGTTGGTAGTCTTCAGTACAATCAGGACCATTCCTTTCTTCATGAGATGGTCAGGATCATCAAGACTTTCATAGTATCTTCTCATCTCAAAGAGATCATGCAGAGGTAAGTTGATTATGTCTTGCCATGAGTAGACATTCTCAACACCTTGATCTCTGATAACAGTCCATCTCTCTGGATTGGTAGAGTAAGTCCAGGACAAGATGGGTGTCTCACTAGTTAGAGGAGCCACTTGAATAGGAGTTGATTGGGCTGCCTCATCATGCACTTCCTCAGGTTGATCTGATTCAGCCTGAGGTGCAGAGGTAGATGACTTTGGCTTCTTCTTCTTTGTCTTTGGTTTAGAAGCCATCCTCTTCTTCCTCTTGGTTGTCTTTAACTGAGAAGACTGGTCTGCAGCACCATGTTGATCATCAGTGTCTTTCTCAGTTGGGTGTTCCTCCCTCACAGGTTCAGAAGGAGAGGGAGTTTGACCCTGCCTAGGATCAGAAGATGAAGCTTGCTGGGGCTCAGCTGGAGGTGCTGGTTGAGGTGTCTCTGGTTGTTCAAACTTGACCTCCACTTCAGGTGGGACTTGACTTGGAAGAGAGTGCAAGTCAATAAGTTCTCCACTCTTAATCTTCTGCTTGATCACCCTAATATGCTCATCCATAGTGGATAGAGACATGGGGCCAAGTCTCCTTCCGGAGAATCCATACAGCTTCAAGAAGCTCACCATTCTTTGTCTGTCAGCAGACTTCTTTGCATTCTTTTGAATGGTGGCCCTTGACTTTGCAGCTTCTTCCCTTAGTTTCCTTTTGGTTGTCTTTCTTTCCTTGACTAACTCAAGTTCAAGTTGCTTTAGATACTCGAACTCAATGAAGTCATAGGACAAAGGGAGAAGTGCATCTGCCTGATAGAAGCCTGTGGCACTCAGGTAGTTGATCATTTGATCCTATCTTCCTCTTTATCTACCTGAGGTTCTTGTGGAGCCACATCTTCCTGTGCAGGACTTTCTTGAACTGGTGAGAGAGTAGGAGCATGCTTGTAAAGTCTTTTCTGTCTCTTCTCCTCTTTGAGTTGGAGAAGTATCATTGCATCCTCTTTCTCCTTCAACTCTCTTGACACTTCTCTGTCAGCCAGTTCATTCAGTTCTTCTAAGGGGAGGGAGATGATCTCATCAATATCATAGTTCCTGGTCTGTAAGTAGGTAATCCTGACTGCCCTTAACTCATCATCCTGAGTATTTGGTCTGGGGGCAGCCCTGATTGCAGCTTGCATGAAGCTAGATGACCCAGTGGAACTTTCTCCCCTTAGTCTCCTTTTCCTCTCTCTCTCTTCCTCCTCAATTTCCTCAGGAGTCATTATCCTTTTCCCTTTGTCACCAACAGACCTTTGTGACTCAGGGAGGATTGAGCTTGGCCTTCATTGCTTGGAGTAGCTTCCATGCTCTGGCCAGAGAGAGGCTGAGAAACACCTTCACCAGCAGGTGTCTCAGATGGAGTTTGGACCTCAGCAGCAGTTGTTGATGATGAGACAGGGGTCTCAGGTTCTGTCACTGGGCCTTCAGTCAAGGTTTCCCCTATGAAACTAATCTTAGGGTCCACCTCAACATCCAGTTGACCGATGACATTGCCTGATTCCCTAAGTCTCCTTCTTAGAGAGAACTCTGCCATGATCCTGTCTTGGATTCTTTGAGCCAGCCTGTCAGCTTGTCTTGAATTGCTTGGATTGACAAGTGGTAGGTTGACTAAATCCAGTCTTTCATAAAAGCTCAGGCTTTGGAATTGAAAAACTTCTTGTTGGCCTTGAACTCTTTGAAGTATGAGGGCTCTTCTGTCATCATCATACCTCCACCTTATGATTTGATTGCTAGTTCCCAGTGGTGGAGATGAGACAGCCCTTGGTATGCCTTCCTCAAATAGACTCCTGATGAGAGAGTCTATAGAGTCCACATTAATGTGAACTTGAGGAAGTTGCTGAGAATGCACAACAGCAAGTGAGGATGGTGAGTCCTCTATGTCCATTCTCTCTGAAGAACTCCCAGGTTCTGTGGTTGTAACAACTTTCTCCCCCTTTTTGGTAGCATCACCCACTTGCATAGGTGAGCTGGAGGATAAGTCAATCACTTCCACAGGTTCTTGTGTTCCTGGTTGAGCTCTCCTTAAAGGTCTCCCAGCTAGTTTTTCCTGCAGATATGAAATCTGGAGTTGCTGATCATTGACCCTGTTTTGTAAGGTAGTCACCTGAGATTCCAAGTGACTAACCTTAGAGACTAAATAGGTGCATGTTTTTGACAGTTTTTGCACCTTTAGTCTCAAATTCCCCTCATCTTCATCAGAAGATTCATTGGGGGATGAGATGATTGGACCAAAGTCCTCTCTCTCACCACCAGCTTGAGTTTCTTGGCTGCTGGTTTTCCTCTGCTCACTGGCAGCCTCAGTTGAGATGCCAATGGGCTGAGTTGCCATGGTTGAGGTCTTAATGATGTAATCACTTTCAAAAGTGAGAGCCTCTTCCATATGGACATCCTGAACAGGTTCAGAAGTGTCCACCTCAGTAACAGGTGACTGATGGGGGATAGACTGAGGAGAGTCAGAGGTACTCATCTCTCTTTGAGTAGGGGAGGAGAAGAGAGACTCATGGTACTCACTGAATCCTAAGTCTTCATCAGTGTAAAAGGATAGGTTGGGAATTGGTTGGTTGAGATCCAAAGGCTGGGGATGGTAGCTGTCCCCTGAAGGTTGTCCACTTGAGTGTTGAGACTCAGAGTGAAGGCTTAAGGTTGTTGGGCTATTGAGCTCATCAGGGTGAGCTTGAGGAACCTCAGCCCTGATAGGTGAAACAATGGGAGTGGTTTGCTCCTCAGGAGAAGTGGGAGCTCTAGTGTCCACTTCTTCCTGTAAGGTTGAGTATTTGGGGGCCTGCACAGACTCAATAGTCTGAGCAGGGGTTCGTTTGGATTTTCTTTGGTAGGTGAGGGTGATTTCTGGTCTTTTTAATGGTAGGGACAAAAGAGGTGTGGGTTCAACACTAGCTTGTGTTGCTAGGTTGTCACCTTGAGCAATGAGCTCTAACATTTTTGGGACTAGGGCTGTTTCTACCCCAGAGAAGCCTACAGTTGGCTTCTTCATTATTTTAAAGATGCCGGGCTTCATCTGTCCCAGTTTAAGAATATTACCTGTTTCCCTCAACTGTGAGCCCAGTTCACAGTTGAGAATGTGTTGAACATATCTAGGAAACATGTAATACTCTAAGGAGTCTAAGTTTGCAAGTAAATTAGTATATACAAATTGTGAATACCTGAACTTGACCCCTTGAACCATTCCATGAACTATGAAGGAGAGATCCTCAGGAATCTGGTCCCATCCACCATGCTTGTTTGACAAGCTGTGGATAACCACATGGAGCAGGAATTTCCATTGGGATGAGACCTTCCCTTTCCTAAAGGTCTTTACAGAGAAATCTCCCTCATAGCCCATCTGCTCAAAAGAATGATTAACAGCTTCTTTTGGGAAGGACACCTCACCTTCTTCATCATCCAGCTGTAGATGTTGGTTAATGATGGCCGGAGTGATGAAGACTGTCCTCCCTTGCACTGTGGCAGACAGTGCCTTCTCCCCATCCATAATGACCTCTTGGCAGGTCTTCCAGAATTCAAGCAACTGATCCTCATATAGAGGAGGATCAATGGTCAGGGAGGTGAAGTAGTTTGACAGAGTCAAGAATTGGCAAATCTCTGAGAAACTTGCATCTTTCTCAGAGCTTAACAGAGCAACTTGATTATGTTGCCTGTGTAGTTGCATGGAGAAATCAGGGTTGTTTCTGCGGTTAAGGTTGGCCATTTCAGAAGCTTAAGGGTGAAGAAAGGTAGAAAGCAAAGGCGGTTTAGAGAATTAGGTTAGAGAAACAGTAGAATTGAGGAAGATAGTGGGAAAGAGGGGGAACCGTTGGGTATTTATATGAAAAGGGATTTGAACCAAAGTTAATGAAAGAGGATAAACTTTGAAATCCGAAAGTCGGTCCCACCTCTGAAAAAGTAGTTTACTTTTGCTCAAAAAGTAGTTTTCTTGGAATTCGAAAAGCTTCCGAAGTTTATTTGTCTTCGGAAGTTTTGATTTAAAAAGCTTCCGAAGCTAAAATGGCTTCGGAAGATTTTCCTGAGAGTCTTGATAATTTATGCTTCGGAAGAGAAATAAACCTTTGAATGCTTTGTATGAAAATAAACAAAGCTTCCGAAGGTTAATTTTGCTTCGGAAGGAAAAGGTTCTTGAAAATAGATAAGTGTCTGAGATAAGAATTTTAAGCTTCGGAAGATGAACTTTACTTCTTCCGAAGGTAAAATCTCTTAGACAGTTATTTATTTTAAAGACATGTTTTTCTTCCGAAGATAAAATCTTTATCTTCCGAAGTATCAGAAATTTTCAAGAATCTAAGGAAAGTCTTCAAAAAGAATTTTACATCCAAAGAAAACATGAGCTTATGAAAGTGATGAACTAGACAACTTAGGACACACATATTTTAAGAAGAAATAATTAGAATTAGTTTTAATAAAAAGTCTACTCAAAGTTAATCATCCCAATAGCTGATATCAGATACTTAAATCTCTGTTCATCAAAAGCTTTGGTGAACAGATCAGCATATTGTTCATCTGTATGAACTTTGACTAGTTTAATTAATCCTTTTTCATAGTTATCTCTTATTAAATGATACCTGATGTTGATGTGTTTGGTCCTTGAGTGCTGCACAGGGTTCTCAGTGATAGAGATAGCACTATTGTTGTCTATGTGGATAGGAGTCTCCTTGAAGTTAAATCCATAGTCCAGCATCTGATTTTGAATCCAAAGCACTTGAGCACAGCAGCTTGCAGCAGCAATGTATTCAGCCTCAGCAGTTGATGCAGACACACAGGATTGTTTCTTGCATTGCCATGAGACCACCCTTCCACCAAGGAATTGACATCCCCCAGATGTAGACTTTGCAGTCATATTGCAACCACCATAATCACTATCTGTATAGGCATACAGATTGAAATTTGGATTCTTTGGATA
The DNA here is from genome assembly GCA_025215565.1 of Flaveria ramosissima. Lineage (NCBI taxonomy): Eukaryota > Viridiplantae > Streptophyta > Magnoliopsida > Asterales > Asteraceae > Flaveria > Flaveria ramosissima. Next base: position 48,780,987 of record CM046030.1, read on the forward strand.
CCATAGACCAAGTGTTGAAGCACCTTTGAGGTATCTTAAAATCCTTTTCACAGTGATTAAGTGAGACATCTTAGGGTTGGCTTGATATCTTGCACAAATACATGTAGCAAACATGATATCAGGCCTGCTAGCTGTAAGATACATAAGAGACCCAATCATAGCCCTGTATAAGTGCTCATCTACACACTCCCCCTCAAGATCTGGACCAAGGGAGTGGTTTCTGGCTATGGGTGTCTTAGCAATCTTACAATCAGTCATATTGAACCTCTTGAGTATGTCTTGAACATACTTTGACTGACTTATGAAGATGCCATCTTCAACCTGCTTCACTTGAATTCCCAGAAAGAAGTTGAGTTCTCCCATTGAACTCATCTCAAATCTGTCTTTCATCAGCTTCTCAAAGTCTTTGCAGAGCTTTGGATTAGTTGAACCAAAGATGATGTCATCAACATATACTTGAACCAGCAATAAGTCATTTCCCTGTCCTTTGATGAAGAGGGTTCCATCTATAGTACCTCTTCTGTATCCATGCTTGCAGAGATACTTAGATAGTGTCTCATACCACTTCCTGGGTGCCTGATGCAGCCCATAAAGAGCTTTGTCAAGCTTGCAGACATAATCAGGATGATCAGGGTCTACAAAACCAGGTGGCTGTTTGACATAAACCTCCTCATCAATCACTCCATATAAGAAAGCACACTTTACATCAAGTTGGTAGACCTTGAAGTTCTTGGATGCAGCAAATGCCAGGAATATCCTAACAGCTTCTAGTCTTGCTACAGGAGCAAAGACATCAGTGTAGTCAATCCCTTCTTCTTGTGTGTATCCTTGAACAACTAGTCTTGCCTTGTTCTTGATGATGATTCCCCTATCATCCTTCTTGTTTCTAAAAACCCATTTGGTTCCAATGGTAGTCTTCCCATGAGGAAGAGGACAAAGGTTCCAAACTTTCTGCCTTTTGAATTGAAGCAGCTCTTGTTGCATAGCTTCAACCCAACTTCCATCCTTTAGAGCTTCATCAACTTTCTTGGGCTCTATCTGAGATAAGAAACAAGAGTGAAGACAAACATTTGCTTCATGGGTTTGTCCTCTTGTTCTTACCCCTGTGACAACATCTCCAATGATGTTTGTGGTGGGGTGAGACTTGTGGATCCTTAGCTGAGGGATCACAGCAAGTTGCTGAGAAAGATCTAAATTTGAGAAATTTAAATCTGGTCCTGAAGATTCACCCTCCACATTATCACACTTATCAAGATTAACTTGATCCAATGAGTGTGAGACATCATTGATGTTGTCATCTATGGTGTGGTTATTAGCATCAAGAAATTCCTGATCACTATCACCATCACCATTGTTGTCTTCTACAAGTGAGGTATCTTTATCTGGTTGAGAGGCCTCTGAGCTGGAATTTGAAGGCATGCCAGATGTATCAGCTGAATTTGTCATTGTTGTGCTGATAGAAACCTCATTTGCTGAAGTAGTTCCAACTGGAGCTGAAGATGTATGAGTTGAAGATCTTCCTAGCTCAAATCTTGGATCAGGATCACCTGTATTTAGATTTTCTGCAGATCCTGAAACATGCTCACAAGATTTGTTAAAACAGTTGGTAACTAAATCAAGATCAAACAGCCAATCCGGACCAGAACCAGCCACACAGGGAGTGTGCTCATTGAAAGTCACATTGGCTGACTCCTCAACAATTCTAGTTCTGAGATTGTATACTCTATAAGCTTTAGCTTGAGAAGAGTATCCAATGAAATGTCCATCATCTGATTTCTCAGCAAACTTGGCAATTTGATCTTTGGTATTCAAGATGGTGCAGGGACATCCAAATGACCTGAGAAAACCAATGAAAGGTTTCCTCTTGTGCCAAAGTTCATAAGGAGTCTTACCATGTGTCTTAACTACTAAAACTCTGTTTTGCACATAGCAAGCAGTATTGACTGCCTCTGCCCAGAAGGTGATAGGCAGTTTAGAGTCAGACAACATAGTTCTTGCAGCTTCAATAAGTGTCCTGTTTCTCCTTCAGCAACTCCATTTTGCTGAGGAGTCCTGGGAGCACTATATTGTCTTGTAATACCTTTTCATCACAAAATGCATCAAGGATTTGGTTCTTGAATTCAGTTCCTTGATCACATCTTATGGTTTTGACCTTGTGATCACATTGATTCTCAACTTTTAAGATGAAATTCTTCAGAATCTCAGGGGTTTCATCCTTAGTTCTAAGGAAGAAGACCCAAGTGAATCTTGTAAAATCATCTGTGATCACCAGACAGTAAGAGGTCCTTCCTAAACTCATTACACTGGTGGGGCCAAAGAGATCCATATGTAACAAGTGTAGGGGAGTAGTGATGGAGTTCTTTTCCTTAGGCTTGTGAGATACTTTGTGTTGCTTCCCTTTCAGGCATGCACACAATGATCATCACTAGTAAACTCTTTCTTTGGCATTCCAGTTACCAGTCATGTTTAATTAATTTATTCATGTTCTTAAAGTTTACATGGCACATTCTTTTATGCCATAGGAAAGACTCATCACTATTTGCTTTAGATAGAAAGCATGAAACTTCTCCTGAGGGAGATGTTTCTTGCAAATCCATCTTGTACATGTTCCCTTTCCTGGGGGCTCTGAGCAGGATATGCTCATGAGGAATGACCACACCAGGTTTGAGAACAATGCACTCATGCTCAGTAAAGAGCATGTTATGACTCTGATCACAAAATTGGGATACACTCAGAAGATTGTACCCAAGCTCCTTAACAAAGTTTACCTTCTCAATGCTGAGCTTACCATTTGTGACCTTGCCCCTTCCAGAAATGTAACCACCTTCATCTCCTCCAAAAGCAACTGGTCCTCCATCAATCCTCTCAAAATTATGGAGTAGAGACCTATTGCCAGTCATGTGCCTGGAACAGCCACTGTCAATTATCCAGACATTCCTGTTGGTCTTGAGCTGTTCCTGCACAGAGAAGATGATTAGTTACATTTGGAAACCCAAGCCTTACTTGTCTTGGGCTCATTAATAGTAATAGAAGGTAATGCAACAGTAATAGATCCTATGGTTGTACTATAGGGATCTTCAGCTGTTGTTGATGGAGAAACCTCAGTCATTTGGTCTTTCTTAGACTTCCACACCACCTTTGGAGTCTTGGACTTGACCTTCAAAACCTTAGAAGCTTTTAGAACTTCACAAGTTTTGATGACTGATCCTTCGGAAGAGTCTACAGTCACTGCAGCAGACTTTAGTGCTTCGGAAGAATTCCTTTCTTCCGAGACCAACTTTGCTTCCGAAGGTAATTTTCCACTTACCTCCTTCTTTGATTTGGAGCTTCCGAAGGAAACAGACTTTCCTTCCGAAGCTTGAGATTTCTTGAGACTCTTTGAAGTCTTTGTTTTAGTCATGTGGACAGTACTTTTAGGATTGTATGGGCAATCCTTAGCAATGTGAGAAGTACTTTCACACATAACACATAACATTATCTTCTTCAAAGAAGTCTCCCTTTGAGAGCAAGACTGACTTTGGTCACATCCCTCTCCATCTTCATCTTGGTAGATGCTGAGACAGTTCCTTTGGGCTGTGAACTGTTCTTGGAGTTTGATGGTCCAGGCTGTGCAGCAGTGGTACACAGCAAATCAGTCTTCTTCTTGGCACTGAGATGATTTGAACAAGAACCATGACTCTTAGCTAAGGAGTCTTGGTTGATGTCTTCAGTCCTTACTACTTTGAAACCTGCAGAGATAAAAACTTGTTTCTGCTTAGCATCAAAAGTAGCCTTGATTTCTTGAGCCTTCTTTGCCTTTCTTTTGCTCTTTCTGATCAAGTTCTTTCTTTTGGACTTGGTCATCACAGTTGATTTCTTCTCCTCAGAAGGATAGTGGCCCTTGGAAGAATCCTCTTCTTCACTCTTCTCAGAGGAATTCTTCACTATCACTTCTTCATCATCCTCACTTACAGGATCTATGAGAGGAAGCTCATCTTCACAAGTTCCACACCTAGGAGATCTTACAGACAAGATTGTGTGTGGAGGAGCTATCTCATTTGATCCTAGTCCCTGTCTATTTTGATAACAAACCTTGTTGTGCAGGGATGAGGATATCATGTTCTTGAAGGTCTCTTCTTCAAGAACACTCTTTCTGCCTTGGCTTTGCTGATCACAAGCTCAGCCTGGCACTCAGTTAACTTAGTGATGAGATCTTGGATCTGAGTTCTGAAATCTGTATGTTCATGTTTTAGTACTGAAATGGTTTTCTCCAAGTCTTCTATCTTTAACTTGTAATCATTTTCAGACTTTCTAAAATCAGATTTTAATATGTTTAATGACTCAAGATCAGATCTCATCTCTAGGTTATAGGACCTGTATCTATTTACTTTAGCAATGCATTCAGGGGAGCAAAGATGTTCCAATACCTTGGCTTCATCATGGTCAGCCATCAGTGCTTGGTTTGGAGAAGCATCCTCCACCTGAAAACTCCAGTCAAAGCCTCCTTCTTCAACAGCAACAGCAGCATGTTGCTTTGTCTTCTCAGCTTGAGGAGCTTTGTCAGCAAAGTTTGGTCTGGGTTGTGTTTGGCCCCCATTTGCTTTAGGTGCCTTACACTCCCTGGCAAAGTGACCCATAAGGTTACAGTTGTAACACTTAACTTTGCTTTTATCCAGCCCAAACTTGCTGCTGGTAGCATTGCTTGGAAATCTTCTTCCTGTCCTCTTGTAGAACTTCTTGGCTCTGTGAGTGAGGAGAGCCATCTGCTGAACTATCTCCATGTATTCCAGGTCATCTGGATGGATACAGTCCAGGTCTTCAAGAGTGAAGAGATAATTCCACAGCTTTCATCTGCAGACACAAAGGCTTGAGAAGAACTTGTCTCTTGGAATGGGCTTCCTTGAGTAAAGTTCTCCCTTGGTGTCTCCGGGAAGGTGATGAAAGGACCCTTTTGTGAGTTGTCAGGGTAGCATAAGAGATGATGCTGAGGTTCTATGCTGTCCCTTTCAACCACATGAAGGGCTGAACCCATTTGATTGTTGGAGTTGCCAGATGAACCTTGCATGTTCATCTCCATCTGGTATCCACTGAGAATCCCATACAACTCTGTAAGAGTAAGAGTCTTAAGGTTCTCAGTCCTCTTGATCACCACACAATAGTGTGTCCATTGCCTAGGAAGTGAGGACATGAACTTCCTTACAATGTCCCTGTTCTCAAGAGGAACTCCTCCATCCACTAGGGTATCCACAATCTCAACATACCTGAAGTATTGTTGAGTCATGGTCTCACCTGCTTTGAAGGTGAAATTTTCAAACTGCTGCTTCAGAAGATCTTTCTTGTTCTCCTTGGCTTCAGAGGAGCCTTCATACATCAGCTTCAGTGCATCCCACAGCTGTTTGGCTGTCTTGCACTTCTTGAAGCCTCTGTATACAGAGTTTGGGAGAGCAGTCTGAAGAGCAGTCATGGCCTTCCTATCAATCTCTACTCTTTTTCTATCTTCATCTGAGTAGTTGGCCACATCTTTAGGAATCATACCAGCACCAGTAGCAGAGGGGGTGCTGGGTATGAAAGGTCCATTCTCAACAGATTCCCACATTCTTGAATCAAGAGACCTGATGAAGCCTTCCATCCTCATGCACCAGGTGTCAAAATCATCAAGAGTGATCAGTGGGGATTTGTTCATGGTTCCAGTCTCCATATCAGTCTTAGAGATGGCAGCCATTTGAAGAGTTTAGCTTTTGTGTGTTGTGAGGGATCTTAAGATGGTTAGATCTTATATCAAGAGCCTGGAAAGCTCTGATACCAATTGCAGGACCGTTTAAGGGCTTAACTACAATTACAACACAACAACACAATGAGGAGAATAACTAAGCTCTAATCAAACAGTGAACTGGGTAACCAAAGTGATACAAAGAACACAAGTAATGTAAAGAGACAGAACAAGAGAGTTGGGTTTCAAGGAGGCAGTATATTGCTTTCTCAAGTTCTCTTACAAGTGTTACAAAGCATGAAGAAAAGATACAAGAACTTGAAATACTTATACTACAACCTACAGCCGGCCATACTTTGAAGGCCAGCTGGATACAATTGACTAGACACTAACAAAATCAATTGTAGGATCAAAAGGCATATCTGCCTTTTGACCTTGTGACTATGACATGCCATAGCTCACATCCTTATACATTACAAAAAGGATAAAGTACATAAAGTGGAAAGTTACAGACTCAAGACCTCAATGTACAGTTACCAAAAGCATGACCCTTTTCACCAACTCATGTAAGTTGGTGACTTTACAGAGACGCAGCGGAAAAGGTGCTTTATGGAACAGTACATCAGATAAAGCATGTGTACTAAAAGTCTTCGGAAGAAATCTGTCTTCATAGGATGAGGCTTCGGAAGACTTTGTCTCTGAAGCTTCGGAAGACTTCATGTTTGGCTTCGGAAGATATTGGTCTTGGCTTCGGAAGATTTTACACTTAGAGTATTTTCTAATGCTTTGTGTAAAACTTCCGAAGCATTCTTCACTTCAGTACTTAGTGCATGTTTGCTGAGACACTTAAGCTGTTTTGGGTTGCATCAGACTTCAGGAATCCTTACAGACATAAATGATTATTATCATCATTATTGTAAAAGTATTTGGTAATTATATAGTTAAGTATTCAAATAAGATAATACTTATGTATAAATTTAATTATTATAATTATTATAAAAATAAACATATTTAGTAATTATATAGTTAAATTTTCAAATAATATAATACTTATTAATATATTTTAATGTAAATTTAAAGTATTATAAATACTATAAATATAATTTACCTATATATTAAATTTGCAATATGAAGGAATAGTTTTGTTTGTGATGTTTTTTTTTCTACCACAATAGTTTGAGTGGTTTGCATTTTACACCCTCTCTTACCAGTGTCTTTATAGAGAAACCAGCTGGAAGGTTTCTTCATTCATCCTTTCGGTTCATTCTAGAGAGAGAAAAAGTAACTCCCCCGTCAGCTACCTAATTCGCCTCGCCATCGGTGATGGCGCATCCATCGCCATTGTATATACATGGTGGTGGTTAGGGTTTGTCTCAAGAAGGGCAACCGTTGTCGTTCTGTCCACTGCACCGCCACGGCCGTGGATGTAACTGTTGGTATACCGGCTGACGGTTGTTGGTGACGCCGACGCCGTCGCCACTGTGCTTGCATGGTGATGGTTCAGGTTTGTTCACCCAGATCGATTGTGGTCGGTTGCGTGACGGCGGCTAGAATTGAACCGGTTTCCGGTTGCTGTTTTTCGTGTCTTAGGTCATCGTGGCGGTGACAGATTAATGGTTGCATTTTTGTGTCGCCGATCATCACGGGTGTCTTGGCGGTGGACTTTGTTGCCGCTCTGCCTCCCCTTTATGGTTGAGGTGGAGCAGGCAGCAGTTATCGACTATGGTCATCCTTAATGGTTGTGGCATGACAGCCTCTGTTGCTCCTTCTACTTTTCTCCAGGAGACCCTTTTAGGGTTTTTGATTGGTGGTGGAAAAATTCTTCGATTATGATAAGGTGGCCTCACCTCTGAACCTGTTACGCATGTTTTGGCTGGCTTTTGTTGGTTTGTTCAATGATGATGAGGAACGCCTCACCTGAGAATCGATTAGATGTGGTTAATTTGTTATTCGAGGCTTTCTTTTGAAATTTTCAGATTTAAAAAGTACTCATATAGTCTATCTGTGCTGCTATTTCTGTTAATTTGGGTTGTTGTTAGAATGTTTCGAGTATTGTTTTTGTTCAATGATGATGAGGAGTCCCTTATTTGAGATTACTTTTCCTTTGATTTTTGTTTGGTGGGTGTTTAGTTTAAGTGTGTTCTACCTGTTGCGATGACGATGTAATTGGGTTTCTTCTGGAGCCTTAAACACACGCAATGATAATGTTATATGGTTTATTTTCGAGCCTTAAACGTTGAGTGGATACATTTGTATTTAACGGAATTTATTCCCGCTGCGAAGCGCGGGGAGAATAAACCTAGTGTAATGAATTATATAATCTGATATTATAAAATAATGTATTAATAATATGTATTAATTAATGTATTAATAATGAATAAATATATATAATCTAATAATTTGTAAGTTATGTAAGCTAGCATGAAGAATACATATTTTTCATATGATTATTATATATTAATTTTCCTCTATCTCGTAGATTAGCATAATTTCCATTACCGATTCATCGTTTGACCCCCGAAAACCGGAATTCAAACTCACAATTCACAATTTACAGATGGTGGTGTCTCCTCCACCCGATGGCCGATTCCCAACCAACCACCGGAGATCACATCATATTGCTCTACAGCGTTTTCCGGCGCCGCCCCTCCTCCTTCATCGATTTTACGAGTAACGAGAAACACATGCATGTAGTTGATATGCGAATGCATACAGAGGGGTCGGTGAGTGAGTTTTGATTTTTGATGTAAAACAACCGAGAAATCGGAATTTTGAGATGCATTCTTCCGGCATTATGAGCAGAGTTTTCAGTAGGGTTCGGAATTTGGATGCGTACCCTAAAATCAATGAGGATTTCTACAGTCGTACGCTCTCCGGCGGTCTTATTACCCTTGCTTCCTCCCTTGCTATGCTCTTCCTTCTTTTCTCCGAGCTCGGTATCATTTCTTCTAATTCCTCAAAGTAGTTAACGATTTCATCTAAAGTTACATCAATTTAATTAGTTTGTCATCAAAATATGATATGAACATTCATACGTCAGATATAGAATAAACAATTTTGAAAGATTCTCATGAATCTTCCTCTTTTTGTATTTTCATTCGTCTTTCTTGCAATATATGGTATTTTGTGCATGTTTGGATTGCTTATTTTTTATCAATTTTTTAACTTATTAACTTTAAAGGTTGATAAGTTAAAAAAAAAGGTGTTTGACAATCCTAAAAAACCTTTTTGAACTGATTTTTTAATTTTCATACAAGGTAAAAAATAGGTTTTGAAAAATAAGAATAATGTTGCTTATTAACTTTTGAAAACTCAGAAATGCCGTTATTTTTGTCAAAAGTCATTTTCAATTAAAATAAAAAATTTCAAACATGACATTCTTATTTCTTTTTTATTGCAAATTTTACAAATAGGATGGATACTACAAACCAATGCCAAGTATAGTCACTCTACTCACTCTGTCACTTAGTAAAATATGTACTTTGGATATGTTCATACTTCATATGCTTATGCAGTTATTCACTTATTCAAAGTCACTCGGGCTAATTAACATCTCAATGTTGTTGTTGGTGTCTTTTTGCATTGCAGCTTTGTATCTCCAAACAGTTACAGAAACAAAGCTTGAAGTTGACACTTCAAGAGGAGAAAAACTCAAAATAAATGTAAAGATTGTCGATAGTTTGTATCTATGTTTTGGATTCTAGTATCAGAACTCATTTCGTGTCTGTTGCTTGTAAATGCAGTTTGATATCTCATTCCCTGCTGTTTCGTGTACGCTACTCAGTCTTGATGCCATTGATATCAGTGGGGAGCAACATCTTGATATTGTATGTCTGCTTAAAGCATTTTAAGGTTATTTCATTCACTCCATTTTGATTACAATCTATGCTTTGCAGAAACATGCTATAATAAAGAAAAGAATTGATACTAATGGCAATCTGATTCAAGTCAGAATAGATAAGATTGGTACCCCTAAGCTTGGGAAGCCAATCCAGAAACATGGTGGGGAGATTCAACATAATGAAACATATTGTGGTTCATGCTATGGTGCAGAGATTGTATGTCTTCTTTAATGCATCAGTAGATGAACCTGTATATATTGATCAAATCACTGATTTTTGTTACTACTTAACAACGCAGTCAGCAGCTGAATGTTGTAATTCGTGTGATGAGGTTCGTGAAGCATATCGAAGAAGAGGCTGGGGATTGATGAATCCTGATTTGATTGACCAGGTTTGTGGTTCTAGTCAAGAGTATATGTGAATCTTTTTCATCAATGTAGAAAGTTAATATTGTTGAGGTGTTAGTGCAAAAGAGAAGGTTTTCTTCAGAGGATTAAAGCTGAAGAAGGTGAAGGATGCAATTTGTTTGGGTCTTTAGAGGTCAACAAAGTGGCTGGAAATTTTCACTTTGTCAAAAGCTTTCATCTGGCAAATATGCACCATGATGCTAAGGCTTTTGAAGATGATACTTATAATGTAGGCTGTCATCTTATATATTTTTGCATCATAATTCAATTTCCCTGACTTACTTGATTTAACTTTTTAAGTGCTAATGATTATTGCAGATAAGTCACAAGATAAATAAACTATCTTTTGGAGAACATTATCCTGGTATAATAAATCCACTTGATGGGTAAGCATTTGTCTTAACTATTTAGCTTCAAAACAATTCCCTTTTTAAACTTAATGATCTGATAATAATTTGTTATTGCTGTTTGTATGGTTATCAGGGCACACTGGTTTCAATATACTCCAAATGGGATGTATCAATATTTCATCAAGGTTAGTTATTTACAGTGAGTCCACACATCTCTCTATGTACATACATACATGATACGTAGTTACATACATACAGAGTGGAGGTTCAAATGAGAACCCATTAAATAACTAGGAACCACTTTTTTGCTCTTGGGTCATATTTGATTGGATGGCTGAGATCTCATGCTATTATGTCTTTCACTCCATGAATCACGACCACCTCTTGCTTTTCATCCGCTCCATTTAGAAGCTAAAAAGTGGTTCCTTTGCTTTCTAGTTATTTAATGGCTGTCATTTGAACTCACTCCATACAAGTATGTAATCTAAAATTTGTTTAAATTGCAGGTGGTGCCAACTGTGTACAGTCCTCTTAGAGGCGCGGTTATTCGGTCAAATCAGGTATATGATGAACTTTTATAGAGGGGATGTGTTATTATCAACTTCCGTGTTTTAAAAAGTGTGAACTTTGTATGCTGCAGTTTTCTGTAACAGAACATTATAAGGGCCCGGAAGTCCGTCAGCATGCACTTCCTGGAGTCTTCTTCTTCTATGACCTTTCTGGAATTAAGGTTTGTTTCATTTATGTAGCCAAAGCTATTATGATTTTTGCAAAGTTAACATCAAAATTACTGGTCCTACTCCTACTGGTGTTAGCTTTTTAGCAATTTCATTGTGTGGGTCCCGTTCATATGATATGATAATTAAGAGAAGTGAAAATTGGCTACTCTCTTTATATTGCTCTTTTGTGGTTTGCGCAGGTTAATTTTACAGAAACACGAACCTCCTTCTTACACTTCTTGACGAATATTTGTGCAATAGTTGGAGGTATATGTCAATTATGTTCATAATCCCAAGCCATTTTGTTTGAGGTGTCCATTTGGACCCATTTTGTTACGAATGGGTCAATTTTGGTTAATTTTTTATTTCTAACAATTCAAACATGTAAGAACACATCACAGGGGTCACAACTCACAAGCATTAAAAGTCGGCCCAAATTTTGTTTTTATTGCACACCTTTCTTGATCACATTACTTAAAAAAATTGAATATAATTGCTATAATATAGTTTTGAAATATTGGTTAATAATGTTATAATATAAATTCTTTTAATGAACCCTGAGTTAAGCACTGCACCAAAATGCTAAGTTTTTGATTTTTCTGTTGTTGTATTCAGGCATCTTCACAGTTGCAGGGATTGTGGATTCATTCATTTACCATGGTCATAAGGCATTGAAGAAGAAAAGGGATATCGGAAAATTAGGCTAAGGTGACAGTTATCAATTCTACTTCAAACCTTTTCCACATGATCCAGGTTTGATTTCCTGTGATTTTGTCATTATAATTATCTTTTCTGTAATGAGTTTGCGTGATGGTTCATCTAAAAGTATAGTTTAGTGACATAGGAACAAATTTAACAACATTTTTTTATTCTTTACGACAGTTATAAACAATTTTAGATGTTTTTATTTGGTTTAAAGATTGATATTTAGATTTCATGACTTGTGTTAAAGAAAACAGAGATCCTTAAGAGCACGCGAAGTGGGGAAGCGGATGTGGCAGTGGTGATAGACAAACAACCATTTGATGTCGTGTCAATCAAAAAGAAAGGGTGAGTTTTACAGTACAGATGGATGACCATAAACAAATAAACTTATCGTGGTTTTAACATTTATTTATTTATATTTAAAGTAAAACCTCACTTGAGACATTTTAGAAAAAAGAAAAAGATTATGTTTGTATATTTATATACACTGAGCCACTAAGGCCATGAGTGTACTCTCATCCGTCAAGTGAGGTGAGCAAAAAGTGTTTGCCCCCCAAAGAAATGGTTACACTTGGCTCACTTGATTTTTATTAAAAATTTGTTAATGAAAATGACTAGTTGTTTAAGAACCAGGTTCAATGTTCACTCACACTAGTAGCTCAACTTCACGCCCCCGGCCTGAGGGTACACCATATGGCATAATGGAATTCCCAATATGGTGTGATAGAAATTTTCATACACGGAGTAGAAAACATATTGGATGGCCTAATGGAATTCCTCATGTGGTACGGTAGTAATTCTTCGTATACATGAAACAAAAAATAGTAGTATAAAGTGAAGTCTTTTTACTTGGGCGACATCTCACTCATCTCTTTCTCTCACCCAACTCAAAAATTAAGAAAATGATTACACTAATCACTTGTGATTTTTTTCTAATATTTATCAATGAAAATGATCATTGTTAGGTTAATAGGAACTTAACCAACGTTCAGAAAATGAACATGTTACCCCCTTCACGCCTGCTTGGAGTGGTGCTTTGTGATGATTAACATTCCAAGTTTTAGGGCGTGAGGATACACCAAATGGCCTAATGGAATTCCCTATGTGGTGACTCTCCACATTCATGAAACTGGAAAACACTATTAAGAGTTTTATCATACATAACGACATAAAAGTTATGTAAAAGTGAGCGTTATAAAACACCAATTGAACAAATAAAAAAGAATAAATATATATTATATTTAACTTGATTTCACTTGAATTTCTGTTGAACTTACGTTGAAATGTGAATATTTTAACTTAAATCGTTTATTAAATGAAATATTTAAAAATTAAATATTAATGTACAAAATGCGGCCCAACCGAAAATATGTGGATGTGCGAGTATAAATGGAACTGAAAATATGTGGATATGCAAGTATAAATGGAATGTAAGATTTTGTTCATAAAAGATAGTGATATAAAATTTAAATGTTACATAAAGGCGCGAGTGTTACGGATGACGTTTTATCTATGTCTGACTACCATCAACGTGTCATCTATATGATGTGCCATAGACATAATATATCATTAAAGCGATGGTGTTTTTGTTAGGAGGAAATGGATTTATATTTCTATGGATAAATGTAAACACAAAAAAGTATAGAGATCTATCTGAACAAGTTTTGAACATACAATAAGCATAAATTATTGTTTTTGTGGCCGATTTGGGTGCAATTACATGATCTAATACAATCCAACTTATTATTATCAACCAAATAAAACATCTTTTTCACAGTCACAATTTCCACAAGTTTAGATCATGCATTCGATCTTGAATTCCTTTGGTCTTACATCACCCAAATCATAAATTTGAAATGAAGGTCCGTAGAATCATAATGGGCCAAGATTTTGTAATCATCTTGATGGAGTTGCAGACATAGAATCATCTGTCAATGAGCGGTCAAGCGAGAAATCTTCCTCACTCTCCGAATCGACACTAGGGACCAGCTTAATGCTCTCGACCTCTCGTACCACCTCACTCATATCCGGTCGTTTTTCTGGAACTTTGTCACAACAACGGACAGCTAGTTGTAGCAGTTTCAACATCCCATGTATCGCGCTTCTCTGCACCATGAGTTCTAAATCAAAGATCTCAGCGGTCCACTCTTCGCGAACTGCACGGTGAACCCAGCTGCAAAGGTCCACGGCTCTGTTGTCTTGTGGAACTGAGAGAACGCTAACTCTCCCAGTGAGGAGTTCCATAACTAGGCTGCCATAGCTCCATACATCCGACTTCTTTGAGACCTTTTTGAAGCTTACGTATTCCGGAGATTTAAATGCAACCATCCGGTGAGCAGCGACTGTGTTTGAGATAATCGCTGTGAGACCATAGTCCGAGACTAGCGCCATGTTGTTTTCATCGATGAGTACATTCGATGATTTTAGATTACCATGGGGAACGAGGGTTGAATTAGGATTCATGTGTAAGTACTCCATGGCTTGAGCCACTGCGTGTGCAACGGCTAACCTTGGTCCCCATCGAAACGGGATTCGATCTCTCGTCCCTCTTCCTCCTACATATATATACCATGAAAATAATATTAAGTCGATTTATGTATATTAAGGTTAAAGAAATATAGAGAAAGTGGGTAAGCTTTACCATGAATGCGATTGAAAAGATTTCCATTCATCATGAACTTATGCACCAACAATTTCTCATCACTTGAGTAAAAATAAGCAAGCAATGGCACCAAGTTGGGGTGTTTTTGAGCCGCGATGACTTTCAGTTGATTCATGAATTCATCGCGACTCATTGGCCTCAAATCTCTAAGTCTTTTCACTATGACATTTCTTCCGTCATCCAACCTAGCCCTGTACGTATTTCCGAAATTCCCTTTGCCCAAACTCTCGGCAGAAGCCGTCATAAGATCACCTAGCTCAAATTCAGGTTCTTCATCCACAAAAACAAGTTTTCCTTGATCTTGCTTTGTCACTTTTGCTTGGTGATCTGTAACGTTACTTGGTATTTCATCCCCTTTTTCCTCGTCAACCTCACGTATAATGTTCTTTTTCTCTACGATCTGTTGATTAAGTTGTTTATTCTTTTTATAAAACACTATTAATAACGTAAGAAGAATGGCTAAACCTATAACGTTAATGATAATCAAAAGAGCATCAACCGGAGACTTTTTTGAACCAGCGGAAGGATTAACTTGTGGTGTGGTGCCACAAGCTATGGAAGTGGGTGGCCCGCATAGAAACGAGTTATGATCATATGAAGAAGAGTTAAAGGATTGAAGTTTTTTAGTATTCGGTACAGGCCCTGTGAGATTGTTGTTTGAAACGTTAAACACTTTCAAACTAGATTGATCAAACCAAGGAATCGGACCCGTCAACTTGTTTTCTTGTAGTTGTAACGACTCCAAGAGAACCAAGTTAACAAGCGAAGGTGAAATTAGCCCATCGAATTTGTTTCGTGACAAATCAAGTTGCGCGAGGTTCATGTTCTTTGAGAAGTCCATTAGTTGACCAAATATCGAATTATTCCTAAAGCTCAATACTGATAACGCGGTCAGATTGAAAAGCGCATCAACCTTGATCTCCCCGGTGATGCCAAGATCCTCAAGGGTTAAACCAACAACTCTAGAACCGTTGCATTTAACCCCATACCAATTGATGCAATTGAAGCCTTGCCATGTTTCGTCAAGTAAAGTGTTGTGAAAACCCGTCTTGAGTGCTAAAAGAGCATTTCGCTCATCCTCCGTGAATCCTATGACGATTTCGGGATTATCTTGAGCTACAACAATGTAATTATGTGCAACAAAAGATACTAGAACTACCAATGTGAAATATTTGAACATCCCCATTATTTTAGGTTTTGGTTTCATTGATTTAACATAGAAAACGAGCAAATGATGGTGTACTAATAGCAACATAGGGAAACATATTCCACAAGGATACCATATGAGTTGTGATTCTACATTGTTTGAAGAGGAAATCAAGAAAATTTAATTCATAATTTATTTATTGGAATTTCCAAACTGAGAATCCTAAGGCTAAAAGACCAACTGATATTGTAGTCCAAAGGAGTATCTCTAATAATTCTTAATAATAATAATAATAATAATAAATCCTCAATATTTTTAAAAATAAAAAGGTTATAACTTTTAAATAACCTAACTAATATGGAGGGTCTTAGATTTTGTATTATTATACATGTTATTATTTTTTATGGGCAATCTTATAAACATTTAAGTTTTTCTTTAATCAAAGATTAATTTGAAATATAAAAATTCACACACATACATAGATTATAGTCATAATCTCTTAGCAAAATTTAATATGTTTTATCACAATTATTTTTTTATTTGTACGGAAAAGTTTTAGCCCATAAGTTTGAAGACTTTGGCTATAGTTTAAAGCTGATGTATATAAGGGTTTCAACAAAAAAAAGTTCAAGTAATAAACAACTAATGAGCACTCATGTCGATCATAAAAAAGAGTTATACAAACGAACGTTTAATAAAAATCGGCATCCCCTATATTTTATTTTTTTAAGAAAACGAGCAGTTTTATAAAGGACGTTTAATTAAGAAATGATTGATTAATCAAAAACAAATAAATAAAAGAAAACACTCATTATATCCTTTTCAATATGCCCTTTTCTTTTATGTGCTGTGTGATAAATAATGTTTTCTTCATGAGCTAGGAGCATGCATAGTATATTTTATTAAATTGTCTTGATCGAAAGTATCTGGATGGAATGAATACTTGTCTTCATATATGTATGCTGAATAAACCAAGGTCTCAACTCTCAAGGGCAGCACTAGCATTGGCATGTAGATGTCCTAGCTTGTTTTGTTTCAATCATTTTCAGATAATACATTTTCTATTTAAATTATATATGCTGATTTTAATTTAATTGGATTCGGTATGGTGATTAGTGAGCTTGTTTTTGGTTTAATAGACCACGTAAATCCACAACTGCAAAACTTAATTAATATCAAATTAGGATCAGCTGTAACTGAAAAATCAGCTTTAGATTTGGTCTAATTTTAAGCCGCACGATTTTCAATTTTTATCAACGTGAATTTATCTATACATTTAATTTCTTGAATTTGGATATCTAGCTTACATTTTGTTTTAAGTGTTTTGAAATCTTATTTTTTCTAGTCTTACTGTTATTTCATCTTGTTTATAATCCAAAAAAGCATATATACACCCGAAAACGATGGTAAGATAAAAAAAGATGATGTTATACGTACCCTTTCATTATTTTGATTTGTTATACTCATCTCCCAGACTTTTAAAATACTTACTATTTTCTTTATTTATCATGACTCAATATTTTGAATTATAAACTTTTAGGTTATATTTATTTACTAGGTTAGTCCCGTTACACGAATTTAATAAATAAAATATTAAATAACTATTAATAAAAATTTATGAATTATAAAATCATGTTTGAAGATAAAATATTATTATAATTACATATAAATAGTTATTTTAAATAAATAAATAAAAACATATTTTTTAAAACTTTTATTTTATAAAAAATTGTCATTTTTAAATATATTGTTTTAAGAAAAATGTTTTTTTTATAAAAAATTTCATTGTATTCTGCATTTTATAAAATTTTTGTTTTCAAAAAGTGTTTTTTATTTAAAAAATTATAGGTTTTTAATTTATTAACTTTAATTTGAAAATGGTATGAGTAATTTATTAGTATTCAGTATTATTATTTCTAATATAGAGAAATAAGAAAGTAAGTATAACAAGTTTTACAATTGTTTCACGCTTATTTTTGTTTTTTTATGGATAGGTAGGCTAAAAACTCATTAAAAAAACGAATTAAGTTTTAATGTAAAAGAATATGTAAAATAAACATGAATAGTTACAATATAATATTTTAATATAAAACAGAATTAAAATTATATATACGTAATAGTTGAAGAAATAAAACAATTATATCATTTTTAACTCTCTTATCTAAATAGTTTTATTTTTAAACATTCATTTCAAAAATTTTTATAGAAAAATATTTTTTGTAAAAATCTTATTTTTTAAAAAATCTGGTTTGTAATTTTTCTGGTTATTTTAAAAAGACTGTTTTAAAATATTTCATCTATTTATAATTTTTTTAAAAATAAAATGATTTAAAATATTTTGTTTAAAAAATGTGTTGTGTTTGAGAAAATTTCATATTATATAAAACATTAGTGTTTTGTTATTTAGATTTTAATTGAAAGATATGGTTTCTACTTTCCTTCATAAAATCTATTTAAAAAAAAGATAGTTTGATTTTAAAAAAATTAGATAAGAGAGAGAAATATAGCAATTAATAAAATTTATTATTAATAAGAAAAAAATATTTATATGAGTATTTAAATTACTATAATATCCTTTTGGAGGGAAATTGATGTGTGTATATCTAGAAAAATGACAAGTGGCAAAAAATGGGTTAAGAGTAGGAAATGTGGTAAAACAAACCTTGTTTTATTAAATGTTATAGATATTTGTTTGTTAACTTCTATTTAATTTATCTTTTATTGTTTTATATATGTATATTATTATTATTATTATTATTATTATTATTATTATTATTATTATTATTATTATTATTATTATTATTATTATTATTATTATTATTATTATTATTATTATTATTATTATTATTATTATTATTATTATTATTATTATTATTATTATTATTATTATTATTATTATATTATTGCAGGACGGGTGAAGGGTGGTCACTTACAACACAACAAAACAAAGACGAGATTAACCAAACTTAATCAAACAGTAAACTAGATTAACCACAAGTATGATACTAAGAACACAAGTAATAAGTAAGAGACAGAACAAGAGAACACAAGAGATTGGGTTTCAAGGATACAGTATATTGCTTTTTCAAGTTCTATTACAAGTGTTACAAAGCATAAAGAAAGATACAAGAACATGGAATACTTTTACTACAACCTACAGCCGGCTATACTTTGAAAGCCAGCTGGATACAATTGACTAGACACAAACAAAATCAATTGTAGAGTCAAAAGGCATATCTGCCTTTTGACTTGTGACTATGACATGCCATAGCTCACATCCTAATATATTACAAAAAGGATAAAAGTACATAAAGTAGAAAGCATGGACTCAAGACCTCAATGTACAGTTACCAAAAGCATGGACCTTTCACCAACTCATGTAAGTTGGTGACTTTACAGAGTTGTAGCGGAAAGATGGTCCAGCTTAATGGTAAAGTACATCAGATAAAGGCATATCTCTAAAAGTCTTCGGAAGAAATCTGTCTTCACTATTTGGCTTCGGAAGACTTTGTATTTGAAGCTTCGGAAGACTTCACTTTTGGCTTCAGAAGATATTGGTCTTGGCTTCGGAAGATTTTACACTTAGAATATTTCTAGTGAATGGTGTAAAACTTCTGAAGCATTTCTACTTCAGTTCTTTAGTGCATGCTTGCAGAGAGACTTTGGATGTTTTGGCTGCATCAGACTTATAGGAATCCTTACAAACTCCCCTAGGCTGATGCTACCAAAACATTTAGAAGATCTTCAGATGTTTGTAGTCTTCAGCACAATGATGACCATACCCTTCTTCATTAGATGGTCAGGATCATTCAGACTCTCATAATATCTTCTCATTTCAAAAAGATCATGCAGAGGTAAGTTGATTATGTCTTGCCATGTATAGACATTCTCAACACCTTGATCTCTAATCACATGCCATCTCTCTGGATTAGTAGTGAAAGTCCAGGATAAGATGGGTGTCTCAGCTACAAGAGGAGCCACTTGAATTGGAGTTGGTTGGGCTGCCTCTTCATGTACTTCCTCAGGTTGATCTGACTCAGCCTGAGGTGTAGAGGTGGATGATTTAGGCTTCTTCTTTTTTAGACTTAGGTTTAGAAGCCATTCTCTTCTTCCTCTTAGAAGACTTTAACTGAGAAGACTGGTCTGCAGCACCTTGTTGATCATCCTTGTCTTTCTCAGTTGGGTGTTCCTTCCTCACAGGTTCAGAAGGAGAGGGAGTTTGACCCTGCTGTGGATCAGAAGATGAAGCTTGCTGAGGCTCAGCAGGAGGTCCGGGTTGTGTTGTCTCAGGTTGTTCAACCTTAACCTCCACTTCAGGTGGGATTTGACTTGGAGGAGAGTATAAGTCAATCAGCTCTCCACTCTTGATCTTCTGCTTGATTACCCTGATATGCTCATCCATTGTGGATAGAGACATAGGGCCAAGTCTCCTTCCGGAGAATCCATACAGCTTCAAGAAGCTCATCATCCTTTGTTTATCAGCAGACTTTTTCATACTCTTTTGGATGATAGCTCTTGACTTTGCAGCCTCTTCCCTCATTTTTCTCTTTGTGGCTTTTTGTTCTTTGAGCACTTGAAGTTCAAGCTGTTTGAGATACTCAAACTTAATGTAGTCAAAGGACAAGGGAAGAAGTGCAGATGCCTGGTAGAGATCTGTGGCACTCAGGTAGTTGATCATGTTTTGTCTGTCTGTTTCTTTGTCTACCTGAGGTTCTTGTGTTGATGCCATAGTCTCTTGCACAGAGCTTTCTTGAACTGGGAAGAGAGTAGGAGCATGCTTGTATAGTCTTTTCTGTCTCTTCTCCTCTTTGAATTGGAGAAGTAACCTTGCATCCTCTTTTTCTTTCATCTCTCTTGACACTTCTATGTCAGCCAGTTCATTTAGTTGCTCTAAGGGGAGAGATATAATCTCATCTATGTCATAGTTTCTGGTCTGCAGGTAAGTAATCCTGACTGCCCTTAACTCATCATCTTGAGTGTTTGGTCTGGGGGCAGCCCTGATTGCAGCTTGCATAAAACCTGAAGACCCAGAGGAACTTTCTCCCCTTAGCTTCCTCTTCCTCTCTCTCTCCTCCTCCTCAATCTCCTCAGGAGTCAAAATCCTTTTCCCTTTGTCACCCACAGACCTTTGTGACTCAGGGTGGATAGAGGTTTGGCCTTCATTGCTTGGTGTAGCATCCAAGCTCTGGCTAGAGAGAGGTTGAGAGACACCTTCACCAGCAGGTGTTTCACCGAGGGAATGAATTTCTGAAGCAGTTGTTGATGTGATAGGGTTCTCAGGCTCTATCACTGGGCCTTCAGCCAAGGTTTTCCCTTTGAAGCTAATCTCAGGGTCTGCCTCAGCATCCAGTTGACCAATGACATTACCTGATTGCCTTTGTCTTCTTCTTAGGCTGAACTCTTCAGTAATTTTGTCTTGATTTCTAAGTGCTAACCTGTCAGCTTGTCTTGATTTGCTTGGATTGACAAGTGGCATGTTGACCAGATCAAGACCTTCATAGTAGTTTAAGGTCTGAAAATCAAATACTTCTTGTTGCCCTTGAATTCTGTGAAGAATAAGGGCTCTTCTATCAGCATCATACCTCCACCCAATTATGTAGTTTGAAGTTCCTTGAGGTGGGGATGATATAGCCCTTGGAATACCTTCCTCAAAGAGACTCCTGATGATAGAGTCTATAGAGTCCACATTAATGTGAACTTGAGGAAGTTGCTGAGTATGCACAATTGCAAGTGAGGATGGTGAGTCCTCAATGTCCATACTCTCTAAAGAACTCCCAGGTTCTGTGTCTGTAGTGACTTTCTCCCCCTTTTTGGCAGCATCACTCTCTTGCATAGGTGAGCTAGAGGTTAGGTCAACCACATTTACAGGTTCTTGTGTTCCTGGTTGAGCTCTTCTTAAAGGTCTCCCAGCTAGTTTTTCCCTGAGATAAGATATCTCAAGTTGCTGATCATTGACCCTATTTTGAAGGGTAGTCACCTGAGATTCAAGGTGACTAACCTTAGAGACTAAATAGAAGCATGTTTTTGACAGTTTTTGCACCTTTAGTCTCAGATTCCCCTCTTCTTCATCAGAAGAATCATTGGGGGATAAGATAATTAGACCAAAGTCCTCTCTCTCACCACCAGCTTCATGTTCTTGGCTGCTGGATTTCCTCTGCTCATTGACATTCTCAGTTGAGATGTCAATGGGCTGAGTTGCCATGGTTGAGGTCTTAATAATGTAATCACTTGCAAAAGTGAGAGCCTCTTCCATATGGATATCCTGAACAGGTTCAGAAGTATCCACCTCAGTTATGGGTGACTGATGTGGGCTAGACTGAGGAGATACAGGAGTACTCATCTCTCTTTGAGTAGGGGAAGAGAAGAGAGACTCATGATACTCACTGAAATCTAAGTCTTCATCAGTATAGAATGAAAGGTTGGGAATGTGTTGATTTAGATCTAAAGGCTGGGGATGGTAACTGTCCCCTGAATATTGTTCACTTGAGTGTTGAGACTCAGAGTGAAGGCTTAAGGCAGTTGGGCTTGTGAGCTCATCAGGGTGAGCATGAGGAACCTCAGCCCTGATTGTTGAAGAGATGGGAGTGGTTTGCTCCTCAGGGGAAGTGGGAGCTCTAGTGTCCACTTCCTCATGTGTTGGTGAGTATATGGGGACCTGCACAGACTCAATAGCTTGAGCATGGGTTCGTTTGGATTTTTTTTGGTATGTGAGGATGAATTGAGGCCTTTTTGGTGGTTGAGAGGTAGAAGGTGTGGGTTCAACACTAGCTTGTGTTGCTAGGTTGTCACCTTGAGCAATGAGCTCTAACATTTTTGGGACAAGGGCTGTTTCTACCCCTGAGAAGCCTACAGTTGGCTTCTTTATAATTTTAAAGATGCCGGGCTTCATCTGTCCCAATTTAAGAATATTATCTGTTTCCCTCAACTGTGAGCCCAGTTCACAGTTGAGAATGTGTTGAACATATCTAGGAAACATATAATACTCTAAGGAGTCCAAGTTAGCAAGCAAATTTGTATAGACAAATTGAGAGTACCTGAACTTGACCCCTTGAACCATTCCATGCACTATGAAGGAGAGATCCTCAGGAATCTGGTCCCACCCTCCATGCTTGTTTGACAAGCTATGGATAACCACATGGAGTAGATATTTCCACTGGGATGAGACCTTCCCTTTCCTGAAGGTCTTTACAGAGAAATCTCTCTCATAGCCCATCTGCTCAAAGGAATGATTGACAGCTTCCTTTGGGAAGGACAACTCATCTTCTTCATCATCCACCTGCAAGTGAGTGTTGATGATGGCCGGAGTGATGAAGATTGTCCTCCCTTGCACTGTGGCAGACAGTGCCTTCTCCCCATCCATGATGACCTCTTGGCAGGTCTTCCAAAATTCAAGCAGATGATCCTCATAAAGAGTAGGATCAATGGTTAGGGAGGTGAAGTAATTTGATAAAGCTAAGAAACAGCAAATCTCTGAGAAACTATCATCTTTCTCAGTGCTTAACAGAGCAACCTGATTGTGTTGCCTGTGAAGTTGCATGGAGAAATCTGGGTTGTTTCTGCGGTTAAGGTTGGCCATTTTAGAAGCTTAAGGATGAAGAAAGATGAAAAGCAAATGCGGTTTGGGAATTAGGTTTGAGGAATAGTAGAATTAAAGAAGATAGTGAGGGAGAGGGGGAACCGTTGGGTATTTATATGAAAAGGATTTGAACCAAAGTTAATGAAAGAGGATAAACATTGAAATCCGAATGTCGGTCCCACCTCCGAAAAAGTAGTTTACTTTTGCTCAAAAAGTAGTTTTCTTGGAATTCGAAAAGCTTCCGAAGGTAAATTATCCTCGGAAGTGTTAATGAAAAAGCTTCCGAAGCTAAAATGGCTTCAAAAGAATTTCCTGAGAGTTTTGAACATTTTGCTTCGGAAGAGAAATAAAAACTTGAATGCTTTGTATATAAGACAACAAACCTTCCGAGAGTTAATTTTGCTTCGGAAGAAAATAGTCCTTGAAAACAAATAAGTGTCTAAGACAAGTATTTAAGCTTCAAAAGTGTAAGGCCCCGTTCCCGGGACGCCTACAGTTGGTCATTCATCGCACTCAAAACATATATTTACATTTTCCCTTCATAAATAGTTGCAGCGGAAACATTAAAAAAAATAATTTCATCTCATCAAAATACTTTTGCACATTAGTACAATCGTTCTTTTAACAATTTCAGGTTACATTTATTACAAAAGCATTAAACATAAAGATGCCATCCAAAATACGTTGAGTAGCCGCCCCCTGCCATCCTCAGCAACATACCTGCCAACTGGAAACACATCAAAGTCAGCGTTGCTAAGTGAGTTCTAGTTTTATAATAAAACTTACATTTCTTTCATAAAACCTTTCCTTACTTTCTTTATAAAAACATTTGTTACATACATGCGTTCACACATCATACGTACATACAGATAATATCGTTATTATCTTCATCATTACGTTCGTTACATTCATTATTCATCATACATCATTATCTTTCTCTTCATTCTAGATCCTGTCAGACTTTACCCTCTTCATGGCACACAGCCACGATTACTGAGGTCGAATGACAAGGATCCCATTTCATACATTATTAGGATCATTCGTTAACGTTCATTTCATACTTTCATTATTTCATTCATTACTTGCTCATTACCCTTCATTACTCGAATCTTGTCTCGTGCAATATCCCCGACTCATGCTCGAAAGCTGATGTTGTGCCGGGACCCGCTCACAAGCCCCCGACTCATGTCCGAAGACTGACACAACACCGGGATACGCGACAAAGATCCCATATGAGTCAATCATAGGGATTGATCTCCATCCGAGTTTGTTGCAACACAAAGTCGCTCACCTCATCATCTCGTCTCATGCATTATCCCCGACTCATGTCCGAAGACTGATACTGTGCCGAGGCCTGATCCCGACTCATGTCCGAAGACTGACACAGTACCGGGATACGCGACACGGATCTCATCATCCATCACTTTCATCATATGCAATACTCCCGACTCATGTCCGAAGACTGATACTGTACCGGGGCCTGCTCACAAACCCCCGACTCATGTCCGAAGACTGGCACAGTATCGGAGTACGCAACAAGAACCTCTTCCGAGTCTTTTGCGACACAGAGTCGCTCACCTCATACATATGCTTGCAAGCCTTTCATTCGTTCATTCATTAAGTCATTCATTCATTCGTTCATAATGCATGCATTCATTCATTCATTCATTACGTTCCTCTTTTCCTTATCTTTCACTTTACGTTACATAATACTTTCATTACATTCATTAACGTTCAACGCAAAGCCATAGAAAGATAAACATACATAGCAAGGAACATAACATAAACATAAACATACAACATCATCATACATACGCATCAATCATACATCACATCACGCACTTCATACATACGATGCAACAAATGCATCACCATGCCTAACATAACACATAACATCATACATATCATTATCATCTCCATCAACATCATCATCATAATCTCATCATCTTGCGTCACCCTATACCGTCCATGCCCATCACATCGTCGAGGAATTTCATCCCGGCTATCATCTCTGAACACTTAGGCGAATGGGCATCTATGCGAATGGACCCTATGCGAATGGACTATGGGCGAATGGACCTCTATGCGAATGGACTCCCAGTCGCATAACTCTCATGCGTATGGCCTTCAGTCGCATGACTTCAGGCGTATGGGCTTCAGTCGCATACTCTTCATGCGAATGAACCTCAGTCGCATGGCCTCCAGGCGCATGGACTTCAGTCGCATAACCTCCGTGTGAATGAACCTCAGTCGCACCATCTCTCAATCGCATGACTCCCAAGCACATGAACTTCAATCGCATGACCATCATGCGTATGGACCTCAGTCGCATGGCAAGTGTGCGCATGGACCTCAGTCACCCTCCAATCGGCCGAATGGCCTTCAATCGCCCTCCAGTCGGTCGCCTAGCCCTAGCTGGTGCAGAATGCAGTTTGGTCGACTGCAGCCGCGAGTTTTCGACCTCCAACCCCTTCCAAACCTCTTATAAGCTCAAATCGACCCTTCTAAAGGTTAGGGAAACATACCATGACCTCATATAAGCATAACCAAGCAAGAAATCAAGCCTCAAACGCATCATACACATACATACATGCATCAAAACTGGTCTTCACCCAAAAACTCGAAAATAGGTTCTTGGACGTGTTCCAGCCCCAAAATCAGTTGAAAACGTGTAAAAGAGGGGTCCTAGAACTCACCTTAACGATCCCGTCAAGTAGAGCTTCGATTTGACTCGCTCCTCGTTGAATTCCACGCTCGAATCCACCCGAACCAACTTTTCTCCTCTTTTCTCCTTCTCCTCTCTTGGCTGAAATATGGGGAGAATGGGGGTGTTTTCCCCTTTTTATACTCCTGTTGCATCGAAGTTTCTCTCGTTGGCGGGTTTGGTCCCTCGACTTTGGACTTTATTTCTTTTTCTTCTCTCATCGGCTACAAAGGAAATTTCCGGGGTGTTACAAGTCCACCCCCCTTAAATGGGTTTCGTCCCCGAAACCTGTTGTTCCTTGAACCATTGCTTGGAAATTCTGTCTCATCTCTTTTCCAGTCTCTCACCTGAGTTCAATCGCTCCATGTCGTTTATAAGCATATGACTTCTGGTTTATCTTTGGCTACCTCCATCAGGGCTTTGATCTATTTCGAGCTTCTTAGTCGTAGCCTCAGTCACCTCAATATTTCCCAAACGTCATTTGGTGTTCGGCCTTCACTTGTAGACAAGTAAGGCATCTACTCGCTTACCCCATCATGTCACGCTTCATACCTGGCCACCAATAATCTTTACTCGCGCCTCGATACATCTGTCGGCTGAGATATTAGTATATCCACACACCTTACATCGGCCAAATAGGCGATACGTCTACGCCTCATGGATTGCTAACTCCTTCACCTTATGATGTACGCCTATCCACTCAAGTTTGTCCTGAACGGTCTAGCAAGAACAAACGTTTCCTCAATTCTATCCCGCAATCCTCTAGGACATCTAGGTAACCTAGCGGATTCATAAACAGCAATCTCTACATCGAAGGACTCATCGATGTTCCTTCTACTAACATGCCACATTCTACATAAAGCAGTAGGAACGAGACTACTACTATCATCGCATTCAAATCATAGATGCACAAATTTTTAAATTACCAGAAACGTACCTGACGTCGAGTCGAGTCCGCTCTAGCCTCTTCCCGGTCATGGCGAAGCTCTAACCTTCACCCTCTGTTCCCTTTTCTCGTACCGGAGCCTCCTGCCTTCTGCTTCTTACAATCCCTGCTCAGGTGTCCAGTCTCGCCACAGTCGTAGCATTTAGCCGCGCGGCAATCCCTCGCCCTGTGGCCTTCCTTCCCACACTAGAAACAGACGTTCAGTCCCCACTTGCATTCCCTTCATGGTCTCTACCACACTTTCTGCATGCTCCTCCTTTCCTTTCTATTCTCTTCTGATCATCATCCCTCGACGTCGTACCTTCATACACAAATCCATCCTCATCGTCTCGCCTTCCTTTCCCCTTCTTAACATAGGCTCGCTCCTCCCCTTCGTTTGTCATCGCCATCGCCCGCTTGTCGTACAATCTTCCCGCCAGGTCGACTGCTGACCTAAACGTGCTCAGTCGAGCAGCGATCATGTGCCTGCGGATGTCCGTCGGCAAGCCCTGAATATACCTCTTGATCTTTCGCGAAAGGGGTGTCACCTGATCCGGCACCAGCCGCGTCATTTCATTAAACTTGGTAGTGTATTGCTGATGCGTCATTGTTCCCGCTTCCAGCATCAGGAACTCTCTTTCAACTTTATCCATCTCTCGGTGAGGACAGAACTCCTCAATCACCAGCCTCTTCAACTCTGACCATCTCATCCTTTCGATAGCCCTGCTTCCCTCAACTTGGACTAGGTTGTCCCACCAGCACAAAGCTGAGTCCACGAAAGAGTGGGTAGCAAATTTTACTTTCTGATCTTCTCGACACTCGCTGATATTTAAAACGGCTTCCATTTCCCTCACCCATCGTGTGAGCAACAGCAGCAGTGCCATTACCATCAAAAGTAGGGGGCTTGCATCGGTTGAAACTCCCCATAGTTACAGCCTAGTGCCGCCTCCGGCGCAGTCTCTTCTTTCTTCTTCCTCTTCGTCATCGGAGAGAACCGTTTCAGTCTCGGGTCGTCTCCTTTCGCCCGAAGGTCTACCCCTTTCTTTCCTCTCCTCATCTCTAACAGTCTTTATCACTTCGGTCACTATAGACGGTAGGATTGTCTGCAAGACCTGATGCACTTCTTCTACGACCGCCTCTCTCATCGAGGCCCTCTGATTAGCATTCTCATCACCGCCCTCAGGATGAGGGGTCTCAGGTTCTTCATGAACTACCCTTTCGGCCCTTGCCCTTCTCTTGTGACCCGTGGTTCAACACCACGTCCACCGTCACCTCCACCACGAGAAGCTTTCGAAGAACTTCCACCAGCCATCCTTAAACACACTGAAAGATTCAAACACTAACACGGTCATTCAAGGAACAGCTCAATTTATGTCAAGTATAGTAAGTCCCTAATTACAGTGGCCACTTGTGATTAACCACTTACTTTACTCTTCATACTCCGAGCATTACCTATCCTGACTACATCAGCATCTAAATCTACAAGCAACACATAAACCATATAACATGCGCGCACATAATACCGGTTAACTTTACAAAAATACCTGATGGCACACAACTACTCAGTTTGGCATCCCATTCCCTTTCCATCCCATTCTCAGTTTAAGATTAGGTTTTGAAAATATTTACCCAATTCACTTAAACTTTCGCTCTGATACCAACTTGTAAGGCCCCGTTCTCGGGACGCCTATAGTTGGTCATTCATCGCACTCAAAACATATATTTACATGTTCCCTTCATAAATAGTTGCAGCGGAAACATTAAAAAACATAATTTCATCTCATCAAAATACTTTTGCACATTAGTACAATCGTTCCTTTAACAATTTCAGGTTACATTTATTACAAAAGCATTAAACATAAAGATGCCATCCAAAATACGCTGAGTAGCCGCCCCCCTACCATCCTCAGCAACATACCTGCCAACTGGAAACACATCAAAGTCAGCGTTGCTGAGTGAGTTCTAGTTTTATAATAAAACTTACTTTTCTTTCATAAAACCTTTCCTTACTTTCTTTATAAAAACATTCGTTACATACATGCGTTCACACATCGTACGTACATACAGATAATATCGTTATTATCTTCATCATTACGTTCGTTACATTCATTATTCATCATACATCATTATCTTTCTCTTCATTCTAGATCCTGTCAGACTTTACCCTCTTCATGGCACACAGCCACGATTACTGAGGTCGAATGACAAGGATCCCATTTCATACATTATTAGGATCATTTGTTAACGTTCATTTCATACTTTCATTCTTTCATTCATTACTTGCTCATTACCCTTCATTACTCGAATCTTGTCTCGTGCAATATCCCCGACTCATGCTCGAAAGATGATGTTGTGCGGGACCTGCTCACAAGCCCCCGACTCATGTCCGAAGACTGACACAACACGGGATACGCGACAAAGATCCCATATGAGTCAATCACAGGGATTGATCTCCATCCGAGTCTGTTGCAACACAAAGTCGCTCACCTCATCATCTCGTCTCATGCACTATCCCCGACTCATGTCCGAAGACTGATACTGTGCCGGGGCCTGATAAACAAACCCCCGACTCATGTCCGAAGACTGACACAGTACCGGGATACGCGACACGGATCTCATCATCCGTCACTTTCATCATATGCAATACTCCCGACTCATGTCCGAAGACTGATACTGTACCGGGGCCTGCTCACAAACCCCCGACTCATGTCCAAAGACTGGCACAGTACCGGAGTACACAACAAGAACCTCTTCCGAGTCTTTTGCGACACAGAGTCGCTCACCTCATACATATGCTTGCAAGCCTTTCATTCGTTCATTCATTAAGTCATTCATTCATTCGTTCATAATGCATGCATTCTCATTCATTCATTACGTTCCTCTTTTCCTTATCTTTCACTTTACGTTACATAATACTTTCATTACATTCATTAACGTTCAACGCAAAGCCATAGAAAGATAAACATACGTAGCAAGGAACATAACATAAACATAAACATACAGCATCATCATACATACACATCAATCATACATCACATCACGCACTTCATACATACGATGCAACAAATGCATCACCATGCCTAACATAACACATAACATCATACATATCATTATCATCTCCATCAACATCATCATCATAATCTCATCATCCTGCGTCACCCTATACCGTCCATGCCCATCACATCGTCGAGGAATTTCATCCCGGCTATCATCTCTGAACACTTAGGCGAATGGGCATCTATGCGAATGGACCCTATGCGAATGGACTATGGGCGAATGGACCTCTATGCGAATGGACTCCCAATCGCATAACTCTCATGCGTATGGCCTTCAGTCGCATGACTTCAGGCGTATGGGCTTCAGTCGCATACTCTTCATGCGAATGAACCTCAGTCGCATGGCCTCCAGGCGCATGGACTTCAGTCGCATAACCTCCGTGCGAATGAACCTCAGTCGCACCATCTCTCAATCGCATGACTCCCAAGCACATGAACTTCAATCGCATGACCATCATGCGTATGGACCTCAGTCGCATGGCAAGCGTGCGCATGGACCTCAGTCGCCCTCCAATCGGCCGAATGGCCTTCAATCGCCCTCCAGTCGGTCGCCTAGCCCTAGCTGGTGCAGAATGCAGTTTGCTCGACTGCAGCCGCGAGTTTTCGACCTCCAACCCCTTCCAAACCTCTTTTAAGCTCAAATCGACCCTTCTAAAGGTTAGGGAAACATACCATGACCTCATACAAGCATAACCAAGCAAGAAATCAAGCCTCAAACGCATCATACACATACATACATGCATCAAAACGGGTCTTCACCCAAAAACTCAAAAATAGGTTCTTGGACGTGTTCCAGCCCCAAAATCAGTTGAAAACGTATAAAAGAGGGGTCCTAGAACTCACCTTAACGATCTGTCGAGTAGAGCTTCGATTTGACTCGCTCCTCGTTGAATTCCACGCTCGAATCCACCCGAACCAACTTTTCTCCTCTTTTCTCCTTCTCCTCTTCTCTCCTCTCTTGGCTGAAATATGGGGAGAATAGGGGTGTTTTCCCTTTTATACTCCTGTGCATCAAAGTTTCTCTCGTTGGTGGGTTTGGTCCCTCGACTTTGGACTTTATTTCTTTTTCTTCTCTCATCGGCTACAAAGGAAATTTCCGGGTGTTACAAGAAGATAGATTGAAACCTCTTCCGAAGGTAAAATTTCTTAGACAATTATTTATTTTGAAGACATGATTTGCTTCCGAAGGATCAGAAAATTTTCAAGAATCTAAGGAAAATCTTAAAAAAAGATTTTTTTATCCAAAGAAAACATGAGCTTATGAAAGTGATGAACTAGACAACTTAGGACACACATATTTTAAGAAATAATTAGAATTAGTTTTAAGAAAAGATCTACTCAAAGTTAATCATCCCAATAGCTGATATTAGATATTTAAATCTCTGTTCATCAAAAGTTTTTGTAAACACTCAGCATATTGTTCATCTGTATGAACTTTTACTAGTTTAACTAATCCCTTTTCAAAGTTATCTCTTATTAAATGATACCTGATATTGATGTGTTTGGTCCTTGAGTGGTGCACAGGATTCTCTGTGATAGACATAGCACTATTGTTGTCTATGTGAATGGGAGTCTCCTTAAAGTTAAATCCATAGTCCAGCATCTGATTTTGAATCCAAAGCACTTTTGCACAGGAACTTGCAGCAACAATATATTTAACCTCAGCAGTGTTGCAGACACACAGGATTGTTTCTTGCATTGCCATGAGACAACCCTTCCACCAAGGAATTGACATCCCCCAGATGTAGACTTTGCAGTCATATTGCAACCACCATAATCACTATCTGTATAAGCATACAGATTGAAGTCAGGATTCTTTGGATACCATAAACCAAGTGTTGAAGCACCTTTGAGGTATCTTAGAATCCTCTTGACAGTGATGAGGTGAGACATCTTAGGGTTGGCTTGATATCTTGCACAAATTCATGTAGCAAACATGATATCAGGCCTGCTAGCAGTAAGATACATAAGAGACCCAATCATAGCCCTGTATAAGTGTTCATCTACACACTCCCCCTCAAGAGCAGGTCCAAGGGAGTGGTTTCTGGCTATGGATGTCTTAGCAATCTTACAATCAGTCATGTTGAACTTCTTGAGTATGTCCTGAACATACTTTGACTGACTTATGAAGATACCATCTTCAACTTGCTTCACTTGAATTCCCAGAAAGAAATTGAGTTCTCCCATTGCACTCATTTCAAATCTGTCTTTCATCAGCTTCTCAAAGTCTTTGCAGAGCTTTGGATTAGTTGAACCAAAGATGATGTCATCCACATACACTTGAACTAGCAGTATGTCATTTCCCTATCCTGTGATGAAGAGAGTTCCATCTATAGTACCTCTCCTGTATCCATGTTTGCAAAGATACTCAGACAATGTCTCATACCACTTACTGGGTGCCTGATGCAGCCCATAAAGAGCTTTGTCAAGCTTGCAGACATAATCAGGATGATCAGGGTCTACAAAACCAGGTGGCTGTTTGACATATCCTCTTCATCAATCACTCCATACAGAAAAGCACACTTCACATCAAGCTGAAAGACCTTAAAGTTCTTGGATGCAGCAAATGCTAGGAATATCCTAACAGCTTCTAGTCTTGCTACTGGAGCAAAAACATCAGTGTAGTCAATCCCTTCTTCTTGTGTGTATCCTTGAACAACCAGTCTAGCCTTGTTCTTGATGATAATGCCTCTATCATCCTTCTTATTCCTAAACACCCATTTGGTTCCAATGGTAGTCTTCCCATGAGGAAGAGGATAAAGGTTCCAAACTTTTTGCCTTTTGAATTGAAGCAACTCCTGTTGCATAGCTTCAACCCAACTTCCATCCTTTAGAGCCTCATCAACTTTCTTTGGCTCTATCTGGGATAAGAAACAAGATTGAAGACAAACATTTGCTTCATGGGTTTGTCCTCTTGTTCTTACCCCTGTGACAACATCTCCAATGATGTTTATGGTGGTGGGTGAGACTTGTGGATCCTAAGCTGAGGGATCACAGCAAGTTGTTGAGAAAGATCTAAATTTGAGAAATTTAGATCTGGCATAGATTTTTCACCCTCCACATCACCACACTTATCAAGATTTACTTGATCCAATGAGTGTGTGACATCATTGATGTTGTCATCTATGGTGTGGTTATTAGCATCAAGGAATTCTTGATCACTTTACCACCACCATTGGTGTCTTCCACAATTGAGGTATCTTTATCTGGTTGTGGAGCCTCTGAGCTAGAATTTGAAGGCATCCCAGATGTATCAGCTGAGTTTGTCATTGTAGTACTGATAGAAAGCTCATTTGCAGAAGTATTCCAACTGGAGCTGAAGATGTATTAGTTGTAGGTCTTCCTAGCTCAAATCTTGGATCAGGATCACCTGTATTTAAATTTTCTGCAGATCCTGAAACATTCTCACAAGATTTGTTAAAACAGTTGGTAACTACATCAAGATCAAATAGCCAATCAGGACCAGAACCAGCCACACAGGTGTGTGTGTTCATTGAAAGTCACATTGGCTGACTCCTCAACAATTCTAGTTCTGAGATTGTATACTCTATAAGCCTTAGCCTGGGAAGAGTATCCAATGAAGTGTCCATCATCTGATTTCTCAGCAAATTTGGCAATTTGATCTTTGGTATTCAAGATGGTGCAAGGACATCCAAATGACCTGAGAAAGCCAATGAAAGGTTTTCTCTTGTGCCAAAGTTCATAAGGAGTCTTACCATGTGTCTTAACTACTACAACTCTGTTTTGCACATAGCAAGCAGTGTTTACTGCCTCTGCCCTGAAGGTGATGGGCAGTTTAGAGTCAGACAACATAGTTCTTGCAGCTTCAATTAGTGTCCTGTTTCTCCTCTCAGCAACACCATTTTGCTGAGGAGTCCTGGGAGCACTATATTGTCTTGTAATACCTTTTTATCACATAAAATGTATCAAGGGTTTGATTCTTGAATTCAGTCCCTTGATCACATCTTATGGTTTTGACCTTGTGATCACTTTGATTCTCAATTTTTAAGATGAAATTTTTCAGAATCTCAGGGGTCTCATCCTTAGTTCTAAGAAAGAAAACCCAAGTGAATCTTGTAAAATCATCTGTGATCACCAAACAATAAGAGGTCTTCCTAGACTCATTACACTGGTGGGGCCAAAGAGATCCATATGTAATAAGTGTAGGGGAGTAGTGATGGAGTTCCTTTCCTTAGGCTTGTGAGATACCTTATGTTGCTTCCCTTTCAGGCATGCAACACAATGATCATCACTTGTAAACTCTTTCTTTGGCATTCCAGTTACCAAATCATGTTTAATTAGTTTATTCATGTTCTTAAAGTTTACATGGCACATTCTTTTATTCCATAGGAAAGACTCATCATTATTGGCTTTAGACAGAAAGCATGAAACTTCTCCAGAGGGAGATGTTTCTTGCAAGTCCATCTTGTACATGTTCCCTTTTGGGGGCTCTAAGCAGGATGTGGTCATGAGGAATGACCACTCCAGGCTTGAGAACAATGCACTCATGCTCAGTAAAGAGCATGACAAAATTGGGATACACTCAGAAGATTGTACCCAAGCTCCTTGACAAAGTTTACCTTTTTCAATGCTGAGCTTACCATTTGTGACCTTGCCCCTTCCAGAAATGTAACCACCTTCATCTCCTCCAAAAGCAACTGGTCCTCCATCAATTCTCTCAAGTTATGAAGTAGTGACCTATTGCCTGTCATGTGCCTGGAACAGCCACTATCAATGATCCAGACATTCTTGTTTGTCTTGAGCTGTTCCTGCACAAAGAAAATGATTAGTTACATTTGGAAACCCAAGCCTTATTTGTCTTGGGCTCACTAAGTATAATAGAAGGTAATGCAACAGTAATAGATCCTATGGTTGTGTTAGGAGGATCTTGAGCTGTTGTTGATGGAGAATTTTCAGTCACTTGGTCTTTCTTAGACTTCCACACCACCTTTGGAGTCTTGGACTTGACCTTCAAAACTTCGGAAGCTTTTGGGACTTCGGAAGTTTTGATGACTGAACCTTCGGAAGATTTGCAGTCACTGCAGCAGACTTCAGTGCTTCGGAAGAATTCCTTTCTTCCGAGACCAACTTCTCTTCGAGGAAGTAATTTTCCATTTGCCTTCTTCTTAGATTTGGAGCTTCCGAAGGAAACAGATTTTCCTTCCGAAGCTTGAATCTTCTTGGAACTCTTTGAAGTCTTTGTCTTGGTCATATGGACAGTACTTTTAGGATTGTATGGACAATCCTTAGCAATGTGAGAGGTACTTTCACCATGACACACACCATTTTCTTCTTCACAAGAGTCTTCTTATGAGAAAAAGACTTTCTTTGGTCACATCCCTTCTCCACCTTCATCTTTGCAGATGCTGAGACAGTTCTTATGGGCTGGGAACTGTTCTTGGAGTTTGATGGTCCAGGCTGTGCAGCAGTGGTACACAGCAGATCAGTCTTCTTCTTGGTACTGAGATGATTTGAACAAAAACCAGAACTCTTAGCTGAAGAGTTTTGGTTGATGTCTTCAGTCTTTACTACTTCAAACCCTGCAGAGATAAAAACTTGTTTCTGCTTAGAGTCAAAGTAGCCTTGATCTCTTGAGCCTTTGTTGCTTTTCTTTTGCTCTTCCTGATCAAGTTCTTTCTCATTGACTTGGTCATCACAGTAATCTTCTTCTTCTCAGAAGGATAGTGGCCCTTCTTAGAATCCTCCTCTTACTCTTCTCAGAGGAATTCTTCACTATCTCTTCTTCATCCTCTTCACTTATAGGATCTATGAGAGGAAGCTCATCTTCACAAGTTCCACACCTAGGAGATCTTACAGACAAGATTGTGTGTGGAGGAGCTATCTCATTGGATCCCAGTCCCTGCCTATTTTGATAACACACTTGTTGTGCAGGGATGAGGATATCATGTTCTTGAAGGTCTCTTCTTCAAGAACACTCTTTTCTGCCCTGGCTTTGCTGATCACAAGCTCAGCCTGGCACTCAGTCAGCTTGGTTATGAGATCTTTGATTTGAGTCCTAAAATCTGTATGCTCATGTTTTAGAACTGAAATGGTTTTCTCTAAGTCCTCTATCTTTAGTTTATAATCATTTTCAGACTTTCTAAAATCAGATTTTAAAATGTTTAAGGACTCAAGATCAGATCTCATCTCCAAGTTATAGGACCTGTATCTATTAACTTTAGCAATGCATTCAGGAGTACAGAGATGTTCCAATACCTTGGCTTCATCATGATCTGTCATTAGTGCTTGGTTTGGAGAAGCATCTTCCACCTGAAAGCTCCAGTCAAAGCCTCCTTCTTCAACATCAACAACAGCTTGTTGCTTTGGCTTCTCATTCTGGGGGGCTTTCTCAGTGTAGTTTGGTCTGGTTTGTGCTTGGCCACCATTTGTTTGGTGCCTTACACTCTCTGGAAAAGTGGCCCATAAGTTACAGTTGTAACACTTGACTTTGCCTTTGTCCAAGCCAAACTTTCCACTGGTTGCATTGCTTGGAAACCTCCTTCCAGTTCTCTTGTAAAACTTCTTGGCTCTGTGAGTGAGAAGAGCCATCTGCTGGACTATTTCCATGTATTCCAGATCATCTGGATGGATACAATCCAGGTCTTCAAGAGTGAAAAGAGAGTTGCCACAACTTTCATCAGTAGACACAAAAGCTTGAGAAGAGCTTGTCTCTTGGAATGGGCTTCCTTGAGTATAGTTCTCCCTGGGTGTCTCTGGGAAGGTGATGAAAGGACCCTTTGGTGAATTGTCAGGGTAGCATATGAGATGATGTTGGGGTTCTATGCTATCCCTTTCAACCACGTGCAGGGCTGAACCCAATTGATTGTTGGAGTTGCCAGATGAACCTTGCATGTTCATCTCCATCTGGTAGCCACTAAGAATCCCATATAACTCTGTTAGAGTAAGAGTTTTGAGATTTCAGTCCTCTTGATCACCATATAATAGTGTGTCCATTGCCTAGGAAGTGAGGACGTGAACTTCCTTACAATGTCTCTATTTCAAGAGAGAAACTCCTCCATCCACAAGGGTATCCACTATCTCAACATACCTGAAGTATTGCTGAGTCATGGTTTCACCTGTTTGAAGGTGAAGTTTTCAAACTGCTGCTTCAGGAGATCCTTCTTGTTCTCCTTGGCTTCAGAGGAGCCTTCATACATCAGTTTTAGTGCATCCACAACTGTTTAGCTACTTTGCACTTCTTGAAACCTCTGTACATAGAGTTTGGAAGGGAGTTTGAAGGGCTGTCATGGCTTTTCTGTCAATCTCTACTCTCTTCCTATCTTCATCAGAGTAGTTAGACACATCTTTGGGGATCATACCAGCACCAGTAGCAGAAGGAGTGCTGGGTATGAAAGGTCCATTTTCAACAGACTCCCACATTCTTGAGTCTAGAGACCTGATGAAACCTTCCATTCTCATGCACCAGGTATCAAAGTCATCAAGAGTGATCAGTGGGGACTTGTTCATGGTTCCAGTTTCCATATCAGTCTTGGAAATGGCTGCCATTTGAAAAGTTTAGTATTTGTGTGTGTGAGGGATCTTAAGATGGTGAGATCTTATATCAAGAGCCTGAAATGCTCTGATACCAATTGCAGGACCGATGAAGGGTGGTCACTTACAACACAACAACACAAAGAGGAGATTAACCAAACTTAATCAAACAATAAATTGGATTAACCACAAGTATGATACTAAGAACACAAGTAATAAGTAAGAGATAGAACAAGAGAACACAAGAGATTGGGTTTAAGGATGCAGTATATTGCTTTCTCAAGTTCTATTACAAGTGTTACAAAGCATAAAAAAGATAAAGAACATGGAATACTTATACTACAACCTACAACCGGCTATACTTTGAAAGCCAGCTGGATACAATTGACTAGACACAAACAAAATCAATTGTAGAGTCAAAAGGCATATCTGCCTTTTGACTTGTGACTATGACATGCCATAGCTCACATCCTAATATATTACAAAAAGGATAAAAGTACATAAAGTAGAAAGCATGGACTCAAGACCTCAATGTACAGTTACCAAAAGCATGGACCTTTCACCAACTCATGTAAGTTGGTGACTTTACAGAGTTGCAGCGGAAAGATGGTCCAACTTTATGGTAAAGTACATCAGATAAAGGCATATCTCTAAAAGTCTTCGGAAGACAATCTATCTTCATATTTGGCTTCGGAAGACTTTATCTTTGAAGCTTCGGAAGACTTCACTTTTGGCTTCAGAAGATATTGGTCTTGGCTTCGGAAGTTTTACACTTAGAATATTTCTAGTGCATGGTGTAAAACTTCCGAAGCATTTCTACTTCAGTTCTTTAGTGATGCTTGAAGAGAGACTTGGATGTTTTGGCTGCAGCAACGTATAAGGAATCCTTACAATTATTATTATTATATTATTATTATGATATTATTAGTTATTATTAGATAGTATTATCTGATTATTATTATTATTATGTTTATGATTACTATTATGATTATTATTATATTATTATTATTGATTAGTATTAGTATTATTAAGAGATTATTAGTATTATTATTAGTATATTATTATTATATTATTATTATTCTTATTATTAATATGATTATTTTATTATTATTATTATTATTATTATTATCATAATATTTAGTATTTGCAGGATCGGTGTTCATCTCTCCACACAAGGTTTAGCTCTCAAACTCACTTAATACACGCTCGGATGATGAAGCAGATCTCAAACTAAGTTGATAATACTATACTAAGTTAATGAACACAATAATGGTTTTCAAGATATTTGTATATATTACTCTCATCAACTCAGTTTACAAGATTCTACAAGCATGAATGAATGAGTTACAACGAGAAACTATATATACTACTATCTACAGCCGGTTATACGTAGATGACCAACTGGAACTAATACTAAACAAATACTACATTGTAAGAAGTAAGGTATCTAGGATAAAATTCTTCTATCCTAGATTATGTAGTCATGACATGTCCGTGACTTACCTTTTATCACCACCAAAATGGTAACATACTAACTGAATGATAGGTGAACATTGGAATAAAGTATGGTCAACTATATGGGCATGGGAAAACAACCATGCAGTATCTCAGAGGTGGCAGCGGTTGTTAGACCGACCATACTTATATCCACTGGTTCATAGTTGGTTCTTCCGAAGGTTAAATGGCTTCGGAAGAATAAGTTCTTCTCCGAAGCCTTTTCGGAAGAATCGACTTTTTCTGAGACTTCTGCAAGTATTCAAGACGTTATTCTTTGGAAGTCCTTGTCTTAAATCTTCTAAGAAGTGTTTAACTTCGGAAGGAGAACTGCTTAGCCTCGGAACTCCTTCGGAAGTTCTTCATCTTTAAGCTTTGAAAGATCTTTAACTTAGCTTCGAAAGTGCAGCTTTGTCTTCGGAAGTCTTTATTCAGTTGTACCCAAAATCTTATAAGTGTTGTTTTGGTTATACTAGCCTCATCTGATCCAACAGTAATAATATATTTATTTATAAATGCAGATAAAAGCTATAAATATAAAAACTT
Organism: Flaveria ramosissima; assembly: GCA_025215565.1. Taxonomy (NCBI): domain Eukaryota; kingdom Viridiplantae; phylum Streptophyta; class Magnoliopsida; order Asterales; family Asteraceae; genus Flaveria; species Flaveria ramosissima. The sequence goes on from CM046030.1 coordinate 48,820,300, forward strand.
GATCGATAAAAAGATATATATGCTAATGATCTCTTGGTCTAATGGTCTAAGAGGGAGGTGGGAAGCTTTGATTCTCTTTCACGTCATGAGTTTAATTCTTGACATGAACGGATAATTACAAACTTTGTTACTAACTTACCAACCACTAAATAGCTTTTAAAAAAATAAAATGAATGAAATTAATGAAAAGATATATATAGTTAAGCCGACTCATGGCCTAGTGGGGTTGGCTTACAAAAATTTCAAATCGATCTGAGGTTAAATATACTTGGCTCATATTACTACTTATTTAATAAACAAGCTCAAGATCAAGATCCACATATCGAGCTTGAGCTTGTATATAAAATATTAGAGAAAGTAATATTTTATTAAATCTTCTATACATATTAATAATAAATGTATTTTGGATTACCTAGAGATAATGTTTTTAATTTTGAAAAAAGGTTTTTCCTTATTTAAAGAGTCATAGTAGTATGGTTCATTTCAGCTTTGATTTCAAGCATTATTTATTATAAGCTTTCATACTAATTTGTCATTTTGGTACAAAATATTCTCTGGCTCAATTAATGTTAGTTTTGTTGTGAAGTTTATGTATGTTTACTAGATTTATTTTAATTTTGAAAAAAATCAAAATAATAACATATAATTAAAAAAGATATCTCTTTGTTTTCTTTTTATCTTTTCTCTCTGTGAATCTACATTTCACCAGCACTACCACCATGAAACACCACCTCCACCTACCCTAGTTAATCATTTAACGGCATCACCAACTCCATAAAACACCCAAGCTTCCATCTCCTCTCAATGGTGCACCAAAACCTGAATGAGGCAACCATCAATTTCATGATGAATTGCAGGATCGGTTTTTGTCACTTAATAAAAGTATAGTCTCTCAACTCACTTGAATCATACTCGGTTTAAATGATGCATAATCCTTTCTAAGAGAGTATAATAATATACTAAGTAACTAAGAACACAGGAAGATAATTTTCAAGGTACTTGTATATATTACTTCTCAACTCAAAATATTACAAGATTCTTACAAGCATATTACATGAGTTTACAATGAGAAACTATATATACTAGATCCTACAATTGGATATACTTTGATACCAACTAGAAACCTATGACTAAAGCAAATACTACATTGCTAAAGACAAGGTCTTTAGATACAATATTATCTAAGATATGGTAGTCATGAGATGTCCATGACTTACCTTTTGTCACCAACTAAAGTTGGTAACTATACCAACTGATAAGGAATGAACAGTGAAATAAAGTATGGTCAACTACATGGGCGTGGGAAAGCACCATGCAGTATCTCAGAGATTTGCAGCGGAGTGTCAGAAAGACCATACTTATGTCCACTGGTTCATAGTAGGTTCTTCCGAAGGTTAACTGGCTTCGGAAGAACAAGTTCTTCTGAAGCCACTTATACTTTGGAAGTGGCTACATCTTTCTGAGGCTTGAGACATTCTTCAGGTCTTCATACTTCGGAAGTCATTGTCTTGAATTCTTCTAAGTGTTGAACTTTGGAAGAAAGACTTTGTCTTCGGAAGTTGGAGTTTCTCTTCAGAAGCTCCTTCATACTTAACCTTCGGAAGCTCAGCATTTGCCTTCGGAAGTTCTTCATCAGTTGCACCAAAATTGTCTAAGCTTTTGTTTTGGTTGCAGCACCAGCCTTACTTGATCCAACAAACTCCCCTTAGGATGATGCTACCAAAACTTCACTTGTTTCTACTTCTTAAAACTTTCAGCACTTGGGAAAGAAGATATTTATCTGTCTCTTTGTTCTTCCCTGAGGTGGTGCTGAGAAGTTTGTATAAATCATTCATGGACAGGAGATCCAGTCTATCAATTTGAATGATATGTACCCTCTGTTGCTACCCTCTGAAGAGAGTTAGTTGACGGGAGCTATACTCATACTCCTATCTAACTATGGACTCAAGTTCAGGACCTTCAACCATTTGAAGGAAGGCTTTGCCTTTGGTTGCTGGTCCTTTCCTTTCATCCTTCTCTCTTATCTTCAACTCCTCTTCAATCTTGGTCCTTGTGGTTAGCTTGACTGGATGAAGACTGCTCAGATGGTTTCTAATATGAGCCCATCACAGAGTTGGAGGGGGCTGGAGAATGGCTTCTCTGCTAACTCAACAATGTCAAACCTGCTTAAGTGTAGCAGAGATGAGGCATTAACCCGTTTATCTTGCCATTCTCTCTCTCAACAACAAAGTTGCGAGATTACTCTGTCCCCTTTCGTTGAATCCAGTAGAGTCACCAGTCTTCTTCTTAGCTTCTTCTCCTCTTCATTTAGTGAGTCAGAGTTAAGGCCAAAATATTTGTAGCCTGGTCCAATGTTCCTCTTGGCAGATCAAGGAATTGTTCTCTAGTGAGGGACATGAGGAGCCATCAACATAGGTTAGCTTCACTAACTCCTCCTCACAGAGATATCGCTTTGAGTAGTACATATTATGAGTTTCATCTTGATCTCCTTGAATTCCTTAAGGAGAGATGTGTGGAAGGCTGAGAGGATGACTTGGGTGGTTGTTGGGTAGGGTGTTGATGTTTGGGTTCTAGGAGTGTTTTGGGTTTGAGGATGGGTAGTTGAGGTGGTTGTGGTAAGGAAGAGGGTAAGGATGATAGTGTGGGTTCAGGGGTGTAAAGCTCAGAGGTTATTCAGTTTTGATGGAGAAAGGGAAAGGAGTTGGTTCAGGTTGAGGTTGGGATTGAGGTGTTGGTCTGGAAGTCATCCCATGTACTCTCCGATACATCTCTTTCCTTCTTCCTGTACGAATGTCAGCCTTGATATCACTGACATGTCGCTGCAGGTTCTTCTCAGACATAGGACCCACCTGCCTGCCAGAGAAGCCATGGACCCGAAGATAGGGTCTTTCATCCAGGCTTTGTCTCCTAGCTTCTTGACGGCTGCAAGTCCAGCTTCTTCCTCCTTTTTCTTCCTCTCTCTCAGTTTCTCCTTAGCAGACTTCTTTCTCTCTTTCTCCATTTGATCTTGCTCTTTCTAAAAAGCCACAAGATCGTGTCATTGTTGTGAGGAGTTAATTCTCACGAGGGAATCCCCTAGAGTTGAGGAAAGTTATCCTTTAACTCCTCAGCTGCTGATCATCTTCTTCTTTCTTTCTCATTCTTTCTTCCTCCATGGCCAACCTTGCTGCTTCTTCTTTTTGCTAAATCTTGTAGATACATGTGTTCCTCGTTTATGAGCTTAAATGTAAAAGTCTTTCATGGCTTACACATATGTAATGAAATGATTCAATGAAATATGAAATATGAATTGATGTTTATTTATCTTTGATTCATATCTATGAACTTCTTATATAGGTTTGAGGTTGTTGTACACAATTCTAAGTCAATAATGATTGAGTATTATGTACAACTAGTCGGGTGATTATTCATGCTAACGGACCATACTTATGGACCATACGCATGAATACATCATGCTTATGGACAGTCGCACGACTGAACCAGGAGACTGGATCAGTCGTACGATTGAGACATAAGATTGACTCAGTCGCACAACTGAACCTTCAGTCATGCGTATGACTCAATCGCATGATTCAGTCGCACGACTGAACCATGCGAATGGTTCAGTCGTACGAATGAAAAACCCTAACCTATAAATACCACCTAATTCGTGGAAAAATAGAACACTTGAAGAGATATTGCGAATACACATAAACCCTAGCCGTCCAGAACGTCCCAAACAGCCTGTCCAAGTTCAGAGTTCGTTCCTGATCGATTCCTACTCGTTCTTAACGTTTAGTTCAATCTTATATCGATCAGGTTATCGTTCTCACTGATTGGATTGCCAATCAAATAGGATTCCGCACTATTTGATCCGGTATAAACGCAGAATCAGTTAGTACTCCGTCCGTACACGGTCCTTAACAAGTGGTATCAGAGCCTTGGCTCTTAATTTTTCGTTGATTCAATTAGGTTTGGTGTCAAAAACATACGTTTTAATCAAAAGAGTCACCACTTTGTTTCTAAAGGTGTTTTCGACGTTTTCTGGTATTAAAGTTTCGATTTTTCACTATTACGGCCAGATTAGGGTTCTTAGAAAATTCGTATTTTGTGTCAAAGTGTCAAAATCTTCGATTTTTCAAAAACAGCAGCCTTCAGTCGCACGACTAGCTCATTCGTACCATTGAACTCATTCGTACACTCCATTCGCACGACTGAACTCAGTCGCATTCCTCATTTGCATGACTGAACAACTCCAATCGCTTGAGTCCATTCGTCTTGTTCATACGCACGACTGAATCCAATCGCACGATTGAATTCATTCGCACCCTTCGTTCGCACGAGTGATCCATACTCATAGTTCATTCGTATGATTGAAACTGCCCTGTTCTCCAAGTACCAAGTTCATAAAATGGAAGATCAATTTGCTACGTTTACTGCCGGGAAGGACTCACGCATCCAGAATCTACTACTTCTAGAGAATGAGGTAGGAAATCACAATAAACCGCCGAAGCTGATAATGTTAGATGACTATCCTCAGTGGAAACAACGGTTTGAGATTTACTTAAATGGAGTTGAACCCAATCTTTGGACATCCATCGAGACTGGTTATACGGTGCTAGTTAGTGTTAATGGAGTCAAGTTAACCTTGGGAGGAATGAGTGAAGCTCAGAAGATTCTCTACAATGCTGAGAAGAAAGTTTATGCCTTGTTGACTCACTCAATACCAAAGAACATTTTTCATCAGTTCTCTGAGAACAAGCATGCTAAGAAGTTGTGGGATGTATTGGAGAAGAGATACGAAGGAAATGCAACATTAAAGGCACTGAAGGCTAAGGCTCTCAAGAAGGAGTTTGATAATTTCTCTTCGATAGGGAATGAGAGCTTAGATGATGTTATTGACAGATTCTATCATCTCATGAGTGAGCTGCACACTCATGGTGTAACCACATCAATGGAAGATAAAGTTTCAAGTTTTGCCGATGGGTTGCCTGAGAAATGAGATTCATTTGTGTCTAATCTAAGACAGAACGACATTCTTGTGATATTAGACATAAATGACTTCATCTTGAAGCTAAGAGAGAAAGAATTGAGAATGAAGTACAAGTCAAAGAAAGGATCCTACGTTCAGAATCCTTCACTCTACAACTCAGTTTCATCTCCAGCTGTTGCAGGAGCACCATTACAAACAACATTCGTGTCTAGTTCATCTGCTGCTTCCCAAACCACTGCTTCAGGACCAGAAACATCAGGGTCATCAGGGACCCACTACATAGTGCCTGAAGCAAACACTACAAAGTTGAAGACCGAGAATCTCGGTAATATCACAGTGGAAGTTGGAAAGGAACACATGGATCTTCTAGCAGCTGTTGTCCAATCCTATGATGGTTTAGTTGCCAGGAAGATGGAAATTGTCATCTTGCAAATGAAGATTACGAGCAAGTTGATGAGAATGAGCTAGAGAGAATGGACATCATGTGGGCATTGGCAAGTGCAGTCAGAAGAGCTAAAAAGTTTGTCAAGACGATGGGACAGAACCTAGTAGCCACTAAGGATACGACGTTTGTTTTTGACTAAACCAAAGTCACATGCTTCAACTGTGGTGAAAAGGGACACTTTAAACGTGAATGTGTAAAGCCCAAGAAAACTGGAAATGGAAACCCACTTCCCACATTCAACCGTCAAGACAAGGATGTGATTGGAACTGCTTCTTCAAGCAAAGAGACAAAGACACTAACTGCTCAAGGTGATGAAGGACAAGACTGGTCCTTTCGGTTTGTTTCTCATGGAGAATCAAATATTGCTTTTGTCGAAGCAGTAGATGATGGGTCTGCTAGTGAAGGTGAGAGTGCAGCTGAGCAAGCGATGTCGGATTCCGAAGAAGCTGTGAACGTGATAAATCACTTGGTTGAGGAAGAGCTCAGAGCAACAAGTTCATAATCTCCAGCCTCCGAAGAGTCTAAATCTGCTTTGATGGATGATTCAACAGATTCTCATAGGTAAGTTCTAAAGACCAACTGTTTGAAAAACATGCTTGTAATGAATGTGAAAAATTTAGAGAAAGCATTGATTTGAAATTTGCTAGGTTATTAGAACATAATGATAACTTAGTAAATGATTTACAACTATGCACTGAAGCTAATCGTATATTAAAACAAAATGAGTGCAGTTTTAAAGAAAAGATAGAACTTTTGGGGAAACAACTAAGGGAAACCGAGGTTGTTACCTTAAATCAATCAAATGATATAAAGTTCTATCTAAATTCTTTAGAAGAAACCAAAAAGGAAAAAGCTGTTTTGGAAGTCGAGGTTAATTCTTTAAAACAAAAACTGCATAGTTGGGCTAGTTCTTCTCACATAGTTCAAAACTTAGTGAAAGAACGAAATAACAGGGAAGGTTTGGGTTACAAAGTAGTTCCACCATCACATGAGATTCTTTTGAATACTAAATGTAGACCTATCAATAATAACCCGGTAAAGAATCATGTGGTGTCCACTCCTCTGGTTAGTGATCCCGATTCTACAAGTAAACCTGTGAACTCTATCACTAAACAGAAGGAGCCTACTTTAAAATCAAAAGGAAAGATGCCTGTTGAGAATTTGGATGATGAAATTAAAAGGGTTAATTTAAGGTCAGGGTCACAAACATCTACTTCAGAACCCAAATTGACTAAATCAGTTAACCAAAAACGTGTTAATCATCAAAGTCCAAGTAAACTAAAAGTTAAAGATGTTCAAAATGTCAAAACAATGAATTTTGTTAAAGAAGCTGAAACATCTAAAACAGAAGTGACAAAACCCAACCAGACAAAGATCACACCTTTACCAAACTCAAACCCACATAAATATTTTCCTCAATCTGTAGAAGGGAGATCTTGCTACAATTATGGAAAACGAGGACATATTTCTCCTAATTGTCCTTATTACCAGACACCCAAAAAGAAAATTGAACTTTTTGATGCAAAACCAAGTTTTTCTAAATCGAGATCTAATGCTCCACCTAAGAGTATTAGTGAACCTAAAGTTCAAACAATAAGCCAGTCGTCTGTTTATCACAAACAAGCCTTACACAAAACTGGCTTATGGAAAGAAAAATCAAGTATAGTGTCTGATAGTGAGGAGATTAAGAAGAAATATATGCCCTCATCCTCTAAAGGACAATGGGTTGAGTTTATGATCTGTGATTCCTCCAGGTCACCCAAGCCAGTTAAGGCTTGGGTCCCAAACCTGAACTAATCATTTCATTTGTATGTGCAGGGTGTCCGCTACAGTTGTATCACTAATACCTGGATAATTGATAGTAGGGCGTCCAAGCACATGACAGGGAATTCGTCTCTCTTTTTCAACATCAAACAAATTAAAGGGGGACATGTTTCATTTGCTGGGAATAAAGGAGGTTACATCACCGCTCAAGGCGAAGTGGGAAACGAGAAAATGAAGTTTGACAAGGTCAACTACGTTTAACAACTACAGAACAACTTACTTTCAGTCTCCCAGATCTGTGATAAAGGAATTAAAGTTGTATTTGACAACAAGAAGTGCTATATGTTGAAGAAGGACTATGCGATTGAGGAGGATAAAGTTCTTATGTCAGATTCAAGATATAACGACTTGTATGTCTTGGATCTATCAAAGCCTCCACAACTGATCACAACCGTTCAATGCTTCTTGTCAAAGGCAACTGAGAAGGATTCAATCTCCTGGCATAGGAGAATGGGACACATTAATCCAAGGAAGATGAATCATTTAGTTCAAAATGATTTAGTGAACGGAGTAACTGTCAAGAACTTCTAACTTCTGGATTTTTGTGTAGCATGTAAGAAAGGAAAACAGACCAAGAAGTCTCACAAGGCAAAGAAAGCTCATTCAATTGATCTTCCTCTTGAGCTTCTACACATGATCTGTTTGGTCCTGTCAGTACAAAGAGCATTGCTGGATATCTGTATTGCTTTGTAGTAACGGATGATTACTCAAGATTCTCTTGGGTGATGTTTCTGAAAGCCAAATCAGACACTTTTGAATCATTTAAACATCTAGTTACTGCTTTGGAATCACTCTACAAGCTGAAAGTAAGGCAGATTAGATCAGACAACGGCACAGAGTTCAAGAATCAATGGATGGAGGCATACTGTAGAGAGAAAGGAATCGTACATCATTTTACCTCTGTCTACACTCCACAGATGAATGCTAATGCTAAAAGGAAAAATCGAAGCCTGATAGAGACTGCTAGGACAATGCTAGCTGACTCGAAACTGCCTATTCAATTCTAGAATGAGGCAGTGGCTAATGCGTGTTACACGCTCAATCGAGTCTTAGTGGTCAAACGACATGGGAAAACATGTTATGAACTCCTCCAGCGTTATAAACCCAACTTGGAGTATCTAGAACAGTTTGGCGCACCGTGCATGTTGTTGAAGAAAACTCAGACTGGGAAGTTTAGTGAGAAGGCAGAAGAAGGTATCTTTCTCGGATACAACAAACTAAACAAGAGAGTTTATAACAACTCAACGGTCAGGTAGAAGTGTGGTGCAACGTTGATGTTCAAGATACACCACCCCCCTGCTGGAAAAGGACCCTCCTTCTTCTTCGACTATGAGGGTTTCTTTAAATCCTTCACGCTACCGCCTTCTCCCACTGATGATGAGCTTTCTGCTAGGATGATGTACGATGTTTTGAACACTCCACTACCAGACTCAACATCAAAGGCTCCATTAGATGATACTTCTAGCCCTTTAGGGGGAGAGCTCGAAGTAAGTGATTCTTCCTCTGATGATGAAGCATTGAGACTGCAAATGTGGAACAGGAGGAACAGGTTCCCGCAAATGAAAGTACACAAGCATCACATCCTGCTGCCTCTAACACTTCGGAACCTCATACTCCAACAGCTTCAGATACTGAACCGGGGTTTCACAATCTGGATAATGAGGTAGTTGTTCCCACCACTCCTGGATCCCGGATTAATGTTTATCATCCCTTGGACAACGTCATTGGAGATGTTCGATCAGGAGTACAAACAAGAAATCAGCTATTCTCGGCTGATTATGCCTCAGTCATGGAAAAAGGATATCTTCATGATGGTGCATATTGACGTTTTGTGTCTCAATTTGAGCCAAAATATGTGAGTGAAGCCCTAAACGATGAGGCATGGGTAAGTGTAATGCAAGAAGAACTCCTACAGTTCAAGAAGTTAGGAGTATGGACCCTAATGGACAGACTAAAAGGTGCTAAGGTGATTGGCACGAAATGGGTCTTGAAGTGTAAGAAAGATGACCAAGGAGTCATAATCAGAAACAAGGCTAGGCTTGTGGTTCAAGGATTCAGACAAGTCGAAGGCATTGACTACAATGAAGTGTTTACATATGTGGCTCGGATGGAAGCAATCCGTATCTTTCTAGCCTATGCATCCTACATGAAGATTAAAGTCTATCAACTAGATGAAAAAAGTGCATTCCTTCATGGTGAAATCCGTGAACAGTATACGTCAGTCAACCCTAAGGATTCGAGGATCCTTATCATCGGGATAGAGTTTACAAACTAGACAAGGCTCTTTACGGGCTCCATCAAGCACCTAGAGCCTGTATTGAGAAACTCTCCACTCATCTAGTGAACCATGGTTTTCGCAGAGGAGTTATTGACTGTACGTTATTCATCAAAGAAAAAGATGGTGATTTACTGCTGGTACAGATATATGTTGACGACATAATATTCGGTTCCAAGAATGAAGAATTATGTAAAGAATTTGAATGTAATGAAAGCAGAGTTTGAGATGAGTGCTATAGGGGAGATGAAGTTCTTTCTTGGCTTACAGGTGGATCAGACACCCAAGGAATATTTGCAGGACCGGTGAAGGGTATGCACTTACAACACAACAACACAATGAGGAGAGTTGCTTAGAACACTTAACAGATCAAATAGGGAACTGGTTAACTTGTTAATGAAAGATGCTAAGAACACAAGTAAAGTGAGACAGAACAAGATTGCAAACAACACAAGTATTTGGTTTTCAAGAATGTTGTATATTGCTTCTCAAGTTCTATTACAAGTTACAAAGCATCGATAGAAAGTTACAAGTACTTGAGATACTTTATACTACATCCTACAGCCGGCCATACTTTGAAGGCCAGCTGGATACAATTGACTAGACAACTACAAAATCAAATGTAGAGTCAAAAGGCAGATCTGCCTTTTGACTTGTGACTATGACATGCCATAGCTCACATCCTAATATATTACAAAAAGGATAAAAGTACATAAAGTAGAAAGCATGGACTCAAGACCTCAATGTACAGTTACCAAAAGCATGGACCTTTCACCAACTCATGTAAGTTGGTGACTTTACAGAGTTGCAGCGGAAAGGTGGTCCAGCTTTATGGTAAAGTACATCAGATAAAGGCATATCTCTAAAAGTCTTCGGAAGAAATCTGTCTTCACTCTTTGGCTTCGGAAGACTTTGTCTTTGAAGCTTCGGAAGACTTCACTTTTGGCTTCGGAAGATGTTGGTCTTGGCTTCGGAAGATTTTACACTTAGAATATTTCTAGTGCATGGTGTAAAACTTCCGAAGCATTTCTACTTCTGTTCTTTAGTGCATGCTTGCAGAGAGACTTTGGATGTTTTGGCTGCATCAGACTTATAGGAATCCTTACAAACTCCCCCTAGGCTGATGCTACCAAAACATTTAGAAGATCTTCAGATGTTTGTAGTCTTCAGCACAATGATGACCATACCCTTCTTCATTAGATGGTCAGGATCATTCAGACTCTCATAATATCTTCTCATCTCAAAGAGATCATGCAGAGGTAAGTTGATTATGTCTTGCCATGTATAGACATTCTCAACACCTTGATCTCTGATCACATGCCATCTCTCTGGATTAGTAGTGAAGGTCCAGGATAAGATGGGTGTCTCAGCTGCAAGAGGAGCCACTTGAATTGGAGTTGATTGGGCTGCCTCTTCATGCACTTCCTCAGGTTGATCTGACTCAGCCTGAGGTGTAGAGGTGGATGATTCAGGCTTCTTCTTCTTAGACTTTGGTTTAGAAGCCATCCTCTTCTTCCTCTTAGAAGACTTTAACTGAGAAGACTGGTCTGCAGCACCTTGTTGATCATCCTTGTCTTTCTCAGTTGGGTGTTCCTCCCTCACAGGTTCAGAAGGAGAGGGAGTTTGACCCTGCTGTGGATCAGAAGATGAAGCTTGCTGAGGCTCAGCAGGAGGTCCAGGTTGTGTTGTCTCAGGTTGTTCAACCTTAACCTCCACTTCAGGTGGGATTTGACTTGGAGGAGAGTATAAGTCAATCAGCTCTCCACTCTTGATCTTCTGCTTGATTACCCTGATATGCTCATCCATTGTGGATAGAGACATAGGGCCAAGTCTCCTTCCGGAGAATCCATACAGCTTCAAGAAGCTCATCATCCTTTGTCTGTCAGCAGACTTCTTCATACTCTTTTGGATGATAGCTCTTGACTTTGCAGCATCTTCCCTCATCTTTCTTTTTGTTGCCTTTTGTTCTTTGAGCACTTGAAGTTCAAGCTGTTTGAGATACTCAAACTCAATGTACTCAAAGGACAAGGGAAGAAGTGCAGATGCCTGGTAGAGACCTGTGGCACTCAGGTAGTTGATCATGTTTTGCCTATCTGTTTCCTTGTCTACCTGAGGTTCTTGTGTAGCAGCCACATCCTCTTGCACAGGACTTTCCTGAACTGGGGAGAGAGTTGGAGCATGCTTGTATAATCTTTTCTGTCTCTTCTCTTCTTTGAATTGGAGAAGTAATCTTGCATCCTCTTTTTCCTTCATCTCTCTTGACACTTCCATGTCAGCCAGTTCATTTAATTGCTCTAAGGGGAGAGATATAATCTCATCTATGTCATAGTTCCTGGTCTGCAGGTAAGTAATCCTGACTGCCCTCAACTCATCTTCTTGAGTGTTTGGTCTGGGGGCAGCCCTGATTGCAGCTTGCATAAAGCCTGAAGACCCAGAGGAACTTTCTCCCCTTAGCTTCCTCTTCCTCTCTCTCTCCTCCTCCTCAATCTCCTCAGTCAAAATCCTTTTCCCTTTGTCACCCACAGACCTTTGTGACTCAGGGTGGAAGAGGTTTGGCCTTCATTGCTTGGTGTAGCATCCAAGCTCTGGCCAGAGAGAGGTTGTGAGACACCTTCACCAGCAGGTGTTTCACTGAGGGAATGAATTTCTGAAGCAGTTGTTGGTGTGACAGGGCTCTCAGGCTCTATCACTGGGCCTTCAGCCAAGGTTTTCCTTTGAAGCTAATCTCAGGGTCTGCCTCAGCATCCAGTTGACCAATGACATTACCTGATTGCCTTTGTCTCCTTCTAAGGCTGAACTCTTCAGTAATTCTGTCTTGAATCCTGAGTGCTAACCTGTCAGCTTGTCTTGATTTGCTTGGGTTGACAAGTGGCATGTTGATCAGGTCAAGACCTTCATAGTAGTCCAAGGTCTGAAAATTGAACACTTCTTGCTGCCCTTGAACTCTGTGAAGAATGAGGGCTCTTCTATCAGCATCATACCTCCACCCAATAATGTAGTTTGAAGTTCCTTGAGGTGGAGATGACACAGCCCTTGGAATGCCTTCCTCAAAGAGACTCCTAATGACAGAGTCATTATGTCCACATTAATGTGAACTTGAGGAAGTTGCTGAGTATGCACAGTTGCAAGTGAGGATGGTGAATCCTCAATGTCCATACTCCCTGAAGAACTCCCAGGTTCTGTGACTGTAATGACTTTCTCCCCCTTTTTGGTAGCATCACCCTCTTGCATAGGTGAGCTAGAGGTTAGGTCAACCACATTCACAGGTTCTTGTGTTCCTGGTTGAGCTCTTCTTAAAGGTCTCCCAGCTAGTTTTTCCCTGAGATAAGATATCTCAAGTTGCTGATCATTGACCCTATTATGCAGGTAGTCACCTGAGATTCAAGGTGACTAACCTTAGAGACTAAATAGGAGCATGTTTTTGACAGTTTTTGCACCTTTAGTCTCAGATTCCCCTCTTCTTCATCAGAAGAATCATTGGGGATGAGATGATTGGACCAAAGTCCTCTCTCTCACCACCAGCTTCAGGTTCTTGGCTGCTGGATTTCCTCTGCACATTGACATCCTCAGTTGAGGTGTCAATGGGCTGAGTTGCCATGGTTGAGGTCTTAATGATGTAATCACTTGCAGAAGTGAGAGCCTCTTCCATATGGATATCCTGAACAGGTTCAGAAGTATCCACCTCAGTTATGGGTGACTGATGTGGGCTAGACAAAGGAGACTCAGGAGTACTCATCTCTCTTTGAGTAGGGGAAGAGTAGAGAGACTCATGGTACCCACTGAAACCTAAGTCTTCATCAGTATAGAATGAGAGGTTGGGAATGGGTTGATTTAAGTCTAATGGCTGGGGATGGTAACTGTCCCCTGAAGGTTGTTCACTTGAGTGTTGAGACTCAGAGTGAAGGCTTAAGGCAGTTGGGCTTGTGAGCTCATCAGGGTGAGCATGAGGAACCTCAGCCCTGATTGTTGAAGAGATGGGAGTGGTTTGCTCCTCAGGGAAAGTGGGAGCTCTAGTGTCCACTTCCTCCTGTATGGGTGAGTATATGGGGGCCTGCACAGACTCAATAGCTTGAGCAGGGGTTCGTTTGGATTTTCTTTGGTAGGTGAGGGTGACTTGGGGCCTTTTTGGTGGTTGAGAGGTAGAAGGTGTGGGTTCAACACTAGCTTGTGTTGCTAGGTTGTCACCTTGAGCAATGAGCTCTAACATTTTTGGGACTAGGGCTGTTTCTACCCCTGAGAAGCCTACAGTTGGCTTCTTCATAATTTTAAAGATGCCGGGCTTCATCTGTCCCAATTTAAGAATATTATCTGTTTCCCTCAACTGTGAGCCCAGTTCACAGTTGAGAATGTGTTGAACATATCTAGGAAACATATAATACTCTAAGGAGTCCAAGTTAGCAAGCAAATTTGTATAAACAAATTGAGAGTACCTGAACTTGACCCCTTGAACCATTCCATGTACTATGAAGGAGAGATCCTCAGGAATCTGGTCCCACCCTCCATGCTTGTTTGACAAGCTGTGGATAACCACATGAAGCAGGTATTTCCACTGGGATGAGACCTTCCTTTCCTGAAGGTCTTTACAGAGAAATCTCCCTCATAGCCCATCTGCTCAAAGGAATGATTTACAGCTTCCTTTGGGAAGGACAACTCACCTTCTTCATCATCCAGCTGCAAATGAGTGTTTATGATGGCCGGAGTGATGAAGATTGTCCTCCCTTGCACTGTGGCAGACAGTGCCTTCTCCCCATCCATAATGACCTCTTGGCAGGTCTTCCAAAATTCAAGCAGATGATCCTCATAGAGAGTAGGATCAATGGTTAGGGAGGTGGAGTAATTTGATAGAGCTAAGAAACGGCAAATCTCTGAGAAACTTTCATCTTTCTCAGAGCTTAACAGAGCAACTTGGTTATGTTGCCTGTGAAGTTGCATGGAGAAATCTGGGTTGTTTCTGAGGTTTAGGTTGGCCATTTTAGAAGCTTAAGGATGAAGAAAGATGAAGAACAAAGGCGGTTTGGGAGAATTTAGGTTTAAGGAATAGTGTAATTGAGGAAGATAGTGAAAGAGGGGGGAACCGTTGGGCATTTATGTGAAAAGGATTTGAGACAAAGTTAATGAAAAGGATAAACTTTGAAATCCGGATGTCGGTCCCACCTCTGAAAAGTAGTTTACTTTTGCCCAAAAAGTAGTTTTCTTGGAAGTCGAGACATCTTTCGAAGGTTATTTGCTTCGGAAGTTCTGAAGAAAAAGCTTCCGAAGGCAAATTGGCTTCGGAAGAGATTTCAAAGGTTTTTGAGAATTTTGCTTCGGAAGAGAATTTTACACTCAGAGATTTTATTCAAAGAAGAATAAATACTTCCGAAGGTAAGTTTGAATCTTCCGAAGAGACCAAGATTTTCAAAAATCTAAGAAAAGTCTTTTGAAAAGATTTTTCTTCCAAAGAAAACAAGGGCTTATGAAGGTGATATAATAGACAACTTAGGACACACAGATTTTAGAAATAAATATGATTAAGTTTTAAGAAAAGCTATTCAAAGTTAATCATCCCAATAGCTGATACAAGATATTTAAATCTCTGCTCATCAAAAGCTTTGGTGAACAGATCAGCATATTGTTCATTTGTGTTAACTTTGACTAGTTTGATTAATTCCTTTTCAAAGTTATCTCTAATCAAATGATACCTGATATTAATATGCTTTGTCCTTGAGTGCTGCACAGGATTCTCTGTGATGGAGATAGCACTATTGTTGTCTATGTGGATGGGAGTCTCTTTAAAGTTAAATCCATAGTCCAGCATCTGATTTTGAATCCAAAGCACTTGAGCACAGCAACTTGCAGCAGCAATGTATTCAGCCTCAGCAGTTGATGCAGACACACAGGATTGTTTCTTGCATTGCCAAGAGACTACTCTTCCACCAAGAATTTGACATCCCCCTGATGTAGACTTTGCAGTCATGTTGCAACCACCATAGTCACTATCTGTATAAGCATACAGATTAAAGTCAGAATTCTTTGGATACCAAAGGCCAAGTGATGGAGCACCTTTGAGATATCTTAAAATTCTTTTGACAGTGACCAGGTGTGACATCTTGGGGTTGGCTTGATATCTTGCACAAATGCATGTAGCAAACATGATATCTGGCCTGCTAGCTGTGAGGTACATAAGAGACCCAATCATTGCCCTATAGAGATGTTCATCAACACACTCCCCCTCAAGATCAGGTCCAAGGGAGTGATTTCTGGCTATGGGTGTCTTAGCAACCTTACAATCAGTCATGTTAAACCTTTTAAGTATGTCCTGTACATACTTTGACTGACTTATGAAGATGCCATTGTCAACTTGCTTCACTTGAATTCCTAGAAAGAAATTGAGTTCCCCCATGGCACTCATTTCAAACCTGTCCTTCATCAGCTTCTCAAAGTCTTTGCAGAGCTTTGGATTAGTTGACCCAAAGATAATGTCATCTACATATACTTGAACTAGCATTATGTCATTTCCTGTTCCTTTGATGAAGAGAGTTCCATCTATAGTACCTCTTTTGTAGCCATGTTGACAGAGATACTGAGATAGAGTCTCATACCACTTTCTTGGTGCTTGGTGCAGCCCATATAGAGCTTTATCAAGCCTGCAGACATAATCAGGATGATCAGGATCTGCAAACCCAGGTGGTTGTCTGACATACACCTCTTCATCAATCACCCCATAAAGAAAAGCACACTTGACATCAAGTTGGTAGACCTTGAAATTCTTGGATGCAGCAAAAGCTAGGAATATTCTAACAGCTTCAAGTCTTGCCACAGAGCAAAAACATCTGTATAGTCAATTCCTTCTTCTTGAGTATATCCTTGAAAACTAGTCTTGCCTTGTTTTTGATGACAAGTCCTCTATCATCCTTCTTGTTCCTAAAAACCCATTTGGTTCCTATGGTAGTCTTCCCTTGAGGAAGAGGACATAGGTTCCAAACCTTTTGCCTTTTGAATTGAAGCAGCTCCTCTTGCATAGCTTCAACCCAACTTCCATCCTTTAGAGCCTCATCAATTTTCTTTGGCTCTATCTGGGACAAGAAACAAGAGTGAAGACAAACATTTGCTTCATGGGTTTGTCCTCTTGTTCTCACCCCTGAATCAACATCTCCAATGATGTTTGTGGTAGGATGAGACTTGTGGATCCTTAGCTGAGGGATCACAACAAGTTGCTTAGACAGATCTAGATTTGAAAAATTTTGATCTGGCAAAGAAGATTCACCCTCCACATCACCACACTTATCAAGATTGACTTGATCCAATGAGTGTGTGACATCATTGATGTTGTCTTCAATGCAGTGGTTATCAGCATCAAGAAATTCTTGATCACTTTCACCACCACCATTTTCTCCACATTTGAAGCTCCTTCTTCTGAGTTTTGTGCCTCTAAGCTGGAATTTGAAGGCACCCCAGAAGCATCAGCAGGATTTGTCATTGATGTGCTGGTAGAAGCTTCATTTGCAGGAATAGTTACCACTGGAGCTGAAGATGTGTAACCTGAAGGTCTTCTGAGCTCAAATCTTGGGTCAGGATCACCTGTTGGTAATATATCTGTAGATCCTGAAACATTCTCACAAGATTTGTTAAAACAGTTGGTAACTAAATCAAGATCAAATAGCCAATCCGGACCAGAACCTTTCACACTAGGAGTGTGCTCATTGAAAGTCACATTGGCTGACTCCTCAACTACTCTAGTTCTGAGATTGTATACTCTATAAGCTTTAGCTTGAGAAGAGTATCCAATAAAGTGTCCATCATCTGATTTCTCAGCAAACTTGGCAATTTGATCCTTGGTATTCAAGATGGTGCAAGGACATCCAAATGACCTGAGAAAACCAATGAAGGGTTTTCTCTTGTGCCAAAGTTCATAAGGAGTCTTACCATGTGTCTTAACCACTAAAACTCTGTTTTGCACATAGCAAGCAGTGTTCACTGCCTCTGCCCAGAAGGTGATGGGCAGTTTAGAGTCAGACAACATAGTTCTTGCAGCTTCAATTAGTGTCTTGTTTCTCCTCTCAGCAACACCATTTTGCTGAGGAGTCCTGGGAGCACTATATTGTCTTGTAATACCTTTTTCATCACAAAATGTATCAAGGATTTGATTCTTGAATTCAGTTCCTTGATCACATCTTATGGTTTTGACCTTGTGATCACATTGATTCTCAATCTTTAAGATGAAATTCTTTAGAATCTCAGGAGTCTCATCCTTAGTTCTAAGAAAGAAGACCCAAGTGAATCTTGTAAAATCATCTGTGATCACCAAACAATAAGAGGTCCTTGACTCATTACACTGGTGGGGCCAAAGAGATCCATATGTAATAAGTGTGGGGATTAATGATGGAGTTTCTTTCCTTTGGCTTGTGAGATACCTTGTGTTGCTTCCCTTTTAGGCATGCAACACAGTGGTCATCACTTGTAAACTCTTTCTTTGGTATTCCAGTTACCAAATCATTCTTAATTAATTTATTCATGTTTTTAAAGTTTACATGGCACATTCTTTTATGCCAGAGGAAAGATTCATCATTATTTGCTTTAGATAGAAAGCATGAAACTTCTCCTAGGGAGATGTTTCTTGCAAGTCCATCTTGTACATGTTCCCTTTCCTGGGGGCTCTGAGCAAGATGTGCTCATGAGGAATGACCACCCCGGGCCTGAGAACAATGCACTCATGCTCAGTAAAGAGCATGTTATGACTCTGATCACAAAATTGGGATACACTCAAAAGATTGTACCCAAGCTCCTTGACAAAGTTTACCTTCTCAATGCTGAGCTTACCATTTGTGACCTTGCCCCTTCTAGTAATGTAACCTCCTGCATCTCCTCCAAAAGCAAATGGTCCTCCATCAATTCTTTCAAACTTTTGGAGTAGTGACCTATTGCCTGTCATGTGCCTAACAACCACTATCAATGATCCATACATTTCTGTTTGTCTTGAGCTGTCCCTGCATAAAAGAGATGATTAGTTACATTTGGAAACCAAGCCTCATTGGTCTTGGGCTCATCAAAGAAGTTGAAGACAATGCAACAGTAATTGATCCTATAGTCATGCTAGAGGGATCATTTGCTGATGTTGATGAAGAACTTTCAGCCGCTTGGTCTTTCTTTGACTTCCATACCACCTTTGGAAGCTTAGACTTGACCTTCAATACTTCAGAAGTTTTGATGACTTCGGAAGTTTTGATGACTGGCCCTTCGAAGATCTTGCTTTCACTGCAGCAGGCTTCAGTGCTTCGGAAGTATTCCTTTCTTCCGAGACCAAATTTTCTTCCGAAGGCAAGTTTCCACTTGTCTTCTTCTTCATTTTGGAGCTTCTGAAAGAAACAGATTTTCCTTCCGAAGCTTGCTTCTTCTTCCCAAACTCTTAGAAGTTTCTTTCTTGGTCATGTGGAGAGTACTCCTTGGATTGTAAACACAATCTTTAGCAAGATGAGAGGTACTCCCACACATAACACAATCCATTTTCTTCCTTTAGGAGTTCTTCTTTGTGAACAAGGCTGAACTTGATCACTTTCCTTCTCCATCTTCACCTTTGCAGATGCTGTGGCAATTCTTGTGGGGTTAGAACTACCTTTGGAGCAGGATGGTTCAGGTTGTACAGCAGCAATGCACAACTGATCAGCCTTCTTCTTGATGATGGGATGATTTGGACATGAACTAGAACTTTTGTTGATGGAGTTCAAGTTTGTGTCTTCAGCCTTTATTACTTCAAATCCTGCAGAGATGAAGACTTGTTTCTGTGTAAATTGAAGGTAGCCTTGATCTCTTGAGCCTTTTTGGACTTTCTTTTGGCCTTCCTGATCAAGTTCTTTCTTCTTGACTTGGTCATCCTAACAGCTTTGCTCTCCTCAGAGGGATGGTGACCCTTCTTAGAATGCTCTTCTTCACTCTTCTCAGAGTCATTCTCCACCATCTCCTCTTCATCCTCTTTAGTCACAGGATCTATGAGGGGAAGCTCATCTTCACAAGTTCCACACCTAGGAGATCTTACAGACAAGATTGTGTGTGGAGGAGCTATCTCACAAGATCCCAGTCCCTGCTTATTTTATAACAAACTTTTGCATGCAAGGATGAGGATATTATGTTCTTGAAGGTCTCTTCTTCAAGAACACATTTTCTGCCTTGGCTTTGCTGATCACAAGCTCAGCCTGGCATTTAGTTAATTTAGTAATGAGATCTTTGATCTGAGTCCTGTAGTTTGTATGCTCATGTTTAAGAGTTGAAATGGTTTTCTCTAAGTCCTCTATCTTTAGTTTATAATCATTTTCAGCTCTTTTAAAGTCAGCTTTTAAAATATTTAAGGACTCAAGGTCAGATCTCATTTTTAAATTATAGGACCTGTATATTCAGGAGTACAAAGATGTTCCAATACCTTGGCTTCATCGTGGTCTGCCATGAGTGCTTGGTTTGGAGATGCATCTTCTACTTGAAAGCTCCAGTCAAAGCCTCCTTCTTCAACAGCAACTGCAGCTTGCTGCTTTGGCTTCTCAATCTGGGGGGCTTTCTCAGTGTAGTTTGGTCTGGTTTGTGCTTGCCACCATTTGTCCTTGGTGCCTTACACTCTCTTGCAAAGTGTCCCATCTGGTTACAGTTGTAACACTTTACTTTGCTTTTCTCCAGCCCAAACTTTCCACTGGCTGCACTGCTTGGAAACTTTCTTCCTGTCCTCTTGTAGAACTTCTTGGCTCTATGAGTGAGAAGAGCCATCTGCTGGACTATCTCCATTTACTCCAGATCATCTGGATGGATACAGTCCGAATCTTCAAGAGTGAAGAGAAAGTTTCCTGAAGATTCATCAGCAGAGACAAAGGTATGAGAAGAACTTGTCTCTTGGAAAGATCTTCCTTGAGTGTAGCTTTCCCTTGGAGTCTCTGAGAAGGTGATGAAAGGGCCCTTTTGTGAGTTGTCAGGGAAGCGTATAAGATGATGCTGTGGTTCAATGCTTTCTTTTTCAGCCACATGGAGGGCTGAACTCAGTTGATTGTTGGAGTTACCTAATGAGTTTTGCATGTTCATCTCCATCTGGTAGCCACTAAGAATACCATACAACTCAGTGAGAGTAAGAGTCTTAATGTTCTCAGTCCTCTTGATAACAACACAATAATGTATCCATTGTCTAGGAAGAGAGGACATAAACTTCCTTACAATGTCCCTGTTCTCAAGAGTTACTCCAACATCCATTAGAGTATCCATAATCTCAACATACCTGAAGTATTGTGGAGTCATGGTTTCACCTGCCTTGAAGGTGAAGTTTTCAAACTGCTGCTTTAGAGATCCTTCTTGTTCTCCTTTGCTTCAGTAGACCCCTCATACATCAGCTTCAGTGCTTCCCATAGTTGCTTGACAGTTTTGCACTTCTTGAAGCGTCTATAGATGGAGTTTGGAAGAGCAGTTTGAAGGGCTATCATGGCTTTTTGATCAATCTCTATTCAGAGTAATCAGCCACAACCTTAGGAATCATACCACCACCAGTAGCAGAAGTGGTGCTTGGTATGTAAGGTCCTTCAACAACAGAGTCCCACATCCTGGAGTCTTGAGACTTGATGAAGCCTTCCATTCTTTGACACCAAGTATCAAAGTCTTCAGGAGTGATCAGTGGAGACTTTTCATGGTTCCAGTTTCCATATCAGCTTTGGTTATAGCTGCCATTTGAGTTGTTAAGTATTTTTGTGTGTGAGGGATCTTAAGATGGTGAGATCTTATATCAGGAGCCTGAAAAGCTCTAATACCAAATGCAGGACCGGTGAAGGGTATGCACTTACAACACAACAATACAATGAAGAGAGTTTCTTAGAACAATTAACAGATCAAATAGGGAACCGGTTAACTTGTTAATGAAAGATGCTAAGAACACAAGTAAAAGTGAGACAGAACAAGATTTCAAACAACACAAGTATTTGGTTTTCAAGAATGATGTATATTGCTTCTCAAGTTCTATTACAAGTTACAAAGCATCAATAGAAAGTTACAAGTACTTGAGATACTTTATACTACATCCTACAGCTGGCCATACTTTGAAAGCTAGCTGGATACAATTGACTAGACAACTACAAAATCAAATGTAGAGTCAAAAGGCAGATCTGCCTTTTGACTTGTGACTATGACATGCCATAGCTCACATCCTAATATATTACAAAAAGGATAAAAGTACATAAAGTAGAAAGCATGGACTCAAGACCTCAATGTACAGTTACCAAAAGCATGGACCTTTCACCAACTATGTAAGTTGGTGACTTTACAGAGTTGTAGCGGAAAGATGGTCCAGCTTTATGGTAAAGTACATCAGATAAAGGCATATCTCTAAAAGTCTTCGGAAGAAATCTATCTTCACTCTTTGGCTTTGGAAGACTTTGTCTTTGAAGCTTCAGAAGACTTTACTTTTGGCTTCGGAAGATGTTGGTCTTGGCTTCGGAAGATTTTACACTTAAAATATTTCTAGTGCATGGTGTAAAACTTCTGAAGCATTTCTACTTCTGTTCTTTAGTGCATGCTTGCAGAGAGACTTTGGATGTTTTGGCTGCATCAGACTTATAGGAATCCTTACAATATTGCTACATCAGACCAAATATGTAGGTGATATCCTTAGTCGGTTCGACATGGAGAATGCTTCAATTGCTGGAACTCCACTTGCCACTAACCATGATGTGGCACCCGACGAAAATGGTGATCTGGTGGATGCTACAATGTACAGAGGAATGATCGGATCCCTAATGTACCTCACAGCTTCTCGTCTTGATATTATGTACGCAACGTGCTCTGTTCAAGATATCAGGAAAAACCAAAAGTGAATCATCTCATCGGAGTTAAACGGATCTTTCGTTGTCTAAAGGGTACTCCAACACTAGGGTTGTGGTATCCTCATGATGATGACTTTGAGCTTACAGCGTATAGTGACTCGGACTATAGTGGTTGCAAGATGAATTACAAGTCAACATCTACGAGATGTCAGTTCTTTGGTAGACGGTTAGTCACCTGGCAGTGTAAGAAGCAAACATCAGTTGCTCTGTCAACTTGTGAAACTGAATATGTTGCTGCTGCAAGTTGCTGTTCACAAATCATTTGGATTCAATAGCAAATGCGCGACTACGGTTTGAAATTTTCTAACACCCCTATTTTCGTTGATAATTCTGCTGCTATTGCTGTCACCAAAAATCCGGTCCAACATCCTAAAACTAAACACATCGGTATTAAATATCACTTTATATGTGACTGTTTTGAAAAGCAATTAATCGATGTTGTTAAAATTAATATGAATTTTCAACGCGTCGACCTCTACACAAAAGCATTTGATAAACCGCGGTTTTTATATCTTTTAGAGGTTAATGACGTGAAAAAGAAAAGTGATGTGATTCTAGAAGAAGAAAGTGCGTAGTCTGACACGTTTTTAGTTTCTTTTTATCTTCTTTTATTTATTTTATTTTCCTGTCTATTAAAATCTAAAAACACAAAAAAGTTTTCGGTTTTAGAATTTTAGGGGGAGAATAGGTTAGTTTAGTATTTAATTCGTGCAGTATTTAATTACTTAAAAAAATTGTTTGGGAGGAGGGCAGCTTAGCTAAAAGAAATGAAATCAAATCTGTGATTCTGATTCAACGCTTATGCAAATGATAGTACACAGGAAACAAATTGTTTGGGACCTCAAAAGCAATTAAATGATTAAGATGTAAAATTCAAAGTATAAGTCTGAGAAGTCTAAGAAAAATAAAAGGAAAAATGATAGTAAAACTAGTCTGCTACTAAGGTAACATAGAGAAAGTAGACATAGAGGTTGCTAGTCTATTATATGATGTGTCGGTAGATTCAACACAATAGATTAGTAGACCTCATTGGTGATTTAAATTCAAACTAAGTTGTTCAACTTGCTGTGGGTTCCCATCTTATCCCTGGTTAACACAATCAACGTATTTCCAATAAGGGGTGACGAGCAAAATAAACGCCACAAATGTAAGCGGATGACCATAAAAATGAGCAAAGCACAAGAAAAAATGTTAAGCGCAATCAAGCTAATGACTAATGTTGTTAGTACGTTACGTGCAAAAAGAAAAAAATTGCTCTCACAAGAAGATAGGTTGTGTGCCTCTCTGCTGTGCGATGGCACTGACCTGATGATAAGCTTAACCTATATATTCTAGAATTCATTGTTGTTTGCGCCTCTCTGCTGTGCGATGGCACTGACCTGAGGCTTGGCATCTCTTTGAAAGCTCTTAGAATAGTCTCTTCTTATCAAATACCCGTAGACCGCCCAAAAATCTCTTGAGTAATGTTGATTACCATATAAGTGTGGGATCCATAAATGCTTGTTGAAATAATATAACCTAACTCATCACCAATGTGAGTCAAAAATCCGTGTATGGATTTAAGAGGACAAATATACTGACAATCATCGTGGCTACAATTCTTGACAATCAAAATCATTGTGTGCGTCTTATAGCTCTAGTATGATTTCCTTAAATTGCTATTGACTCTCAGTCAAAACAAGAATCTAGCATCAAAATGTTTTATTAAAATGTCCCAAATGATTCTGATATACCTGTATGATTCCATAATTAATTGTTCCAGAAACGATCAAACTAACTTGAAGCTATGCTATTTAGGAAGAAAAATCTGCCCTAGATGGTTTTCTAAAAGATTTCAATCCATCTCTAATCAAAAACCCAAAAATGTGTCTTGTTTTGTTTTTAATTTCAAGTTTTTTTTCTATTTTTTCTTGTCTTTTGTAGTATAGACATCGGACTATATAACTAGATGAATTCTGTGAATCACTCAATAAAAAAATCACGTCTGAGGTGATCAAATGTTTTCAAAGTAAAAGGATCACGTCTGAGGTGATCAAAAGCTTTCAAAGTAAAAGGATCACGTCTGAGGTGATCAAATGTTTTCAAATTAAAAAGGATCACGTCTGAGGTGACCAAATCTGTTCAAATTAAAAGGATCATGTCTGAGGTGATCAAATGAGTTTTAAATTTAAAAGGGATCATGTCTGAGATGATCGGTGTTCATAATGTTATATCAAAAGGTAAAATTTTAAGTGTGTCAAAGTGTATGAGGTCAAACTCATAAGTATGAGCCAATCGCACGAATGGATCATAAGTATGAGCCAATCGCACAATTGGACCATAAGTATGAGCTAATCGCACGATTGGACCATGAGTATGGGGCAATCATACGATTGGACCATGAGTATGGAACATCCATACGATTGGATCACCAGAATGAACCATTCGTATGACTGGATGAAGGAGTATGAGCCAGTCGCACGACTGAACCCCAGTTGCACGATTGAAGCATGCGTATCGGTCCAGCCGCACGACTGAACATTTAACATAGTATAAATAAGGGGTCAGTCGGTCGTAACCCTTACCACCCTTCAAGTTCTCTGAAATCGCTCATACGTAGACACTCTGCCCAAATTTCATCTTTCCTTGATTACTTGTCGATTGTGATCCGAACCGTTTTCTCATTCATCTACAGGTATTGTGAGACTGAAATCGATCTAAATGACCAGTGTAATCAAACCCTAACTGACTTAATCGACTCAAATCAAGAAATCAGTAACACTCTTCAAATAGACCACTTAAATGGACATAATTGTTGAAATAAAGGACATTAAGTGATATTTAGAGTCTCTGCGAACCTAATGAGTCTAAACACGACGTCTAACATCAAGTTTTGACCAAGATACAAGGTTGGAGTGTTCAATATTGTATGATGCGAATGGACATGCTAATGAACTTCAATCACGCAATTGAGCCAGACGCACGATTCAATCGCACGTATGAATCATGCGCATGGGTTCAGTCGCATGACTGATTCAACCGCATGGCATAGCATATGACTGAACTCAGTCGCAGGCTCAATCGCACGACTGAACTCAGTCGCAGGCTCAATCGCACGACTGAACTCAGTCGTATGGTTAATTGCACGATTGAACCAGTTTGATCAAAACATATTAAGTTCTAACTATCATCTCTTATACACAACTAATGTATATGTTTCTTGTGTTGCAGCAACATGGCTGTTAGATGGTCCATGAGCCCCAAGCACAACATCGGTGCTCACTTAGATGCTACCACTCGTAATGCTTCTGAGTTTGCGGGGATCATTGCCTTTCTCAGGAGATCTAGGATCTTCAAGGCCATATCTACATCGTGCACTCCATACAGATCACTCCAGCAGACCTTCTAGGAAGGAGCTACTGTGGATAGGTCCACTAAGCCCTACAGCATCTGGAGTTCGATCTTCGGGCAGGAGATCAGTATTACTGCAGCCGATGTTAGGCAAGTGCTGGATCTAGGTGAAGACGGTGACCACCCGACCAAGTTACACCCTCTGACAGTTAGGGGCTGCTTTCTGCGGATGAAGTACACTAGGGACATCAACGGAGGTGTGCTCAATAAAAGCAACCTGTGCCCCCAGTTTAAGTACTTAGCTCACGTCATCATCAAGTGCATTGTGTCGAGGAGAGGAGGATTTGACGAGATGTCAGAAAAAATCCAGAATGCTTATGTTGCTCTGGTGCTGAACCACCCGTTCAGTTTCTCCCAGATGATATTCTCGTACATGGTCGAGAACATAGACGCAAAGGGGAAGGAGGGGTTCTGCATGTACCCAAGATTTCTACAGATGATCATTGATTAGAAGCTCCCTTCACTGCCTAAAGAGAGAGAGGATGCAGTTGTTTTGGAGATTATGGATTATACGACACTGGGTCGGATGAAGGTCTACCGGGGAAAGCAAGTAAAGCCCCCGGTGAGGAGACTGTTTGGTCACTTGGCCAACGAGGGGTACGTGGCGCCATCTCGCAAGAAGTGGCGTCACGATGACAGTGACTCCGACGTCGAGCCCATCACGACACCCACAGACGAAGACGAAGACGAAGACGAAGACGAAGACAACGACGACGACGATGATCAAGGTCAAGGTTGTGAGGCACTTAGTGGACCTGAAAGTGCTGCCTTCCACCAAGACTTCTTGATCGATGATGATGAGGAGTCGAATGATGAGCCGTTAGTGAGGACTGTCGGGAGCCGAGTTGTGGCCACAAACAGAGGGATTGAGGCGGTTGGCGGATGCTAGGCTGAGTCGAGGGGTGCTGATGCTGATGTTACTGATCCTACTTACACCCTTGACCAGTCTAGTAGCCAAGGGGGAGCGCCTACTGCAAAAGGATCCAGGAAGAAGAGAATGGCTCAGCCTCATGGCAAAAAGGGAAAGAGGCTGAGGTTTACAATGATTACATCTTCTGCTATAGCCATCACCACTGTCACTGCTACCACCTCTACCACATCACCTTCCACCACCACCACAGCTACTACTTCCACCACCACTCCTCTCACTACCACTATCACTCCTCCCACCACTACTACCACAGCCACTCCACCATATTCCACTCCCATTCCACCTCCCATATTCACCACATCTACAACCACTACCACCACCCACCAAGCCGGGACATCCACCCAAGCCCCAATGACCCATGACTCCACTTTACCCACCGTTGGGTTAGAGGAACAACTAGCAAACCTCAACAGGTTGGTGCTAAAGCTGTTAGCTACAGATCACATGAGAGCAAATTAGATTAATCAGCTGATAGCGGTCAACAACGCCCAAGGCAAGCAGATCGATCAGCTGACTGAGAAGAGTGCTCAATATGAGAGGGCTTTAGGCCGAGCTCACCATGCGCTTACTAGTCAAAATGAGCTGGTGATGGCGTCGATCAAGAGGATATAGGAGCTTGAGAAGAAGAACAAGAAGATACTCCTAAAGCTTAAGGGATCAAAGAGCGAGCCTTTGAAGATCAAGGATGGTGATGATGGTGATGATGGTGATGATGATGATGATGATGATGATGAGGATGAAGATGATTCTGAGGAATATATTGATGAAGGAGGACTGAGCGGTAAAGATAAAGAGGATGATGATGATCAGGAAGGTGATTCACCTGCGTCAGCCTCAAATCCCCAAGCTAAGGAGAGGCGTACTAAAAGAAACCATGATCAAGGAGCCTCGTCCTCAGCTCCTCCAGCTGAAGAATCGACGGAGCAAGACAAAAATGAAGGTCAACAGACAGAAGAGTATGATGTCGAACCCCTTCAGCAAGTTAAGACTCAAGTTACCATGATTCTTGACTTGCAAGGGATCGTTAGAAGGTCAGTGAGCTACACTCCCGAAGAAGGAGAAATTATTCATGATCTGACCGATGACCAGCTAGCTGAGATGTTCAGACTCAATCCTGATGAAATTGTCAAAGATGCTCCAAAAGTAGATGTCCTAAGTGATGAGGAGCTACATGATGTAGATGAGATTGAGATAGAAGATGTCACAGCTGAGCATTATCCAGAGTACACTGACCCTGAAGGAAATGTTATCCCCAACTTGGGTGATACTTTTGGCAGTGCTACTTTTGATAAATTGGAAGAGATAGAGAAAGAGAAAGAAAAGGATGAAAGTAAAGCCCCAGCTTCAGATGCAAATGTTGATCTCAAGAAAGCTTAATGCCACTTGTTTTGCAGAGATGAAAGCCCAACGCGTGCCGCCAAAGCAGAATGCCTACACAAAGCTCTACAAAGTCAAAAGACATCAGAAAGTGTCAGGCAAGATTATAAGGTGGGCATATTTTGAAGACTTGGAAGTCTATGTTGTTAAGAGGGAGAAAGGAATCGAGTACTTCAGATATCCTCATGATCTAAAGACTCTTCCTGGTTTTGAGCTCAACCGTCTGGCATGTTTAGATCTTTTGTATGCTAATCCATGGAAGATGTCAGGATGGTTCGAGGCTGCATTAAAGAAGGAATACCACACCAGGTGGGTAAACTTCAGACCTCAACAACCTAAGAGGTTCATTCATAAGTCTAAAGTTGATCCTATTTCTGGAAGACCGAAGGTGGTGCTGAAGTGGAGTCCCCCGCGTACAATGTCCAAGATTCCCTTACGGGAAATGCCTCAGGACTTCACTCCATACTTCAAATGGTGGTATTATGACTGGAGGACGGGCGAAGCTATCATAGTATTGAACAGAGATGGAAAGATTGATACTATCTGGGTATTTGACCCAGCGTGGCTTACAAACTTGTCGGCTGAAGATGTCTATACATTATACAAGTGGCCACTGTTCTATGATACGCAAGATATTGTACAAGCTCTCCAGTTCCAACATGTCGTAAGACTCTATTTTGTATTTGATATACATGCAGGAGTAACAAGAGAGGAGAAGTACAAGAAGTTCCACGAACATGTGAAGAATGTTAGACGATAGGGTAAACTAGGACCAAGGGGGAGTTTGTAGATACATGTGTTCCTAATTTATGAGCTTAAATGTAAAAGTCTTTCATATCTTACACATATGTAATGATATGGTTCAATGAAATACGAAATATGATTTGATATTTATTTATCTTTGATTCATATGTATGAACTTCTTATATAGGTTTGAGGTTGTTGTACCCAATTCTAAGTCAATAATGATTGAGTATTATGTACAACCTAGTCGAGTGATTATTCATGGTAATGGACCATACTTATAGACCATACACATGAATACATCATGCTTATGGACCAGTCGTACGACTGAACCAGGAGACTGGATCAGTCGTACGATTGAGACATAAGATTGACTCAATCACACGACGGAACCTTCAGTCGTGCTTTGACTCAATCGCATGATTCAGTCGCACGATTGAACCATGCGAATGGTTCAGTCGTACGAATGAAAAACCCTAACCTATAAATACCAGCTAATTCGTGGAAAAACAGAACACTTGAAGAGATATTGCGAATACACATAAACCCTAGCCGTCCAGAACGTCCCAAACAGCCTGTCCAAGTTCATAGTTCGTTCTAATCGATTCTTACTCGTTCTTAACGTTTAGTTCAATATTATATCGATCGGGTTATTGTTCTCACTGATTGGATCGCCAATTAAATAGGATTCCGCACTATTTGATCCGGTATAAACGCAGAATCAGTTAGTACTCTGTCCGTACACGATCCCTAACAAATCTGTAGCAGAGTTGCCTTTTGTAACTCAATTAGCTCCTCTAATGGTAACAGGAGCACATCTTCACTGACAGCTCCAAGATTGACAAGCCTCTCAATGATCTCCACCCTCTTCTTATTGTTGATAGCCTCCTGGTTGGCTGCAGCTGCTTTACTACTTGTAGCTAGCAATTTCACAGTAGGGAGTCTACCTTTTCTTTTCAGTTTCTCCAACCTTTCTTCCTTCATCAGTTCTTCCACAGTCATCTTCCTCTTCCCTTTGGTGTCTTCGGAAGCTTTAGACTTGGGAGGTTCTTTTGTAGAGGTTTCAGGTTGAGAGGTGGTGATGGGAGCAAGTGATAGTGATGATGTTTGAGTGAGAGGTTGGCTAAGAAAGTCCTCCCTATTGACCTCAGATGCTAGTTCAAGAATTTCATCTGTGACAATTAGATCATCGGATAGAGAAAATAACCCTTCCACGGCTTCAATCTCAGCTTCAGAAGTTTGAACTGGTTCTTCCGAGGCTTTGACTTCAGCTTCAAAAGTCTGTGGGATTGCACTTTTTGTCCTAAGTGTTCTAGTTGTTGGGCTATCAGTCCTTATTTCCCATTCGAATTCAATCTCAGGTTCAACTTAGACCTTAGGTTGACCAACTTCTTGGATAGTGGTAGAAGGTGCATTCAACTTTTGAAGCTCTTCAGCTCCAAAGTACACCACATCAACATCAGGGCTTGGTTGTTCAATGGAGGATCCCATTTGGAACTTGGCAAAGAACCTGTTTAGATCTTTGAGCATCCTTGGGTCCATTTGAATAACAATTGGAGGAGGCTCAGGGAAAACTGTAACTTGTTGAGCAAGATATCTTGAAGTCAGTGTTGAAAGTGCTAGACTTTATGGTTCCTCGTCTGTTTGTCTCTGAACACTCTCCCCTTTTTTTGGTAGCATCATCTTGAGAGCTTGATGAGTAGGATTCCTAAATTGGTACACGCCAAACAGATCTCTTAGTCTGTTCCTCAGCTAGTTTGGCCTTGAAACTTTCAATCTCAAGTTGCCGAGTGGCAGACCTTTCCTCTAAAGTCTTAACCCTGGATTCAAGGTTTAAGACTTTAGAAAGTAAGTCTCTAATGGTGAGTTGCATACTTTCCTCATCTTCTTATGAAGAATCACGCGGAGATGAGGTAACATACCTTGTATGTTCATCCTCACCACCTGATGTGGTTTCTTGGCACCCTGGTTTCCCTTGCCTAATGATGTGTCTTTCAGAATCATCAAAGGGCATGGTTGTCGTAGATTCAGTCTCAGAGATTTAACCACTGTCCTGAGGATCCAATGAGGTTCCTTCAGTAGTGGCAGCTGAATCAACATGAGTCCCCTCCATATCAGTGGGACTCACCTTAGTTTGGGTTTGCTGATGGGGGCTAGAGATAAGAGGTCTCTCTAGGCTCAGTTGATCCTTGAGAGGGTGTTGTGGATCAACTTCATTGCCATAAAGAGACATAATCTCCTTATAAGTTCCAATAAGTTGGTCGGTAAAGGATATTAAGGTTAAGCCTAATGACTCGGGACTTTGATCAATGTCTAATGGCCTTGAGCCTTTGAGAGGGCTGTCTCTTTTTGGCTACTTAGGAGAGTATAGTGACTCATCGGGAGTGGTTTCAGCTTGGGTTTCGAGCTCATGGGATTGAGACTGAGGAGACTAAATACCCATAATGAGGTCAAATACGAAGGAAGGTGTGACCTCAGACTGAGTGGGAGCCCATGTTTCCATTCTAGTCTTTTTGGATTGAACAGAGGGGACTTGTTCAATCAGAGTAGATTGAACAAGGGTTCATTTGGAACGTCTCTGATATGTAATTTTGATGGGGTGGGAAGGTAGATTTGGCATTATAAGGGTTATTGCTTGTGTGGGTTCATCACCTGTAGGGTTAACAGGGATGTCACCAGGAGCTACACGCTCAATCATACGTGAAAGCAGCTCTGTGTGCCTTCCAGTGAAGTTGGTGGACATCCTCTTCAGCACTTTGAAATGGCCGGCCTCATGTGAGGAACAGGTAGAGCACCTGCACAGACAAGCTTGCTCTGGTCCAAATCACAGTTAATGATATGCTGAATGAACCGGGAATACATATAAAATGTTTCCCTTTGAAGGTTCCCCATCAAATTGGTCAGCATAAATCTTGAATAGTTGAAACGGAGGCCTTCTACCAACCCATGAACTAGGCATCCTAGTTCTAATGAAATTTGATCCCATCCTCTAGACTTGTTTGACAAGCAGTGTAGGACTATGTGCAGCAGGAACTTCCAATAGTAAGAGAAGTTGAACTTGTACACAGTGTAGGACTATGTGCAGCAGGAACTTCCTATTTGGGTATATGTGTCATCAAGGTCTGTTTTGGGAACTCCGTAAAGAGCCTTCATCATGGAGCTCTAGATGCTCCCTGATGACTTGTTCAGATATGATCAATTATTGACCACAAATGCTCGGCCTCATAACCCTAACTCCGTTCATGATTTAAATCCGATCATTTCCCCAGAATTTGGCCATATGCTTCGAATAGACAGTGGGGTTAACGGTTTGGGCTGTGAAGTAGGTAGATTGGGTTAGGAAGGAGATGATTTCTGAGAAGTCAGCATCCTTGGTTGAATCAAGGAGTGCGACTTGGTTGTGCTGAGGGTTTAGTGCCATTTTTTGGGAGAAGTTGGAGAGAAATGAGTTTGAATTTGGGTAAATAGGAGACAAAGGAAGCTTTGGGCAGTAAATTTGGTAAAAAGATTATAGAAGTGAGTCAGGGTTATTTAAATGGGTGAAAAGGCGGTTTTGATGGTTGAATAAGGTGAAAAGATGGTTTGGGGTAAGATGTGACAGGGGCGGTAAGGTTATATCCATTTAAATATTCTGACATCATTAATAAAAACAGAGTGGGGCCCAAAATGTTTCCGTCTCTTTCAAGTATTATACATTTCCGAAGGTAATCTTCTTCCGAAGCCAAACTTACTTCCGAAGGTAAATGTTTTACTTCCGAGAGTAAAGAGGGCTTTCCGAGTGAAGATCTTTATAAGCTTCGGAAGTAGATTTGATACTTCAGCAAATGCTTCTTCCGAGACTAATACTCTCCCGAAAAGAAGATTTCCCTTGTAGCAATTTTGCTTCGAAATAAATACATGACATCTTCCGAGGGTTAATTCCTCTTGGGAAGAATTTATACTTAGTAAAATTTTGAAGAAAAACCTTATGTAACAGGGCTTAGATTGTTTTCGACAAAGACAAGACACATTTTAAAAGGTTTTTCAAATGAGATGGACTAATCAATGTTTATCATCCCAATAGCTGTAATAAGATACCTAAATATTTGTTCATCAAATGCTTTGTTGAACAAATCAACATATTGTCATTTGAGTCACCTTTGATTAGTTTAATCAGATTTTCTCATGAATATCTCTAATGAAATGATACCTGATATAAATGTGCTTTGTCTTGGAGTGCTTTATAGTATTTTCTATAATTGAGATAGCACTGTTGTTGTCAATATGGATAGGAGTGCTCATGAAGTTGAATCCATAGTCTATCATCTGGTTCTAAATCCATAGCAGCTGAGCACAACAATTAGCAGCAACAATGTATTCAGCTTCAGCAGTAGATGTTGAAACGCAGGATTGCTTCTTGCAATGCCATGAGATGATCCTTCCACCAAGAAATTGACATCCACCTAATGTTGATTTTTTGTTGATCAGCCACCATAGTCACTATCTGAATAACCATAGAGATTGAAATTGCTGTTCCTTGGATTCCAGATACCCAGTTTAGGTGCTCCTTTAAGGTATCTGAGGATTCTCTTGTCAACAACTAGGTGAGACACCTTTGGAGAAGCCTGATATCTTGCATAGATGCATGTTGCAAACTTGATATCAGGTCTACTTGTTATGAGATACATCAAAGAACCAATTATTGCTCTATACTGATGTTGATCAGTACCCACCCCTTAGAGTTAGGACAAAGATTGTGGTTTCTGGGTATAGGTGTCTTGGCTGGCTTACAATCTTTTATATCAAATCTTTCTAAAATGTCATTGACATATTTAGATTGATTAATAAAGAACCCTTCCTTCATCTGCTACACCTGAATTCTAAGGAAAAAGTCCAATTTTCCATAGAGATCATCTCAATTTTTTTTCATAATGCTCTCAAAATCTTTGCACATTTGGTCATTTGAGAAACCAAATATGATGTCATCAACATAGACTTGTACGAGCAAGATGTCTTTCCCAGACTTTCTTATGAATAAAGTCTTGTCAATGGTACCTCTAGTGTATCCATTCTTAAGGGAACTGAGACAAAGTCTCATACCACAGCCTAGGTGCCTAGTGCAGCCCATAGAGAGCTTTATCTAGTTTGCACACATAGTCGGGGTGTTGTGGGTCTTCGAATCCTGGAGGCTGGCACACGTAGACTTCCCTATCTATATCCTCATATAGAAAGGCACACTTGACATCAAGTTGTTTGATAGTAAAATTCTTGGATGCAGCATAAGCAAGAAAGATCCTCACTGCCTCAAGTCTTGCAAATGGTGCAAAGACATCAGTGTAATCAATTCCTTCCTCTTGAGTGTACCCTTGAACTACCAGTCTTGCCTTGTTCTTGATAATCAAGCCTCTATCATCTCTCTTGTTCCAAAAACCCATTTGGTGCCTATTGGTACTTGACCGGATTGTAGCGGACATAGGTTCCAAACCTTTTGTCTTTTGAATTGAAGCAATTCCTCTTGCATTGACTCAACCCAGCTACTATCTTTCAAGGCATCTTCTACTTTCTTGGGTTCCATCTAAGATAGAAAGCATGAGTATAGGCAGAGATTCCCATTGTGAGTTTGTCCTCTTGTTCTCACACTTTCAGAGCCATCTCCAATGATGTTCTCATCCAGTTGCAAAGATAGATCCAGATTGGACATATTTTGCTCTGGAAGTTGAACACTTGGACCAGCTGTTGTTTCACACTCATTCAATGAGGACTGATTGAATGAATGAGAAACAACATCGTCATTAGTTGGCTGTGAAGCAGCATTAACAGTTGCCTGTTCCTTCAAGAAGCTACTTTCATCAGCTTGGTGTTGTGCAGTGTTACCGGATGAGTTTTGAGGCTCACTAGGTTCACAACTTGTTGAAGCTGCACTATCTCTTGAGAAAGTTATACTATCAGATCTTCCAATGGTAGGAGCTTGATTTTTAGCAACTCTTAGTGAACTTGGAAGAGGTCTGGGTAACTTAAACCGCTGATCGTCATCAGAATCACTCGGAGTACTTGTTCCAGCTGAAACACTCTCACAAGAGGGTTTAGAATAATTTGGAAACAATTCTAAATCAAAAATATGATTAGGGCCATTCCCCATAACACAAGGAGTGTGCTCATTAACAACAATGTTGGATGATTCCTCAAATTGTTGATTTTAATATGATAAACTCTATAAGCAATAGAGTTGGAGGAATACCCAACAAAGATAGCATCATCCGACTTTTCAGCAAATTTTGCTAAATTGCCTTTTGTGTTAAGTATGGTACACCTGCTGCCAAAGGACCTTAGAAAGCCAATGAACGGTGACCTCTTGTTCCATAGCTCATAAAAAGTTTTTTCATGTGGCTTAACTACAAGAACCCTGTTCTGCACATAGCATGCAGAGCTGACTGCCTCTGCCTAGAATGTTAGAGGCAGCTTTGAATCAGCTAACATAGTCCGAGCAGCCTCAAAAAGTGTCCTGTTTCTCCACTCAGCAACACCATTTTGTTTGTAACCTTTCGTATTTTTGTTAAATAAAAGTTAGCATCGTTATGTTCTTGTAAGGGCCTTGTTGTCATTTATGAAACTACGTGGGTCGTTATGCCTGATTCTTTGTTAATTTAAAAGTTGATAATTTAATTTATTAAATAATTATGATAATAATAATAATGATAATAATAATATTAATAATTACAGATCTTGTTTATTATTTATGAATTTTAACTTATATAATAATAATAATAATAAAATAAAAATAATACTAATTTTAAAAATAATGGTTTATTAAAGTTAAACAATTAATAAGTTATAAAAATATTTAAAATTTAAGGTTAATTTAGTTCAGGGGGTAATTATGCCAATTTGGAAACCTTAAATGGAAGTTTCTAGCATAAAATAATAAAAGCTAAAATTCAGGGACCAAAACTGTAAAAGTATTAAATTGAAACCCCCCTCTCCAACCCCGTTTTTCCAGCCAAGTCACCGACCAAACTCCGGCCGAACTCCAACGAGTTCGAAACCGCCTAATAACCTCGAATTAAGACTCGAAATCATGGCAACCGGTTCGTGAACACGAATCGAACTCGGTTATACACCTTAATTGGATTTGAATGATGGTTATGAACCTATTCAACTCAAGTAACCGATTACCTTAATCACCAAACCGTTCGGCAATTAAAACTCAATAATAGTCAAATTAACTGGAACCTAAACAATCTTTTAACTAATCCTAAACCTTTAACAAACATATTTCTATTTGAAACATACGAAATCATCACATTTCAATCATCATTCTCATCGCGACCTGCTACTATAGTGTTCTTCAACTTTCGGTCGATCTTAATCGAAATTGATTGAGGGTTTTTGCTTATCAACACCATTGGAAGCTTCTATCACCATGAATTCAAGTTTAATCACCATTATCTTCTCGAACGGGTTTCACCACAGTCGCGACTTGTTCTTCATCTGTGCACATCGATTTCATTTCAATTCAGGTAAATTAAACCTAC
This sequence comes from Flaveria ramosissima, assembly GCA_025215565.1. Classification (NCBI taxonomy): domain Eukaryota; kingdom Viridiplantae; phylum Streptophyta; class Magnoliopsida; order Asterales; family Asteraceae; genus Flaveria; species Flaveria ramosissima. The sequence continues at coordinate 48,856,587 of CM046030.1, forward strand.
ACACACACTCGATTTAGTGTGGGGAACAAAAGCCCCAGTATTAATTTGGTTATTAACATCGAATTGATGTTCAAATTTTGGATTCAATCGATTTAGGGTTCATTGGTTTGGGGGATTGCGTTGGATGGTGTTTTAAAGAATTAAAACCAAACTCTTACTAGGCTTAGGCACCGCGCCTACTGGTTAAGAGCTTATGTTTCATCCTTGGGATCTTGGGCACCATCAATATTTTTTAAAAATGTTTTTTAAGAAATTTTAATTACAGAAAATTTTAATTATCATTAAAATATACTTTTGTAAACTTTAATAATTTCTAAGAGAACCAAATTATTTTCTACATTATTTTTCAAATTTAAATATTTATATATCCTTTTAATAAAACATATAACAAATGTCATTTTTAGTTTATTACTTATAAAATGGACTTTAAGTGATAGTTTAATTTAATAAATTATTATTGGTCTATATATTACTTTTAATTATTGTTTAAATCATGATTATTTCAAATAATTATAAAAATTTATTTATTTACACTTTATATTTAAACTTTACCGATTATTATAAATGATTTACTTTCATGTCTTTATATTAAATTACTTAAATGGTAGAATTCTTTTCATTGAATTAAAATATAATGGATTCCATTATTTAGTTTTATTTATTTATCAAAACCCAAAATTTCTATTGAAACCCTAGTTCACGATGAATCGTTAATATTATCTTTAAACTTAAACTTGGAATTTATACGTTTAGGTATCTTATAAAAGGAATCGTTGGAGCACTACTTCAGCTCTTATTATTATTCTTATGATTCAACTTATACAACATGTGATTTTTCATGCCCCTCTTTTACCTTATTTCACACCTTTTTGGGTGAAACATGTTAACATATAAACTTGCACTTGTAAACGTTTTGATACTTGTAAATGCGCTAGAAATTCATCTTTATTCTTGTCATGGTTATTTGTAATATTGTGAGACTTATATGATAGATATTATGTGTTGACAATCATTAACTATTGCTAGGCTAGTGACGTCATAGATCTATGGGCCTAACAAGCCTATTTGGTGCTAAAGTTGAGGTTATTGCCGGCTCCTGATGACGTATGACTTGTTCATCATGGGAATCAAGTATACTTATCTAATCGTTATAACTTGTAATGGATATCTTTGTCAAGGTTTGATTTTATCATTATGTTATCTATAAACTTGCATTATTTGTAACCGATGACTTGAATTGCTACTTATATATAATATATATATATATATATATATAATAGATATATATATATATATACACATACATATATATATATATATACATATATATATATATATATAATATATATATATATATAATATGATTTATATATATATAGATCTAGAGAGATAGAGAGGTATGTATAGATCTAGAGATGTATCGAGATGTATTCTAATATATGTATGTATATCTATAGATATAGATATGTATATATATATATATATATATAGATATAGATATATATAGATATATATATATATATATATATATATATATATATATTATATATATATATATATATATATATAATATATATATATATGTTTAACCCATGGAAACTCAACAACTTTCAAAGATGACTTTATTTTTAACATGTTTCAGGAAATGCCTAAGGTTGATGAATAATAATAAAATATGCTTAATCTATGGTTGGACCTAGGAAAAATAAAAGATATGCCTTCAAATCTTGAAATTGTTGGGCTTATGTTATATTTTATTTTGTTTGACTTTTGGTTATAATGCTTCATTAAAACTTATGGTTAATCATATTTACAATTATTGGTAGTGTTATGTGGCTGTGAACAATCTTAAACCCCAATCTTAACGTTTCCACCGTTAAGGTTGGAGTGTGACATGTTGAGGAGTCCTAGGAGCACTATATGTCTGGCAATCCCTTTTGAGTTATAGAATAAGTCAAATACTTGATTCTTAAACTCAGTCCTTGATCACTTCTAATTATTTTAACTTGTGATGAATTGATTTTCTATTTTAAGAATAAAGATTTTAAAGTTTCACCTATTTCATCTTTAGTTCTTATAAAGAATACCATGTAAATCTTGTAAAATCATCAACAATCACAAGGCAATATGATTTCCTTCCAATGCTCATTATACTTGTGGGACCAAAAAGATCCATGTGCAATAAGTGTAATGGAGAGGTGGTAGAGTTAACTACTTTGGATTTATGAAGCTCTGCTGTGTTCCTTTCTTTCAGACATGCAACAATACTTATCTTTGAAAAAAAATTCCTTTTTAGGCAAACCATGTACCAAGTTATTTTTAACCAATTTATTCATGGTTTTAAAATTGACATGACACATTCGTTTATGCCATAGTGTTGACTCATCACTATCAGCTTTGGGAAGAAAGCATGATACTTCACCTAATGGGGAAGCATTGTTCATATCTAGCTTGTACATATCCCCTTTCTGGGAGATCTAAGAAGCACCAATTCCTGAGGAATTGTCATCTCGGATTTAGGATAATGCACTCATGTTCTGTGAAAAGCATTTGGTGCTTTTGATCACAAAACTGAGATACACTTAACAAGTTGTGTTCAAGCTGTTTGACAAAGTGTACTTAATCAACTTTTAAATTACCATTGGATATACTCCCTCTGCCATAAATACATCCTCCGGCCTCACCTCCAAACTAAACAGGACCTCCATCAAAATGTTGAAATTCTTGAAGGAGAGATCTATTCCCTGTCATGTGCCTGGAGCATCCACTATCCACAATTCATACATTGTTGTTTTTTTCATATGGATGTCCCTGCACATAAGATGAGAAGATTAGTTTTTATTGGAAACCCAAGCCTTGTTGGTCTTGGGTTCTTCCAATGATGATGACATAATTGAACCAAAATTTATGCATGAAGGTTCAATGGGTGTCTTTGAAGAAGAGGTTTGGGCTGCAGCATCATCTTTGATCTTCCATTCCATCCCTCGGCTTATCATAGTAGATGAGCTTGTTGAAGCTTGAGCAACATGGCATTCTTCCGAAGCTTCTTTCTTTTTGGAAGAAGCCTTCACCACCTTTTTTTCCGAAGCAGTCTTCTTCTCGGAAGGTTTCAAAGGAACTCTCTTGTTCTTTTGAATTTTCTTAACCTTGTCTTCCGAAGTAGTTTTTCCCTTCGGAAGAATGAGTTTCTTTCGAAAGCAACTTTGCTTTCGAGACAAGCTTTCCTTTCCTCATCACTTGGGCCATGTGATATGGTCCAAATATGAAACCCTCCTTGACTCCTTCTTTCTTAACATTATTTGCATAATGTGTGCTTGTAGGATTATAGTAACAATCTTTAGCCATGTGGTTTTGCAGACCACACATTATGCATGCAATGTTAACCTCTATGGGATGTGACTGTTGTTTCTTGCCTTTCTTGCTTTCATCAACAGTCTTCCTTTTTAACTTCTAATCCTTTGGTAGGACAAGAGTGCTGGTACTACACTCCTTTCTTGGATCAGAGTTTCCCACCATCTGGAATCCAACTGAGATGAAAACACCCTTTTGTTTTTGGGTCAATCTTTAGCTTGGACTCAGCCACTTTTTTGGCAGTTTTTGTGGCTGCCTTAGCCTGGTTTATTCTGGCTTTGGTGGTCAGGGGTTGGTCATCACTAGTAGAAATGGGTAGATTTACCTGGTCCTTCTCCGTGATGGTCTCCGAAGTTGCATCACTCTTTGACTCATAGGAAGGTGGGTCAACAGATGGAACCTTTTGCTCTTCAGTCCCATATCATGGTTGTCTAATAGACCCATAAAAGTGTGATGGAGCAATTTCATTGGTTTCCAACCCATCTTTGTTTTGATAACAAAGTTTTGAGTGAGAGGATGATGCAAGAATGGCTTGGAAGTTTTGCTCAGAAATAGCATGCTTCCTTGCTTGAGCCTCAGCTATGACAAGGTGTGCATGAGCCTCAGACAATTTGGAGATTAAATCGTTGATTTGAGTCTTGTAGTTGGTATGTTCATGTTTTAACAAGAACACAGTTTTCTCTAACTCTTCAATTTTCTTTTGATAGTCAGATTCAGCTCTTTTAAATTAGATTTTAAAATATTTAAAGACTTAATATCTGATTTAATTTTTATATTGTAGTCCTGATATAGTTTAACTTTAGCAATGCAAGCTGGAAAACAGAGGTGTTCATATACCTTGCTGTCTTCAGTTCTAGCCATCAAAGCTTGAGCAGGAGTCACATCTTGTACCATGAAGTTCCAATCAACTTCTTGAGCCACAACATCTGTTTTAATTGACTTTCCAGTAGCTTGACCCTCAAATAATTTGGAGATTAAATCATTGATTTGACTTTCCAGCTTCTTGCGGTCTTCATCAGAGTAATCTTATACAACCTTTTCTATCATAGCGCCATTTCCACCTGGTGCTGCCACCTTTGGTTTGTAAGGACCATTGATGATAGATTGCCACATTTTTCCATCTTGATATCTGATGAAGCCTTCAATGCGTCTGCTCCATGATCTAAAGTTTTCAGGGGTGATGATAGGTGCTTTGGTCATCGTCCCCATCTCAACTTTAGAATTTTGGTTAAGGACCATTTTTGAGTGTGGTGAAAGAATGAATGTATAAAAGGTTGATTTGGATGTTAAGATCTCACAATCAAGAGCCTAAAAAGCTCTCATACCAATTGCAGGATCGGTTATTATCACTTAACAAAAGTATAGTCTCTCAAACTCACTTGAATCACACTCGGTTTAGATGATGCAGAATCCTTTCTAAGAGAGTATAATAATATACTAAGTAACTAAGAACACAGGAAGATAATTTTCAAGGTACTTGTTTATATTACTTCTCAACTCAAAATATTACAAGACTCTTACAAGCATATTACATAAGTTACGATGAGAAACTATATATACTAGATCCTACGGTCGATACACTTTGATACTAACTAGAAACCTATGACTAAAGCAAATACTACATTGCTAAAGACAAGGTATCTTAGATAAAATATATCTAAGATATGGTAGTCATGACATGTCCATGACTTACCTTTTGTCACCAACTAAAGTTGGTAATTATACCAACTGATAAGGAATGAACAGTGAAATAAAGTATGGTCAACTACATGGCGTGGGAAAGCACCATGCAGTATCTCAGAGATTTGCAGCGGAGTGTGTCAGAAGGGCCATACTTATGTCCACTGGGTCATAGTAGGTTCTTCCGAAGGTTAACTGGCTTCGGAAGAACAAGTTCTTCCAACGCCACTTATACTTCGGAAGAGGCTACTTCTTTCCGAGGCTTGAGACCTCTTCAGGTCTTATACTTCGGAAGTCATTGCCTTGGATTCTTCTAAGTGTTGAACTTCGGAAGAAAGACTTGTCTTCGAAAGTTGTAGTTTCTCTTCGGAGCTTTCAGACTTAACCTTCGGAAGCTCAGCATTTTGACTTCGGAAGTTCTTCATCAGTTGTACCAAAATTTGTCTAAGTGTTTGTTTTGGTTGCACCAGCCTTACTTGATCCAACAAACTCCCCCTAAGCTGATGCTACCAAAACTTCACTTGTTTCTGCTTCTCAAAACTTTCTGCACCAGGGAAAGAAGATATTTATCTGTTTCTTTGTTTTGCCCTGAGGTGGTGCTGAGAAGTTTGTACAAATCATTCATGGACAAAAGATCTAGTCTATCACTTTGAATAATATGTACCCTCTGTTGCTGCCCTCTGAAGAGAGTTAGTTGACGGGAGCTATACTCATACTCTCATCTAACTATTGACTCAAGTTCAGAACCTTCAACTATTTGAAGGAAGGCTTTGCCTTTGGTTGCCGATCCTTTCCTTTCATCCTTTTCTCTCATCTTCAACTCCTCTTCAATCTTGGTCCTTGCGGTTAGCTCGGCTAGATGAAGACTGCTCAGATGGTTTCCGATGTGAGCAGCTATCTCAGAGTTGGAGGGGTAGGAGAATGACTTCTCTGCTAACTCTGCAATGTCAAACCTGCTTAAGTGTAGAAGAGATGAGGCATTAAGCATGTTTATCTCGCCATTCTCTCTCTCAACAACAAAGTTGTGAGAAGAGTCTTCAAACCTCCACTAGATGATCTTCTTTCTTGGCACAAGGGGATGACTTGGTACTCTGTCCCCTTTCTTTGAATCCAGTAGAGTCACCAGTCTTCTTCTTAGCTTCTTCTCTTCTTCATTTAATGAGTCAGGGTTGAGGCCAAAAAGATTAGCAGCCTGGTCCAATGTTCCTCTTGGCAGATCAAGGAATTGTTCTCTAGTGAGGGAACATGATGAGCCATCAACATAGGTTAGCTTAACTGACTCCTCCTCACAAGAGATATCGCTCAGAGTAGTACATTTCATGAGCTTCATCTTGATCTCCTTGAATTCCTCTAAGGAGAGATGTGCGGAAGGCTGAGAGGGTGACTTGGGTGGTTGTTGGGTAGGTGTTGATGTTTGGGTTCTGGGGAGTGTTTTGGGTTTGAGGATGGGTAGTTGAGGTGGTTGTGGTGAGGAAGAGGGTAAGGATGATGGTGTGTGTTCAGGGGTGTAAGGCTCAGAGGTTGGCTCAGTTTTTATGGGGAAAGGGAAAGGAGTTGGTTCAGGTTGAGGTTGGGGTTGAGGTGTTGGTCTGGAAGTCATCCACTGTACTCTCCGGTATATCTTTTTCCTTCTTCCTGCGTGAATGTCAGCCTTGATGTCATTGACATGTCGCTGCAGGGTCTTCTCAGACATAGGACCCACCTGCCTGCCAGAGAAGCTATGAGCCCGGAGATAGTCTTTCATCTAGGCTTTGTCTCCTAGCTTCTTGACAACAGCATGTCCAACTTTGTCCTCCTTCTTCTTCCTCACTCTCAGCTTTTCCTTTGCAACATTCTTTCTCTCTTTCTCCATTTTATCTTGCTCTTTCTTAAAAAGCCACAAGATCGTGTCATTGTTGTGAGGAGTTAGTTCCTCAAGAGAGAATCCCCTGGAGTTTAGGAAAGAAATCCTTTCACTCCTCAGCTGCTGGTCAGCTTTTCTTTCTTTCTCCTCCTTTCTTCCTCTAAGGCCAACCTTGCTGCTTCTTCTTTTTGTTCAATCCGCAGCAGGGTTGCCTTTTCTAACTCAATTAGCTCCTCTAATGGTAGCAGGAGCACATCTTCACTAACAGCTCCAAGATTGACAAGCCTGTCAATGATCTCCACCCTTCTTCTATTATTGATAGCCTCCTGGTTGGCTGTAGCTGCTTTACTACTTGCAGCTAGCAAGTTCCCAGTTGGGAGTCTACCTTTTCTTTTCAGTTTCTCCAACCTATCTTCCTCCTTCAGTTCTTCTGCAGTCATCTTCCTCTTCCCTTTGATGTCTTCGAAAGCTTTAGACTTGGAGGTCTTGAGTAGAGGTTTCAGTTGAGAGAGGTGGTAATGGGAGTAAGAGATGTGATGTTTTTGAGTGAGGGGTTGGATGAGAGTGTCCTCCCTATTGACCTCAGATGCTAGTTCAAGAATTACATCTGTGACAACTAGATCATCGGAGAGAGAAAATAACCCTTCCACAGCTTCAATCTCAGCTTTGAAAGTTTGAAATGGTTCTTCCGAGGCTTTAACTTCAGCTTCGGAAGTCTGTGGGAATTGCACTTTATGTCCCAACTGTTTCGTTGTTGGGCCATCACTCCTCATTTCCCCTTCGAATTCAATCTCAGGTTCAACTTGGACCTTAGGTTGACCAACTTCTTGGACAGTGGTAGAAGGTGCATTCAACCTCTGAAGCTCCTTAGCTCCAAAGTACACGACAACAACATCAGGGCTTGGTATTCAATGGACGATCCCATCAGGAACTTAGAAAAGAACCTTTTTAGATTTTTGAGCATCCTTGGGTCCATTTGAATAACAATTCTAGGAGGCTCAGGGAAAACTGAAGCTTGTTGAGCAGGATATCTTAAAGTCAGAGTTGAAAGTGCTAGACTTTGTGGTTCCTCATCTGTTTGCCTCTAAACACTTTCCCCGTTTTTGGTAGCATCATCCTGAGAGCTTGATGAACTAGAGGAAGAGGTCAAGGAGACATGAATTGGTACATGCCTAACAGATCTCTCAATCTGTTTCTCAGCTAGTTTGGCCTTGACACTTTCAATCTCAAGTTGCTGAGTGGCAGACCTATCCTCTAAAGTCTTAACCTGGATTCAAGGTTTGAGACTTTAGAAAGCAGGTCTCGAATGGTGAGTTGCATACTTCCCTCATCTTCTTTTGAAGAATCATGGGGAGATGAGGTAACATACCTGGTATGTTCATCCTCACCACCAGATGTGGTTTCTTGGCACCCTGATTTCCATTGCCTAATGATGTTTCTTTCAGAGTCATCAAAGGGCATGGTTGCCGTAGATTCAGTCTCAGAGATGTTACCACTGCCCTAAGGATCCAATGAGGCTCCTTTAGTAGTGGCAGCTGAATCTACATGAGTCCCCTCCACATCAGTGGGACTCATCGCAATTTGGGCTTGCTGATGGGGCTAGAGATAAGAGGTTTTTCTAGGCTCAGTTGATCCTTGAGAGGGTGTTGTGGATCAACTTCATTGCTATGAAGAGACATAATCTCCTCATCAGTTCCAATAAGTAGGTCAGTAAAGGATATAGAGGTTAAGCCTAATGACCCGGGACTTTGATCAATGTCTAATGGCATTGAGCCTTTGAGAGGGTTGTCCCTTTTTAGCTGCATAGGAGAGTATAGAGACTCATCCAGAGCGGTTTCAGCTTGGGTTTCGGGCTCATGGGAGTGAGACTGAGGAGACTCAATACCCATATTGAGGTCAAATGAGAAGGAAGGGGTGACCTCAGACTGAGTGGGAGCCCATGTTTTCCACTCTAGCCTTTTGGATTGAACAGGGGGACTTGTTCAATCAGAGTAGATTGAACAAGGGTTCGTTTGGGACGTCTCTGATATGTGATTTTGATTGGGTGGAGGGAGAGGTAGATTGACATTGTGAGGGTTATTGCTGGTGTGCGTTCATCACCTGTGGGGTTAACAGGGATGTCACCAGGAGCATTTGCGCTCGATCATACCTGGAAGCAGCTCAATGTGTCTTCTGGTGAATTTGGTGGACATCCTCTTCAGCACTTTGAAGATGGCCGGCCTCATGTGAGGGACAAGCATAGTAGCTGCACAGACAAGCTTGCTCTGGTCCAACTCATAATTGATGATTTGCTGAATGAACCGAGGATACATATAAAATGTTCCCTTTGAAGGTTCCCATCAATTGGTCATCACAAATCTTGAATAGTTGAAACGGAGGCCTTTTACCAACCCATGAACTAGGCATCCTAGTTTATATGGGATTTGATCCCATCCCCCAGACTGTTTGACAAGCAGTGAAGGACTATGTGCAGCAGGAACTTCCAATGGTAAGAGAAGTTGAACTTGTACACCGTGGACCTGCTCACATCACCGCCATATCCCATTTGGGTATATGTGTCATCAAGGTCTGATTTGGGGAACTCCGTAGGAGAGCCATCATCATGGAGCTCTAGATGCTCCATGATAACTTGTTCAGATATGATCAATTCTTGACCACGGATGCTCGACCTCAAAACCCTAGCTCCGTTAAGGGTTTCAATCTGATCATTTCCCCAAAATTCGGCCATATGGTTCAGATAGACAGTGGGGTTGATAGTTAAGGCTGTGAAGTAGGTAGATTGGGTTACGAAGGAGATGATTTCTGAGAAGTCTGCATCCTTGGAAGAGTCAAGGAGTGCGACCTACTTGTGCTGACGGTTTAGTACCATTTTCGGGAGAAGTTTCAGAGAAATGAGCTTGAATTTTGGTAAATTGGAGACGAAGGAATCTTTGGGCAATAATTTGGTAAAAAGATTAAATAAGTGAGTCGGGGTTATTTAAATGGGTGAAAGGTGCGGTTTTGGTGGTTGGATAAGGTGAAAAAGATTTTGGGGGAAGATGTGACAGGGGCGGTAAGGTTAAATCCATTTAAATATTACGACATCATTAATAAAATCTTTGTTTTTTTTTACAGAGTGCGCCCAAAAGATTTCGTTACACAGTAAAAGCTTTCTTTGAGTATAAAACATTTCCGAAGGTAATCCTTCTTCCGAAGCCAAACTTACTTCCGAAGGTAAGTGTCTTACTTCGGAGAGTAAAAAGGGCTTTCCGAGTGGAGAAGTTTATAAGCTTTGGAAGTAGATTTGATATTTCATCCAATGCTTCTTCTGAGACTAAAACTCTTCCGAAAAGGGGATTTCCCTTGGAGAAATTTTGCTTCGGAAGATATACATGACATCTTCCGAGGGTTAATTCCTTTTTGGAAGAATTTATACTTAGTAAAATTTTGAAGAAAAACCTTATGTAACAGGGCTTAGATTGTTTTTGACAAAGACAAGACACATTTTTAAAAAGTTTTTCAAATGAGATGGACTAATCAATGTATATCATCCCAATAGCAGTAATAAGATACTTGAATATTTGTTCATCAAATGTTTTTGTGAACAAATCAGCATACTGTTCATTTAAATCAACTTTGATTAGTTTGATTAGATTTTTCTCATGAATATCTCTAATGAAATGATACCTGATATCAATGTGCTATGTTTGGAGTGCTTTACAGGATTTTCTGTAATGGAGATAGCACTGTTGTTATCAATGTGGATAGGAGTGCTCATGAAGTTGAATCCATAGTCTATCATCTGTTTCTGAATCCACAAAAGCTGAGCATAACAACTAGCAGCAACAATGTATTCAGCTTCAGCAGTAGATGTTGAAACACAGGATTGCTTCTTGCATTGCCATGAGATGATCCTTCCACCAAGAAATTGACATCTACCTGATGTTGATTTCTTGTTGATATTGCAGCCACCATAGTCACTATCTGAATAACCATAGAGATTGAAATTGTTATTCCTTGGATACCAGAGACCCAGTTTAGGTGCTCCTTTGAGGTATTTGAGGATTCTCTTGGCAACAACTAGGTGAGACACCTTTGGAGCAACCTGATATCTTGCACAAATGCAAGTTGCAAACATGATATCAGGTCTACTTGCTATGAGATACATCAGAGAACCACTGATTGACCTATACTAATGTTATCAGTATCTTTCCCCTTACAGTCAGGACAAAGATTGTGATTTTTGGGTATAGGTGTCTTGGCTGGCTTACAATCTTTCATATCAAACCTTTCTAAAATATCATTGACATATTTAGATTGATTGATAAAAAACCCTTCCTTCATTTTCTTCACCTGAATTCCAAGGAAAACGTCCATTTTTCCCATGAAACTCATCTCAAATTTCTTCTTCATAATGCTCTCAAAGTCTTTGCACATTTGGTCATTTGAGGAACCAAATATGATGTCATCAACATAGACTTGTACGAGCAAAATGTATTTCCCAGACTTTTTTATGAATAAAGTCTTGTCAATGGTACCTATAGTGTATCCATTATTCAGGAGAAACTGAGACAATGTCTCATACCACAGCCTAGGTGCCTGGTGCAGCCCATACAGAGCTATATCCAGTTTGCACATATAGTCAGGGTACTGTGGGTCTTCAAATCCTGGAGGCTGGCACACATAGACTTCCCTATCTATATCCCCATAAAGAAAGGCACACTTGACATCAAGTTGGTAGATAGTAAAATTCTTGGATACATCATAAGCAAGAAAGATCCTCACTGCCTCAAGTCTTGCAACTGGTGCAAAGACATCAGTGTAATCAATTCCTTCCTCTTGAGTGTATCCTTGAACTACCAGTCTTGCCTTGTTCTTGATAATCAAGCCTCTATCATCTATCTTGTTCCTCAAAACCCATTTGGTGCCTATTGGTACTTGACCGGATGGTAGCGGACATAGGTTCCAAACCTTTTGTCTTTTAAATTGAAGCAACTCCTCTTGCGTTGACTCAACCCAGCTACTATCTTTCAACGCATCTTCTACTTTCTTGGGTTCCATTTGGGATAAAAAGTATGAGTACTAGAAAACATTCCCATTGAGAGTTTGTCCCCTGTTCTCACACCTCTAGAGACATCTCCTATGATGTTCTCAGCTGGATGAGTGTTGTGAATCCTAAGCCTGGGAATCACATCCAGTTGCAAAGATAGATCCAGATTGGACATAATTTGCTCTGGAGGTTGAACACTTGGACCAACTATTGTTTCATATTCATTCAATGAGGACTGATTGAATGAATGAGAAACAACATCATCATTAGTTGGCTGTGAAGCAGCATTAACAATTGCATGTTCCTTCAAGATGCTACTTCCATCAACTTGGTGTTGTGCAGTGTCACCGGATGAGTTTTGAGGTTCACTAGGTTGACAACTGGTTGAAGCTCCACTATCTCTTGAGATAGTTATACTATAAGATCTGCCAATAGTGGGGGCTTGATTTGTAGCAACTCTTGAAGAACTTGGAAGAGGTCTGGGTAACTCAAACCGTTGATCATCATCTGAATCACTCTGAGTACCTGTTCCAGTTGAAACATTCTCACAAGAGGGTTCAGAATAGTTTGGAAACAATTCTAAATCAAAAATATGATCAGGGCCATCCCCCCTAACACAAGGAGTGTGCTTATTAACAACAATGTTGGATGATTCCTCAAATTGTTGATTTTTAATGTTATAAACTCTATAAGCAATAGAGTTTGAGGAATATCCAACAAAGATAGCATCATCTGACTTTTCAGCAAAGTTTGCTAAATATTCTTTTGTGTTAAGTATAGTACACCTACTACCAAAGGACCTTAGAAAGCCAATGAACGGTGGCCTTTTGTTCCATAGATCATAAGGGGTTTTTCATGTGGCTTAACTACAAGAACCCTGTTCTGCATATATCATGCAGTGCTAACTGCCTCTGCCCAGAATGTTAGAGGCAGCTTTGAATCAGCTAACATAGTCCGAGCAGCCTCAATAAGTGTCCTGTTTCTCCTCTCAGCAACACCATTTTGTTAAGGAGTTCTAGGGGCACTATATTGTTTGGCAATCCCTTTTGAGTTACAAAATGAGTCAAGAACTTGATTCTTAAACTCAGTCCATTGATCACTTCTAATTATTTTAACCTTGTGATAAATTTGATTTTCTATTTTAAGAATAAAAGATTTTAAAGTTTTAACAGTTTCATCTTTGGTTTTTAAAAAGAATACCCATGTAAATCTTGTAAAGTCATTAATAATCACAAGGCAATATGATTTCCTTCCAATGCTCATTATACTTGTAGGACCGAATAGATCCATGTACAATAAGTGTAATGGAGTGGTGATAGAGTTAACAACTTTGGATTTATGAGAAGCTTTGTGTTGCTTTCCTTTCAAACATGCAACACAGTTATCTTTGTAGAAAAATTCCTTTTTAGGCAAACCATGTACCAAGTTATTTTTAACTAATTTATTCATGGTTTTAAAATTGACATGACACATTTGTTTATGCCACAGTGTTGACTCATCACCATCAACTTTGGAAAGAAAGCATGATACTTTACCCAGTGGGGAAGCATTGTTCATATCCAGCTTGTACATATCTCCTTTCCTAGGAGATCTAAGAAGCACTAATTCCTGAGGAATTGCCATCCCGGGTTTGAGGATAATGCACTCATGTTCAGTGAAAAGCATTTGATGCTTTTGATCACAAAACTGAGAAACAATTAACAGGTTATGTTCTAGCTGTTTGTCAAAGTGTACTTTGTCAACTTTTAAATTACCATTGGCTATACTCCCTCTGCCAGAAATATATCCTTCGACCTCACCTCCAAACTGAACAGGACCTCCATCAAAATGTTAAAATTGTTGAAGGAGAGATATGTTCCCTGTCATGTGCCTGGAGCATCCACTATCCACAATCCAAACATTGTTATTCTAGTCATATGGAATTCCCTGCACATAAGATGAGAAGGTGAGTTTTTATTAGGAACCCAAGCCTTGTTGGTCTTGGGTTCTTCTGATGATGATGACATAATTAAACCAAAATTTATGTATGGAGGTTCAATGGATGTCTTTGAAGAAGAGGTTTAGGCTACAACATCTTCTTTGATCTTCCATTCCATCCCTTAGTTGATCATTGTAGATGAGCTTGTTCAAGCGTGTGCAGCATGGCATTCTTCCGAAACTTCTTTCTTTTCGGAAGAAGCCTTCATACCTTTTCTTCCGAAGCACTCTTCTTCTCGGAAGGTTTCAAAGGAACTCTCTTGTTCTTTTGAAATTTCTTAGCCTTATCTTCCGAAGCAATTTTCCCTTCGGAAGAATGAGTTTCTTCCGAAAGCAACTTTGCTTCCGAGACAAGCTTTCCTTTCCTCATCACTTGGGCCATGTGATATGGTCCAAATATGAAACCCTCCTTGACTCCTTCTTTTTTAACATTATTTGCATAATGTGTGCTTGAAGGATTGTAGTAACAATCTTTAGCCATGTGGTTTTGCATAACACACATTATGCATGCCATGTTAACCTTTGAGGCATGTGACTATTGTTTCTTACCTTTCTTGCTTTCATCAACAGTCCTTCCTTTTAACTTGTGATCCTTTAGTAGGACAGGAGTGTTGGTACTACACTCCTTTCCTGAATCAGAGTTTCCCACCACTTGGAATCCAGCTGAGATGAAAACACCCTTTTGTTTTGGGTCAATATTTAGCTTGGACTCAGCCACTTTCTTGGTAGTTTTTCTGGCTGCCTTAGCTCGGTTTCTTCTGGATTTGGTGGTCAGGGGTTGGTCATCACTGGTAGAAAGGGTAGATTTACCTGGTCCTTCCCTGTGATGGTCTCCAATAGTTGCATCACTCTTTGACTCATGGGAAGGTGGGTCGGAAGATGGAACCTCTTGCTCTTCAGTCCCACATCTTGGTTGTCTAATAGACTCATAAGAGTGTGGTGGAGCAATTTTATTGGTTCCCAACCCACCTTTGTTTTGATAACAAAGTTTTGAGTGAGAGGATGATGCAAGAATGGCTTGGAAGTTTTGCTCAGAAATAGCATGCTTCATGGCTTGAGCCTCAGCTATGATAAGCTGGGCTTGAGCCTTAGACAATTTGGAGATTAAATCTTTAATTTGAGTCTTGTAGTTGGTATGTTCATGTTTTAACAAGGATACAGTTTTCTCTAACTCTTCAATTTTCTTTTGATAGTAAGATTCGGTCATTTTAAAATTAGATTTTAAAATATTTTAAAGACTCAATGTCAGATTTAATTTCCATATTGTAGTCCTGATATAATTTAACTTTAGTAATGCCAGCTGGAGTACAGAGGTGTTCAAATACCTTGTTGTCTTCAGATCCAGCCATCAAAGCTTGAGCAGGAGTCACATCCTGTACCATGAAGCTCTAGTCAACTTCTTGAGCCACGACAACTGTTTCAGTTGACTTTCAAGTAGCTTTAGGTGTAAAGGGATGTGTGGAGGCTTGTGAGGTTCCAGGGTTTGATTTGAGAGCCTTACATTCCCTGGAAAAGTGACTAAGTTGGTTACAGTTGTAACATTTGGCCTTTGTCTTGTCAAACCCAAACTTGTTGTTAGTTGGGTTTTGGGGAAACTGCCTTCCAGTTCTCTTGAAGAACTTCTCCGCTCTATAAGTTAACAGAGCCCTCTGTTGGACATGTCCACATACTCGACATCTTTGGGATTATAGAAGTGAGTCAGGGATATTTAAATGGTGAAAAGGCGGTTTTGATGGTTGAACAAGGTGAAAGATGGTTTGGGGTAAGATGTGACAAGGGCGGTAAGGTTAAATCCATTTAAATATTCCGACATTATTAATAAAATCTTTGCTTTTTATAGAGTGGGACCCAAAAGATTTCCGTTACATAGTAAACGCTCTCTTCCGAGTATAATACATTTCCGAAGGTATTCTTCTTCCGAAGCCAAACTTACTTCCGAAGGTAAATGTTTTACTTCCGAGAGTAAAGAGGGCTTTCTGAGTGGAGAACTTTATAAGCTTCGGAAGTAGATTTGATACTTCATCAAATGCTTCTTCCGAGACTAAAACTCTTCCGAAAAGAAGATTTCCCTTGGAGGAATTTTGCTTCGAAAGATATACATGACATCTTCCGAGGGTTAATTCCTCTTCGGAAGAATTTATACTTAGTAAAATTTTGAAGAAAAACCTTATGTAACATGGCTTAGATTGTTTTTGACAAAGACAAGACACATTTTAAAAGGTATTTCAAATGAGATGGACTAACCAACATTTATCATCCCAATAGCTGTAATAAGATACTTAAATTTTTGTTCATCAGATGCTTTGGTGAACAAATCAGCATATTGTTCATTTGAGTCAACTTTGATTAGTTTAATCAGATTTTTCTCATGAATATCTCTAATGATATGATACCTGATATCAATGTGCTTTGTCTTGGAGTGCTTTACTGATAGGATCGGATCTAGTTTGATCAATTAGATTTGAATTTGCAGCGGAATAAAACAGAAATAACATCAAATTCAAGCAAGATAAGTATGAATATGCAATCACACAATGACGATTATAGAGAGAGAACTTTTCTGTTAAAGGAATATTTTCATTCACGCTAATGCTTCGGTTGCAAAACAACTAGGTCAACATTCCTTTTATAAAGGAATGTGACGTCTGCTGATGTCACTTGATAGTGACATCTAACAGAATTATACAAACAACTGAAACTATGCAAACTACTGAGAATGTTCTCAACAACTGATCACATCTCAGAGAATGCTAAGTATAAGAACTTAAAACTACTAAACTAAAACTACTGAAACTATAAACTACTGAAAGGTAAATTACAAGTACTGAAAAGGAAAACCATCACAACTACTGAAGTTAATAACTTCAGCTGTTGTGACAACTACTGATCACTCTGGTCTTCAGTCTTTGTCTTCAGACTTTGTCTTCAGTACTTTACTTTCAGACTTTGTCTTCAGACCTTGTAATCAGCTGATGTCTTCAGCTGTTGTAATTTCAGCAGTTGTAATGTCTGTGGGACTTAGAGGTTTTTCTGATCAGGCTCATTGGTTCTTTTGGTCCAACAAACTCCCCCTGAACCAATGCAGCCAAAACCTCTAAGTTTATTGATGATCCCACTTATTCTTTGGCAGAAACATTCTCTTGATCAGCTTTAGAGGTAATCATGTAAGCACAGGCCGGGAAAAGGTTTCTGATCTTTTGATTGGCTAAGTGTGGAAGGGAACTCTGTCTTGGGGAAACTGGACACAGAGTCTTGTCCCAACCATGAAACCTATTTCCCATTGATGAGTCTGTAAGACTCTCTTGCATAGGCCTCAATAAAACAACTTGTTCCTCCTTGGTGAGTTCTTCTGCTTCTCCCTCAAAGAAGAACTCAGGGCCATAATATTCAGACAGATATCTTACTGTCTTCCCATTCTTCAACTCAACAGTTGTGATCTCTCTGTATGCAAATTCATCTGGATGAGAGCCTTCTAGCAACAACTGGAGTTCACTCTTTTGAAGATCTTCAAGTCTCTTGTATAACAGCCCCTTCTTGATCATTTTGTTCTCAAGTATAGATTGAGGGGTTGTTTTTGAGTTGTGTGCTCTCTTGAATTCTTCTATAATCTCCCAGGGTGAGACTACCATGGCCAACATAATTGCAGCATTCAAAGTCTTTTTCACTTGGCCATGATATCTACTTGGTATGTTTCTCTTGTGTATTCTAGAACTTACCCTGGGGTCTGGCCAAATCCTCACTCTTTCTCTTTGATGTTGGAATGTATGCCTAAGAGTGTACAGCCTCAGAGCTTGTTTCTTCATTGCTTGAATGGATGAGGACTGAGGGAAGTCCTTGTCAACCATTTTGAGAAATTGCTCATCATGCTGCTTCTGTTGTTCTACTTCTTCAATCTTCACTTTCACCATTTGCATTTGCAAGTCAGATGTGATCATCTGTTGACTTCTGGGCTCAGGTGCTTTAAGTTTGAGAACAGCAGAGATTGGCAGACTATCCTCTTTATCACCTTCTTCTTCTTCTTCCATCCTCAACACCCTTCTCTTTCTTTTAGGTGCATCACTGGTGGTAGATTGAGTGGGTTTCTTAGGTAAAGAAGTTGGTTTTGAGGGTTGTAAGGTTGGTTGTTTTGAGGGTTGTGAGGTTGATTTTGAGGGTTGTTTTGGTAAGGGAGATTGTAAAGGCTGCTCTATCATTTTGTTTGTGAGGGTGGCTTTGGATAACTTAGCCATGTCAGATCTTTTCCCAGCACCAGCTTCATCCAGAGCTTCTATGATCAGACCTTTGTTGAAGGTTTCAGAAGAGCATATTTTGGTGGTTATCTCCAAAATGCTATCTCTAGACCATGACTTGACTTCAATGATAGGTCTTCCTAAGTGTTTTGATAAGAATCTGATCATAGCCTCCAATCTTTCTCTTTCTTTCTCATTGCAGCCTGCCCATCTATTTTCAATCTCCTGAATCTCAAGCCTTCTGATCTCAAAATCAAGTTTAGCAGTATCAAAGCCTTGTCTGAAGAGCTGATCAATAATCTTGTCCATGGATCTGCTGTGTTGCTCATCAGCTTCTTTGATCATTTCCTCCAACTTCTTCTCATCCTCAGTCTGTTCACCAGCACTTTTCTTTCTTTTGTAAGTAATTATCTCTTTTCCTTTATTCTCTTTGGCTTCTTCCTCTTCAATTCTTTTTCTTTTATCATCTTTCACTGACTTAGACTCCCCTTTTTGGTTGCATTGGGTTCAGGGGTTTGAATGTCAGAAAGTTTCTTTGACACAACATTATCCACAAGGGTTTGAAGATTTGAGGAAATCCTCTCATCAATGGTTTGATGGACAATAGTAGTGATGATGGGAGTGATGAGAGGTAAGGAAGATTTAAAAGCAGCAACCATTTGCTCAGAGGGGTTCTGTCCCTGAGAAATGGTGCCTGAAACAGAGGCTGGGGGCTTATTTGATGAGAGTGGCTCAGTGTTTGGGAGAGCTTCAACAGAAGCTGCCATCTGTGGGTTAATTGGGGCAGATGGACTTGATTCCTGAGACATTTTGGCAAGCAGTTCTGGTAATCTGCAAACCTCAGCCTCAGAATGGTGTTTTGGGCTAGAACTTCAAAGAAAAAGCCCAGGTCATCATCAGTGTTAGGTGAATCAGCTGACCTCCTGAGTAAATCAGGATGAACATGTGCTGAGTGTAGATAAGTAATCACATGTGCCCCTTTGTCTTGGAACTAGGGACTTCCTGCCTCAGGATGAAGTCCTTCATTGGCAGTTGCCTCTGGTGAGGTCTTAGAGATGATACCAGCTTCATCCTGTTCATGTGTTGAAACAGGGGAAGAGGTAGCCTCACCAGATGTTCTCGTCTCCACATCTACACTGGGAGATTGAACTTTATAATCCCTATGCTGTGGGTTGTCAACTACATTATGATCCTCTCCTTCAGCTGTTGAGGTTTTCCCAGTGTTAACAGGTTTCTGGGGAGGGGTAGAGGAATGTAGTTGAGTCAGCACTTGTGCAATGACTGCAGTTGGGCTAGTAGGGGTGGTTTCAGTGGGAGATGGAGGTGAAAAGGATTGCACCTGGGGTGAATGATGCTCTTCAATGGCAATCTTCTCAAGTGAGAGAGATTCCAGTAATGTGGCTTCCCCAATGATGGTTGCATCAGGATCCTGTTGAGAGGATACCTGAGCGGTTTCAGCTGGTGGAGTCATTGAAACTACAAGGGGATTAAGACTAGTAGTTTCATCCTGCGTTTGTGCTGCAGGGGCATCATCAGGGGACTCAACTCCCTGAGTAGCCTTTTTGGGTTTCTTGGATTTTGGTTTGGAGGGGACTTTAGATCTGGAGGTGAAGGCTGTGGGTTCCCTCTGCTTGGGTTTTAGCAGTTTGGCAGCCTCTTTGAGTTGTGGATTGGAGTTATGCATGGAGTATACCTCTGGCAAAACTACCAGAGCAGGGACTCCAAGGCCAACAAGGCCATCAGATTTTAATTGATTAAGAATTATTGCCATAAGAAACCTTGGATATAATATCCATCTATTAGCCACAGGTTTCATCGCCAAATCTTTTAATTCCAAAAATATTATTTCAGAAAAATTAAGGCTTTGGCGTTCAAGGATAGAATACAATACCTGTTGCCACCTGGATGACATTTGATCCCATGAAGATGTTTTGGGGGCAAGACAAACATTGACCATATGGAAAATGAGCCGCTCAGCATCATGGAAGTGCTTCTTCAAAATAGTAGTAGCACTTAGGTCACCCTCATAACCATGATTAACAAAGGATAAATCAATGGTGCCTTTGGGGTATCTGGTGACATAGGTGGCATCATTCAGGTCTAGGGTTTGACGAATGATTTCAGAAGTGATGACCACTTGTTTCTGGTTGACAAACGACTGGAGAGTGATCGAGTCATCATTCTCTGCAGTATGAATAGTGACGTTTGTCCAAAATTGGCAAAGGGTATCGGGATAGATGGTAGGATTCAAGAGAAAGGCTGTGCGATATTGGGAATCAACCATCAAATCAATGACAGCATCAAACTTGTTCCAAAAGGCTGATTTGGTAAGGTAAGCGAAACAGTTGTGTCGAGGTTTGATTTGCATGGTCGCCATTAATGGAAGATGAACGTTTGGAAAGTGAGTTATGAAAAGTTTGAAGTTAGGGTTACGTATATATAGGTTATGAAACGGCTGAAAGAAAACAACTGAAAGTTTTGGTGTGAGTCATTAGGTTGTTAGAAAACAACTGAAGACATGGTTTTAACTTTTAGATGTTGTAAACAACTGAAGACTTGGTGTTGGTCATCAGTACTTGTAAAAGACTTGGTTTTGGCTTCAGTTGTTTTGAAATGAAACAGTAGTTGTTGTCGTCAATTCACAAAGTTCAGCTGTTTCAATGACCTTAACACTTACTCATCAGATTATCTGATTTTCAGATGTTTCATTGGTCATCAGTACTTATCTATTATAAAAGACATCAGTAGTTTGAACTACATCAGTACTTTTCAACAAATGAAGTACTTCAGTACTTTTAAGTAGTTTAGTCTTCAGTAGTTATAAAAACTGCTGAAGATAAAATGACTTATCAGCACTTATTTTTGACATCATTATACTAATGCTCATTAGTATTTATTGACTAAGAGCATCAATAGTTGTCAAATTATTCTAGTTGCAGCATACCAAGCCTGAGTACAAGATTATGAAAAGTTGCACTGTCCAAAGGCTTAGTAAATATATCTGCAAGCTCATCAGCACTAGGCACAAACTTTGGATCAATCAGACCTTTTTCATAACAATCCCTGATAAAATGATGTCTGATCTCAATATGTTTGGTCCTAGAATGTTGGACAGGATTCTTAACAATACAGAGAGCTGAAGCACTATCCATTAGTAAAGGAGTCTTAGTCTCTATAATGTCATAATCCAATAATTGATTTTGAAGCCAGAGTACCTGAGATGTACAGCTTGCAGCTGCAATTTACTCTGCTTCAGCTGTGGATGTAGCAACTGAAGTTTGTTTCTTACTCTGCCAAGAAACTAAACAGTTGCCTAGAAATTGACATCCACCAGAACTTGATTTTCTGGTTAACTTACACCCTGCATAGTCACTATCAGAGAAAGCAACTAATTTGCAAGAGTGCCCAGTGGAATACCAAAGTCCTAGAGATTGAGTTCCTTGCAAATATCTAAAGATCCTTTTGACTACAATCATATGAGAATCTTTAGGTGCAGCCTGAAATCTAGCACAAACACAAGTTGCAAACATAATGTCTGGTCTAGAAGCTGTAAGATACATCAAGGAACCAATCATACATCTGTAAAGAGTTTCATCAACTGCTTTACCTTTCTGATCAGCATCCAGTTGTGTGTTGCTGCACATGGGAGTAGAACAGGGCTTACAGTTTTGTAAATCAAACTTGGTTTTGTGTATTTTGACTGATGAATGAAAGTTCCATCAGCCATTTGTTTGATTTGCAAACCCAGAAAAACTGTAATTCTCCCATGGCACTCATTTCAAACTTTTGTTGCATCAATTTAGTAAATGCATCACACAACTGTGGATCAGAGGATGCAAAAATAATGTCATCTACATAAATTTGAACAAGGAGCTTATGCATGCCTACTTTCTTAATGAACAAAGTTTTATCTATGGAGCCTCTAGTGAAATTATTTTGAAGAAGAAAGTTAGATAGTGTTTCATACCAGGCTCTGGGTGCTTGTTTCAACCCATAAAGAGCCTTATCAAGCTTATACACCCAATCTGGATGTTTATGATCTTCAAAACCTGGTGGTTGACACACATAAACCTCTTCTTTTATTTTACCATATAAAAATGCACTTTTGACATCCATTTGAAAAACTTTAAGGTTATGGAAAGCAGCATAAGCTAAAAACAATCTGATTGCCTCCAGTCTGGCTACAGGGGCAAAGGTTTCATCATAATCAATACCTTCTTCTTGTGAAAACCCCTGTACAACCAGTCTGGCCTTGTTCTTGACAATTTGGCCTTTTTCATCAGTTTTATTCCTAAACACCCATTTAGTGGCTATTGCACACTTACCTTGGGGTAGAGGAACCAGTTCCCACACTTGCTGTTTTTAAAATTGAAGAAGCTCAAGCTACATGGCTTCAACCCATCCATTGTCCCTTAATGCCACATGATAATTCTTTGGCTCTTGCTGACTGATGAAGAGAGCATAGAGATAGAAATTGGACAATTGACTTCTTGTTGAAACACCAGCATTAATGTCACCAATGATCTGGGACATGGGATGATTCTTTAATTCTTGATACTCAATAATATCAGTGCAATCCCTTTTGAGTTACAAAATGAGTCAAGAACTTGATTCTTCAACTCAGTGCCTTGATCACTTCTAATTATATTAACCTTGTGATCAATTTGATTTTCTATTTTAAGAATAAAAGATTTTTAAGTTTTAGCTATTTCATCTTTAGTTCTTAAAAAGAATACCCATATAAATCTTCTAAAATCATCAACAATCACAAGGCAATATGATTTCCTTCCAATGCTCATTATACTTGTTGGACCAGAAAGATCCATGTGCACTAAATGTAATGGAGTGGTGATAGAGTTAACTACTTTGGATTTATGAGATGCTTTGTGTTGCTTTTCTTTCAGGCATGCAACATAGTTAAAATTGACATGACACATTCGTTTATGCCATAGTGTTGACTCATCACTATCAGCTTTTGAAACAAAGCATGATACTTCATCCAGTGGGGAAGCATTGTTCATATCTAGCTTGTACATATCCCTTTTCCTGGGAGATCTAAGAAGCACCAGTTGCTGAGGAATCGTCATCCCAGGTTTGAGGATAATGCACTCATGTTCTGTGAAAAGCATTTGGTGCTTTTGATCACAAAATTTTGAAACAGTTAACAGGTTGTATTCAAGCTGTTTGACAAAGTGTACTTTGTCAACTTTTAAATTACCATTGGATATACTCCCTCTTCCAGAAATATATCCTCCGACCTCACCTCCTATTTGAACAGGACCTCCATCAAAATGTTGAAATTGTTGAAGGCGAGATCTGTTCCCTGTCATGTGCCTGGAGCATCTACTATCCACAATCCATACATTGTTGTTCTTGTCATATGGATGTTCCTGCACATAAGATGAGAAGATTAGTTTTTATTGGAAACCCAAGCCTTGTTGGTCTTGCGTTCTTCCAATGATGATGACATAATTGAACCAAAATTTATGCATGAAGGTTCAATGGATGTCTTTGAAGAAGAGGTTTGGGCTGCAATATTTTCTTTGATCTTCCATTCCATCCCTTGGTTGATCATAATAGATGAGCTTGTTAAAGCTTGAGCAGCATGGCATTCTTCCAAAGCTTCTTTCTTTTCGGAAGAAGACTTCACCACCTTTTCTTCCGAAGCGGTCTTCTTCTTGGAAGGTTTCAAAGGAACTCTCTTGTTCTTTTGAATTTTCTTAACCTTGTGGTCCAAGCAATTTTCCCTTCGGAAGAATGAGTTTCTTCCAAAAGCAACTTTGCTTCCAAGACAAGCTTTCCTTTCCTCATTACTTGGGCCATGTGATATGG
This sequence comes from Flaveria ramosissima, assembly GCA_025215565.1. NCBI lineage: Eukaryota > Viridiplantae > Streptophyta > Magnoliopsida > Asterales > Asteraceae > Flaveria > Flaveria ramosissima. Next base: position 48,880,528 of record CM046030.1, read on the forward strand.
TCCAAATGAGAAACCCTCCTTGACTCCTTCTTTCTTAACATTATTTGCATAATGTGTGCTTGCAGGATTGTAATAACAATCTTTAGCCATGTGATTTTGCAGACCACACATTATGCATGCAATGTTAACCTTTGAGGGATGTGACTATTGTTTCTTGCCTTTCTTGCTTTCATCAACAGTCTTCCCTTTTAACTTCTGATCATTTGGTAGGACAAGAGTGCTGGTACTACACTCGTTTCCTGGATCAGAGTTTCCTACCACCTGGAATCCAACTAAGATGAAAACATCCTTTTGTTTTTGGTCAATCTTTAGTATGGACTCAGCCATTTTCTTTTCAGTTTTTGTGGCTGCCTTAGATCAGTTTCTTCTGGCTTTGGTGGTCAGGGGTTGGTCATCACTGGTAGAAATGCGTAGATTTACCTGGTCCTTCCATGTGATGGTCTCCATAGTTGCATCACTCTTTGACTCATAGGAAGGTGGGTTAGGAGATGGAACCTCTTGCTTTTCAGTCCCATATCTTGGTTGTCTAATAGACCTATAAGAGTGTGGTGGAGAAATTTCATTGGTTCCCAACCCACCTTTGTTTTGATAACAAAGTTTTGAGTGAGAGGATGATGCAAGAATGGCTTGGAAGTTTTGCTCAGAAATAGCATGCTTCCTTGCTTGAGCCTCAGCTGTGACAAGTTGGGTTTGAGCCTCAGATAATTTGGAGATTAAATCGTTGATTTGAGTCTTGTAGTTGGTATGTTCATGTTTTAACAACGACACATTTTCTCTAACTCTTCAATTTTCTTTTGATAGTCAGATTCAGTCCTTTTAAAATTAAATTTTAAAATATTTAAAGACTCAATATCTGATTTAATTTTCATATTGTAGTCCTGATATAGTTTAACTTTAGCAATGCAAGCTGGAGTATAGAGGTGTTCATATACCTTGCTGTCTTCAGTTCCAGCCATCAAAGCTTGAGCAGGAGTCACATCATGTATCATGAAGCTCAGTCAACTTCTTGAGCCACATAAGCTGTTTCACTTGACTTTCCAGTAGCTTTAGGTGTAGAGGGATGTGTGGAGGCGTGTGAGGTTCCTGTGTTTGACTTGGCAGCCTTGCATGCCCTGGCAAAGTGACCAAGTTAGTTGCAGTTGTAACATTTGTCCTTTGTCTTGTCAAACCCAAACTTGCTGTTAGTTGGGTTTTGGGGAAATTGCCTTCTAGTTCTCTTGAAGAACTTCTTCGCTCTAAGTTAACAAAGCCATCTGTTGGACAATGTCCACATACTCGACATCATCTGGGCTAAAACATTCTAGATCATCAAAGCAATACTGAAAGTCAGTAGAATGCCCATTTCCTAAGACAAAAGCATAGTTGTCCTGAAAGGAACTTGGCTGAGCCTGTTGAGACCTTGGAGTCTCAGGGAATGTGATGTATGGCCTAGAAGAACAGAACTGGGAGTATGTCAGGTACTACTGAGGTTGGGGGGTTCCTCAGCCTTCAGCAACCATTAAAGCGTTGCTAGCAAGAATGCTTGAGGGTCTGCTCATCTGGCTGCCTCTCTTGTTCTCCATCTCTAGACGGTATCCATCAAGGATGCCATATAGTTCATTCATGGTGAGGGAGTTCAGATTTTCTGTCCTCTTGATAGAGACACAGTAGAACGTCCACTCATCTGGGAGTGCACTCATGAATTTTCTTGAGAGATCTCTCAACTCAACGACAATTCCCCCAGACTGAAGGGAGGAAATAAGATCCATATACCTGAAGTATTGCTGGCTGAGGGTCTCTCCACCACTATAAGTGAATTTCTTAAATTGTTGCTTCAGTGAATATTTCTTGGAGTCATTTGAGCTGGAGTACATTTGGGACAAAGCATCAAACAGTTCTTTGGCTAACTTGTAATGCTCAAACCCCACCATGATGGAGTTGGGTATAGCAGTCATTAGAACAGTCATAGCATTGCTATCAATGTCCAGCTTCTTGCGGTCTTCATCAGAGTAATCTTCTACAACCTTTTCTATCATAGCGCCATTTCTACCTGGTGCTGCGACCTTTGGTTTGTAAGGACCATTGATGATAGATTGCCACATTTTGCCATCTTGATATCTGATGAAGCCTTCAATGCGTCTGCTCCATGATATAAAGTTTTTAGGGGTGATGATAGGTGCTTTTGTCATCATCCCCATCTCAACTTCAAATTTTTGGTTGAGGGCCATTTTTGAGTGTTGTGAAAGAATGAGTGAATAAAAGGTTGATTTGGATGGAAAGATCTCACAATCAAGAGCCTAAAAAGATCTGATACCAATTGCAGGATCGGTTTTTGTCACTTAACAAAAGTATAGTCTCTCAAACTCACTTGAATCACACTCGGTTTAGATGATGCATAACCCTTTCTAAGAGTTGATAATAATATACTAAGTAACTAAGAACACAGGAAGATAATTTTCAAGGTACTTGTATATATTTCTTCTCAACTTAAAGTATTACAAGACTCTTACAAGCATATTACATGAGTTACAATGATAAACTATATATACTAGATCCTACAGTCGGATATACTTTGATACCAACTGGAAACCTATGACTAAAGCAAATACTACATTGCTAAATATGACATCCGGTAAATTTCCGTTACCAAACTCCGTTAGTTCCGTTAAGTCTTGCATACACGTGTCGTAAGCACACAGTAGTTGTCGTTTAACGTTGGTGACCTAATAATAATTAATAATGTTAAATTAATGATAATCTAATTGACAATGTGATTATGGTATTATGTTTATGTGTTTGCATGTTTTAAATGTTAATTAGGAAATTTATCGCGTAACGTGGAAACGTGCCTATTTATTCGTATGTCTTATGTTTTGATAAAGATAAAATATATAATGATTATTATTAGTTTATATCTTTATATTATTAAGTTAAAAACACTTTACAAAGAGTTTAAAGTCTAGTTTTTATAAAATACCAAAACACAAGGGTTTAAATGGTAATTATGCAAATTAAATTAAACAAAACAACCCAAACCCTAGCCCCCACCCCCATTCGGCCGCAAACACCCCTCACACACCCTCACCATTGCGAATTCGACCAAGAACAAGCATCAAAGCCTCAGATTTGTTCGATTTCAAGGATTACTACACGTTGGAATCATCATTTACAGGTTAATACACGTTTAAAGGTTAGATTTTACAAGTTTTTGTGAGTCTTTTTGTTAGGGCCGAACCCTTATTCGTGAATGATTGTTCATAGGGTCGAAATTGATGTTGTTTGATGATGTTAGTAGGTTAGTTGGATTGTATACATGTTGTTTGACGTTGATTATGCATGAATGATACGTTTTTAATGGATTGATCATGAACTTTGATTCTAGACAAACCCTAATTCGAAATTGATTAGATTATGTATGATTGATGATTGTTTGATGAATGTATGATGATTAGTAGGTTGTATGAATGCTAGGATGCATTGATCATGCAAGAAATTGAGAATTGAAGTTGTTGTTCATAGGTTACTAATAATAGTAACTTTATTTCCATGACATGATGATCTAATGATGAATTGATGTTGTTGATGTGTTCATGATGATAATTAGATGCTAGATTGTTGATATGAATGCTATAAATCTTGTAATGGATGTTGTTGTTCATATCTTGCCAAAAGTGGAAACTTTTGTTCATGATGATTAATGGATTATGATGATTAGGTATTGTTGATCATGTCTAGATGTTGTTATGAGCTTGAGATGGTATAATTGTGATGAATTCATGAATACATTGAGTGTTTGATAGATGTTGGAATGTACTTTCCCAAAAGGGAAACTTTATTTGCTCAAAGTTTGAAAGATGATAGTTTGAACATGTTTGGGATATTAGGAGCATGTTAGTATGTTCATGGATGAATTCTAATGTGGTAGAACATGTTAATTTAGTTGTATGGGATGCTTGGATAATCATGGGTGATGTTTGGACTTTGATGATCATGTATGATATTGATGTTGGTTAGTAGTTAAGACATCATGTTAGGGACAAGAAATTGATTTTTGTGATGTATGTTGAATGCAATGAACATGGTTAATGAATGTGAATGTGATCATCATACACGCGTGCGAATCTGAGGCCCCTACTTAGTAGGATTGGCAGGGTTTAGGATGTGAAGTCGTGAGTGGCTTCACATGGCATGTGGTGCGTGATTTGATCTTTGTGTGACATGTTAGTTATGTTATAACTAGTGGACATGTTAATGTTCTAGATTCGCATGACTTGTATGATACTTGGTTGTATGATGATCGAAGTGATACACCTAGATAATGTAGCATACATATGATCCATTTGAATGTTAACCATGTATGATATATGTGTATGATTGCTTAAATGGTTTACAACACATAAAGTCACCAACGGGTCAAACGGGTCAACTGAGTCAAACGTATTTATTTTCTGAAACCTTGAGTCTTTGGTTGTAGTGTGCTTAGCGTTTCACATGTTCTCTGTTTGCACGTACTCATATACTTATATGATCTAGGTAACCTCTGAAGGTTGTCTGTCCACTCTGTCTGTCAAGTAAAACTCTAATTATCTATTACGCATATCAGGTGAGTTCATGCCCCACTCTTTACTTAATCTCTTTTGAGGGAGATAGCATACTGGTAAACTACAAACGCTTTATATATTCAAGTTGTGCATAATATTAATATAGTGCTGATATCCTGGAAAAGTCCTCACACTTTCGAATTGTTAATATTGAATAGCAGGGAAATTTGGGTAGTACTACTGGGTCTGACGAGCCCCACATGTGTGACTCGAGGTCAACCGGGTGCAATTTCTCCTATTGAACATTGTCACGACCTGTTAAGTCGTGACAGGAGGCAACAACGTAATAGAGTCAGCTTCAATTGCGAAATTACTATGAGTTAATATTTATTGTTAATGGACTAGCTATCTGTTACAATGCACTACTTTTATATCTCTAATGTTAAACTGCTTATGTTTGAATATCACTCTTGAGCTCACCAACCATTGTGTGGACATTTTAGTATGCTATTCTCAGGTCATTAACTTGCTTGCCTTTAGGAGCACCACACGGATTCACCTTGCATTCTAAGATTTGGTCTTCAAGACATCTTTATTGTTTTTAATGGTTAATGTTTACTCATTGGGGTTGGCGCATGTTTTGCCATAGTATGCATTTATATTCTTTGGGTTGTTTTACAAAACGCTTCCGCACAGTTTTAAAGTTTTAACTTTGGTTGATTTTATTTTGATTGTGGCATATAGAGTCGTTCTGAGTAACTATTCACTGTGATCCTGGTTTGTTCACACCCCTCGCGGTAAAACTCCGCACGTGGATTTTGAGGGTGTGACAGATTGGTATTAGAGCCATTGGTTATAGGGAACTAGGTTGCAAACACACTAGACTATAACCGCACACAGTTAGTTAGTTACCTGTGCCTTATTTTCATCTACTGTATACTCATTGGCATACACGTCACACTCTCTGCAGCATGGCATCGTCATCGAGAACTCCGTGTAAGCGACCTGCATCACCTACACGATCTGAGTCCCCACCTCCCGCACCTGTACCCGACAATGGACCCGACTGGCCCCGTCTAGCTTATCCTCGAGGGGAGATTGATTGGGATCAACCTTTTGCATTGATGAAGCGTGACCCCCCAAGAGACTGGAGTTTCTACCCCAAGTTTGTTAATCACATAATGTATAGGGAATGCGTACCTGACCCGAGACCCAGGACTAGGAGCAACGCTGATCAACCAATGCCTTCACTCCCGCGGACGGTGCAGTCCAATGAGCAACTGATTGCTGCACTAGTGGCAGCACTGGATACTGAGCAGCAACGAGTCAGGCGACTCACGAGTGATGTTTGTACACTGCAGCACGAGGTGTACAAACTACGACATCAAGTGGATGAACTCAAGGAGCACCACGGGAAGACCCTAAACGAGTGTTACCACATGGAAGATGGGATTATAGCACTTAGAGGACGCGTGGCTGCTCGCGAACAGAGGGATGCAGTAGCTGATAATAGGATTGCTACCTTGGAAGCCCAGCTAGCAGCGCTTCAGATTGCTATAGCTCCTGCTCCTGCAGTAGACCCTGAGGATGAGGAACCCGAGGAGGAACCCGAGGAGGAGGAACCGGTGGAGATGGAGGATGACGGTGATGGGTCAGATGTTGTCGATTGACTTTCTTTATATGACTTAGACTACGTAGTGTTTTTCTTTTTGAAACCTATGTGGGAAGAGTTGTTTCCCCACCCGAACGACAAACTTAAATTTTGACATTGATGAATACATTGTGACTCATTTACAATTTATTTACTTTGGTTATCATTTTCGTTATGAATGTTGTGGTTGTGATGATTTATTATTTCTTTATTATTTACTGTACTTCAATGAGATAAATGTGTTTGATGTTACTCATTATTGTATTTGTGAATGTAAAGTGAAAAATGGACGCCCGTGGACGTGGACGTGGACGTGGGCATGGGCGCGGACGTGGACGTGGCGCCGGAGACCATGGCGGTGGTGCTGTAAACATGACCCCTGCTAAAATAGCTGCCCTGATTCAGGCAGCGATGGCTGCTGCCCAGGCGGGACAGCAAGCAGGTAAACAATGATTGAAAGTTAAAACAAATATCCTGAGTAACCGTATAGGCTGTCTGATCAATATTTGTTGTGTTAAAGCAGGACCACCGGCGTGTACTTATAAGTCCTTTATGGACTGTAAGCCACACACCTACAGCAGTACTGAAGGTGCTATAGGTCTGGTACGATGGTTTGAGAAGACAGAGTCCGTTTTCTCCAAATGCAACTTCCCACCTGCTGATCAGGTGAAATATGCCACCGGGACCCTAGAAGGTGCCGCTCTATCCTGGTGGAATGCACAAGTCCAGATGCTAGGACAAGCGATGGCAAATGGACTTCCATGGGCTGAATTCAAAGCAATGATGACTGAGGAGTACTGTCCTCGCAATGAAGTGCAGAAGCTAGAGATGGAGTTCTGGCAACTGAAGATGCAGGGCTTGGAAATCGAGGCCTACACCACCAGAACCCATGAACTAGCAACCCTATGCCCGGGAATGGTGAATGAAGTGCATAAGAGGGTTGAGCATTACATACGAGGATTAGTACCCGAAATTCAAAGTATGGTGACTGCTTCCAACCCAACCACAATTCAGCAAGCCATCCAGTTAGCTCATAAGCTAACTGACCAAGCAGTGAAGCAAGGACGTCTACCCAAGCGGGTCGCTGTGGCGAGCGTGCCCGACAACAAGAGAAAGTGGGATAGTGCCAACAACACCAAATCATCATCATCTTCTAGCGGTCAACCCCAACCTCAACAACAACAACAGCCAGTTCAGCAACAACGGAGGTTCGACAATAACCGTAACTTCAACCAAACGACTGCAAATAATCAAGGACCCAGTGGTTATGGTGGTAGACATCCGAAGTGCACTCGGTGTAATTACCATCATGTGGGAAGGTGTGATAACTTCAAGTGTCAACGCTGTGGTAAGATTGGACACGCTGCAAAGGATTGTCGTGGTGAACTGTTAAGGAGGCCACAACATCCTCAGGAAACTCCCAAAGGTTGTTTTGAATGTGGGAAAGAAGGGCATTACAGGCGAAACTGCCCACAACTAAGGAGAAATGGTAATGGCAACAACGGCAATGGTCACAACAACAACAACAACAACAACGGTAATAACAACAACGGTGGCAATGGTAATGGTAATGGCGGCAACAAAGATGGAGCCAAAGGGAGAGCCTTCGTCATTGGCTCAGGTGAGGCTCTAAATGACCCCACAACTGTTACTGGTAGGTTCTCTGTTAATGGTTGTTTTGCTACGGTACTATTTGATACTGGAGCCGATAGGAGTTTCGTGTCCTTAAAGTTCTGTAGTCTTTTAAGTGATATACCCTCTGCTTTAGAATCTAAATACACCGTAGAATTGGCCGACGGTAAACAGATCCATGTAACGCATATCCTTAAAGATTGTAAGATAGAACTTGCTGGTCATACTTTCGCTATAGATCTTATGCCTGTTACGCTGGGGAGTTTTGATGTTGTGATAGGCATGGATTGGCTCTCTAGCAAGCAAGCGGAAGTCATATGTCATGAGAAGATCATACGAATTCCTGTTGGTGACAAAATCCTTACAGTTAGAGGTGATAGGAGTGGTGCTGTGATAGGCATCATCTCATACATGAAAGCCCAAAAGCTACTACGAAAGGGTCGTGTGGCTATTCTAGTACTCGTAACCGATAAGCAAGCGGAAGAAATGAGAATGGAGGATACTCCCATAGTGCGCGACTTTCCAGAGGTGTTTCCAGAGGATCTTCCTGGATTACCACCTCACCGCCAAGTGGAATTCCAAATCGAGTTGACTCCCGGCGCAGCCCCAATTGCTAGGGCACCTTATCGATTAGCACCAAACGAACTACAAGAGTTGTCATCACAACTCTAGGAGATTTTAGATAAGGGCTTTATTCGACCTAGTACATCACCTTGGGGAGCCCCTGTCCTTTTTGTTAAGAAGATGGATGGCACATTCTGGATGTGCATCGATTATAGGGAGTTAAACAAAGTAACAGTCAAGAACCGATACCCTTTACCTCGTATTGACGACTTGTTTGATCAGCTTCAGGGATCAAGTTATTATTCGAAGATTGACTTGAGATCCGGTTATCATTAACTCAGAGTCCGAGAAGAAGACATTTCCAAAACTGCGTTTCGTACTCGTTACAGTCATTATGAGTTCTTGGTCATGCCTTTTGGGTTGACTAATGCACCTGCTGTGTTCATGGACCTCATGAACCGTGTGTGCAAACCCTATCTCGATCAGTTTGTCATTGTGTTTATCGATGATATACTGATATATTCTAGGACCAAGGAGGATCATGAAGAGCACTTACGAATGATCTTAGAACTATTGAAAAAGGAACAGCTGTACGCCAAATTCTCTAAGTGTGACTTTTGGATACGAGAAGTGCAATTTTTAGGTCATATTGTTAATGAGAAAGGGATACATGTTGATCCTGCCAAAATTGAGGCGATAAAGAATTGGACTACACCCAAAACACCGAGTGAGATAAGGCAATTTCTGGGATTAGCAGGTTATTATCGACGATTCATAGAGGGATTCTCTAAGATCGCACAACCTCTCACAGCCTTGACTCACAAAGGAATGACATACAAATGGGGTGAGAGTCAAGAATCAGCTTTTCAATCGTTAAAACAGAAACTCTGTACTGCCCCGATATTAGCACTGCCAGAGGGAACGGATGACTTCGTGGTGTATTGTGATGCATCCATTCAAGGATTGGGTTGTGTCTTGATGCAACGAGAAAAGGTGATATCCTACGCCTTGAGACAATTAAAGGTTCATGAGAAGAACTATACCACCCATGACTTAGAATTGGGTGCAGTGGTTTTTGCCTTAAAGATTTGGAGACATTACTTGTACGGTACCAAGTGCACTATCTACACCGATCACAAGAGTCTTCAACATATCTTCGAGCAAAAGGAGTTGAATATGAGGCAACGGCGTTGGGTGGAGCTACTAAATGATTATGATTGCGCTATCAAGTATCATCCCTGAAAGGCGAACGTGGTTGCTGATGCTTAAAGCCTGAAGGAAAAAGCTAAACCCAGACGGGTGCGAGCTTTATAGCTTATTATCAGTACCCAACTGCCTGAACAAGTTAAGGAGGCACAGATGGAAGCCTTAAAAGCGGAAAATGTTGGTTCTGAGTCGTTAAGGGGAATGGATAAACAACTGGTGGTGAAGGAGGATGGAATTCGATATGTCATGAATAGACTTTGGGTGCCTGCCTATGGAAATCTAAGAGATTTAGTTATGAGTGAGGCACACAAATCTAAGTATTCTATACCTCCTGGATCCAACAAGATGTATCATGACCTAAAGGCGCACTACTGGTGGCCTAACATGAAAGCGGATGTAGCTACGTATGTGAGCAAGTGTTTGACCTGCTCGAAAGTAAAGGTGTAATACCAAAAACCATCCGGACTATTGCAACAACCTGAGATACCAATGTGGGAAATGGGAACAAATCTCCATGGATTTTATTACCAAGTTACCCCGGACTAATACTGGTTGTGACACGATATGGGTTATTGTGGATTGCTTGACAAAGTCTGCTCATTTTCTTGCAATTAAGGAAACTGACAAGATGGAGAAATTAACCCGACTGTACCTTAAGGAGATCGTTTCGAGACACGGTGTACCGATCTCAATTATTTCTGACCGCGATGCTCGTTTCACGTCACACTTCTGGCAGTCATTACAGAAATATTTTGGTACACAATTAGATATGAGTACTGCTTATCATCCACAGACGGATGGCCAGAGTGAGCGTACCATACAGACGTTGGATGATATGCTACGTGCTTGTGTGATTGACTTCGGGAATAACTTGGAAATTCACCTGCCATTGGTGGAGTTTTCTTATAACAACAGTTATCATACTAGCATACAGGCAGCACCTTTCGAGGCGTTGTATGGGAGAAAATGTAGATCACCAGTTTGCTGGGCGGAAATTTGTGATAGCCAGCTAACAGGTCCCGAGTTAATTCATGAGACAACCGAGAAGATTGTACAGATACGAAACCGTATGGCTGCAGCTCGAGATAGACAGAAGAGTTATGCTGACAAGAGAAGGAAACCTTTAGAGTTTCAGGTTGGTGACAAGGTTTTATTAAAGGTCTCACCATGGAAAGGCGTAGTTCGGTTTGGCAAGCGAGGAAAGCTAAATCCGAGGTATGTTGGACCATTTGAAATAGTGGAAAGAATAGGTCCAGTGGCATATCGACTAGCCCTACCTGATTCGCTAAGTGGAATCCATGATGTATTTCACGTATCAAACCTAAAGAAGTGTTTAACTGATGAAACGATGGTCGTACCACTAGAAGAAGTTCAAGTGGATGAACAATTGCGTTTTATTGAAGAACCAGTCGAGGTGATGGACCGTGAGGTGAAAACACTTAAGCAAAGCAAGATACCCATTGTCAAAATCCGTTGGAATTCGCGACGTGGACCGGAATTCACATGGCAACGAGAAGATCAAATGAAGCTTAAGTACCCACAACTATTCGAAAAGACGATGCCTGCAGACGAAGGTATTGATTTAAATTTCGGGATGAAATTTCTTTCAATATGGGGATGATGTGACAACTCATCCAAAACTCACTCGATTTCGATTTCTGTGTGCCAATGCAGTAGACCAGTGATGGAACAGTCTCACCATGTAACGCAATTTCTGGGACGAAAATTCTTTCAACATGGGGATAATGTGACATCCGGTAAATTTCCGTTACCAAACTCCATTAGTTCCGTTAAGTCTTGCATACATGTGTCGTAAGCACACACTAGTTGTCGTTTAACGTTGGTGGCCTAATAATAATTAATAATGTTAAATTAATGATAATCTAATTGACAATGTGATTATGGTATTATGCTTATGTGTTTGTATGTTTTAAATGTTAATTAGGAAATTTATCGCGTAATGTGGAAACGTGCCTATTTATTCGTATGTCTTGTGCTTTTATAAAGATAAAATATATAATGATTATCATTAGTTTATATCTTTATATTATTAATTTAAAAACACTTTACAAAGAGTTTAAAGTCTAGTTTTTATAAAATACCAAAACACGAGGGTTTAAATGGTAATTATGCAAATTAAATTAAACAAAACAACCCAAACCCTAGCCCCCACCCCCATTCGGCCGCAAACACCCCTCACACACCCTCACCATTACGAATTCGACCAAGAACAAGCATTAAAGCCTCGGATTTGTTTGATTTCAAGGATTACTACACGTTGGAATCATCAATTACAGGTTAATACACGTTTAAAGGTTAGATTTTACAAGTTTTTGTGAGTCTTTTTGTTAGAGCCGAACCCTAATTCGTGAATGATTGTTCATGGGGTCGAAATTGATGTTGTTTGATGATGTTAGTATGTTAGTTGGATTGTATACATGTTGTTTGACTTTGATTATGCATGAATGATACGTTTTTAATGGATTGATCATGAACTTTGATTCTAGACAAACCCTAATTCGAAATTGATGAGATTATGTATGATTGATGATTGTTTGATGAATGTATGAAGATTAGTAGGTTGTATGAATGCTAGGATGCATTGATCTTGCAAGAAATTGATGAATTGAAGTTGGTGTTCATAGGTTACTAATAATAGTAACTTTATCTTCATGACATGATGATCTAATGATGAATTGATGTTGTTGATGTGTTCATGATGATAATTAGATGCTAGATTGATGATATGAGTTCTAGAAATCTTGTAATGGATGTTGTTGTTCATATCTTGCCAAAAGTGGAAACTTTTGTTCATGATGATTAATGGATTATGATGATTAGGTATTGTTGATCATGTCTAGATGTTGTTATGAGCTTGAGATGGTATAATTATGATGAATTCATGAATACATTGAGTGTTTGATAGATGTTGGAATGTACTTTCCCAAAAGGGAAACTTTATTTGCTCAAAGTTTGAAAGATGATAGTTTGAACATGTTTGGGATATTAGGAGCATGTTAGTATGTTCATGGATGAATTCTAATGTGGTAGAACATGTTAATTTAGTTGTATGGGATGCTTGGATAATCATGGGTGATGTTTGGACTTTGATGATCATGTATGATATTGATGTTGGTTAGTAGTTAAGACATCATGTTAGGGACTGGAAATTGATTGTTGTGATGTATGTTGAATGCAATGAACATGGTTAATGAATGTGAATGTGATCATCATACACGCGTGCGAATCTGAGGCCCCTACTTAGTAGGATTGGCAGGGTTTAGGATGTGAAGTCGTGAGTGGCTTCACATGGCATGTGGTGTATGATTTGATCTGTGTGTGACATGTTAGTTATGTTATAACTAGTGGACATGTTAATGTTCTAGATTCGCATGACTTGTATGATACTTGGTTGTATGATGATCTAAGTGATACACCTAGATAATGTAGCATACAAATGATCCATTTGAATGTTAACCATGTATGATATATGTGTATGATTGCTTAAATGGTTTACAACACATAAAGTCACCAATGGGTCAAACAGGTCAACTGAGTCAAACGTATTTATTTTCTGAAACCTTGAGTCTTTGGTTGTAGTGTGCTTAGGGTTTCACATGTTCTCTGTTTGCACGTACTCATATACTTATATGATCTAGGTAACCTCTGAAAGTTGTCTGTCCACTCTGTCTGTCAAGTAAAACTCTAAGTATCTATTACGCATATCAGGTGAGTTCATGCCCCACTCTTTACTTAATCTCTTTTGGGGGAGATAGCATACTGGTAAACTACAAACGCTTTATATATTCAAGTTGTGCATAATATTAATATAGTGCTGATATCCTGGAAAAGTCCTCACACTTTCGAATTGTTAATATTGAATAGCAGGGAAATTTGGGTAGTACTACTGGGTCTGACGAGCCCCACCTGTGTGACTCGAGGTCAACCGGGTGCAATTTCTCCTATTGAACATTGTCACGACCTGTTAAGTCGTGACAGGAGGCAACAACGTAACAGAGTCAGCTTCAATTGCGAAATCACTATGAGTTAATATTTATTGTTAATGGACTAGCTATCTGTTACAATGCACTACTTTTATATCTCTAATGTTAAACTGCTTATGTTTGAATATCACTCTTGAGCTCACCAACCATTGTGTTGACATTTTAGTATGCTATTCTCAGGTCATTAACTTGCTTGCCTTTAGGAGCACCACACGGATTCACCTTGCATTCTAAGATTTGGTCTTCAAGACATCTTTATTGTTTTTAATGGTTAATGTTTACTCATTGGGGTTGGCGCATGTTTTGCCATAGTTTGCATTTATATTCTTTGGGTTGTTTTACAAAACGCTTCCGCACAGTTTTAAAGTTTTAACTTTGGTTGATTTTATTTTGATTGTGGCATATAGAGTCGTTCTGAGTAATTATTGACTGTGATCCTGGTTTGTTCACACGCCTTGCGGTAAAACTCCGCACGTGGATTTTGAGGGTGTGACACTAAAGACAAGGTATCTTAGATAAAATATTATCTAAGATATGGGAAAGCACCATGCAGTGTCTCAGAGATTTGCATGGAGTGTCAGAAGGACCATACTTATGTCCACTGGTTCATAGTAGGTTTTTCCGAATGTTAACTGGCTTCGGAAGAACAAGTTCTTCCGAAACCACTTATACTTCGGAAGAGGCTACTTCTTTCCGAGGCTTGAGACATTCTTCAGGTCTTCATACTTCGAAAGTCATTGTCTTGAATTCTTCTAAGTGTTGAACTTCGGAAGAAAGACTTTGTCTTCGGAAGTAACTATAGATTTTATAACTTGAATGACCTATTCAAAACACTTTTTTAAAGTTACACATTTTCAATAATATATTATCACATCCAGAAAATTCTACAACTGAGTATTCACATCCCCTTTCACGTTTAATATTATTCAGGGGTAATTCATGCTTGGAATACTTGGGGATATGATTATTGTTTAAAAAACTCATTTACTTAATACAATGCACTAGTTACATGGTGTGTTTGTTACATCTCACATTTTGAGGTTAATTTTTGTACTTTAATATGCGTCATTAGACTTAATTTGTAGATAATTATGGTCAATTAAGGTCTAGCAAAACCTTCTATGCATAAAGTCATATTTGGGAATTATCGGGTCGCATTAGGATAAAAATATTATAACTAGTGTTGGTGACGATTTAGCTATTTATGAATTTCAAAATCTTGTCAAGGTGTTTTGATCTTTTATAAATTAATGAATTATAAATGAAATTTTTTATTATTCCTACAAATTAATAATTAATAATATTATTATGCATGTTTAAGACTTTCGAATCTTGCTTTGGTACAAATATGCAGTCTGTTGGATACCGTGTTAATCTGTAAATAGATATTAATTTCTCTAGTAAGAATTATTATTTATTTGTGAATCTATGGAAAACCCTCTAATAAATATTTTAATTTTATAAACTTTTTCATGTAAAGTAACGAAATGAACGTGTAAAGTTTATTAAAAAACAAGACCGACCCCTTCCCTACTAGTGTGGCGTCCCACATGGAGACCCAACATCCAAAATATCTACCATCCTAATCATTACTAGAATTAAATTTATTCAATAATGATGCCTATAAAACCCAAGTTTATATTCTATCTCACTTCACCATTCATCGTTTCTCCCTTACACACCCACACTATATCTCTCTACGCTCTCATTCTTCCCTACTCTCGCCTGATACACCCAACCTCCCCCTATCTCTTAGAAATTGGTAATCCAAAATTGAATCAAGCCTCAATCATCTATGTTTTAAAAATCCTATGTGATTTTGGTGGAGTTCTTGCAAGATTGAAACTGAAGGAGGAAGAAAGCACCTAATGAATCTATCATCTCTTTCTTTGATTCAAGTATACATCTAGGGTATGAACCTTAACCCCATTCACTTGCATACATGATTTAAAACGTGATTTATGCAAAGGTTGTTCACCAAAACTAGAAGTTTTGAAATCCGATGTGACAATAATGATTTTTTAAGAAGAAAAGAAGCTCTTAAAATATATATATATACCTATATATATATATATATATACATACATACATATATATAGGTATATATATATATACCTATATATATGTACGTGTATATATATATTGAAGATCATGTTAGGTTGGACTCACTTTAGTATAGATGTTTACTTTACATTGTAATAGGACTTGTGTTAGTTTCATTTTGTATTTTGATAGTTATTAGCAGTTTTGGCAGTCCAGCGAAACTGTGAGCGAATCTATAATTTCGCTCACAGTTTGCTGTTTTGGTTCACCCGGCGAACTTGTGTTCTGCCTGGCGAAACTATAGTTTCGGCATGACAGTTTCGCTTGTAGCGAAACTGTCAGCGAAACTATGACTGCTATATATACTATTGTCATTTCATTTTGCATGATAAGTTTGCAAAACCCCAAACGTGGAATTCTGTTGCAAACTATCATTCTCAAGCAGTTACTTCATTGAAATACATTGTGCTTATTGTTATTGAGTGAGTTTGTTCATTTGAATATCAATTATGTCTTGATTCATCATATTCATCTCTCAATTGTTTGTTATTTGGTTTATGTATGTGATATTGATCAAACTATTCTATCAATTGTACTGTTCATCGATCACATGGACCAACAATATGGTATCAGAGCCTTAGTGCTCTTGATTTGTTGAGTTTTGGTGGTTTTGGTCAATATCTAGTTTCAATCAATTCTCATTGGATTATCAGCTGTTTTTGGGATGGAAATTGATTGAATTATGCTTGTTCTTCATTGAGAAAGATTCTACAATCATCAGATCTCAAATTCATTGAGTTTTGGATGATTTTGGATTGATTTTAAGGTGAAAAAGGGTTTTCAGATCGACGAGCGAAACTACAGTTCTTACAGCGAAACTGTGATCTTCATTCAGCGAAATTATGAGTTATTTTGGATCTAAGTTGTTTTCTAGAGTTTCAGCGAAAGTATCTCTTTGAACGAAAGTTCAGCAGTGTTTTTGATCAATTATCAAGCGAAAGTGCTGCCGAATCTATTTCTGAACGAAAGTTCAAGCTTGTTTCCTGCGAAATTAGCAGCGAAACTAAGCAATTGTTGTCTCTGATTCAAGCGAAAGTGCTGCTGAAATTGCAAGAGAAAGTGTCTGTGTTTGCGAAAGTGTTTGTTTTAGCGAAACTGTTAAGCAAGTCTGCTTTCTCAGCGAAGTTGTTAGCGAATTTGTCAGCGAATTTACTAGCGAAATTACCAATCTTTCTGCGAAACTATCATGTCAAAATTAACTACTCTCACACTTGCGGATCTTGAAAGTGTTGCTCCTAATAGACCTCCAAGACTCATTAATGGAGATAATTTTGAAGATTGGAAGAGATGTCTCAAGGCTTTCTTTTTCTATACAGATCATAATCAATGGGAATCGATTATTTCAGGTCCTCATATACCTACGGTTACAGTTGGTGATGTCGTTTCTCAGAATAAAGATCCATCTTCTTATACTGAAAGAGATCTGAAACTGATTGATCGTGATCAAAAAGCATTTGGTGCTCTAACTCTCTGCTTGGCTCCTGACATCTACAATCGTTTTGCAGAGCATAAAAATGCTAAATCTCTTTTGATGCTCTCTGTGAATTCTTTGATGGGAATGCAGATCTGGTGAAAGACAAGAGTATTCAAGCTGAAAAGGAGTTCAATTCGTTTGTAGGATATAAGAATGAAAGTTTGACAGATCTTACAAATCGATTCTTAACTGTTTCAAGCACTCTGAAGAAGTATGATGAAAGACTCTCCAACAGTGAACAAGTTAACAGACTTCTCGATTCTCTTCCACCACAATGGAGTCTTCAAGTGAGGATGCTCAAACAAGAAAGAGGTTTTACAGATTATAAGCTGATGGATATCATTAATAAGTTGAAATCTTTTGAGTTGGATATGAAAAGAAGAGAATTTAACCAGACTATGATGCCCACACCTGGTTTTTCTCAAAATGCTGCTTTATTGTCATCCGCTGCAAACTCTCACATTCAGAATCCAATTCAAGGAGGGAGCAATACAAGTAATTTCTCAAGTGGTAGTAATCATGTTGGAAAGGAATTGGGAAATTCTAAGGTGAATGCTGAAACTACTATTCCATCTGAAACAATGGCTCTTTTTGGAATGTTTGTTCAGAGCTATGAAGCTCTTGTTGCTGGTGAATTGAAAGGTAAAGGAATGACTATGGAGGATATGTATCAAGTTGATCCTGATGATTTGGAAGAAACTGACATTCAATGGCAAATGGCAATGTTAACTTTAAGAGCTCGGAGGTTCATGGAAAGAACAGGAAGAAAGAACTTCGGTGGTCAATCATCAACATCAAAACTAGGATTTGACAAGTCAAAATTGAGATGCTTCAACTGTAAACAATTGGGACATTTTAAACGTGAATGTCCATTACCAATTGTCAAAGATCCTAGTAACACTGGAGTGCCAAGATTGACAGCAGAGAAAGTAAAGGAAGAGGGAAATCCAAAAAAGGAGTCAGCCTTGATTTCTAATTTTGACTGGAGTGCAGAGGTGGAAGAAACAAGATCTGAAATAAATCATGCGTTAGTTGCTGAGATTGTGAAAAGTGATGAGATGGAAGTTGAGAAAGATGAGTTTGTGTTGTTTAAGGAATTCAAAGGAGAGAATGAATCTTCAGTAAAAGAGAAAGAAGAGAAGGATGATGGAGAGAAGAAAGAGAAAACTACAGATTCAAAAGCTGTGAAAGGAAAAGAGAAGGATGATGCGGCCGCTACTGTTGAGGAAAGGAAATCGAGTACTCCAGTATGCATGTGCGATAAAGCTTTAGCTGCCGAAAAGATGGTAATGGGACTTCCTTATGAGGTAATACAGGATATGTGCTCATCTGCTTGCAAAATTAGACTTTTTGGGGTTTATAAGGCTAATCGTTTGTTAATTGATAATGAAAAGGATTTAAAACGAATTAATGATGAACTTAAAATGAATGAATCAAAATATTTTGTGAAATTAAATGAGGCTTTAAAAGAAACTGATCATTTAAAAAGAATTGTTTTGGAAAGGAATGTAGAGATTAATACTTTGACTGAACGGGTTGCTCTGGCTGAATTTGAAGCAAGCAAACTTCAGTCAAAGTTAGATAAATGGACTATTTCTGGAATGAAACATGATGATCTTTGTAAATCTCAACGGGGAGCAAGAATTAAAACTGGTTTGGGTTATGAAAATGTACAGGTTTATCCTCCTCCTAGTACATATTGTTATTCTCCTATGCCTGTTCCTCATCCTTCTAATGATTTAATCAAATCAGATACTGACAGTATGTCTGCAGGTTTAGTTGGGAATAACTCTAAGTACATTCGTGAAGACTACGACTATGGACCAACTAGTGGGCTTGGATGCACTAGTTCTAGTACACCTGAAAAACAGCAGTCTGTTTTAGATAATAAGTCTAGTTTAAATTCAGTGTTTGTTTCTAGTTCAAATGTAACAGACTTGAATGTCTCATGTTCTCCTGATTGTTCTATTTCATCTTGTAATTCAAATCTTAATAGTGATGATTTTTGTTCTGGTTATGAATGCAATGAATCTGATGTTTCACCTAAAACAACTGAGCAACTTAAAACTAATTCTTTTGAAAAGTTCTTTTCTCAACCTATTCCATCTTTCATACCATTAAATATGACATCTTCAGAAAAATGCAGTTCTCTTTCATCTGAAACTGGTACCAATGGTACGAGTTTTACTGATTTGTCAGAAGAATCAAGTTCTGATTTTGTAAAGAATAACTCTGAGTCAAATAAACAAAAACATCATGAGATGTATGAGACATTCAGTGATGTTGATTCTAGTTTGTCTGAATGTGATGAGGAGATTATTATTGATCCTATTTTTACCTCATCACATCATCGACCTAGATTCAAACATCATTGTTTCAGGTGTGGTGAAGAGGATCATCTTATCAAAAATTGCCCTTTGATTGAAAGATCCTCTAATAGAAATTGTTTTGGGAATAAATTGACAAAATTGGTTAATAATTTCTTTCATAAAAAATCAGCTTCTTTAAAAACAAAGGTTGTTCAATCTTGGGTCCCTATTACTCCTGGCTAAATGATTTGTTCATTCATTTCAGGGATCTTCTTCAAAGATTGTAAACAGTCTGTGGCATGTTGATAGCGGCTGTTCCAAACACATGACGGGATTAAAGGATTTGTTGACTAATTATCGAATTATCGATGGAGGATATGTGGCATTTGCTGGAGACAAGAAGGGTGGAAAAATGATTGGACAAGGAGAAGTTACCAATGGCTCTCTTACTCTGGAAAAAGTCAACCATGTTCCTGAATTGGCATTTAATCTTCTGAGCGTCTCTCAAATTTGTGATAAAGATATTCCAGTTCTATTTAAATCTGACGAATGTTTATTTTTGAAATCAGAGATAGCTATTCCAGAAGATTTAATTCTCATGCGTGCTCCAAGGAAACACGATACATATCTTCTTGATATGAATTCTAATGAGTCCAAAGCTACTGCAACTTGTCTTCTCTCAAAAGCATCAACATCTGAGTCACTCTTGTGGCATCGTCGATTAGGCCATGTCAATTTTAAGATAATTAATAAATTAGTAAAGAACAATCTTGTTAGAGGACTTCCTTTAAAAGATTTCTCTGTGACTGAAAAATGCATGGCATGTGCCAAAGGGAAACAACATAAGAAACCTCATAAGCCTAAACTTTTAAATAGCATATCAAGTCCTCTAGAGTTGTTACATACTGATTTATTTGGGCCAATTAGTGTTAAATCCATTGCTAAAAAGTCCTTTTGTCTTGTTGTTACAGATGATTTTTCACGTTATTCATGGGTGAGGTTTCTTGCTCACAAAAGTGAAGTTGCAGAGGAGTTGCAGAAATTAATCATTTCTATTGAATCAGTCAGTAAGAAAAGAGTTATGGGATTAAGAAGTGACAATGGCACTGAATTTAAAAATCAGATTCTTGACTCATTTTGTGCTCAAAAAGGGATCGTGAGACAATTTAGTGCTGCAAGAACACCCCAGCAGAACGGAATTGCAGAAAGAAAGAATCGTACTCTTGTGGAAGCTGCTCGTACAATGTTGATAGAATCCTCATTACCTGTCATTTTCTGGGCTGAAGCTGTTAATTGTGCATCTTATGTTTTAAACAGAGTGCTAATTGTGAAAGATAAAGTGAAGACTCCTTATGAACTTTTTCATAAGAGGAAGCCACTAATTGATTTCTTTCGCCCATTTGGATGTTCTTGTACGCTTCTGAATACTCAAGCTCAAAAGACAAAATTTGGGGCTGTTTCTGACGAATGTTACTTTGTTGGATATTCTTCTTCACAAAAGGCATACCGAGTTTACAACAAAAGAACACGTATTGTTCAAGAGTCATTTTATGTTGACTGGCAAGAATCAAATCCTTCTGAAGTTAAATCTGAACCTGCATGGTTCTTTGATTCCGATACTGTGTTCAATTCATTTAATTTGCCAGTTTTCGATGATGATACGTCAAGTCCATGTACTCAAACGAATATTATTCCATCATCTTCATCGTCTGTTCCATCAATTCCACAAGTAACTGATGCTGTTTCAATTGATGTCAGCTCATCGTCTCCGATGCCTGATCAAGCTCCATTATCTGATTCTTTATCTCCTACATCTCCTAACTTACCTGATTCAACACCTGTCATTGATACACCTTCATCTACTCTTTCTCCGGCGGCTGATACTTCTTCAACTATCTTTCCTTCTTCAGGAGATTATAAAACTTTGAAAGATCATCCGCTTGATAATGTAATTGGATCTGTTTCTGATGGTGTTCGCACACGAAGTCAATCCGGTCTGATTAATGTTTGTCTTTTCTCATGCTTTATTTCTCAAATTGTTCCTAAAAATGTTCATGCTGCTCTACAAGATCCGTGTTGGGTAGAGTCTATGCAGTTGGAACTTCAACAGTTCAGGAAGCTTAAGGTTTGGACTTTAGTTGATTTACCTCCCAACAAGTATCCAATTGGTACAAAATGGGTATTTAAGAACAAACCAGATGATCGGGGTGTGGTGGTGCGAAACAAATCTAGACTTGTAGTGCAAGGCTTTGCTCAAGAAGAAGGAATTGATTATACAGAAGTCTTTGCTCCAGTTGCTCGTCTTGAAGCAATCCGTATATTTCTTGCTCATGCTGCTCATAAACAGTTCAAAGTGTACCAGATGGATGTGAAATGTGCTTTTCTCTATGGCGACATTGATGAAGAGATATATGTGTGTCAACCACCAGGCTTTGAAGATCCTGATTTTCCTGATAAAGTGTATAAGCTTGATAAATCTTTGTATGGTCTTCATCAAGCACCCAGAATCTGGTATGAGACTCTTACACAATATCTTTTAAGCAATGGTTATTCTCGTGGTACCATTGATATGACCTTATTTAAGAA
>CM046030.1:48902776-49220276 GCA_025215565.1 Flaveria ramosissima
TGTTGTGGCCTGGCTATGTTGTGAATCTCGTGTCTGTCTATAAACTAGCTAAAGATAATTAGCTAGAGGTTTAGTTTAATGAAGAAAATTGTTATGTCCAGGATTCGAGATCATAAGAAAATACTTTTGACTGGTAGAGAAAGTGATGATCGGTATTTTTTCTTTGAAAAGAACAAACAATCTATGAAGGTGTGTTTTAATAGTTTTAGTAATGTAAACATGTGGCATGCCAGATTAGGTCACTCCACTCTAAATTATAATTTATATATAGGAATCCTAGCCTTGTGAAACTTGTCATATAGCCAAATAGACTAGGGTTCTCTTACTTTTGAATGATCATGTGTCTAAATATGCTGGTAAGCTAGTCTATTTAGATTAGTGGGGTCCTTACAAGGTAACAAACAAAGAAGGTTTTTTGTACTTTTTTACTGTTGTTGGTGATTACGCGAGAACAGTTATGTGTTTTTACCTTAAAAACAAAAGATAAGTTATTAACAGTATTGTTAAACTTAATGAGTTAGTCAAAAATCAGTTTGATAAAAATATTAAAATTTTCCAAGTGATAATAGCACTATATTGTTAATAATCAAGTTTCAACATTTTTTAAGTCAAAAGGAATTTTACATAAAACTTCTTTTATAAATACTCTATAATAAAATAGATTTACTAAAAGAAAACATAAATATTATTAAATGCAGCTCGTGCATTATCGTTCTAAGGGGAGTTCTCCTTAGTTTTTGGTTCAAATGTGCTCTAAGAACGACTTACTTAATCAACATGACCCCTTCATCAATTTTAAAAGGAAAAGCCCCTATGAGTTTATGATTGGTTTTAAACTCTCTTTATGCCATTTGAGAAACTATGGTTGTTTGTTTTTTTAGTATAGTAGAAAAAATTTAAATAAAATTTCTAATTGTGCAAACAAAAGTGTTTTAATTGGATATCAAATTTAAAAAAAGGGTTATAAGTTGTGGTCTCTTGAAAACAAAACAATTTATTTTTTATGTAAACTATCTACAAAGAAATTTAGAAAATTATAAAACAAAAAGTGAAAATTTGTCTGGTACTATCATCAGTTCTTTAAAAAATTTCAACTGTGTTGAGAAAAATATTTCCTCAAATGTTGTAGACCATAATGATAAAGAGAGGGTTAAAGCTACATAAACTATTGGTGAGGCTGGTGTGTGTCAGCCACAGGTTAGTTCCAATATTGATAGTCTTGACGAGGCTGGCAACCTTGAAATTAATATTGATGAGGGAGTCCTGCCTGAAGGGCATTCTATGAGTAATAATCCTAAACCTATAAGATCTTTTAAGGATACTTCTTTTGCTAAAAAACTAAGTGACTTTGGTGTTGTTTGTTTTTTTGAAAGAAAACATCTGCAGTCTACGGACCACATCTGCAGACATCTACAGTAGAAAATGGTGGATCAAACGTCTATAGTCTGCAAGAAAAAGACTGTTTGTTTTTTAACATCTGAACAATATTAAAATATTTTGTAACTAAAGTAAACCTATTTTTTAAACTTTAAAAAGTACTTTAACATTAATATATAAATAAAAGTCATACAAATACATTAAAATATAAATAAAAGTCATACAACACTGCAATAATATTCATAAAACCATAAAAAAAACATTTTTAAATCCATTATTCGACATTCTACATTAACTGCTCAGCAATTTCATCTCGTAACTGAGTCATATATTCCCGATCTGATGCGGTACCATGTTCTTCAATATCATTTTCATCAGCATCAACGTGCACATGGTGATTTGCAAAGGACACATTGGGTTGTCGTATTGTGTAAAAAACTCATCGTTGAAACCTTCTTTCCTTATAAAATTATGTAGCGCGAAACATGCAATGGTAATGTTCTTTTGTGTAACCAACGGAAATAGTGTCATCCTTGTAAGGCCCCGTTCCCGGGACGCTTACAGCTGGATCCTCATCGCTCATAAAACATAATATTACATTTCACTTTCATAAAACGTTGCAGCGGAAACATTAAAAACAATATCTTCATTTCATCAAAATACTTTTGCAAAACATTACAACCGTACATTTCACAATTTCTTTTACAAAAGCAATATAATATTGGATGCCCTTCATAATAAGCTGAGTAGCCGCCCCCGTGCCATCCTCAGCAACATACCTGCCAACTGGAAACACATCAAAGTCAGCGTTGCTGAGTGAGTTCTAGTTTTATAAAATAAAGCATACTTTTCTTTCGTTAAAACCGTTCTTTACTTTCTTTTAAAATCATACTATACTTTTGTATACGATCACACATCATACGTACAAACAGATAATATCATTATTATCTTCTTCATTATGTTCGTTAACTCTTGTTCATTCAACGTACGTCATTATCTTTCACTTTTCCCAAGATCCGGTCAGACTTTACCCTCTTCGTGGCACTCAGCCACGATTACTGAGGTCGAATGACAAGGATTAGTATCGCACATTATTATGATATTCATTAACGTTCGTTACATACATAGCGAACGCTCGCACATTTCATACTTTTATTATCATTCATTTCTCATCTAGATCCTGTCAAGCTTTACCCTCCTCATGGCACTCAACCATGATTACTGAGGTCGAATGACAAGGATCCCGTTCGTTCATTATCGCACTTTTGCTCGAATCGCACCTTCGCATCATCGTACCCGAAATACATATCGCACAGATCGCACACATAAGGAAGCCAGAATCACACGCTATCTCATGGGTTAGCCAAGATCGCACGCTATATAAACCACATGAGGTAGCCAAAATCGCACGCTACCCTTATGCCGTCCATCGCACATATCGCACTAATCGCACCATCGGAGTGGTCACGAAGACCGACTCCCCTGTGTGTGTGAGGACTCTAGGGGTTTAGCCAGAATCGCACGCCATCTCATGGGTTAGCCAAGATCGCACGCTATATAAACTACATGAGGCAGCAAAAATCGCACGCTACATAGCACACGGTAAATACCACATCGCACGTATTGGAGAAATTACTAAAACTGAACTCCCACTGTGTCTATGTTCCCTTATGAGTAAGCCAAGATCGCACGCTATGATACACACACAATTCAGCTAACAACTCTCAATGAGTTGTGAACCTCCTTTCTTTCTTTCGCAAGCCATCCTTACTCTCATTCATTCTTTTATGCTCGCTTTCATTCATTACGTTCCTCTTTTCATTATCTTCCACTTTACGTTATATAATACTTTCATTACATTCATTAACGTTCAACGCAAAGCCAAAGAAAGACATACATACATAATAAGGAACATACACATAATCACAAACACACATCATCACCATACAGGCATCATCATACATACATAACACACATCAGACATACAATACATCACACGCACCGCGAGGCATACATGACACATAACATCATACACATCATCGTCGTCAACTCATCATCATACATTGTCTTGCATCATCCATGCCCATCTCATCATCTACAACCCCGAGGGTCCGAGTCTAAGTCCGCACTTTCCAAAAGACGGACAATACTTCGGTCATTCGGGCGTATGGACACCCTTCAGTCGCCTGGCCTCCATGCGACTGGCCTTTCATCCGGGCGACTGGCCCTCCGTTCGAGCGACTGGACCTTCATTCGGGTGACTGGCCTCCAGTCTCCCTCCATTCGGGTGACTGGCCCTCCGTTTGGGCGACTGGACCTTTATTCGGGTGACTGGCCTCCAGTATCCCTCCATTCGGGTGACTGGCCTCCAGTCTCCCTCCATTCGGGTGAGTGGCCTCCAGTCTCCCTCCATTCGGGTGAGTGGCCTCCAGTCTCCCTTATTCGGGTGAGTGGCCTCCAGTCTCCCTCCATTCGGGTGAGTGGCCTCCAGTCTCCCTCCATTCGGGTGACTGGCCTCCAGTCTCCCTCCATTCGGGTGACTGGCCTCCAGTCTCCCTCCATTCGGGTGACTGGCCTCCAGTCTCCCTCCATTCGGGTGACTGGCCTCCAGTCTCCCTCCATTCGGGTGACTGGCCTCCAGTCTCCCTCCATTCGGGTGACTGGCCTCCAGTCTCCCTCCATTCGGGTGACTGGCCTCCAGTCTCCCTCCATTCGGGTGACTGGCCTCCAGTCTCCCTCCATTCGGGTGACTGGCCTCCAGTCTCCCTCCATTCGGGTGACTGGCCTCCAGTCTCCCTCCATTCGGGTGACTGGCCTCCAGTCTCCCTCCATTCGGGTGACTGGCCTCCAGTCTCCCTCCATTCGGGTGACTGGCCTCCAGTCTCCGTCCATTAGGGTGACTGGCCTCCAGTCTCCCTCCATTCGGCCGAATGACCTTAGCTGATGTAGAATGCAGTTCATCCCGACTGCAGCCGAGGGTTTTCGGCCTCCAAACTCATCTAAACCCATTTTGAGCCCAAATAGACCATCCTAAGCCTTAGGGAAACATACCACGACCTTATTCAAGCATAACCACACACGAATTCAAGCTCCAAACGCATCATACACATACACAAATGCATAAAAACGGGTTTACACCCAAAAACTCGAAAAAGGGTTTTCAGACGTGTTCCAGCCCCAAAATCATTCAAAATCATGTAAAAGAGGGGTCCTAGAACTCACCTTAACGATCCCGTCGAGTAGAGATTCGATTTGACACGCTACACCTCGATTTTGGCCGCTCGAACCAACCTGAACCAACACTTCTTCTCTTTTTCTCCTTCTCTTCTCCTCTCCTCTGTTCTTGGCTAAAAAATGGTAAGAATGGGGTGTTTCCCCCTTTTTATACTCCCATTCATCGAAGTTTCTCTCATTGGCGAGTTTGGTCCCTCGACTGTGGACTTTATTTCTTTTTCTTCTTTCGTCGGCTTCAATGAAAATTTCCGGGTGTTACAAGTCCACCCCCCTTAAATAGGTTTCGTCCTCGAAACCTGTCGTTCCTTGAACCATTGTGGACAATATTGTCTCATCTCTTTTCTAGTCTCTCACCTGGAATTCAATCGCTCTACGTCGTTTATCAACACACGACTTCTGGTCTATTTTTGGCTACTTCCATCAGGGCTTTGATCCTTTCGAGCTTTTTAGTCGTAGCCTCAGTCACTTCAATATTTCCCATTCGTCATTTGGTGCTCGGCCTTCACTTGTAGACAAGTAAGGCATTTAC
The DNA here is from genome assembly GCA_025215565.1 of Flaveria ramosissima. Classification (NCBI taxonomy): domain Eukaryota; kingdom Viridiplantae; phylum Streptophyta; class Magnoliopsida; order Asterales; family Asteraceae; genus Flaveria; species Flaveria ramosissima. The sequence goes on from CM046030.1 coordinate 48,907,917, forward strand.
TCACTTACTTCATCATATCATGCTTGATACCTTACATCGGCCAAGTAGGCAATACGTCCACGTCTCACGCGCTTTCCCGCCACTGCCATTGAAATCACCTTCGGAATCGTCTGACTCGATCGCCTTAAACCGTCGCCGTGATCCCGTTAGGCATTGTCAACCGTATCATCATTTTGCGACACACCATGTTCGCTCCGTAGTCCGCCAAACAATCCACTCCTAGGACTACATCGAAGGGTGTATCTATATTCTTACCGCTAACAGGAAACTTAGCACAGAAAGCAACAGGAATGGAACTTTTACCAACGCCAAATCGAATAACATAAAGGCTAAGAGTTGATTTAGTAGAAACGTACCTGACACGACATCGGGGTCCGTCCTAGCTTCTTTCAATCTTCTTCGCTCCCGAACCTTCCGCCCTTGGCTTCTTACAGTCCCTGCTCATGTGGCCAATTTCTCCACAATTGTAACATCTCACAGTTTCACATTCTCTAGCCACATGACCAGGCTTCCCACACTTGAAGCAAGTGTTTGGTCCCCTTTTGCATTCTCCCGAATGCTCCATCCCACATTTACCACATCTGTTCGTCCCCGCACCAGGTGTGACCATACGGCGGTCATCCCCCCGGGCGTGCTTATTATTCATCGAGTCACCACCCCGTCCAGTTCTCTTTCCCTTCCAGTTCCGGTCTCCATCACCTTTCTCTCCGTCTTCAGCCATCACCACCACCATAGTTCTTTCATCATACAACCTCCCCGCCAAATCAACTGCCGACCTAAACGTGCTCGGTTGGGCAGCGATCATGTGCCTGCGGATGTACGCTGGCAAGCCATGAATATACCTCTTGATCTTTCGTGAGAGAGGTGTCACCTGATCCGGCACCAGACGTGCCATCTCGTTGAATTTGGTGGTGTACTGCTGATGCGTCATTGTTCCCGCCTCTAACTGCAGGAACTCTCTTTCAACCTTATCCATTTCACGGTGAGGACAAAACTCCTCAATCACCAGTCTTTTCAACTCTGACCATCTCATCCTTCCAATAGCCCTGCTTCCCTCAACTTGGACTATGTTGTCCCACCATCACAAAGCTGAGTCCATGAAAGAATGGGTAGCAAATTTTACTTTCTGATCTTCTCGGCACTTGCTGTGAAACACACCAATTTTTTTTTATAAAATACTTTCACGAATTATATCAGAGTTTAGGTCCCAGTTCACAACAAAATTTGTCACTCGTAGTGACATACAATTTCATAACATACATAGGTGTATTACATGGAAAATAAACGTTTTCCAAACTTTTTCGACAACATTTATTATATTAATATTAAACGAGAGTAGGGTTCTTTCGTCAGTCCAGTCATACCCGTGAAGCTTTAACCATTTATGGGTGCTTTTCCTGAAAACATTTAAAACATATTTTTATTAGCTTTCGCTAAGTAAGTACACCTCTTCATTTTCAAAAAAACATATTTTGTTTCATTGGAATTTAACATCCAAATTCTTTATTTATTTAATCCTCTTTACATCTTTGGAATCCAACACCCGAATTTCTTATGGGTTTATTTTTTACCCTTGAGGATTACTAACTCCTCTTGTATATATGTGGAGTTCAACACCCAAACCCCTTGGGATTTCAACACCCGAAATCCTTACTGTAACTCCATGATACACACTTGAATCAAATAACATGAAGAATTATGGATCAAACAATGATAATCACAATAAAACCCCCTTTGATCTATATTGATTGCATATAATTTGAATAATATGAAAACCCCCAATCAATTGGTCATACAACCATTAACCTAATTCTAATTACAATTAGGCTATTTATAGTCTAGTTTAAGTTTCCATATTTACACATAACCCCCTAGACTATATATTTAGACTAAAACATGACTCAAAGAAAGTAAAATATATTTTGTTCACAAAATATATTTATTACAATCAGATTTATATCCAGTTGCTAAGATTGTCTAGCGTGACATTTAAAAAATATATATATTTTTCCCGGGGGAGAATTATTCTAAACTTTTTGGGAAAAATATTTTTGGGACGTTTAATTGTTCAAGATTTGTATAATCATGTCATCTTCAGAATATTTTAAATCAGATAATCTCACAACGGCATAAAGCCGGTTTGATTCTTTTGCAGCAATGAAGAAAGAAAAATTGTCAGATTTGATTGATCGATTCTTAAAGGTGGCAAATAATCTAAAGAAGCATGTTCCTGATCTCAGTAATCATGAACAGATTCAAAAGCTTCTAGACTCTCTTCCGTCTGCATGGAATCATCAAGTTAAAATGCTGAAGCAAGAAAGAGGTTATGTCGACACAAAACTTATGGATATGATCAACAAGCTAAAATCTCTCGAGTTGGATATCCAAAGAAACAAATTTCAGCAAGCCGTGTTCCCACATCAAACCCACGCGCTTAATACTGATCTTGTGTCTTCTGTAACAAGCATACTTGATTACAAAACAGAGATGATTGAAAAGTTGAAGTTATTGAGAACTGATTCAGATTTAAACTCTAAATTCAGAGAAACTGTTGAAGAGAATCGTGAAGCTTTAAGAGTCGACAATGACAGTAAACCAGAGTCTATGAGAACCGATGATGATAAGGCTTGAAAAGCTGATAAAAGAGAGAAAGAGTCTGAGGTTGACAAGATACTGAAGGTCAAAGAAGAGGAACAACAAGAAATCACATGGGCTTGCAACTGTGAAAAGAGCTTAGCTACAGAACGAACTATCATGGGTCTTCCTTATGAGACTGTTCAGGATATGTGTTCTTCGTCATGCAAAATCCGGTTATTTGGGATTTATAAGGCAAACAGATTGTTATTGGAAAATGAAAAAGAATTAAAAACAATCAATCAGGAATTAAAGAAAAATGAAATTGCTTTTTCAAGAAAACTTAATGAAGCATTGGCTGAAAATGATCTTTTAAGAAGAACCATTTTGGAGCGTAACGTTGAAATTAATATTTTGAAAGAAAGGGCTGTTTTAGCTCAATTTGAAACAACTCAGCTTCAAACAAAGCTTGATAAATGGACCCTTTCACACATGAAAAAGGATGAGCTTATTGCTAAACAACAAGGGGTGCGGGTAAAACATGGGATTGGATATAAATCTGATGGTGAAACTGTATTTAATTCAGTTCCACCTTCTTCTACTTTATGTTATTCACCAATTCCCAGACCTCATTCAACAAATGATTTGATTGAAGCTGCAGAAACTAATCGTTTAAATGCAGGTCTAAGCAGTGTTAATCTTAAAGAGGTTAGAGATGTGCAGGATTCTCCTGTAGGTTTGGGATTCCTCAAGCAAGGGTCTTGTAAGGATTCCTGAAGTCTGATGCAACCCAAAACAGCTTAAGTGTCTCAGCAACATGCACTAAGTACTGAAGTGAAGAATGCTTCGGAAGTTTTACACAAAGCATTAGAAAATACTCTAAGTGTAAAATCTTCCGAAGCCAAGACCAATATCTTCCGAAGCCAAACATGAAGTCTTCCGAAGCTTCAGAGACAAAGTCTTCCGAAGCCTCATCCTATGAAGACAGATTTCTTCCGAAGACTTTTAGTACACATGCTTTATCTGATGTACTGTTCCATAAAGCACCTTTTCCGCTGCATCTCTGTAAAGTCACCAACTTACATGAGTTGGTGAAAAGGGCCTTGCTTTTGGTAACTGTACATTGAGGTCTTGAGTATTCAACTTTCTACTTTATGTACTTTATCCTTTTTGTATTGTAAAAGGATGTGAGCTATGGCATGTCATAGTCACAAGGTCAAAAGGCAGATATGCCTTTTGATCCTACAATTGATTTTGTTAGTGTCTAGTCAATTGTATCCAGCTGGCCTTCAAAGTATGGCCGGCTGTAGGTTGTAGTATAAGTATTTCAAGTTCTTGTATCTTTTCTTTATGCTTTGTAACACTTGTAAAAGAACTTGAGAAAGCAATATACTGCCTCCTTGAAACCCATACTCTCTTGTTCTGTCTCTTGCTTTACTTGTGTTCTTAGTTCACCTTGGTTACCCAGTTCACTGTTTGATTAGAGCTTAGTTATTCTCCTCATTGTGTTGTTGTGTTGTAATTGTGGTTAAGCCCTTAAACGGTCCTGCAATTGGTATCAGAGCATTCCAGGCTCTTGATATAAGATCTAACCATCTTAAGATCCCTCACACACACAAAAGCTAAACTCTTCAAATGGCTGCCATCTCTAAACTGATATGGAGACTGGAACCATGAACAAATCCCCACTGATCACTCTTGATGATTTTGACACCTGGTGCATGAGGATGGAAGGCTTCATCAGGTCTCTTGATTCAAGAATGTGGGAATCTGTTGAGAATGGACCTTTCATACCCAGCACCCCCTCTGCTACTGGTGCTGGTATGATTCCTAAAGATGTGGCCAACTACTCAGATGAAGATAGAAAAAGAGTAGAGATTGACAGGAAGGCCATGACTGCTCTTCAGACTGCTCTCCCAAACTCTGTATACAGAGGCTTCAAGAAGTGCAAGACAGCCAAACAGCTGTGGGATGCACTGAAGCTGATGTATGAAGGCTCCTCTGAAGCCAAGGAGAACAAGAAAGATCTTCTGAAGCAGCAGTTTGAAAATTTCACCTTCAAAGCAGGTGAGACCATGACTCAACAATACTTCAGGTATGTTGAGATTGTGGATACCCTAGTGGATGGAGGAGTTCCTCTTGAGAACAGGGACATTGTAAGGAAGTTCATGTCCTCACTTCCTAGGCAATGGACACACTATTGTGTGGTGATCAAGAGGACTGAGAACCTTAAGACTCTTACTCTTACAGAGTTGTATGGGATTCTCAGTGGATACCAGATGGAGATGAACATGCAAGGTTCATCTGGCAACTCCAACAATCAAATGGGTTCAGCCCTTCATGTGGTTGAAAGGGACAGCATAGAACCTCAGCATCATCTCTTATGCTACCCTGACAACTCACAAAAGGGTCCTTTCATCACCTTCCCGGAGACACCAAGGGAGAACTTTACTCAAGGAAGCCCATTCCAAGAGACAAGTTCTTCTCAAGCCTTTGTGTCTGCAGATGAAAGCTGTGGGAATTATCTCTTCACTCTTGAAGACCTGGACTGTATCCATCCAGATGACCTGGAATACATGGAGATAGTTCAGCAGATGGCTCTCCTCACTCACAGAGCCAAGAAGTTCTACAAGAGGACAGGAAGAAGATTTCCAAGCAATGCTACCAGCAGTAAGTTTGGGCTGGATAAAAGCAAAGTTAAGTGTTACAACTGTAACCTTATGGGTCACTTTGCCAGGGAGTGTAAGGCACCTAAAACAAATGGGGGCCAAACACAACCCAGACCAAACTTTACTGACAAAGCTCCTCAAGCTGAGAAGACAAAGCAACATGCTGCTGTTGCTGTTGAAGAAGGAGGCTTTGACTGGAGTTTTCAGGTGGAGGATGCTTCTCCAAACCAAGCACTGATGGCTGACCATGATGAAGCCAAGGTATTGGAACATCTTTGCTCCCCTGAATGCATTGCTAAAGTAAATAGATACAGGTCCTATAACCTAGAGATGAGATCTGATCTTGAGTCATTAAACATATTAAAATCTGATTTTAGAAAGTCTGAAAATGATTACAAGTTAAAGATAGAAGACTTGGAGAAAACCATTTCAGTACTAAAACATGAACATACAGATTTCAGAACTCAGATCCAAGATCTCATCACTAAGTTAACTGAGTGCCAGGCTGAGCTTGTGATCAGCAAAGCCAAGGCAGAGAAAGTGTTCTTGAAGAAGAGACCTTCAAGAACATGATATCCTCATCCCTGCACAACAAGGTTTGTTATCAAAATAGACAGGGACTAGGATCAAATGAGATAGCTCCTCCACACACAATCTTGTCTGTAAGATCTCCTAGGTGTGGAACTTGTGAAGATGAGCTTCCTCTCATAGATCCTGTAAGTGAGGATGATGAAGAAGTGATAGTGAAGAATTCCTCTGAGAAGAGTGAAGAAGAGGATTCTTCCAAGGGCCACTATCCTTCTGAGGAGAAGAAATCAACTGTGATGACCAAGTCCAAAAGAAAGAACTTGATCAGAAAGAGCAAAAGAAAAGCAAAGAAGGCTCAAGAAATCAAGGCTACTTTTGATGCTAAGCAGAAACAAGTTTTTATCTCTGCAGGTTTCAAAGTAGTAAGGACTGAAGACATCAACCAAGACTCCTCAGCTAAGAGTCATGGTTCTTGTTCAAATCATCTCAGTGCCAAGAAGAAGACTGAGCTGCTGTGTACCACTGCTGCACAGCCTGGACCATCAAACTCCAAGAACAGTTCACAGCCCAAAGGACTGCTCAAGCATCTACCAAGATGAAGATTAGAGGGGATGTGACCAAGCCAGTCTTGCTCTCAAAGGGAGACTTCTTTGAAGAAGAAATAGTTATGTGTTATGTGTGAAAGTACTTCTCACATTGCTAAGGATTGCCCATACAATCCTAAAAGTACTGTCCACATGACTAAAACAAAGACTTCAAAGAGTCTCAAGAATCTCAAGCTTCGGAAGGAAAGTCTGTTTCCTTCGGAAGCTCCAAATCAAAGAAGGAGGTAAGTGGAAAAATACCTTCGGAAGCAAAGTTGGTCTCGGAAGAAAGGAATTCTTCCGAAGCACTAAAGTCTGCTGCAGTGACTGTAGATTCTTCCGAAGGATCAGTCATCAAAACTTATGAAGTTCTAAAAGCTTCTAAGGTTTTGAAGGTCAAGTCCAAGACTCCAAGGTGGTGTGGAAGTCTAAGAAAGACCAAATGACTGAGGTTTCTCCATCAACAACAGCTGAAGATCCCCATAGTACAACCATAGGATCTATTACTGTTGCATTACCTTCTTTTACTGTTAATGAGCCCAAGACAAGTAAGGCTTGGGTTTCAAATGTAACTAATCATCTTCTCTGTGCAGGAACAGCTCAAGACCAACAGGAATGTTTGGATAATTGACAGTGGCTGTTCCAGGCACATGACTGGCAATAGGTCTCTACTCCACAATTTTGAGAGGATTGATGGAGGACCAGTTGCTTTTGGGAGATGAAGGTGGTTACATTTCTGGAAGGGGCAAGGTCATTTCTGGAAGGGGCAAGGTCACAAATGGTAAGCTCAGCATTGAGAAGGTAAACTTTGTTAAGGAGCTTGGGTACAATCTTCTGAGTGTATCCCAATTTTGTGATCAGAGTCATAACATGCTCTTTACTGAGCATGAGTGCATTGTTCTCAAACCTGGTGTGGTCATTCCTCATGAGCATATCCTGCTCAGAGCCCCCAGGAAAGGGAACATGTACAAGATGGATTTGCAAGAAACATCTCCCTCAGGAGAAGTTTCATGCTTTCTATCTAAAGCAAATAGTGATGAGTCTTTCCTATGGCATAAAAGAATGTGCCATGTAAACTTTAAGAACATGAATAAATTAATTAAACATGATCTGGTAACTGGAATGCCAAAGAAAGAGTTTACTAGTGATGATCATTGTGTGGCATGCCTGAAAGGGAAGCAACACAAAGTATCTCACAAGCCTAAGGAAAAGAACTCCATCACTACTCCCCTACACTTGTTACATATGGATCTCTTTGGCCCCACCAGTGTAATGAGTTTAGGAAGGACCTCTTACTGTCTGGTGATCACAGATGATTTTACAAGATTCACTTGGGTCTTCTTCCTTAGAACTAAGGATGAAACCCCTGAGATTCTGAAGAATTTCATCTTAAAAGTTGAGAATCAATGTGATCACAAGGTCAAAACCATAAGATGTGATCAAGGAACTGAATTCAAGAACCAAATCCTTGATGCATTTTGTGATGAAAAGGTATTACAAGACAATATAGTGCTCCCAGGACTCCTCAGCAAAATGGAGTTGCTGAAGGAGAAACAGGACACTTATTGAAGCTGCAAGAACTATGTTGTCTGACTCTAAACTGCCTATCACCTTCTGGGCAGAGGCAGTCAATACTGCTTGCTATGTGCAAAACAGAGTTTTAGTAGTTAAGACACATGGTAAGACTCCTTATGAACTTTGGCACAAGAGGAAACCTTTCATTGGTTTTCTCAGGTCATTTGGATGTCCCTGCACCATCTTGAATACCAAAGATCAAATTGCCAAGTTTGCTGAGAAATCAGATGATGGACATTTCATTGGATACTCTTCTCAAGCTAAAGCTTATAGAGTATACAATCTCAGAACTAGAATTGTTGAGGAGTCAGCCAATGTGACTTTCAATGAGCACACTCCTTGTGTGGCTGGTTCTGGTCCGGATTGGCTGTTTGATCTTGATTTAGTTACCAACTGTTTTAACAAATCTTGTGAGCATGTTTCAGGATCTGCAGAAAATCTAAATACAGGTGATCCTGATCCAAGATTTGAGCTAGGAAGATCTTCAACTCATACATCTTCAGCTCCAGTTGGAACTACTTCAGCAAATGAGGTTTCTATCAGCACAACAATGACAAATTCAGCTGATACATCTGGCATGCCTTCAAATTCCAGCTCAGAGGCCTCTCAACCAGATAAAGACACCTCACTTGTAGAAGACAACAATGGTGATGGTGATAGTGATCAGGAATTCTTGATGCTAATAACCACACCATAGATGACAACATCAATGATGTCTCACACTCATTGGATCAAGTTAATCTTGATAAGTGTGATAATGTGGAGGGTGAATCTTCAGGACCAGATTTAAATTTCTCAAATTTAGATCTTTCCAGCAACTTGCTGTGATCCCTCAGCTAAGGATCCACAAGTCTCACCCCACCACAAACATCATTGGAGATGTTGTCACAGGGGTAAGAACAAGAGGACAAACCCATGAAGCAAATGTTTGTCTTCACTCTTGTTTCTTATCTCAGATAGAGCCCAAGAAAGTTGATGAAGCTCTAAAGGATGGAAGTTGGGTTGAAGCTATGCAACAAGAGCTGCTTCAATTCAAAAGGCAGAAAGTTTGGAACCTTTGTCCTCTTCCTCATGGGAAGACTACCATTGGAACCAAATGGGTTTTTAGAAACAAGAAGGATGATAGGGAATCATCATCAAGAACAAGGCAAGACTAGTTGTTCAAGGATACACACAAGAAGAAGGGATTGACTACACTGATGTCTTTGCTCCTGTAGCAAGACTAGAAGCTGTTAGGATATTCCTGGCATTTGCTGCATCCAAGAACTTCAAGGTCTACCAACTTGATGTAAAGTGTGCTTTCTTATATGGAGTGATTGATGAGGAGGTTTATGTCAAACAGCCACCTGGTTTTGTAGACCCTGATCATCCTGATTATGTCTGCAAGCTTGACAAAGCTCTTTATGGGCTGCATCAGGCACCCAGGAAGTGGTATGAGACACTATCTAAGTATCTCTGCAAGCATGGATACAGAAGAGGTACTATAGATGGAACCCTCTTCATCAAAGGACAGGGAAATGACTTATTGCTGGTTCAAGTATATGTTGATGACATCATCTTTGGTTCAACTAATCCAAAGCTCTGCAAAGACTTTGAGAAGCTGATGAAAGACAGATTTGAGATGAGTTCAATGGGAGAACTCAACTTCTTTCTGGGAATTCAAGTGAAGCAGTTGAAGATGGCATCTTCATAAGTCAGTCAAAGTATGTTCAAGACATACTCAAGAGGTTCAATATGACTGATTGTAAGATTGCTAAGACACCCATAGCCAGAAACCACTCCCTTGGTCCAGATCTTGAGGGGGAGTGTGTAGATGAACACTTATACAGGGCTATGATTGGGTCTCTTATGTATCTTACAGCTAGCAGGCCTGATATCATGTTTGCTACATGTATTTGTGCAAGATATCAAGCCAACCCTAAGATGTCTCACTTAATCACTGTGAAAAGGATTTTAAGATACCTCAAAGGTGCTTCAACACTTGGTCTATGGTATCCAAAGAATCCAAATTTCAATCTGTATGCCTATACAGATAGTGATTATGGTGGTTGCAATATGACTGCAAAGTCTACATCTGGGGGATGTCAATTCCTTGGTGGAAGGGTGGTCTCATGGCAATGCAAGAAACAATCCTGTGTGTCTGCATCAACTGCTGAGGCTGAATACATTGCTGCTGCAAGCTGCTGTGCTCAAGTGCTTTGGATTCAAAATCAGATGCTGGACTATGGATTTAACTTCAAGAGACTCCTATCCACATAGACAACAATAGTGCTATCTCTATCACTGAGAACCCTGTGCAGCACTCAAGGACCAAACACATCAACATCAGGTATCATTTAATAAGAGATAACTATGAAAAAGGATTAATTAAACTAGTCAAAGTTCATACAGATGAACAATATGCTGATCTGTTCACCAAAGCTTTTGATGAACAGAGATTTAAGTATCTGATATCAGCTATTGGGATGATTAACTTTGAGTAGACTTTTTATTAAAACTAATTCTAATTATTTCTTCTTAAAATATGTGTGTCCTAAGTTGTCTAGTTCATCACTTTCATAAGCTCATGTTTTCTTTGGATGTAAAATTCTTTTTGAAGACTTTCCTTAGATTCTTGAAAATTTCTGATACTTCGGAAGATAAAGATTTTATCTTCGGAAGAAAAACATGTCTTTAAAATAAATAACTGTCTAAGAGATTTTACCTTCGGAAGAAGTAAAGTTCATCTTCCGAAGCTTAAAATTCTTATCTCAGACACTTATCTATTTTCAAGAACCTTTTCCTTCCGAAGCAAAATTAACCTTCGGAAGCTTTGTTTATTTTCATACAAAGCATTCAAAGGTTTATTTCTCTTCCGAAGCATAAATTATCAAGACTCTCAGGAAAATCTTCCGAAGCCATTTTAGCTTCGGAAGCTTTTTAAATCAAAACTTCCGAAGACAAATAAACTTCGGAAGCTTTTCGAATTCCAAGAAAACTACTTTTTGAGCAAAAGTAAACTACTTTTTCAGAGGTGGGACCGACTTTCGGATTTCAAAGTTTATCCTCTTTCATTAACTTTGGTTCAAATCCCTTTTCATATAAATACCCAACGGTTCCCCCTCTTTCCCACTATCTTCCTCAATTCTACTGTTTCTCTAACCTAATTCTCTAAACCGCCTTTGCTTTCTACCTTTCTTCACCCTTAAGCTTCTAAAATGGCCAACCTTAACCGCAGAAACAACCCTGATTTCTCCATGCAACTACACAGGCAACATAATCAAGTTGCTCTGTTAAGCTCTGAGAAAGATGCAAGTTTCTCAGAGATTTGCCAATTCTTGACTCTATCAAACTACTTCACCTCCCTGACCATTGATCCTCCTCTATATGAGGATCAGTTGCTTGAATTCTGGAAGACCTGCCAAGAGGTCATTATGGATGGGGAGAAGGCACTGTCTGCCACAGTGCAAGGGAGGACAGTCTTCATCACTCCGGCCATCATTAACCAACATCTACAGCTGGATGATGAAGAAGGTGAGGTGTCCTTCCAAAAGAAGCTGTAATCATTCTTTTGAGCAGATGGGCTATGAAGGAGATTTCTCTGTAAAGACCTTTAGGAAAGGGAAGGTCTCATCCCAATGGAAATTCCTGCTCCATGTGGTTATCCACAGCTTGTCAAACAAGCATGGTGGATGGGACCAGATTCCTGAGGATCTCTCCTTCATGTTCATGGAATGGTTCAAGGGGTCAAGTTCAGGTATTCACAATTTGTATATACTAATTTACTTGCAAACTTAGACTCCTTAGAGTATTACATGTTTCCTAGATATGTTCAACACATTCTCAACTGTGAACTGGGCTCACAGTTGAGGGAAACAGGTAATATTCTTAAATTGGGACAGATGAAGCCCGGCATCTTTAAAATAATGAAGAAGCCAACTGTAGGCTTCTCTGGGGTAGAAACAGCCCTAGTCCCAAAAATGTTAGAGCTCATTGCTCAAGGTGACAACCTAGCAACACAAGCTAGTGTTGAACCCACACCTCTTTTGTCCCTACCATTAAAAAGACCAGAAATCACCCTCACCTACCAAAGAAAATCCAAACGAACCCCTGCTCAGACTATTGAGTCTGTGCAGGCCCCCAAATACTCAACCTTACAGGAAGAAGTGGACACTAGAGCTCCCACTTCTCCTGAGGAGCAAACCACTCCCATTTTTCACCTATCAGGGCTGAGGTTCCTCAAGCTCACCCTGATGAGCTCAATAGCCCAACAACCTTAAGCCTTCACTCTGAGTCTCAACACTCAAGTGGACAACCTTCAGGGGACAGCTACCATCCCCAGCCTTTGGATCTCAACCAACCAATTCCCAACCTATCCTTTTACACTGATGAAGACTTAGGATTCAGTGAGTACCATGAGTCTCTCTTCTCCTCCCCTACTCAAAGAGAGATGAGTACCTCTGACTCTCCTCAGTCTATCCCCCATCAGTCACCTGTTACTGAGGTGGACACTTCTGAACCTGTTCAGGATGTCCATATGGAAGAGGCTCTCACTTTTGAAAGTGATTACATCATTAAGACCTCAACCATGGCAACTCAGCCCATTGGCATCTCAACTGAGGCTGCCAGTGAGCAGAGGAAAACCAGCAGCCAAGAAACTCAAGCTGGTGGTGAGAGAGAGGACTTTGGTCCAATCATCTCATCCCCCAATGAATCTTCTGATGAAGATGAGGGGAATTTGAGGCTAAAGGTGCAAAAACTGTCAAAAACATGCACCTATTTAGTCTCTAAGGTTAGTCACTTGGAATCTCAGGTGACTACCTTACAAAACAGGGTCAATGATCAGCAACTCCAGATTTCATATCTGCAGGAAAAACTAGCTGGGAGACCTTTAAGAGAGCTCAACCAGGAACACAAGAACCTGTGGAAGTGATTGACTTATCCTCCAGCTCACCTATGCAAGTGGGTGATGCTACCAAAAAGGGGGAGAAAGTTGTTACAACCACAGAACCTGGGAGTTCTTCAGAGAGAATGGACATAGAGGACTCACCATCCTCACTTGCTGTTGTGCATTCTCAGCAACTTCCTCAAGTTCACATTAATGTGGACTCTATAGACTCTCTCATCAGGAGTCTATTTGAGGAAGGCATACCAAGGGCTGTCTCATCTCCACCACTGGGAACTAACAATCAAATCATAAGGTGGAGGTATGATGATGACAGAAGAGCCCTCATACTTCAAAGAGTTCAAGGCCAACAAGAAGTTTTTCAATTCCAAAGCCTGAGCTTTTATGAAAGACTGGATTTAGTCAACCTACCACTTGTCAATCCAAGCAATTCAAGACAAGCTGATAGGCTGGCTCAAAGAATCCAAGACAGGATCATGGCAGAGTTTTCTCTAAGAAGGAGACTTAGGGAATCAGGCAATGTCATCGGTCAACTGGATGTTGAGGTGGACCCTAAGATTAGTTTCATAGGGGAAACCTTGACTGAAGGCCCAGTGACAGAACCTGAGACCCCTGTCTCATCATCAACAACTGCTGCTGAGGTCCAAACTCCAACAGAGACACCTGCTGGTGAAGGTGTTTCTCAGCCTCTCTCTGGCCAGAGCATGGAAGCTACTCCAAGCAATGAAGGCCAAGCCTCAATCCTCCCTGAGTCACAAAGGTCTGTTGGTGACAAAGGGAAAAGGATAATGACTCCTGAGGAAATTGAGGAGGAAGAGAGAGAGAGGAAAAGGAGACTAAGGGGAGAAAGTTCCACTGGGTCATCTAGCTTCATGCAAGCTGCAATCAGGGCTGCCCCCAGACCAAATACTCAGGATGATGAGTTAAGGGCAGTCAGGATTACCTACTTACAGACCAGGAACTATGATATTGATGAGATCATCTCCCTCCCCTTAGAAGAACTGAATGAACTGGCTGACAGAGAAGTGTCAAGAGAGTTGAAGGAGAAAGAGGATGCAATGATACTTCTCCAACTCAAAGAGGAGAAGAGACAGAAAAGACTATACAAGCATGCTCCTACTCTCTCACCAGTTCAAGAAAGTCCTGCACAGGAAGATGTGGCTCCACAAGAACCTCAGGTAGATAAAGAGGAAGATAGGATCAAAATGATCAACTACCTGAGTGCCACAGGCTTCTATCAGGCAGATGCACTTCTCCCTTTATCCTATGACTTCATTGAGTTTGAGTATTTAAAGCAACTTGAACTTGAGTTAGTCAAGGAAAGAAAGACAACCAAAAGGAAACTAAGGGAAGAAGCTGCAAAGTCAAGGGCCACCATTCAAAAGAATGCAAAGAAGTCTGCTGACAGACAAAGAATGGTGAGCTTCTTGAAGCTGTATGGATTCTCCGGAAGGAGACTTGGCCCCATGGCTCTATCCACTATGGATGAGCATATTAGGGTGATCAAGCAGAAGATTAAGAGTGGAGAACTTATTGACTTGCACTCTCTTCCAAGTCAAGTCCCACCTGAAGTGGAGGTCAAGTTTGAGCAACCAGAGACACCTCAACCAGCACCTCCAGCTGAGCCCCAGCAAGCTTCATCTTCTGATCCTAGGCAGGGTCAAACTCCCTCTCCTTCTGAACCTGTGAGGGAGGAACACCCAACTGAGAAAGACACTGATGATCAACATGGTGCTGCAGACCAGTCTTCTCAGTTAAAGACAACCAAGAGGAAGAAGAGGATGGCTTCTAAACCAAAGACAAAGAAGAAGAAGCCAAAGTCATCTACCTCTGCACCTCAGGCTGAATCAGATCAACCTGAGGAAGTGCATGATGAGGCAGCCCAATCAACTCCTATTCAAGTGGCTCCTCTAACTAGTGAGACACCCATCTTATCCTGGACATACTCTACAAATCCAGAGAGATGGACTGTTATAAGAGATCAAGGTGTTGAGAATGTCTACTCATGGCAAGACATAATCAACTTACCTCTGCATGATCTCTTTGAGATGAGAAGATACTATGAAAGTCTTGATGATCCTGACCATCTCATGAAGAAAGGAATGGTCCTGATTGTACTGAAGACTACCAACATTTGAAGATCTTCCAAGTGTTTTGGTAGCATCAGCCTAGGGGGAGTTTGTAAGGATTCCTGAAGTCTGATGCAACCCAAAACAGCTTAAGTGTCTCAGCAAACATGCACTAAGTACTGAAGTGAAGAATGCTTCGGAAGTTTTACACAAAGCATTAGAAAATACTCTAAGTGTAAAATCTTCCGAAGCCAAGACCAATATCTTCCGAAGCCAAACATGAAGTCTTCCGAAGCTTCAGAGACAAAGTCTTCCGAAGCCTCATACTATGAAGACAGATTTCTTCCGAAGACTTTTAGTACACATGCTTTATCTGATGTACTGTTCCATAAAGCACCTTTTCCGCTGCATCTCTGTAAAGTCACCAACTTACATGAGTTGGTGAAAAGGGTCATGCTTTTGGTAACTGTACATTGAGGTCTTGAGTCTGTAACTTTCCACTTTATGTACTTTATCCTTTTTGTAATGTAAAAGGATGTGAGCTATGGCATGTCATAGTCACAAGGTCAAAAGGCAGATATGCCTTTTGATCCTACAATTGATTTGTTAGTGTCTAGTCAATTGTATCCAGCTGGCCTTCAAAGTATGGCCGGCTGTAGGTTGTAGTATAAGTATTTCAAGTTCTTGTATCTTTTCTTAATGCTTTGTAACACTTGTAAGAGAACTTGAGAAAGCAATATACTGCCTCCTTGAAACCCAACTCTCTTGTTCTGTCTCTTTACTTACTTGTGTTCTTAGCTTCACCTTGGTTACCAGTTCACTGTTTGATTAGAGATTAGTTATTCTCCTCATTGTGTGACTGTGTTGTAATTGTAGTCAAGCCCTTAAACGGTCCTGCACGAAGATTATGTCATCTACATAGATTTGTACTAGCAGTAAGTCTCCATCTTTTTCTTTGATAAACAGTGTGCAGTCAATGACTCCCCTACGAAAGCCGTGTTTCACAAGATGAGTCGAGAGTTTCTCATACCAAGCCCGTGGAGCTTGATGAAGCCCGTATAGAGCTTTGTCGAGTTTGTAGACTCTATCCCGATGATATGGATCCTCAAATCCCTCGGGTTGACTGACAAACACTGTTTCTCGAATCTCACCATGAAGGAATACACTCTTAACATCTAGTTGATAAACTTTGATTTTCATATAAGATGCATAGGCAAGGAAGATGCGGATGGCTTCCATCCTTGCCACTGGTGCAAATACTTCATTGTAGTCGATGCCCTCAACTTGTCGAAAACCCTGAACAACAAGCCGAGCCTTGTTTCTGATGATCACTCCCTGATCATCTTTCTTGCATTTCAAGACCCATTTGGTGCCAATGACTTTAGCACCTTTAGGTCTATCCACTAGTGTCCATACACCTAACTTCTTAAACTGAAGGAGTTCTTCTTGCATGGCACTAACCCAAGCCTCATCATTTAGTGCTTCACTAACATACTTTGGCTCAAACTGAGACACAAAGCAGCGGTATGCACCGTCGTGAAGGTATCCTTTTTCCATCACAGAGGCATAATCAGCTGAGTACAGCTGATTTCTAGTCTGAACCCCTGATCTCACATCTCCTATAATATTATCCAAAGGATGATAGACGTTTAGACGTGAGCCAGGAGTTGCCGGAACAACCACCTCAGAGTCAAGATTATGAACATTTGGTTTTGCATCTGAGGTAGTAGGAGTTTGAGGTTCCGAAGTCGAAGAGGCATCACTGTTAGATGCTTGTGGACTTGCAGGAATTGGACCCTATCCCTCCTGATTGTTCTGATCATTTTCTTCAGCTTCATCTTCTGAGGAGGAGTCACTTGCTCCGAGTGTTCCCCCTGAGTGGTGAGATGAGTCACTGTGTGAACCTGATGATGTTGAATCTAGTGACGCTGAGTTTAAGATATCATACATCATCCTTGTAGCTAACTCTTCGTTAGAAGTGGAGATAGGTATGTTGAAGGACTTGAATAATCCATCATAGTCGAAAAAGTAAGCGGGTCCTTTTCCAGTAGGTGGTGTGGTGTATCTCTGAACATCAACATTACACCACACTTCTACTTAACTCGTTGAGTTGTTGTAAACTCTCTTGTTCGGTATGTTGTATCCTAGGAAGATACCTTCATCAGCCTTCTCGTTGAATTTTCCTTCTTGAGTCTTCTTCAGAAGTGTGCACGGCGCGCCAAATGGTTCGAGATACTCTAGATTAGGTTTACGTCGTTGTAGTAACTCGTAACATGTCTTGCCATGGCTTTTGACTACCAAAAATCGATTTAATGTGTAACATGCATTTTCTACTGCCTCATTCCAGAATTGGATAGGCAGTTTCGAGTCTGCTAGCATTGTCCGTGCTGTCTCTATCAAGCTGCGATTCTTTCTCTCGGCAACGCCATTCATCTGAGGCGTGTAGGCAGAAGTGAACTGGTGCACAATTCCTTTTTCCTTGCAGTAAGCCTCCATCCACTGATTCTTGAACTCGCTCCCGTTGCGAGCGTACCTGTCTTACCTTCAGCTTGTAGAGAGATTCCAGTGTGGTTACTAATTCCTTGAAAGACTCAAATGTTTCTGATTTGGACTTCAGAAACATTACCCAAGAGAATCTTGAGTAGTCATCAGTAACCACATAGCAGTACAAGTCACCTGTAATGCTTTTTGTACTGACTGGACCATACAGATCCATGTGAAGAAGTTCAAGAGGAAGCTCGATAGAATGAATTTTCTTTTCCTTATGAGACTTCTTCGTCTGTTTGCCTTTCTTGCATGCTACACAAAAATCCGGAAGTTGGAAATTTTTAACGTTAACTCCTCTCACTAGATCATTCTGGATCAAGTGATTCATCTTCCGTTGATTAATGTGTCCCATTCTCCTATGCCAGGAAATGGAGTCCTTCTCAGTAGCCTTTGATAAGAAGCACTAAACTTCATGATCCGTTGTAGAAGCCGTTGAGAGATCCAAAACATAAAGATCTTTATATCTTGAAGCTGTAATCAAAACTTGGTCCTCCGGAATCACATAGTCCTTCTTCAGGACATAACACTTCTTGTTGTCAAATATAACCTTAAATCCTTTGTCACATATTTGGGAAACAGAAAGTAAGTTGTTTTGAAGTTGTTGAACGTAGTTCACTTTATCAAACTTAACTTTATAATTTCCAACTTCCCCTTGAGCTGTGATATAACCTCCTTTGTTACCAGCAAAAGAACACATGCCCTCCTTTTATTTGTTTGACGTTTGATAAGAGTGCCCTGTTTCCTGTCATGTGCCTGGATGCTCCGCTATCTATAATCCACGTGTTGGTTTCAGCACTGTAGCGAACACCCTGCACATTTGTCACACCCCGACCGACGGCGGAATCATCAGGGCGGACGAATGGGAGACGATTGCTCATAGCACATGGAACTAATTAAGTTGAAACATTATTAGATATCATTATTCATTAAACATTACAAGACAAATAAGTAATTACAAAACAATTAAAATACAACCAATAACATAAGACTTTCAATTTAAACTAGGTCCAAGTCCTATATGAGCACGAAGAGAAATCCACAAGAAGTAAACCTGAAACATGATAAAAATAAAAGGTCAACTAAAAATAGTTGGTGAGTTTCCAAGGTTTTCATACATAATATAACAAGGTTACAAGTAGCAATTCATGTCATAGGTTATAAGTTAGTAAGGTTATAGAACACATATCGTTACAACCAAACCTCGACTTGATTACAAGTATATAAGATTGGCTAAGTGTATTTTTTTCCCATGATGAACAAGCATACGTCATCAGGAGTCGGCAATACATCGACTTTAGCACCAAATAGGCTTGTCAGGCCCAAAGATCTAAGACGTCGCCAGGCTAGCAATAGTTAATGATTGTAAACAAAATATATATCTCATATAAGACTTACAATAATACAAATAACCATGACAAAAAGATAAAGATGAATTGCATGTGCATTTACAAGTATCAAGATGTTTAAAAGTGTAAGTTTATAAAGTTAACATGTTTCACCCCAAAAGGTGTGAAATAAAGTAAAAAGGGGCATGGAGAACTCACATGATGTAGGATGCACTTAAGGTAATAACAAGAATATAAGATGGTTCCAACGATTCCTTCACGAATCAACCTAACGGTTAATGTCTTAGAATTAGAATAAAGATAAAATTCAAGAGTAAACATGAATTAGGGTTTCATTTGGAAATTTGGGGTTTTGATACTTATGATAATAAGATAAAGTAACCAATTATAGTTAGACTCAATAAAGATAAAATAAATCAATTAAACTTTCAAAGCAAAATGAATAATTATTGAATCAAATAATTTAATTTATAATAATCGGTTTAATAAAAGTTAAGGAAATATTATGCAAAGAAGTAACTAAGTTAATAATTACTTACGTTATAACATAGCTAGACAATTAGTCATTTAAATGATTAACTATTCATGACATCATGGTTAAATAGATAATATCATCTAAATAACTATTTGAATATTAAATTATTTAAAGTAATTGTAGATAAAAAAATGTTATGAAATAGTCTAAACTTGTGCTATAATAAATTTAAATTACATAAAAGAATTCATATTGTTTTTTATAACCTTTGTTATTCTAAAAATAAATAAATTTAGAATCATAAGTCTTAAAACCCTTAAAGTTTATTTAGTAATTTCTGAAATGTTTTAGTTATCAACGTAGTTTCTATTTTAATTTATTAACATATTAATAAAATTTTTGAAGTTTAAAATGTAAAAAATTGGCTTTAAAAAATAAATGCTGGAGGCCGGGTTCAAACCCGAGACCTCCTGCATACAAAGGTGACTAGTAACCATTTGAGCTAGAGCCCAGATCTGCTAAATACTCCCTTTAAAAGTTTAAAAACATAATCTGCTTATTTTTCCCAATCCTCACGAACCCTAATTCGATTTGGATCAAATTAAATCCCAATCGATTAATGTTAAGGAGTGGAATGTTAGAGCTTTTAATCCCCTAATGAAATCGAGTATAGATGTGTGTTTTAATTACCTGATTTGAATCGAAAAGGTGCATGAACACGTTGTTAGATGTCGCGCCTGATGTGATAAAGATTAGTGATGCATACATCGATGATAATCAAATTAAGTTTGTACGATGCTTTGGATGATGATAATAGTTGAAAGCCCTCGATCAATTTGCATTGAGATTGGCCACAGGAAGGTGATTGACCTAGTTGCAGATTGCGATGTGTAGGATTTGAATTCGATGAGATAGTATACTATAAGTCAAATTGAGTTCGTTTATGGATGAAACAGATCAGATAGGTTGTTTACCCTCGATTATATGTTATCAATTGCTACGGGTTCACATCAAACGGGTACCACGTTTAATCGGAGGTTATGGTTTTAATTTGATGTTGAATTACAGCCGTTATAGCTCAATTGATTCGATGATTAAACTTTGAATGATTACAGAAACGTTATGTGTTATCCGATCGATTTCGCACATGTTCTTGTTGTAACCGATTGTGTCTTGAATTGAGTTTCGGTTTCATTTGGTCAAGTCTTTAAGGTCGGATTTAAGCGAATTAAAAGAGGTTACATGATCGAAACCAGGCCGCGAGAGGTTTAGAATGGTTTAATTGCACTTTATTCGACATTTTGGGTGTTTTGGTGGTCGCCGGAGAAGGTGGCCGGCGACTAGGAGAAGTCGACGGGGATGGGGGGTTGGTTTGGGTTTTAGACAAAGTTTCACATATGGTCCCTGGAGTTTTGATAGTTTATTATTTTATGCCAAACTTTAACCTATTTGTTATTTAAGTTCCACTATTTACATTTATAACCCAAACTCAATATAACCCTAATTTAATATTTTATATAATTTGTAAAACTTTATTTCATAGATAAATTAATTATTTTAAATGGTTTAAATGATTTAAGAAGTCAAAATAAATAAATAAATAACATATTTTTTTAAAAATTAAGCTACATTTCTAATATGATTCATTAAGTAAAATAAACTTTCTTTGTGTGAAAGATTTAAATGGGTACGGGTTTTGGGTTTATAATTCGAATTTGGTCGGATGTTACAGTCTCCCCTACTTTAAGAAATTTTGTCCCGAAATTTGATCACGAGTGGACTAATTTCAAGGAGATGGGAGGACTTGGATTTCATTTAACGTTCGCAGGTGAACTCCTGGAGGCTTTTTAAATTCAACAAGATTAATTATGATGTTTTGATATGCTTAAGTTTGTTAAGTTTCATAGTTCATGATTTCATGTGCTTCTTGGCAAAGGGTAGAATATTATTAATCTAAAATTTCTAATTGATAAACGTTTGTATATTAATCGGTTCAAGACGGTTAGGAATGTTTTGCCATGAGTGAGACACCAAACATTAGATCGATATGGAACTCGGCTTAACGAACATGAGAAATAAGTTCAAGATGCTTTTGGGTAGTATATGGAATTCATAATAGCTTCTCAAGAAGAAAACGTTTACGGGGTTCTTAAATGATTGATTCTTATTTACTTATGTCATTGAAGTGTCAAAGGTTCATTAGTGTAACATTAATACGAGAATCAGGTTTGTTAAGTTTAAAGATTTAATTTAGAAGGAGAGTATCGTTGTAATGGGTTTTCGGAATAAGTTAGGTTTGGAGGGGAAGACGTTTAGAAAGATTTTTAAGGACCATTAAGAGAAATGAGATAATGAGTTTTAAGATTCAAAGGAAACAAAATGAATGATGAACGAATCAAAATAACAAAATGATTCGAGTGTAACGTTCGGTTCACAAACCAAAAACATTACATTGACTTATCAAAGTATTAAGTCGACTACAACTTTAATGAAGACATGCGTACCTATAAGCGGACACTCATCCCAAGGGTTCCCAGGTAAGGTAAACGGATCCATCAGTTGATTTGGATTTATATGAATACCTTGCCTAGACAGAACACCTCGAGATACAGGCATCACGCTCTTCCAGCATTACATGTTTCAAGTTGTAGGACACAAACTTTGACGAGACTAGAAAATCACGAATAACGATTCAAAGCTCATTTTGAAAAACATTTGATTTAGGCACATAAGGTCTTAGAATATGATTTAAAATTAATATGAGCAATGATAAGATTCTAAGTATAAGAATAAGCACATAAGGCATGTAATCACATAATCAAGTATAAACACATAAGGCACATAAAATCCTATCTAAGCATATAAAATACATTAGAGGACTCATGTGTAAGGGTACTTAGTTATAGTCTAGGTCATTCCATTTCTAATAACCTAAATCCCTATAACCATGGCTCTGATACCAATCTGTCACACCCCGACCGACGGCGGAATCATCGGGGCGGACGAATGGGAGACGATTGCTCATAGCACATGGAACTAATTAAGTTGAAACATTATTAGATATCATTATTCATTAAACATTACAAGACAAATAAGTAATTACAAAACAATTAAAATACAACCAATAACATAAGACTTTCAATTTAAACTAGGTCCAAGTCCTATATGAGCACGAAGAGAAAATCCACAAGAAGTAAACCTAAAACATGATAAAAATAAAAGGTCAACTAAAAATAGTTGGTGAGTTTCCAAGGTTTTCATACATAATATAACAAGGTTACAAGTAGCAATTCATGTCATAGGTTATAAGTTAGTAAGGTTATAGAACACATATCGTTACAACCAAACCTCGACTTGATTACAAGTATATAAGATTGGCTAAGTGTATTTGGTTCCCATGATGAACAAGCATACGTCATCAGGAGTCGGCAATACATCGACTTTAGCACCAAATAGGCTTGTCAGGCCCAAAGATCTAAGACGTCGCCAGGCTAGCAATAGTTAATAATTGTAAACAAAATATATATCTCATATAAGACTTACAATAATACAAATAACCATGACAAAAAGATAAAGATGAATTGCATGTGCATTTACAAGTATCAAGATGTTTAAAAGTGTAAGTTTATAAAGTTAACATGTTTCACCCCAAAAGGTGTGAAATAAAGTAAAAAGAGGCATGGAGAACTCACATGATGTAGGATGCACTTAAGGTAATAACAAGAATATAAGATGGTTCCAACGATTCCTTCACAAATCAACCTAACGGTTAATGTCTTAGAATTAGAATAAAGATAAAATTCAAGAGTAAACATGAATTAGGGTTTCATTTGGAAATTTGGGGTTTTGATACTAATGATAATAAGATAAAGTAACCAATTATAATTAGACTCAATAAAGATAAAATAAACCAATTAAACTTTAAAATGAAAATGAATGATTATTGAATCAAATAATTTAATTTATAATAATCGGTTTAATAAAAGTTAAGGAAATATTATGCAAAGAAGTAACTAAGTTAATAATTACTTACGTTATAACATAGCTAGACAATTAGTCATTTAAATGATTAACTATTCATGACATTATGGTTAAATAGATAATATCATCTAAATAACTATTTGAATATTAAATTATTTAAAGTAATTGTAGATAAAAAAATGTTATGAAATAGTCTAAACTTGTGCTATAATAAATTTAAATTACATAAAAGAATTCATATTGTTTTTTATAACCTTTGTTATTGTAAAATAAATAAATTTAGAATCATAAGTTTTAAAACCCTTAAAGTTTTTTAGTAATTTCTGAAATGTTTTAGTTAACAACGTAGTTTTTATTTTAATTTATTAACATATTAATAAAATTTTTGAAGTTTAAAATGTATAAAATCGGCTTTAAAAAATAAATGCTGGAGGCCGGGTTCGAACCCGAGACCTCCTGCATACAAAGGTGACTAGTAACCATTTGAGCTAGAGCCCAGATCTGCTAAATACTCCCTTTAAAAGTTTAAAAACATAATCTGCTTATTTTCCCCAATCCTCACAAACCCTAATTCGATTTGGATCAAATTGAATCCCAATCGATTAATGTTAAGGAGTGAAATGTTAGAGCTTTTAATCCCCTAATGAAATCGAGTATAGATATGTGTTTTAATTACCTGATTTGAATCGAAAAGGTGCATGAACACGTTGTTAGATGTCGCGCCTGATGTGATAAAGATTAGTGATGCATACATCGATGATAATCAAATTAAGTTTGTACGATGCTTTGGATGATGATGATAGTTGAAAGCCCTCGATCAATTTGCATTGAGATTGGCCACAGGAAGGTGATCGACCTAGTTGCAGAATGCGATGTGTAGGATTTGAATTCGATGAGATAGTATACTATAAGTCAAATTGAGTTCGTTTATGGATGAAACAGATCAGATAGGTTGTTTACCCTTGATTATATGTTATCAATTGCTACCGGTTCACATCAAACGGGTACCACGTTTAATCGGAGGTTATGGTTTTAATTTGATGTTGAATTACAGCCGTTATAACTCAATTGATTCGATGATTAAACTTTGAATGATTACAGAAACGTTATGTGTTGCTGAATCCGATCGATTTCGCACATGTTCTTGCTGTAACCGATTGTGTCTTGAATTGAGTTTCGGTTTCATTTGGTCAAGTCTTTAAGGTCGGATTTAAGCGAATTAAAAGAGGTTACATGATCGAAACCAGGCCGCGAGAGGTTTAGAACGGTTTAATTGCACTTTATTCGACATTTTGGGTGTTTTGGTGGTCGCCGGAGAAGGTGGCCGGCGACTAGGAGAAGTCGACGGGGATGGGGGGTTGGTTTGGGTTTTAGACAAAGTTTCACATATGGTCCCTGGAGTTTTGATAGTTTATTATTTTATGCCGAACTTTAACCTATTTGTTATTTAAGTTCCACAATTTACATTTATAACCCAAACTCAATATAACCCTAATTTAATATTTTATATAATTTGTAAAAGTTTATTTCATAGATAAATTAATTATTTTAAATGATTTAAATGATTTAAGAAGTCAAAATAAATAAATAAATAACATATTTTTTTAAATATTAAGCTACATTTCTAATATGATTCATTAAGTAAAATAAACTTTCTTTGTGTGAAAGATTTAAATGGGTACGGGTTTTGGGTTTATAATTCGAATTTGGTCGGATGTTACAACATTCAGTTTAAAGCATTAGTTTAGGTTAGGAACCCAAGCCTTTACTGGCTTGGGTTTCCCAGAGCTATCACACATCATGAATTCAACCCATTGACCCTTAGAAGGTGAGGGTAGCTCAGGTGACTTTTTTTCATCATTATCAGACACAGAGGATGACTTTTCTTTCCATAAGCTAGATTTGTGTAAGGCCTGTTTGTGATAAATAGACGACTGGCTAATGGGTTGAACTTTGGGTTCATTAGTTCTTCTAGGTGGAGTCAATGAGCTCCTCTTAGATGACCTAGGTTTTGATTCCTGAAGTTCAACTTTCTTCCTAGGTGTCTGATAGTAAGGACAATAAGACGCAATGTGTCCACACTCTCCACAGTTGAGGCATGACCTGCTATCAACTTTATGATTAAACTGTCTATGTGGAGACGTGTGTGACACCCTAGTGACATCATTATGTTTGGGCTTTGACTCTACTTCTTTTGATGTTTTATCTTGTTTAACAAACTTAATTGTTTTAACATTCTTAACATCTTTTCCATTTTGGTTAACTGGACTTTGACATGAAACTCGTGATAGGTTAACATTAACAGTCTTTTTAGGTTCAGATTTGACTTTGTTTGATCCTGACTTTATATTAACCTTTTCAAATTCTTTTTCCAGATTAACACAAGGCATTTTACCCTTTGCCTTTGAAGTGGCCTCCTTTTGTTTTGTTCCAGATTCATTGGAAGTACATGAGGAATCTGGATCACTTACAAGAGGAGTAGACACCACATGATCCTTGATTGGATTGTTATTTATTGGTTTACTCTTAGTGTTCATCAAGGTCTCAGGTGGTGGTGGAACCACTTTATATCCCAAACCCTCCCTATTGTTACGCTCTCTCACTAAGTGTTGGACAATATGAGATGAACTTGTCCAACTGTGCAGTTTTTGCTTTAATGAATTTACTTCTACTTCTAAAACTGCTTTTTGTTTCTTAGTGTCTTCTAGGGAGTTAAGATAGTACCTAATGTCATTTGCTTGGTTAAAAGCTACTACTTCTGTTTCCCTAAGCTGTTTATTCAAAAGGTCTATCTTTTCTTTGTAACCATGCTCATGTTGTTTTAAAACTCTATTTGCCTCAGTGCACATTTGCAAATCCTTTACTAAGCTATCGTTATGATCTAATAACCTAGCAAATTTCAGATCTATGCTTTCCATAAATTTATTACAATCAGAACAAGCATGATTTTTGAAAAGTTGGTCAGTAGTACTTACCTGAGGAGGTTCTGATGAATCAGACATCAACGCAGCATCTGATGTTTCTGGTTCTGGTGATTCTGTCTTTGTTGTGGTTGTCCCTTCTTCAGGCTTGTAGTTGACCTCAGTTGCAGTATCTTCACTAGCTCTACTGCAATATCTCCATCACTCGCGGAATCATCATCTAAGTCTTCCACACTGGCAATATTGGATTCTCCCGGAGAGACAAACCGAAAACTCCAGTCCTGTCCTTCATCATCATGAGCAGTCAAGGCTTTTGGATCCTTGCTTGATGAAGTGTTGGAGCATATATAGTCATATATAGTGTGTCCGTCGCTTGTCGAATAGTCTAGGCTTAATGTAATACACCTGATATGTTGTAAACACATGAAACTGGGTCATTCGCAGGAGCATATGCGAATGAAACTCAGTCGTGCGACTGAGCCTTGCTAATGGGCCAGTCGTGCGACTGAGAGATGCGATTGGGACATTCGTAAGACTGAACCATAAGTATGGTCCAGTCGTACGATTGAACCATACGCATGGTCCAGTCGTACGATTGAACCATACGCATGGTCCAATCGCACGAATGGGCCCAGTCGCGTCTAATATGGGCCGAGGCCTATATATACCAGTTTCAATGTGTAGAGAGATTAAGGGTTTGGGGAGGGAGTCTGCTCGGAGCCTAGGGCTGCCGGATGAGAGGGGAGATCATGCTCGATCTCCCCTTGCCAAGAGTCTTGATTCTTATGTTGTAACGATCTTGTAATCATTAGGTTTTATCAATGAAACCATTTTATTATAGATCGTGTTTATTGTTTGTCTCTTGGTTTTGATTTTGTTTCCTTCCGTCAAGAACATGCTCGGATGTCTACCGATCCAGTGACTTCACATGAAGTAGGACTGCTAGCTGGCTTATCTTGACGAGTGAAGGATGAGAATGGATTCCCGTTTCCAGTCTTCTTTGGCTTCACACACTCTCGTTTGAAGTGCCCCTTTTCTCCACAGTTGAAACAGGTCACCTTGCTATTGTCAAAACCAAAAATAGTGTCCTTAGTAGCAACCAAGTTTTGTCCGGTCTTCTTCACAAACTTCTTAGATCTCCAGACAGCACTTGCCACGGCCCACATGATATCCATCCTCTCCAGCTCTGTCTCATCTACTTGCTCGTAGTCCTCGTCTGCCAGATGACAGTTTCCAATTTTCCCAGCAACAAGTCCATCATAGGAATGGACTACTGCTACTAAGAGATCCATGTGCTCTCTTGCTACTTCTACCGTCACGTTTCCGAGATTCTCGGTCTTCAGTCTTGTAGCATTTGCTTCAGATCCAATGTATTGGGTACTAGAAGACCCTGACGTTTCTGATCCTGAAGGAGAGGCTTGTGAAGGACCAGATGAGCTTGACACAAAGGCGGTCTGAAGTGGTGCTCTAGACGTCTTAACTTGTGGAGTTGCATTGTACAGAGCTGGATTCTGAGTATATGAAGACTTTTGAGCTCGGTACTTCATCCTTAGTGCTTCTTCTCGCAGCTTTAGAATGAAATCATTGATGTCCAACGTTGCTAGCATTCCATTCTGTCTCAGATTTGAAACAAAAGAAGCCCATTTTTCTGGCAACCCGTCTGCAAAATTTGACACTTTGTCTTCCATGGTAGTTGTGACACCATGCGTGTGCAGCTCGCTCATCAAATGGTAGAATCTATCAATGACATCGTCTAAACTCTCATTACCCATCGATGAGAAGTTGTCAAACTCTTTCTTCAACTCTTTAGCTTTAATAGCCTTCAATGACGCATTCCCGTCATACCTTTTCTCCAGCTCATCCCATAACTTCTTGGCTTGCTTATTCTCAGAGAATTGATGGAAAATATCCTTAGGGATAGACTGAGTAAGCAACGCATACACTCTCTTTTCAGCATTATATTTGACTTTCTGTGCATCAGTCATGCCTCCTAATGTAAGTTTCACCCCATCAGCACCTACCGGCATAGTGTACCCCGTCTCAATAGCTTCCCACATATTAGGATCTACTCCATTTAAGTAGATCTCAAAACGTTGTTTCCAATGTGGGAATTCATCTAATGTTATAAGCTTAGGGGGTTTATTGTGATTCCCCACTTCACTCTCCAGTAGCAGTAAGTTCTGAATACGTGAGTCCTTCCCGGCGGTAAACGCTGAATACTGGTCCTCCATTTCTATTAACTTTAGTCTCTTAAACAACTTTTTTTACTAGTGCGAATAGAGCTGTGCGATTGGGCTACCCGTGCGATTGAACGATGCGACTGGTTCAATCGTGCGGCTGAACTAATGCGATTGGCCCAGTCGTGCGAATGCACTGATGCGGTTGAAAAATGCGAACGGTCTGCTTAGTCGTACGAATGAAGGTACGACTGAGTCCAATCGTACTTTTGAGGGATGCGAATGAAGTCCAGTCGTGCGATTGAGTCAATCGTGCGACTGACGCTGCTGGGTTTCGAAAATTTCTAGGTTTAAAGTGTTTTGGCCGTAAAAACCCGAATTTTCACCAACCCTAATCGCCGTATGCCGGAAAAACCAAAACTTTATGAGCAGGGGACGTCCAAGACACCGTTTGACACGAAAAGATTGCGTTTTTAGTGAAAAAACACAACTTTTGTATCAAAAAACGATTGAATCACACGTAATCAAGAGCCAAAGCTCTGATACCACTTGTTAGGATCTGGTATTTGAACGAAACACCAACTGATTAACGTGTTAAACCAAACCAAATAGTGCGGAATCCTATTTGATTGGCGATCCAATCAGTGAGAACGCACGTAGAAACAATAACGTATTGAATCTAACGTCAAGAATCGATTAGGAATCGATCTACAACGTTCTATGAACTTGGAATACGAACTTAGAGGCTTCTGGACGGCTAGGGTACGTCTGGAGTCGAAGTGGATTGAATGCTTACGTTTTTCCACGAATTAGGTGGTATTTATAGGTTAGGGTTGCTCATTCGGGCGACTGAACCATCAGCATGGTTCATTCGTGCGATTGAGCCATGTGGTTGATCCATTCGCACGACTGAGTATTTAGTCGTGCGACTGAGCCAAT
Source organism: Flaveria ramosissima (assembly GCA_025215565.1). Taxonomy (NCBI): domain Eukaryota; kingdom Viridiplantae; phylum Streptophyta; class Magnoliopsida; order Asterales; family Asteraceae; genus Flaveria; species Flaveria ramosissima. Next base: position 48,937,187 of record CM046030.1, read on the forward strand.
CTCATGTTATAGTCATACGACTGATCCAGTCTCCTGGTTCAGTCGTGCGACTGAGTCATTCGTATGAAGTTGTTCATGCGTATGGTCCATTAGCATGAGCCATTCGCATGATGACTTCATGTTATTAAGTTTGAATGTATTAATTGTCATAACATTATTTATATTAATTCAAACAACCACAAACCTATATAATCAAGTCAATATGCGTGAAACGACTCATTAATGAAATATTAACACATTATAAACACAACCAGACATTTGTATTTCATTAAGTACCCAACGATTACATAAGTGTAAGACAATAAAGACATATTACATTCAGGTCAGAATCTAGGTACATATGTATCAACAAGATATATTATGTGTTGACGGGAAATAATGAAGACATCATACGTGTTGACGGAAAATAATGAAGACATGCTACGTGTTAACAGGAAAGAATGAAGACATGCTACGTGTTGACAGGAAAAAATATATATGTTATGTGTTTATAGGGAAAAATGTATTGATTATTATTTTTAATTTTAAATTCTTAAAATATTGTAACATAGTAGTCGTACATTTACATTTCTCTAACATTATTATTAAAATGAAAAAATAAATTAATTACTGCTATAACATCACAACTTAAAAACTAAAAATTAATACAACAGCTTAGATTAACTTTATATTACAATGACAAACACACGAAATAAGAAAAATATAAAAACTAATAAAAGATATTTTAACGTGGACGCGGTAAGCTACGCCAGAAATACAACTGATCAGCCATGAAACGTCGATATAACTTACATGGCTCTTTAAAATTCCCACCACAATCTATCTGTTTTCCTATAACTAAATGTTCCATCAACATACAAACGTAAACTCCTTCATTACCCCTCAAGGCTTGGGGCGATGTAATATAATTTTTATTTACTTCAATCCCAAATGGTTTCTCTGGTTGACCAGTCTTTCTCCAGAAACGAAGATTTACTAATAAAGCGCTAAAATACATAGAACTTTCACTAACGCCGGATGAATCAATCGACCAAATTTATCATCACCTATTTCTTCACCACAAAAAATCTCTAATTTTATGGTACGCAAATTCACACGAACAAGCACCCATTCTTCACTCTGAACACAAAAAGGAAAGTATACATAATCAACATCTAAAAAAGATGGATACGGGTTGAACTTTCCATTAGCAAATGAAACAGCATGCTTGCTACATGAAGCAGTTAAGAAGTCAAAAAATTGTTGAGGTAGTATGGTCCAACGCATATTTGATATTCCATCTTTGTATAGCTCTCTGTGTCTCCAATTCATCATTCTTAAAATCCAACCTTCAACATGCTAAATAAAAATACATTTATTAATGCATTACAAAAAAATATATTAATAATGTGTAGAAAAATTTACCACTGCGCTGAAATAACCGTTACGTCTGTAACCTAATAAAATACCCCAAAAATTCTTGTCAAGTTTTATAGGCGTTAAAAATATAACGGAGTAACAAAAAGGGGCATCCCCCTTATTATAAAATTTCATGACATCTTTTGACCATTTTTCAGATTCATCATCTGGAATGGCCCATCTACGTACAGTAGGTCGATTGGTTTGTACACCGGGGTTTTGAAGATCCGAAGTTGAATATTCGGATTGATTCTTTGGACGTCTCCATTTACTCATTATCCAAGTTGACGATTTAGGAGCGAGTTGAGAAGAGTATTGATGATGTTCATCCATAGATGTATGAAAAATAAATGAAGATAAGTTTGATGGTGAATGAGGTGTGAATGAGGTATCTATTTATAGATGGAGACATATAAAGAAAATATGTTTTTGAAATTATTAAAGTATAATAAAATCGTTTTTTAAAAATATTATAATTTTTTTCTTTGATATGACATAAGATTCTTTGAACCTACTATATAAGGTGGTATTGTAAGTTCTAATTTTTTCATCACTTAAAATGACCTCTTATAGAAGAAACAGGAGAAATCGAATAAGAGAAAGACAAAGAAACGGGTCAAGTTCTAATCCAGCAGTTTATATTAATTTCAATTCAACTCTTGTAGAGAATCATCATTTTGATAATTCTAAAGGTCTCCGAATGTTATCCGGTTTTTCTACAACGGATATGCATCTTTCTGTAGGATATCTTGTATGGGTCTTACGATACTTGATAGAGAATTTTGGGGTCGCCTTATAGGTTACTGTGACAACGATTTTTTACATAGTATTGTAAGTTTTAAATATAAATTTTCACGTTATGTTATTTAAGTTTATATAATAATAATACTTATTTTTACAGCATGTTCGTGCTTGGACAAACATCCTTTTAGATTGGCGAATTAATGAGATTCAAAGAACCGGTGAGATACCAGGCCCGAATCGTTGGACCATTCTTCCGTATGAGTTTGTCGATCTAATATTTCAAGGATCTGCTGATGCAAACGAATATGGCAATGGCATGAATGAGTTATATCCTCCATTGTGGGAGGTTGATACGGTAAAAATTATATTTATTTTTACATGATTTTAAAAAAAATTAATTTATTTTAACAATTAAAATTAACATTAAATTATTCTGGCAGGTATATATACCAATACATGACAAAAATAAAAACTGGTATCTTTTTCAGATTGTTATGGACACACTACAACTAAATATATTTTTTCCATATGAATGTCGTCAAAATACTTGTTTTGATTTATCGTGACATATATCTGCAAGACCATTTAAGGGCTTTAATACAATTACAACACAACAACACAATGAGGAGATTAACTAAACTTTAATCAAACAGTGAACTGGGTTAACCAAAGTGATACAAAGAACACAAGTAAAGCAAGAGACAGAACACGAGAGTATGGGTTTCAAGGAGGCAGTATATTGCTTTCTCGAGTTCTTTTACAAGTGTTACAAAGCATAAAGAAAGATACAAGAACTTGAAATACTTATACTACAACCTACAGCCGGCTATACTTTGAAAGCCAGCTGGATACAATTGACTAGACACTAACAAAATCAATTGTAGGATCAAAAGGCATATCTGCCTTTTGACCTTGTGACTATGACATGCCATAGCTCACATCCTTATATAATACAAAAAGGATAAAGTACATAAAGTGGAAAGTTACAGACTCAAGACCTCAATGTACAGTTACCAAAAGCATGGACCTTTTCACCAACTCATGTAAGTTGGTGACTTTACAGAGATGCAGCGAAAAAGGTGCTTTATGGAACAGTACATCAGATAAAGCATGTGTACTAAAAGTCTTCGGAAGAAATCTGTCTTCATAGGTTGAAGCTTCGGAAGACTTTGTCTCTGAAGCTTCGGAAGACTTCATGTTTGGCTTCGGAAGATATTGGTCTTGGCTTCGGAAGATTTTACACTTAGAGTATTTTCTAATGCATTGTGTAAAACTTCCGAAGCATTCTTCACTTCAGTACTTAGTGCATGTTGCTGAGACACTTTGGATGTTTTGGGTTGCATCAGACTTAAGGAATCCTTACAAACTCCCCCTAGGCTGATGCTACCAAAACACTTAGAAGATCTTCAAATGTTGGTAGTCTTCAGTACAATCAAGACCATTCCTTTCTTCATTAGATGGTCAGGATCATCAAGACTCTCATAGTATCTTCTCATCTCAAAGAGATCATGCAGAGGTAAGTTGATTATGTCTTGCCATGAGTAGACATTCTCAACACCTTGATCTCTGATAACATTCCATCTTTCTGGATTGGTAGAATAAGTCCAGGACAAGATGGGTGTCTCAGTTGTTAGAGGAGCCACTTGCATAGGAGTTGATTGGGCTGCCTCATCATGCACTTCCTCAGGTTGATCTGATTCAGCCTGAGGTGCAGAGGTAGATGACTTTGGCTTCTTCTTCTTAGTCTTTGGTTTAGAAGCCATCTTCTTCCTCTTAGATGTCTTTAACTGAGAAGACTGGTCTGCAGCACCATGTTGATCATCAGTGTCTTTCTCAGTTGGGTGTTCCTCCCTCACAGGTTCAGAAGGAGAGGGAGTTTGACCCTGCCTTGGATCAGAAGATGAAGCTTGCTGAGGCTCAGCTGGAGGTTCTGGTTGAGGTGTCTCTGGTTGTTCAAACTTGACCTCCACTTCAGGTGGGACTTGACTTGGAAGAGAGTGCAAGTCAATAAGTTCTCCACTTTTAATCTTCTGCTTGATCACCCTTATATGCTCATCCATAGTGGATAGAGACATGGGGCCAAGTCTCCTTCCGGAGAATCCATATAGCTTCAAGAAGCTCATCATTCTTTGTCTGTCAGCAGACTTCTTTGCATTCTTTTGAATGATGGCTCTTGACTTTGCAGCTTCTTCCCTTAGCTTCCTTTTGGTTGTTTTTCTTTCTTTGACTAGCTCAAGCTCAAGTTGCTTTAGGTACTCGAACTCAATGAAGTCATAGGAAAGGGGAAGAAGTGCATCTGCCTGATAGAAGCCTGTGGCACTCAGGTAGTTGATCATCTTGATCCTATCTTCTTCTTTATCTACCTGAGGTTCTTGTGGAGCCACATCTTCCTGTGCAGGACTTTCTTGAACTGGAGAGAGAGTGGGAGCATGCTTGTAAAGTCTTTTCTGTCTCTTCTCCTCTTTGAATTGGAGAAGTAACCTTGCATCCTCTTTCTCCTTCATCTCTCTTGACACTTCCATGTCAGCCAGTTCATTTAATCTTCTAAGGGGAGGGAGATGATTTCATCAATATCATAGTTCCTGGTCTGTAAGTAGGTAATCCTGACTGCCCTTAACTCATCATCTTGAGTATTTGGTCTGGGAGCAGCCCTGATTGCAGCTTGCATGAAGCTAGATGACCCAGTGGAACTTTCTCCCCTTAGCCTCCTTTTCCTCTCTCTCTCTTCCTCCTCAATTTCCTCAGGAGTCATTATCCTTTTCCCTTTGTCACCAACAGACCTTTGTGACTCAGGGTGGATTGAGGCTTGGCCTTCATTGCTTGGTGTAGCTTCCATGCTCTGGCCAGAGAGAGGCTGAGAAACACCTTCACCAGCAGGTGTCTCAGATGGAGTTTGGACCTCTGCAGCAGTTGTTGATGATGAGACAGGGGTCTCAGGTTCTGCCACTGGGCCTTCAGTCAAGGTTTCCCCTATGAAACTAATCTTAGGGTCCACCTCAACATCCAGTTGACCGATGACATTGCCTGATTGCCTAAGTCTCCTTCTTAGAGAGAACTCTGCAAGGATCCTGTCTTGGATTCTTTGAGCCAGCCTGTCAGCTTGTCTTGAATTGCTTGGATTGACAAGTGGCATGTTGACTAAATCCAGTCTTTCATAGAAGCTCAGGCTTTGGAATTGAAAAACTTCTTGTTGGCCTTGAACTCGTTGAAGTATAAGGGCTCTTCTGTCATCATCATACCTCCACCTTATGATGTAGTTGCCAGTTCCTTGTGGTGGAGATGAGACAGCCCTTGGTATACCTTCCTCAAAGAGACTCCTGATGATTGAGTCTATAGAGTCCACATTAATGTGAACTTGAGGAAGTTGCTGAGAATGCACAACAGCAAGTGAGGATGGTGAGTCCTCTATGTCCATTCTCTCTGAAGAACTCCCAGGTTCTGTGGTTGTAATAACTTTCTCCCCCTTTTTGGTAGCATCACCCACTTGCATAGGTGAGCTGGAGGATAAGTCAATCACTTCCACAGGTTCTTGTGTTCCTGGTTGAGCTCTCCTTAAAGGTCTCCCAGCTAGTTTTTCCTGCAGATATGAAATCTGAAGTTGCTGATCATTGACCCTGTTTTGTAAGGTAGTCACCTGAGATTCCAAGTGACTAACCTTAGAGACTAAATAGGTGCATGTTTTTGACAATTTCTGCACCTTTAGTCTCAAATTCCCCTCATCTTCATCAGAAGAATCATTGGGGGATGAGATGATTGGACCAAAGTCCTCTCTCTCACCACCAGCTTGAGTTTCTTGGCTGCTGGTTTTCCTCTGCTCACTGGCAGCCTCAGTTGAGATGCCAGTGGGCTGAGTTGCCATGGTTGAGGTCTTAATGATGTAATCACTTTCAAAAGTGAGAGCCTCTTCCATATGGACATCCTGAACAGGTTCAGAAGTGTCCACCTCAGTATAGGTGACTGATGTGGGATAGACTGAGGAGAGTCAGAGGTACTCATCTCTCTTTGAGTAGGGGAGGAGAAGAGAGACTCATGGTACTCACTGAATCCTAAGTCTTCATCAGTATAAAAGGATAGGTTGGGAATTGGTTGGTTGAGATCCAAAGGCTGGGGATGGTAGCTGTCCCCTGAAGGTTGTTCACTTGAGTGTTGAGACTCAGAGTGAAGGCTTAAGGCTGTTGGGCTAGTGAGCTCATCAGGGTGAGCATGAGGAACCTCAGCCCTGATAGGTGAAGTAATGGGAGTGGTTTGCTCCTCAGGAGAAGTGGGAGCTCTAGTGTCCACTTCTTCCTGTAAGGTTGAGTATATGGGGGCCTGCACAGACTCAATAGCCTGAGCAGGGTTCGTTTGGATTTTCTTTGGTAGGTGAGGGTGATTTCTGGTCTTTTTAGTGGTAAGGATAAAAGAGGTGTGGGTTCAACACTAGCTTGTGTTGCTAGGTTGTCACCTTGAGCAATGAGCTCTAACATTTTTGGGACTAGGGCTGTTTCTACCCCTGAGAAGCCTACAGTTGGCTTCTTCATTATTTTAAAGATGTCGGGCTTCATCTGTCCCAATTTAAGAATATTACTTGTTTCCCTCAACTGTGAGCCCAGTTCACAGTTGAGAATGTGTTGAACATATCTAGGAAACATGTAATACTCTAAGGAGTCTAAGTTTGCAAGTAAATTAGTATAAACAAATTGTGAATACCTGAACTTGACCCCCTGAACCATTCCATGAACTATAAAGGAGAGATCCTCAGGAATCTGGTCCCATCCACCATGCTTGTTTGATAAGCTGTGGATAACCACATGGAGCAGGAATTTCCACTGGGATGAGACCTTCCCTTTCCTGAAGGTCTTTACAGAGAAATCTCCCTCATAGCCCATCTGCTCAAAGGAATGATTAACAGCTTCCTTTGGGAAGGACACCTCACCTTCTTCATCATCCAGCTGCAAATGTTGGTTAATGATGGCCGGAGTGATGAAGATTGTCCTCCCTTGCACTGTGGCAGACAGTGCCTTCTCCCCATCCATAATGACCTCTTGGCAGGTCTTCCAGAATTCAAGCAAGTGATCCTCATATAGAGTAGGATCAATGGTCAGGGAGGTGAAATAGTTTGACAGAGTCAAGAATTGGCAAATCTCTGAGAAACTTGCATCTTTCTCAGAGCTTAACAGAGCAACTTGATTATGTTGCCTGTGAAGTTGCATGGAGAAATCTGGGTTGTTTCTGCGGTTAAGGTTGGCCATTTCAGAAGCTTAAGGGTGAAGAAAGGTAGAAAGCAAAGGCGGTTTAGAGAATTAGGTTAGAGGAATAGTAGAATTGAGGAAGATAGTGGGAAAGAGGGGGAACCGTTGGGTATTTATGTGAAAAGGGATTTGAACCAAAGTTAATGAAAGAGGATAAACTTTGAAATCCGGAAGTCGGTCCCACCTCTGAAAAGGTAGTTTACTTTTGCTCAAAAAGTAGTTTTCTTGGAATTCGAAAAGCTTCCGAAGGTAATTTGTCTTCGGAAGTTTTGAATGAAAAAGCTTCCGAAGCTAAAATGGCTTCGGAAGATTTTCCTGAGAGTCTTGAAAATTTATGCTTCGGAAGAGAAATAAATCCTTTGATGCTTTGTATAAGAATGAACAAAGCTTCCGAAGGTTAATTTTGCTTCGGAAGGAAAAGGTCCTTAAAAATAATAAGTGTCTGAGATAAGAATTTTAAGCTTCGGAAGATGAATTTGACTTCTTCCGAAGGTAAAATCTCTTAGACAGTTATTTATTTTGAAGACATGTTTTTCTTCCGAAGATAAAACTTTATCTTCCGAAGTATCAGAAATTTTCAAGAATCTAAGGAAAGTCTTCAAAAAGAATTTTACATCCAAAGAAAACATGAGCTTATGAAAGTGATGAACTAGACAACTTAGGACACACATATTTTAAGAAGAAATAATTAGAATTAGTTTTAAGAAAAAGTCTACTCAAAGTTAATCATCCCAATAGCTGATATCAGATACTTAAATCTCTGTTCATCAAAAGCTTTTGTGAACAGATCAGCATATTGTTCATCTGTATGAACTTTGACTAGTTTAATTAATCTCTTTTCATAGTTATCTCTTATTAAATGATACCTGATGTTGATGTGTTTGGTCCTTGAGTGCTGCACAGGGTTCTCAGTGATAGAGATAGCACTATTGTTGTCTATGTGGATAGGAGTCTCTTTGAAGTTAAATCCATAGTCCAGCATCTGATTTTGAATCCAAAGCACTTGAGCACAGCAGCTTGCAGCAGCAATGTATTCAGCCTCAGCAGTTGATGCAGACACACAGGATTGTTTCTTGCATTGCCATGAGACAACCCTTCCACCAAGGAATTGACATCCCCCAGATGTAGACTTTGCAGTCATGTTGCAACCACCATAATCACTATCTGTATAGGCATACAGATTGAAATTAGGATTCTTTGGATACCATAGACCAAGTGTTGAAGCACCTTTGAGGTATCTTAAAATCCTTTTCACAGTGATTAAGTGAGACATCTTAGGGTTGGCTTGATATCTTGCACAAATACATGTAGCAAACATGATATCAGGCCTGCTAGCTGTAAGATACATAAGAGACCCAATCATAGCCCTGTATAAGTGTTCATCTACACACTCCCCCTCAAGATCTGGACCAAGGGAGTGGTTTCTGGCTATGGGTGTCTTAGCAATCTTACAATCAGTCATGTTGAACCTCTTGAGTATGTCTTGAACATACTTTGACTGACTTATGAAGATGCCATCTTCAACCTGCTTCACTTGAATTCCCAGAAAGAAGTTGAGTTCTCCCATTGAACTCATTTCAAATCTGTCTTTCATCAGCTTCTCAAAGTCTTTGCAGAGCTTTGGATTAGTTGAACCAAAGATGATGTCATCTACATATACTTGAACCAGCAATAAGTCATTTCCCTGTCCTTTGATGAAGAGAGTTCCATCTATAGTACCTCTCCTGTATCCATGTTTACAAAGATACTCAGATAGTGTCTCATACCACTTCCTGGGTGCCTGATGCAGCCCATAAAGAGCTTTGTCAAGCTTGCAGACATAATCAGGATGATCAGGGTCTACAAAACCAGGTGGCTGTTTGACATAAACCTCCTCATCAATCACTCCATATAAGAAAGCACACTTTACATCAAGTTGGTAGACCTTGAAGTTCTTGGATGCAGCAAATGCCAGGAATATCCTAACAGCTTCTAGTCTTGCTACAGGAGCAAAGACATCAGTGTAGTCAATCCCTTCTTCTTGTGTGTATCCTTGAACAACTAGTCTTGCCTTGTTCTTGATGATGATTCCTCTATCATCCTTCTTATTCTAAAAACCCATTTGGTTCCAATGGTAGTCTTCCCATGAGGAAGAGGACAAAGGTTCCAAACTTTCTGCCTTTTGAATTGAAGCAGCTCTTGTTGCATAGCTTCAACCCAACTTCCATCCTTTAGAGCTTCATCAACTTTCTTGGGCTCTATCTGAGATAAGAAACAAGAGTGAAGACAAACATTTGCTTCATGGGTTTGTCCTCTTGTTCTTACCCCTGTGACAACATCTCCAATGATGTTTGTGGTGGGGTGAGACTTGTGGATCCTTAGCTGAGGGATCACAGCAAGTTGCTGAGAAAGATCCAAATTTGAGAAATTTAGATCTGGTCTGGAAGATTCACCCTCCACATTATCACACTTATCAAGATTAACTTGATCCAATGAGTGTGTGACATCATTGATGTTGTCATCTATGGTGTGGTTATTAGCATCAAGAAATTCCTGATCACTATCACCATCACCATTGTTGTCTTCTACAATTGAGGTGTCTTTATCTGGTTGAGAAGCCTCTGAGCTGGAATTTGAAGGCATACCAGATGTATCAGCTGAATTTGTCATTGTTGTGCTGATAGAAACCTCATTTGCTGAAGTAGTTCCAACTGGAGCTGAAGATGTATGAGTTGAGGGTCTTCCTAGCTCAAATCTTGGATCAGGATCACCTGTATTTAAATTTTCTGCAGATCCTGAAACATGCTCACAAGATTTGTTAAAACAGTTGGTAACTAAATCAAGATCAAACAGCCAATCCGGACCAGAACCAGCCACACAGGGTGTGTGCTCATTGAAAGTCACATTGGCTGACTCCTCAACAATTCTAGTTCTGAGATTGTATACTCTATAAGCTTTAGCTTGGGAAGAGTATCCAATGAAATGTCCATCATCTGATTTCTCAGCAAACTTGGCAATTTGATCTTTGGTATTCAAGATGGTGCAGGGACATCCAAATGACCTGAGAAAACCAATGAAAGGTTTCCTCTTGTGCCAAAGTTCATAAGGAGTCTTACCATGTGTCTTAACTACTAAAACTCTGTTTTGCACATAGCAAGCAGTATTAACTGCCTCTGCCCAGAAGGTGATAGGCAGTTTAGAGTCAGACAACATAGTTCTTGCAGCTTCAATAAGTGTCCTGTTTCTCCTCTCAGCAACTCCGTTTTGCTGAGGAGTCCTGGGAGCACTATATTGTCTTGTAATACCTTTTTCATCACAAAATGTATCAAGGATTTGGTTCTTGAATTCAGTTCCTTGATCACATCTTATGGTTTTGACCTTGTGATCACATTGATTCTCAACTTTTAAGATGAAATTCTTCAGAATCTCAGGGGTTTCATCCTTAGTTCTAAGGAAGAAGACCCAAGTGAATCTTGTAAAATCATCTGTGATCACCAAACAGTAAGAGGTCCTTCCTAAACTCATTACACTGGTGGGGCCAAAGAGATCCATATGTAACAAGTGTAGGGGAGTAGTGATGGAGTTCTTTTCCTTAGGCTTGTGAGATACCTTGTGTTGCTTCCCTTTCAGGCATGCAACACAATGATCATCACTTGTAAACTCTTTCTTTGGCATTCCAGTTACCAGATCATGTTTAATTAATTTATTCATGTTCTTAAAGTTTACATGGCACATTCTTTTATGCCATAGGAAAGACTCATCACTATTTGCTTTAGATAGAAAGCATGAAACTTCTCCAGAGGGAGATGTTTCTTGCAAATCCATCTTGTACATGTTCCCTTTCCTGGGGGCTCTGAGCAGGATATGCTCATGAGGAATGACCACTCCAGGCTTGAGAACAATGCACTCATGCTCAGTAAAGAGCATGTTATGACTCTGATCACAAAATTGGGATACACTCAGAAGATTGTACCCAAGCTCCTTAACAAAGTTTACCTTCTCAATGCTGAGCTTACCATTTGTGACCTTGCCCCTTCCAGAAATGTAACCACCTTCATCTCCTCCAAAAGCAACTGGTCCTCCATCAATTCTCTCAAAATTATGGAGTAGAGACCTATTGCCTGTCATGTGCCTGGAACAGCCACTGTCAATTATCCAGACATTCCTGTTTGTCTTGAGCTGTTCCTGCACAAAGAAAATGATTAGTTACATTTGGAAACCCAAGCCTTACTTGTCTTGGGCTCATTAAGTGTAATAGAAGGTAATGCAACAGTAATAGATCCTATGGTTGTACTATGGGGATCTTCAGCTGTTGTTGATGGAGAAACCTCAGTCATTTGGTCTTTCTTAGACTTCCACACCACCTTTGGAGTCTTGGACTTGACCTTCAAACCTTAGAAGCTTTTGAAACTTCACAAGTTTTGATGACTGAACCTTCGGAAGAGTCTACAGTCACTGCAGCAGACTTCAGTGCTTCGGAAGAACTCCTTTCTTCCGAGACCAACTTTGCTTCCGAAGGTAATTTTCCATTTACCTTCTTCTTTGATTTGGAGCTTCCGAAGGAAACAGACTTTCCTTCCGAAGCTTGAGACTTCTTGAGACTCTTTGAAGTCTTTGTATTGGTCATGTGGACAGTACTTTTAGGATTGTATGGGCAATCCTTAGCAATGTGAGAAGTACTTTCACACATGACACACAACATTTTCTTCTTCAAACAAGTCTCCTTTTGAGAGCAAGACTGGCTTTGGTCACATCCCTTCTCCACCTTCATCTTGGTAGATGCTGAGACAGTTCTTTTGGGCTGTGAACTGTTCTTGGAGTTTGATGGTCCAGGCTGTGCAGCAGTGGTACACAGCAGCTCAGTCTTCTTCTTTGCACTGAGATGATTTGAACAAGAACCAGGACTCTTAGCTGAGGAGTCTTGGTTGATGTCTTCAGTCCTTACTACTTTGAAACCTGCAGAGATAAAAACTTGTTTCTGCTTAGCATCAAAAGTAGCCTTGATTTCTTGAGCCTTATTTGCTTTCCTTTTGCTCTTCCTGATCAAGTTCTTTCTCTTGGACTTGGTCATCACAGTTGATTTCTTCTCCTCAGAAGGATAGTGGCCCTTGGAAGAATCCTTTCTTCACTCTTCTCAGAGGAATTCTTCACTATCACTTCTTCATCATCCTCACTTATAGGATCTATGAGAGGAAGCTCATCTTCACAAGTTCCACACCTAGGAGATCTTACAGACATGATTGTGTGTGGAGGAGCTATCTCATTTGATCCTAGTCCTTGTCTATTTTGATAGCACACTTTGTTGTGCAGGGATGAGGATATCATGTTCTTGAAGGTCTCTTCTTCAAGAACACTTTTCTCTGCCTTGGCTTTGCTGATCACAAGCTCAGCCTGGCACTCAGTCAACTTAGTTATGAGATCTTGGATCTGAGTTCTAAAATCTGTATGTTCATGTTTTAGTACTGAAATGGTTTTCTCCAAGTCCTCTATCTTTAACTTGTAATCATTTTCAGACTTTCTAAAATCAGATTTTAATATGTTTAATGACTCAAGATCAGATCTCATCTCTAAGTTGTAGGACTGTATCTATTTACTTTAGCAATGCATTCAGGAGTGCAGAGATGTTCCAATACCTTGGCTTCATCATGGTCAGCCATCAGTGCTTGGTTTGGAGAAGCATCTTCCACCTGAAAGCTCCAGTCAAAGCCTCCCTCTTCAACAGCAACAGCAGCATGTTGCTTTGTCTTCTCAGCCTGAGGGGCTTTGTCAGTGTAGTTTGGTTTGGGTTGTGTTTGGCCCCCATTTGCTTTAGGTGCCTTACACTCCCTAGCAAAGTGACCCATAAGGTTACAGTTGTAACACTTAACTTTGCTTTTATCCAGCCCAAACTTTCCACTGGTAGCATTGCTTGGAAATCTTCTTCCTGTCCTCTTGTAGAACTTCTTGGCTCTGTGAGTGAGGAGAGCCATCTGCTGAACTATCTCCATGTATTCCAGGTCATCTGGATGGATACAGTCCAGGTCTTCAAGAGTGAAGAGATAATTCCCACAGCTTTCATCAGTAGACACAAAGGCTTGAGAAGAACTTGTCTCTTGGAATGGGCTTCCTTGAGTAAAGTTCTCCCTTGGTGTCTCCGGGAAGGTGATGAAAGGACCCTTTTGTGAGTTGTCAGGGTAGCATATGAGATGATGTTGGGGTTCTATGTTGTCCCTTTCAACCACATGAAGGGCTGAACCCATTTGATTGTTGGAGTTGCCAGATGAACCTTGCATGTTCATCTCCATCTGGTATCCACTGAGAATCCTGTTGGAGCATATATTGTCATATATAGTGTGTCCGTCGCTTGTCGAATAGTCTAGACTTAATGTAATAAACCTGATATGTTGTAAACACATGAAACTGGGTCATTCGCAGGAGCATATGCGAATGAGACTCAGTCGTGCGACTGAGCCTTACTAATGGGCCAGTCGTGCGACTGAGAGATGTGATTGGGTCATTCGTAAGACTGAACCATAAGTATGGTCCAGTCGCACGATTGAACCATACGCATGGTCCAGTCGTACGATTGAACCATACGCATGGTCCAATCGCACGAATAGGCCCAGTCGTATCTAATATGGGCCGAAGCCTATATATACCAGTTTCAATGTGTAGAGAGATAAGGGTTTGGGGAGGAAGTCTGCCCGGAGCCTAGGGCTGCCGGATGAGAGGGGAGATCATGCTCGATCTCCCCTTGCCAAGAGTCTTGATTCTTATGTTGTAACGAGCTTGTAATCGTTAGGTTTTATCAATGAAACCATTATTTTATAGTTCGTGTTATTGATTGTCTCTTGGTTTTTGCTGTTGTTTAAACCAGTTAATTTTGTTAAGTCAGAGAAAACATCTAACGCACAAGAGTCAAAACCTAAAGTGATTGATGTTACTAGAGTGTCACGCACTTCTCCACAAAGAAAGTCTACTCATAAAGTTGATAGCCGGTCATGCTACAACTGTGGAGAATGTGGACACATTGCTTCCTATTGTCCTTTCTATCAGACACCTAGGAAGAAGATTGATCTTCAGGACTCTAAGCCTAGGTCTTCTAAGAGGAGTTCTCTGACTCCACCTAGAAGAGCTAGTGAACCTAAAGTCCAACCTGTAAGCCAGACGACTGTTTATCATAAACAGGCCTTGCACAAATCTGGCTTATGGAAAGAGAAGTCCTCCTGCGTGTCTAATACTGATGACAAGAAGGAACCTGAGCTACCCTCACCCTCTAAAGGTCAATGGGTGGAGTTTATGATGTGTGATGCCTCTGGGAAACCCAAGCCAGTAAAGGCTTGGGTTCCTAACCTAAACTGATTCATTTACTTTGTATGTGCAGGGTGTTCGATACAGCGCTGAGACTAACACGTGGATTGTAGACAGTGGAGCATCCAGGCACATGACAGGAAATAGAGCCCTTTTATCAAACGTCAAGAAAATAAAAGGAGGGCATGTTTCCTTTGCTGGAAACAAGGGAGGCTATATCACAGCTCAGGGAGAAGTGGGAAATCAGAAAGTTAAGTTTGATAAGGTGAACTACGTTCAACAATTTCAGAATAACTTACTTTCTGTTTCCCAGATCTGTGATAAAGGATTTAAGGTCATCTTCGACAACAAGAAGTGTTATGTGCTGAAGAAAGACTAAGTGATCCCAGAGGACCAAGTTCTGATGACTGCTTCAAGATATAAAGACCTTTATGTCTTGGATCTGTCAACAGCTGCTACAACGGATCATGAGGTTCAGTGCTTTCTATCTAAAGCTACTGAGAAGGATTCCATCTCCTGGCATAGGAGAATGGGACATATTAGTCAAAGGAAGATGAATCATTTGATTCAGAAGGATTTGGTGAGAGGAGTTAATGTCAAGAACTTCCAACTTCCTGACTTTTGTGTAGCTTGCAAGAAAGGCAAACAGACAAAGAAGTCTCATAAGGAAAAGAAAGTTCATTCAATAGAACTTCCTCTTGAACTTCTTCACATGGATCTGTTTGGTCCAGTCAGTACAAAGAGCATTGCAGGCGACTTGTACTGTTTTGTGGTCACTGATGACTACTCAAGGTTCACTTGGGTAATGTTTCTGAAATCCAAATCAGAAACATTTGAGTCATTCAAGGAGTTAGTAACCACACTGGAATCTCTCTACAAGCTAAAAGTTAGACAAGTACGCTCAGACAACGGGACAGAATTCAAGAATCAATGGATGGAGGCATACTGCAAGGAAAAGGGAATTGTGCATCAATTCACTTCTGCCTACACGCCTCAGATGAATGGTGTTGCTGAGAGGAAGAACAGAAGCTTGATAGAGACAGCAGGGACTATGCTGGCGGACTCAAAACTGCCTATCCAATTCTGGAATGAGGCAGTGGCAAATGCATGTTATACACTGAATCGAGTCCTAATAGTCAAGCGCCACGGAAAGACATGTTACGAGCTACTACAAAGACACAAACCGAATTTGGAGTATCTTGAACCTTTTGGCGCGCCGTGCACACTTCTGAAGAAGACACAAGAAGGCAAATTCAGCGAGAAGGCGGATGAAGGAATCTTTCTAGGATACAACATACCGAACAAGCGAGTTTACAACAACTCAACGGGTCTTGTAGAAGTGTGGTGTAATGTCGACGTTCAGAGATATACCACACCACCTACAGGCAAAGGACCTACATACTTCTTCGATTATGATGGATTCTTCAAGTCCTTCAACATCCCTCTCTCCCTCGGATGATGAGTTAGCTACTAGGATGATGTATGATATCCTGAATACACCATCTAGCACACAGGGAGAATCATCTACTCAGTCAGGGGGAGTAGTCGATGACAGTGACTCCTCCTCTGAAGATGAAGCTGAAGCAGATGACCAGAACAGTCAGGAGGAACAAGTTCCAGTTCCTGAAAGTCCACTAGCATCTACAAGTGATGCACCTTCGACTTCGGAACCTCAAACTCCATCTACCTCAGATGCAGAACCTAATGTTCATAATCTTGGCTCTGAGGTGGCTGTTCCTACTACTCCAGGATCACGACTAAACGTCTATCATCCCCTTGACAATGTTATTGGGGATGTCAGATCAGGAGTACAAACCCGAAATCAGCTATACTCAGCTGATTACGCCTCAGTTATGGAGAAGGGTTACATTCATGATGGTGCTTATCGATGTTTTGTCTCGCAGGTAGAGCCAAAATATGTCAGTGAGGCACTAAATGATGAGGCATGGGTGAGTGCCATGCAAGAAGAACTTCTGCAGTTCAAGAAGTTAGGTGTATGGACTCTGGTTGATAGACCTAAAGGTGCTAAAGTCATCGGCACCAAATGGGTCCTAAAATGCAAGAAGGATGACCAAGGGGTCATTATCAGGAACAAAGCTCGACTGGTGGTTCAAGGTTTTCGCCAAGTCGAGGGGATTGACTACAATGAGGTGTTTGCACCCGTGGCAAGGATGGAAGCCATTCGTATCTTCCTTGCCTATGCATCGTACATGAAGATTAAAGTCTACCAATTAGATGTGAAAAGTGCATTCCTTCATGGGGAAATCAGGGAAACAGTCTATGTAAGTCAACCCGAGGGATTTGAAGATCCTTATCATCGGGATAGAGTTTACAAGCTCGACAAGGCTCTATATGGGCTTCATCAAGCTCCTCGAGCTTGGTATGAGAAACTCTCAACTCATCTCGTGAAACACGGGTTTCGCAGGGGAGTCATTGACTGCACACTGTTTATTAAAGAAAAGGATGGCGACCTACTGCTTGTACAGATCTATGTTGATGACATAATCTTCGGCTCAAAGAACGAAGAGTTATGCAAAGAGTTTGAAGCAGTGATGAAGAAAGAGTTTGAGATGAGTGCTATGGGGGAGATGAAGTTCTTTCTCGGGTTACAGGTGGATCAGACACCAAATGGGATCTTTCTACATCAGACCAAGTATGTAGGAGACATTCTCAGTCGCTTTGACATGGAGAATGCTTCTGCTGCTGGGACTCCTCTTGCTACGAATCACGATATAACACCTGATGAGAATGGAGATCTTGTAGATGCCACGATGTACTGAGGAATGATTGGATCCCTTATGTATCTCACTGCCTCAAGACCTGATATTATGTATGCTACATGTTTATGTTCTAGATATCAGGCTAAACCTAAGGTCAACCATCTGATCGGGGTCAAGAGGATTTTTCGTTATCTGAAGGGTACACCCACACTTGGATTGTGGTATCCGCATGATGATGACTTTGAGCTTACCGCGTATAGTGACTCGGATTACGGGGGCTGCAAGATGAACTACAAGTCTACATCAGCAGGGTGTTAATTCTTTGGGAGAAGATTAGTTACCTGGCAGTGTAAGAAGCAGACATCGGTTGCATTGTCAACCTGTGAAGCCGAATATGTTGCTGCTGCAAGTTGCTGTTCACAAATCATCTGGATTCAACAGCAAATGCGGGATTACGGTTTAAAATTCTCGTCTACTCCTATTTTTGTTGATAACTCTGCTGCAATTGCAGTAACTAAAAATCCGGTTCAACATCCTAAGACCAAACACATCGGTATTAAATACCATTTCATAAGAGATTGTTTTGAAAAGAACTTAATTGATGTGGTTAAAATTAATACTGATTTTCAACGTGCTGACCTCTATACTAAAGCCTTTGATAAACCACGTTTTCAATATTTGCTAGAGGTCAACGGCGTTAAAAAGAAAAGTGAGGTAATTCCTGATGATAATAATGTGTAGTCCGATGTAGTTTAGTTAAAGTTTTTCATTTTAGTTTATTTGATTTGTTTATTTTCGTCGGTTAAATTTAAACTCATGTTATTTTGCTGCTTATTAAAATCCTAAAATAATTAAATCAGTAATGATTTTAGTATTTTAGGGGGAGAATATGTCAGCAAGTTAACATTAAAAAAAACGAGGGAGAAGGAGTTGAATAGCTGATATAAGGTAGATCGTATCTGTGATACCGAGTCAATACCTTGGAAAATGATAGTACACAGGAACAAATCAAGAGGGACTTAAAAAAATTTAAGTTTTGAAAAAATGCAAAAATTTAAAGTATAAGTCTGTGTAGTCTAGGCAATACAAAAGGGAAGATGATAGAAAACTGGTAACTCCGAAGGTAACACAAAGAAAGTAGACCTAGAGGTTGCTAGACCACAAATGATATGTCGGTAGATTCAACACAATAGATGATTAGACCTGACTGGTGAACTCAAGATCAAACTAAGTTGTTCAACTGACTGTGGGCTTCCATCTTATCACTGGTTAACACAATCAACAATATTCCAATAAGGGGTAATGAGCATTTAAACGCCACAAATGCGTGCGGATGACCATAATTAGAGCAAAGCAAAGAAAAATGAAAGACAAATGCTATAAAGCTAATGACTTATGTTGTTGGTGCATTTTGTGCAAAATAAAATAAGCTGCTCTAACAAGGAGATAGGTTGTGTGCCTCTCTGCTGTGCGATGGCACTGACCTGAGGATAAGCATAACCTAGATATTCTAGAATTCATTGTTGTTTGCCGCCTCTCTGCTGTGCGATGGCACTAACCTGAGGACAGGCTTCTTTTTGAAAGCTCTAAGAATAGTCTCTTCTTGTAATAATACCCGTAGACCGCTCAAAAGCTCCTGAGGAATGTTGATTACCATGTAAGTGTGGGATCCACAAATGTTAGTTGAAATAATAAAACCTAAATCAGTCACCAGCCTGTGTCAAAAGTCTGTGTATGGATTTAAGTGGACAAACATATTGACAATCATTGTGGCTACAATTCTCAAAAGTTCAAATCAATGTGACAATCTAAGAGTTTCAGTATGATTTCCTTAAGTTGCTAACGACTCTGGATGAACACCGAGAATTGAGCATCAAAAGATTTTGATAACAAGTCCCAAATGATTTGACTTGCCTGTATGATTCCAAAATTGAATTGGTCCAGGTGTGATCAATCCAAGTTGAAGCTGTCTATTCCGGAACCAAATCCCGTAGATGTCTATCTTAGGATTTATCTCTCACAAAAAGCCAAAAACAAGTTTGTTTGAGTAATTAGTTTAAATTTTCTAAGTTAGTTAGTAGTTTTAATTTTAATTTTATTAGTTTGTCGGACTACAACAGGAAAATCAGAAAGGAATCAACTCACTAAAAGGGTCATGTCTGAGATGACCAAATGTGCTTTGAAAGTTTAAAACAGTCACGTCTGAGGTGACAAAATGTTTAAAAGGGTCACGTCTGAGGTGGCTAAATTGGATAAAAGGATCACGTCTGAGGTGATCAAAATGTTTTCAAGATAAAATGATCATGTCTGAGATGATCAAAGGCTCATAACGTTAATTTCAAGAGTTACAAGGGTTTTAAATGTAAATTGGTAAAAATGGCAGAAAATTAACTAAGTATGACCCATTCGCACGAATGGACCATACGTATGGACTAACCATACGAATGGAAGCCATTCGCACGAATGGACCATGAGAATGGACCATCAAACCGAATGGCCCAGTCGGAGACTTAAGTGCGAACGAGTGAGTCAGTCGCACGACTGAAATCCAGTCGGACGACTGGAGAAGGGCGACTGACCCAATCGCACGACTGAGTCTCACTCGCACGACTGAAAGGTGCGTATGAACTCAGTCGCACGATTGGATCTAGGGTTAGTATAAATAGAGGGGGAGTCGGTCGCAGAGACTCATCACCCTCAAAGAAACCCTAAATCGCACGACTTAACTACACTCTGCCAAAATTTCATTTGATTCCTAAAACACCCGTTTCTTGAGTACTGATCATTTCTATCGACTTTACAGGTAATTTGCGGTGGAAAGAAACCAAAATCGCGCTCATTTTGACTTCAGATCTGTAAAATTTGAACTGAAAGCAAACCGAGACTTAAACGGACTTATAACCTAACCGAACTACTCAAACAGATGAAATTAAGTGTGTTAGAGGTTATAAGAACGTATTGCGAGTCAAATGAACCAGATAACGATGTCTAAAACTCAAAATTGGTGAAAAAGTAAATTTGAATTGAACAGTCAGGATATCATGCGATTGGACAGGCTGATGAACTTCAGTCGCACGACTGAAGGGTGCGATTTACCTAACCGCACGACTGAACCATGCGTATGAAGCTCAGTCGCACGACTGGTGTAACCGCATAAGGGTACATGCGCATGAGTCCAGTCGCACACTCAGTCGTACGCATGAGATCATTCGCACGTCTGAACCACAATCGCACTGTTCAGTCGCACGACTGATCTCAGTCGCACAACCTCAATCGCATGACAGAAACATTCTATTCAAGTTTAAGTGTTTCATGATGTTCTTAGCCAAAGGTACTAATGTTTATATTGCTATGTGTTACAGATGGCGAGTCGATGGACCATGAGCACAAAGCATAACATATGTGCTCATCTGGATTTGACATCCAGGAACGCGGCTGACTTCTCAGGCATCATCACTTTTCTGCTGAGATCTAGGATTGCTCATGCTATCTCTACACCGTGTACACCTTATAGATCAGTGCAGCAGGCCTTCTGGGAAGGCGCGACCGTTGATAGATCCTCTGAGCCTCATTGCATCAGGAGTACGATCTTTGGTGAGGCTATTACCATCTCGGAGGAGGATCTGAGGATTGTTCTACAGCTAGGGGATGATGCTGATTGTCCTACTCGTCTACACCCCCTCACGGTCAGAGGATGTTTTCTGAGAGCCAAGTACTCTGGGGACATCAATGCTGGGGTACTCAACAAGAGTAACCTCTGTCCCCAGTTCAAGTATCTTGCGCATGTTCTACTGAAGTGCATAGCGTCGAGGAAGGGAGGATTTGATGAGTTGTCTGATCAGATCCCAGACGCTTATGCTGCGTTGGTGCTGAACCACCCGTTCAGCTTCTCCAAAATGATCTTCACCTACCTGGTGGAGAACATTAAGGGGAAAGGGAAGGAAGGCTTCTGCATGTATCCGAGGTTTATGCAGATGATTATAGATCAGAAGCTTCCCTCCCTGCCGAAGGAGAAGGAGGATGCTGTAGTGCTCGAGGTCATGGATGACACTACGTTGGGCAGGATGAAGGTGTACAGGGGGAAGCAGGTGAAACCCCCTGTCAGGAGGTTGTTTGGGCATCTGGCCCGTGCTGACTACGTGGTGCCAGCCAAGAGAAAGTGGCGCCACGATGATAGTGATTCCGATGTAGAGCAAATTGCTCTACCAGCTCATGATTCAGATGATGATGATAGCGGAGACGCCGGGGATGATATGCCTGCTCCATCTAGAGGCACTGATTCTGATGTTATTCCCCCGGGGTCTGCCCCTGCCGGAGATGTTGCTGAGACGGCCGGTTTTCATCAGGAGTTCATTGTTGGTGCTGAGGAGGAGGAGGAGTCTGATGAGGAGCCCCTCACGAGAACTGTGGGAAGCAAGGTTGTTCCCACAGAACACGGGCTAAGGGTGGTTGGTGAACACCCTCGAGACTCCAGAGAGACAGAGACTGACCCGAGCTATGCTCCGGGTTCAGCGGGCAGAGCTGTAGGGGGAGCATCCACTTCCACTGGGACTAGGAGGAAGAGGATGGCTCAGCCCCATAGACTGAAGAAGAAGAAGCGTCGACTGACCTTCGTTACCACTGTAGCCTCTACTTCCACCACCACAGCCACCACTACCACCTCCACTGATATACCACCCACCACCACAGCCACCACATCCACCACTGCTACCACAGCCACCACCTTACCTACCACCACTGTACATTTCCCATCCACCACCATACCATTTACACCTACATCACCTTCACCATTTTACCGACCCATATTCACCACAACCACCACCACCACCACCTCACATCATGCAGGACCGTCAGCCCAGTCCTCACACATGTATGGAGCACCTCTACCGCCAATCGGGGTAGAGGAACAGCTGTCGGCGCTGAACCGTATGGTGATGCGTCTACTAGCTGCTGACGAGGAGAAAGCTGCACAAATACGCCAGCTGACCGACCTGACTACTGCCCAGTCTCAACAGATGGCAGAGCAGGCTCGGGTTATAGAGCAGCAGACGCCCAGCTGATGGAGGCACAGAGAGTGGAGATGTCCCAACTCCAGGAGCTGCATGCCCAATCAGCTAAACGTATAGAGGAGTTGGAGACTACCAACAAGACCATCATGCTGAGGTTAAAGGGATCAAAGGATGAGCCCTTAAAGATAAAGGAAGGGGATGGAGATGATGGAGATGGTGATGATGATGATGAAGATGATGATGAGGATGAGGAGGATGATGAGGATGAGGAGGAAACAGATGAAGAAAGGACAGAGGGAAAGGATGATGATGACGAAGCAGAAGGAGGGGATGCGGCTGCAATAGGCCACTGCTTCAGGTCAAGAACGAAGATCGAAGAATCGACAGGACCAGTCATCTACCACCTCTGCTCCTCCGAGCGATGAGACCATGATTCAAGACAAAAGTACAGATTAGATGTTTTATGTATTTATTTATTTTTATGTATGAATCATGTACTGAAAATAAATGTTTTGAATGTTTATATATTCAGTTAATGTAATTCTGTTTGATTACTTACTAATGATTTATGTGTTGAATGTTTAAATCAAACAGATCCAAATTTTCAAAGAGATGAGTTTGATATTGCTCCCCTTCAACAGGTCATGACTCAACTAACCATGATTCTTGATCTGCAAGGGATTGTAAGAAGGTCTGTGGGTTATACCCCTGAAGAAGGGGAAATAATTCATGACCTATCTAACGAGCAACTGGCAAAGATGTTCAGACTCAATCCGAATGAAATCGTCAAAGATGCTCCAACAGTTGATTCGACTAGTGATGAAGAGCTAAATGATGTTGATGAAGTCGAGGTCGAAGATATAACTGCAGAAGAGTATCCTCGGTATGCTGACAACGAGGGTAATGTGGTTCCCAATCTGGGTGAGTCCCTTGTCAGTGATACGTTTGAGGTACTGAACAAGATGGAGCAGGAAACTGAAAAGGCAGAAGGAACAGCCCAAGCCTCAAATGATGACGTAGACATTCGAAAGGCTGAGTGGGCTGCCTGTTTTGAAGAAGTGAGAGCCCAACGTGCTGCACCAAAGAAAGATGCCTACACCAAGCTCTACAGAGTCAAGAAACACCACAAGGTGTCAGGCAGGATTATAGCATGGGCTTATTTTGATGATCTTAACGTGAATGCAGTTAAGAGGGAACAGGGCATAGAGTACTTCAGATTTCCACATGATCTGAAGACTCTACCTGGTTTTGAGCTCAACCAGCTGGCTAAGCTAAAGCTTTTGTATGCTGACTCAAGGAAAATGTCAGGCTGGTTCGAGGCTGCCCTTAAGAAGGAGTACCATACCAGATGGGTTAACTTCAGACCCCAACAGCCTACTAGGTACATAAGAAGGTCTGAGGTTGATGCCATTACTGGCAAGCCCAAGATTGTGTTGAAGTGGAGTCCTCCGCGCACTATGTCGAGAATCCCTCTCAGGGAAATGCCACAGGACTTCACTCCACACTTCAAATGGTGGTACTATGATTGGAGAACAGCTGAAGCTGTCATAGTTCTAAATAAAGAGGGCCAAATGGATACAATCAGGGTATTCGACCCGATGTGGCTAACCAACTTGTCTGCTAATGATGTTTATACATTATACAAGTGACCACTGTTCTATGACACGCAAGATATTGTACAAGCCCTCCAGTTCCAAAATGTTATACGACGTTGCTTCGCGTTTGAGATTCACGCGGGAGTCACCAAAGAGGAGAAGTACAAGAAGTACAAGGAGGTTATGCAGAAGACAAGAGATTAGATAGATCTAGGTCCAAGGGGGAGTTTGTTGATGCATGTATGTCCCTAGATCATGATTTGTAATGTAATAGATCTTGTCTGTCTGATTATGATGTAATCTGTATTGATTAATGAAATGACATGGATTGTTTGTTATTTGTAATGTTTAATATTTCATTAATGAGTCGTGATTGAATTCATTGGGTTTATGATTGTTTGAATGGTTACACATAATGTTATATTAATTAAAACATTCAAACTTAACTTAATGAAGTTCTCATGCGAATGGCCCATGCGAATGGACCACACGCATGAATAACTTCATACGATTGACTCAATCGCACGACTGAACCAGGAGACTGGATCAGTCGTATGATTGACACATAAGATTGGCTCAGTCGCACGACTGAACACTCAGTCGTGCGGATGAATCAACCGCATGGTTCAATTGCACGACTGAACCATACTTATGGCCCAGTCGCACGATTGAACAATACTAACCTATAAATAGACCCAATTCGTGGAAAAACGGAAGCATTCATACCATTACGATTCCAGACGTACCCTATCCGTCCAGAGACCTCCCAAATCATTCTCCAAGTTCACAGAACACATTAGATCGATTCCTAATCGACTTCTAACGTTAGTTTCAATTCTTGATTGATTCTTCGTGTGTTCTCACTGATTGGATCGCCAATCAAATAGGATTCCGCACTATTTGAGTTGGTTTAACACGCTAATCACTAGGTATTTCGTTCAAATACCAGGTCCTAACAATGATTTTGACACCTGGTGCATGAGGATGGAAGGCTTCATCAGGTCTCTTGATTCAAGAATGTGGGAATCTGTTGAGAATGGACCTTTCATACCCAGCACCCCCTCTGCTACTGGTGCTGGTATGATTCCTAAAGATGTGGCCAACTACTCAGATGAAGATAGAAAGAGTAGAGATTGATAGGAAGGCCATGACTGCTCTTCAAACTGCTCTCCCAAACTCTGTATACAGAGGTTTTAAGAAGTGCAAGACAGCCAAACAGCTGTGGGATGCACTGAAGCTGATGTATGAAGGCTCCTCTGAAGCCAAGGAGAACAAGAAATATCTTCTGAAGCAGCAGTTCGAAAATTTCACCTTCAAAGCAGGTGAAACCATGACCCAACAATACTTCAGGTATGTTGAGATTGTGGATACCCTAGTGGATGGAGGAGTTCCTCTTGAGAATAGGGACATTGTAAGGAAGTTCATGTCCTTACTTCCTAGGCAATGGACACACTATTGTGTGGTGATCAAGAGGACTGAGAACCTTAAAACTCTTACTCTGACAGAGTTGTATGGGATTTGTGAAGTCACTGGATCGGTAGACATCCGAGCATGTTCTTGACGGAAGGATAAACAACAGCAAAAACCAAGAGACAATTAATAACACGAACTATAAAATAATGGTTTCATTGATAAAACCTAACGATTACAAGCTCGTTACAACATAAGAATCAAGACTCTTGGCAAGGGGAGATCGAGCATGATCTCCCCTCTCATCCGGCAGCCCTAGGCTCCGGGCAGACTCCCTCCCCAAACCCTTATCTCTCTACACATTAAAACTGGTATATATAGGCTTCGGCCCATATTAGATACGACTGGGCCCATTCGTGCGATTGGACCATGCGTATGGTTCAATCGTACGACTGGACCATGCGTATGGTTCAATCGTGCGACTGGACCATACTTATGGTTCAGTCTTACGAATGACCCAATCGCATCTCTCAGTCGCACGACTGGCCCATTAGTAAGGCTCAGTCGCACGACTGAGTCTCATTCGCATATGCTCCTGTGAATGACCCAGTTTCATGTGTTTACAACATATCAGGTTTATTACATTAAGTCTAGACTATTCGACAAGCGACGGACACACTATATATGACAATATATGCTCCAACAAATTCCCCCTTGGACGTTGCTTGCGAATAGTAGATAACACCTCTTACAATCTTCAGTCAATCTTTGCTCTGGTTGTCAATAGAATCAAACGAAAACCATATCAGCCAACGTTGCCACTCCGTCAGGTTACTACCATATCCCTGAAAATGAATTTAGGCACAACAGCTTTCGTTTACTTTGCAGAACACCATCACCGCATCAAGATTCCCCATATGACTGATTTTTCCAGATAATGACATGAACAGTTTTCCATTGCTTCAATCTTCACACAGGCTAACCTGATTAACATTAACACCTGCAGAAATTCCCCCTCACATTCAACATATCCCAATATATAAACATTGTGCTCTCTTGGCGTCTTCATACGGTGTATTGAGCAAAAGGTTGAAGGTTCCAATCCACAGCTGACAATATCAAACAAATCAGCATGCATGTAGATTCTTCATTGGAAACCGGCTCACATCATCACTTTCTGATTGCGTCTTTAATCTCTCTATACATGGATTCCCCCTAAGAATGAGAATCCTCTCTGTGCGGATAAATATAACTTGATTGGCCCATAAATAGTCAGATGCTCCTGACTACCCCACAAAATCAGCACTGACTGCTGACATCTTCTCTTCTCTCTTTCGTGTTCCAACTTCATTCACCTATTCTGGAAGTCCGACGAATAATGGGGTATACATCGAACTTATTTGACAAAAGAATCTCAGGGTGAATGTGCTTTGCTCATCCTCAAATCTGCGCAAAAGGTAGTTCCAGACTTTTTTGTTTTTTTTTTTTTTTTTTGGTCTGGAACACCGTTCATCCGTATGACGTGGAGGACAAATATCACATTCATGTGAATGGATGATACGAATGATATATTCATGAGACTGGTCATAAGACTAGTCCAGTAGCATGATTGGTCATAAGACTGGTCCAGTAGCATGACTTGTCATAAGACTGGTCCAGTAGCATGACTGGTCATAAGACTGGTCCAGTAGCATGACTGGTCATAAGATTGGTCCAGTCGCATTCCAGTCGCATTCCAGTCGTACGAATGGTCCATTAGCATGGTCCAGTCGCACGAATGGTCCATTAGCATGGTCCAGTCGCACGAATGGTCCATTAGCATGGTCCAGTCGCACGAATGGTCCATTAGCATGGTCCAGTCGCACGAATGGTCCATTAGCATGGTCCAGTCGAACGAATGGATCTGTACGCAGATTTTCAGATCTGCAGCCGCCAAAGCTGCCAAAAACCCTAATTTGATGAATTTTACATGAACCGAAACAAAATAGACATCATCAGATTCGCACGGGTCATAGGAACGTGGTTTCGAGTTCGATTTTAACATAGAAACAACACACGTAACAAGATCTGAGCAAAACACGAAGAACACGATGTGGGTTTAACGTCAAGATCTGAAATTGGATCCAGAAATCAAGAGCTCGGGTTGCTAGAATGATTGTTAGATCATTCCAGCAGTAACCGGCTCTGATACCAATTGTGAGGACCTGGTATTTGAACGAAATACCTAGTGATTAGCGTGTTAAACCAACTCAAATAGTGCGGAATCCTATTTGATTGGCGATCCAATCAGTGAGAACACACGAAGAATCAATCAAGAAATTGAAACTAACGTTAGAAGTCGATTAGGAATCGATCTAATGTGTTCTGTGAACTTGGAGAATGATTTGGGAGGTCTCTGGACGGATAGGGTACGTCTGGAAATCGTAATGGTATGAATGCTTCCGTTTTTCCACGAATTGGGTCTATTTATAGGTTAGTATTGTTCAATCGTGCGACTGGGCCATAAGTATGGTTCAGTCGTGCGATTGAACCATGCGGTTGATTCATCCGCACGACTGAGTGTTCAGTCGTGCGACTGAGCCAATCTTATGTGTCAATCATACGACTGATCCAGTCTCCTGGTTCAGTCGTGCGATTGAGTCAATCGTATGAAGTTATTCATGCGTGTGGTCCATTCGCATGGGCCATTCGCATGAGAACTTCATTAAGTTAAGTTTGAATGTTTTAATTAATATAACATTATGTGTAACCATTCAAACAATCATAAACCCAATCAATTCAATCACGACTCATTAATGAAATATTAAACATTACAAATAACAAACAATCCATGTCATTTCATTAATCAATACAGATTACATCATAATCAGACAGACAAGATCTATTACATTACAAATCATGATCTAGGGACATACATGCATCAACAATCATCAAGAGTGATCAGTGGGGATTTGTTCATGGTTCCAGTCTCCATATCAGTCTTTGAGATGGAAGCCATTTGAAGAGTTTAGTTTTTTTTTTGTGTGTGAGGGATCTTAAGATGGTTAGATCTTATATCAAGAGCCTGGAATGCTCTGATACCAATTGCAGGACCGTTTAAGGGCTTTAACACAATTACAACACAACAACACAATGAGGAGATTAACTAAACTTTAATCAAACAGTGAACTGGGTTAACCAAAGTGATACAAAGAACACAAGTAAAGCAAGAGACAGAACAAGAGAGTATGGGTTTCAAGGAGGCAGTATATTGCTTTCTCAAGTTCTTTTACAAGTGTTACAAAGCATAAAGAAAGATACAAGAACTTGAAATACTTATACTACAACCTACAGCCGGCTATACTTTGAAAGCCAGCTGGATACAATTGACTAGACACTAACAAAATCAATTGTAGGATCAAAAGGCATATCTGCCTTTTGACCTTGTGACTATGACATGCCATAGCTCACATCCTTATACAATACAAAAAGGATAAAGTACATAAAGTGGAAAGTTACAGACTCAAGACCTCAATGTACAGTTACCAAAAGCATGGACCTTTTCACCAACTCATGTAAGTTGGTGACTTTACAGAGATGCAGCGGAAAAGGTGCTTTATGGAACAATACATCAGATAAAGCATGTGTACTAAAAGTCTTCGGAAGAAATCTGTCTTCATGGGTTGAAGCTTCGGAAGACTTTGTCTTTGAAGCTTCGGAAGACTTCATGTTTGGCTTCGGAAGATATTGGTCTTGGCTTCGGAAGATTTTACACTTAGAGTATTTTCTAATGCATTGTGTAAAACTTCCGAAGCATTCTTCACTTCAGTACTTAGTGCATGTTGCTGAGACACTTTGGATGTTTTGGGTTGCATCAGACTTAAGGAATCCTTACAATATCGAATTGTTGTTCAATTTTAGTCTTATTTTATATGGTTTCTACAACGTATATCGTATTTTGATATATCAGGACAAGAAGAAGTTCTTGAATTAGAAATATCTGAAGAAACTGTTTGGCCTTATAATGGTGGTCACATTAGTCGAGATTTTGGAGTAGTAATTTGTATGCTATTACGTAGGTTGGTTCAAAACAGGTCATTAACGTGGGAAGAAGTAAATCTGCAAGATGTTTGTCTTAGATATAAACGTTTTATGGCTGATAAGTTATACGCAATGCATACAATGTAATGTCGTATTTTATAAAATATTTTATTATTTTATCAAAATGTCATACAACAATTATTATTTCATATATAGGAAAGATAATTATAACATAAATATAGTACAAATTTAGTTATACAACATGTTTACAATATCTTCTTCATATGATTTTGTTTTGCACGAACACTTGATATTTCATCACTTGCAATAATCTTGATCTCAGTAACACCTGTAACAAAACTTGTTTTCGCGATATGAAAAACATCAGTTAATTAATAATTATAACTACACGAAATGAAGAATATAATTTAATTTTAATAAATATAATTTCGAGATATGAAAAATATAAGTTTTTTATAATTAGTATAACTACGCGACATTACTTGTTTGGTAATGCCGCTTGTTTAAAGAGGGTAGTATATAACCGATATATTAAAACAAATTGAAATCCGTTTATAGTTAAATAAATAATTACCGACATTTGTTTTTGTTTTCTTATATGATTTTTGTAATGTAGGAAAAGAAAACAAGAACAATGTCACGTAATTTTTTTGATTTTTGTGATGTAGGTAAAAAAATTGATAGTTTAACAACATAAGGAGGTTTAGGAGAGGGAATTTCTAATGAAAAAAATATAATATTTTCTTCACAGATAAAATGTTGGTGTGTATGTGAAAAATATGGTGATGAAAATGTATTGGTGTGATGGTGTTCGTGTCATATTTATAGTAAAAAAAGTACAACAATAATTTTTTAATTTTTCTTTTCATTAATAGTAATTATATTATATCTATTAGTTAAATTTTGATACAATAAAGTTGCTAATTTCTTTCGGAAATTTTGAGCAGTCACGCGTACATCTTCAACCGGACATAATTCTTCTCCAGTAATTGAACGTTGCATCATAATACACACCCAAACACCGCAGTATCCTGATTAAGGGGCTTGTTGTGGCACGTTAGGCGGTGTAATTCGTTCAAAACTTATGGGTATAGAAATTGTTATGTTTCGATCTTCAAAAAAACCATGATAGTATAACCATCCCGGTAGCACGCGGTCTATTTGTTTTAAAATAGTATCAATTTCAGTTTTATAAGATCCCGTCATACTGTCAAAAATCAAAGTTAATGTTATATATATATGATATTTAAATTAATAAATATTAAACTAATAATTGAAATATAGTGTTACCTATTATATACTGTAACACTCCATCTTAACAAATTTATTTTTAACAAAGCCCAATGTTGAGACTAACGTTCGTTGGAATGTATAGCTGTAACAAATAACCAGTTAAAATATTTTATAAAAATATAAAAAAGCAAAATGTATAATTACCTCATCAACATCCCGAATAGGTGGATACAATGGTTCAGAACCGTTTGCGTAAGAAGATAACTTTTTCATCTCGAATAAGTATATTGTAAACCATGGAGGATAAGCACACCATCGTGCATTTATTGGTCGAGACCGTAATAAATAGTTCACCCAAGCCCATAAATGCTGGAAAATAAAAATATATTATTTCATTTAATTAAATGTAACTATGATTAATAATTTTTTTTAAAGAATGGTTACATCCGATTCAAGCCAACCGTCTGTATCTCCTATTTGCAGTAAATCACCCAAAAATGATGATATGTGATCACTATCCCCGGTAAGAGAAGTAGTGAAATGATCATCACTAGTGAATAATTCTAAAACATTATTTTGATCGTTATTTTATTTTTTATTTTTTTAAAAACAGAAAACGGTGAACTAACGACTGCCAATGGTTTTATTTTCCGCTTCTGTTTTCTTAACGCAATCGGAACTGTCTGTTAGTAAAAACAAAAAATAATAAATAATAAGAACAATAATACATTAAGCAATATTAAAAAATAGGACAAAAAAGTTAAGTAATACCTTCTCTTTAGTACGCGTTCCAGAAACAATAGACAATACGATCTAAATTAAAAAAATAATTACGTGTGTTATTTAATATAATAATAAAAATTATTACTTATTAATATAAACACGGTAATACATTCTCAATACTAGGGCCAGTATAAAAAGGAGATCCAAACATTTGAGGTGGAGAATTTACAAATTGACTGGTATTATACTAAAACACAAAAAATTATATAAGTTACGTTTAAATATCTGAAAAGTTATACAAATTGACTGGTACACTTACCTCTTATAAATTTTCTTCAAACGCTTGCTTCGGAGTATGCGTTCCTGGATTGTCTTTATTAAAATAATTATCCTTAAAAAACACTTAATCAACACATTTTGTTTTTGATATGAAACGTAATAATAATTGATATGATTAATAATTACAAGTAATCAGTGAACAATCTCCTCAATGCTTTTCGGGTCACAACAGTGTCTATTATTCTGTTTTTGTGGCTCCTCCGAATAATTATTTTGATTTCTAAAACAATCATCAACGTGTGGTACGTTATTTCCATCAAGGTCAGAATGTTCAAATATTATTTCTTCCTGTTCGGGTGGAATTTCATCCCAATATAGACAGCTTATTCTGTATGATTGAAGCGATTGATCAAACGCTGTTCAAACAACATTTGATGGTAGATAATGACCCTGAAATTTTATAAAAAAATATTATTAACATAATTAAATAATGTTACTGTAATTTATTAAAAACAATAACGTACCTCTTTTGAGTTGTTTAAAATAGATAACGCTTGTTCCCACGTTATTAAACTTATACGAGGCCAATCAATAGCCCTTGGCACGTACCCACGTCGTTTCCAATAATTATTCATTATCGGAAACACTTCATAAATCCAAATCTATAACAAATAAAATATTTTAATCTAATATATAATAAAAAATAATCAATATAATTACAATTATCAAATTTAAAATTTACCTTAAATGCCCAAACAAATCCTTTAATACTGTATCTTAGCTTTTTCTTTCGTTTTTCTCTTTCATTTTTATAAAGAGCATTATAAATATAGGGTAAGTATGATTCCAAAGATATGTACCCACGGAAATTCATTCTATGCCCCTAAATCATTAACTAAATCTCAAAGTTGTAAGTTCAAAAAAAATTTTCCTTCTAAACACATAAAACCTTGTTGAACAAGTAATAATGAACAAACTTTTATAACAGTTACATCATCTAACATGTGTAATATGTTTTCAAAAACTTCTCTTAAATCATCTAACGTAGGAAACGGTATCGGCAAAACTTGTTGTGTTTGAATGAATTTGACGCATCATTTCACCAAATTTAAACCCGGTAATGATACAAAATTCTTTACGAACAAATTGAAGATTTTGTCCATTAATTAAAAAGTTAATACCGTTCTCCGGATTTTCGGTATGAACTTGCGTTTGTAATATTAAATGAATAAATGATGCATCATTATTAATACATTCACATAATAACCAATTTGCAAAACAGGTGCTATTAAACATAAGAAGTTGATAAGGATTGTCTTTTAATTTATTATAAATCTGTTTAGCAACTTTCACATTACATCGAATAGTAATACTATTAGATGCATAAAAACCGTGCAAAAATAATAAACAACTTCAACATTATATATAAAAGCAATGAAAAATAAAAAAACAGTAGAAGAAAATAAGAAAATAAAACTAACCTCGTGCTCCATCACCACGATTTTATAAAGTTAGAAGATTTCAGAGCAATTTTTTAAAAATTAAGAAAATAAAAACAAGAGCAATTTTTAAAAATTTTCGGAGACCCACATGGTCCCCCACCATCCGGAATTCCCATTTAAATACCTCGACCCTCGCCTAGATTGTCGTGTCCCTCGCCGACGTGGCGAGGGAATTGTCACATCCCTCGCCTAAATTCTCGTGCCCATCGCTGACTTGTCTTGTTTGACTCGGCGAGGGAGTTGTCAAATCTCTCGCCCCGGTTATCGTGTCCCTCGCCTAGTAAATGGTGCCTCTCGCCTCGTTGATTGTGTCCCTCGCCTAGGTAGTCAAGTCCCTCGCTGACGTGGACGAGGGGAGGGTCATGTCCCTCGCCTCCTTTCTTGGGCCTCGCTGACTGGCGAGGGGAGGGTCAAATCCCTCGCCGAGATGGAGATACCCCTCGCTGACATGGCGTCGATCCCTAAAAATTTTTTTTTTTCAATTTACACGTGGGCGAGATAGTTACACGTGGGCGAGGGGAGGGTAATTGACGTGGGCGATGTATTATGACTTTTTCTCGCCCGTGACGAGGGGTTAAAGTCAACTACCTTTTTTCGTAATTTTTTGGGTTAATGGTTATTTTAGTAAATTAGGTTGGTCCATTGGTTAGTTAGGTAATTTTCTCTTATGTTAAGTCACCGGTGAATATTCGCACAAGAGTGTGTGACACTCATCTAGTCCTTTCCTCATTTGGAGTGTTGTACCTCACGATCACGTCATACAACATTCATCCCTCTAAAACCCTTCATCTCCCACTAAACCCTACCCAACCTCAAATCAGTCGAATCAAATTGTAAGCTAATCGCTCAATCATCCGATGTCGTTCACCGCTAAAGTCAAAACCACCGTCTCAAACCCCAAAGTATGGATCGTGATCGGCGTCACCGTCGCCGGTATCTTGATCCTCACCGCAGAGACTCGGAGGCGTCGATTGAAACGTAGGTATACAGTAAAACAAGGTTATGGTGCTTTTATCGAGCGATTCGAGTTGCTTCCGTTTCCTCAGCCGCCTCCTCCTGCTGCAAAACAGTCTCTCTCTGGCCTAACTTTTGCAATCAGTGACGTGTGAGTTGTTTTCTTTTGTTCTGTAGCTGAATGATCTTTAGGTGTGTGTGAATTGTTCCTTTGAATCAGTGGATCGCTGGATGAAAATAGCTTCTTGATGAATTTCTTTTTGAAATGAGTAGGATAGTTATAGTTTTCAGGGGAAGTGGTGGCTTTAACAAAATGGCAAAGTTTGGCTGTTTAATGATTGTTAACTTTTGCTTGATTAAGTTTGGCGGCAAATTTTGCATCGGTTTTGCACTTGAAGCGTGCAACATGTTATATAACTTGAAAAACAAAAGAGTCATTGTTTTGATATATGAATTCTGCTGTTATGGTGCAGCTTTGATGTGAAAGGGTATGTGACTGGCTTTGGGAATCCAGATTGGAAAAGAACACATGAGGAAGCTGGGAAAACTGCTGTTGTGGTTACTAGCTTGTTGAAGAATGGAGCTACTTGTGTGGGCAAGACTGTCATGGATGAGTTATCTTTTGGGTATTTTTTCCTTTTTTTTATTATGTGTTGTTATATTTGGAGTTGTACACTTGCACGGTATCTAACTTCTAATTTGTCGTACAGACAGAAATCGCACAAAGAGGTTTTCAAGTAGTAAAAAGTTATTTTTGTGTGTTATTCTGAATCTTTTGTTGTGTCTGAGCCGAGGGTCTAATGAATGCTGTCTAAGACTTGCTAGTCAAGCATTTATGGCGATTGAAGTTTTTAGTATAAAGATAAAGAAAACTCTACCTAATATAGAAGAGAATTCTGGATTGTTTTTAGTGATTGCTTTGCTATTTTCTTGAAGTTTTAAAGTTAACGTTCCACTATGGATCCTTGCAACTGAGTGCTGAGTTATGACTTCAGGATAACTGGTGAAAATTCACATTATGGAACACCAACGAACCCAACAATGCCATCATACATTCCTGGTGGATCATCTAGTGGTTCAGCTATTGCTGTTGCCGCAGAGCTTGTTGATTTTGCTATTGGTAATATTCTTTCATTTATAGATGAAATATTTGCATTAGAAAGCAACCACTTATTATTGGATATGGAGGTTCACAATGTTAATGGGTTGGATGAGATCTAAACTGCTTGAATTTACAGTTTGCTATTTATGTCCATGAATCCTTGAGAACAAGGAGGTCCTCATTAGGAAGCAACCACTTATTGTGGTCTTGTGTGAAAAAGTAACAATTGCTGTTGATCCATGTGGGAATTTCTTTCCTGACTTCTAAAATAATGAAATGCATTTGACATGTCTTTTATTGACTTCTCAGGTACTGATACAATTGGAGGAGTGAGAATTCCAGCCTCATTTTGTGGCATCCTTGGATTCCGGCCTTCACATGGAGTTGTATCCACTATTGGGATTATCCCAACTTCACAGAGTTTAGACACTGTTGGTATGTAGTTTCGGTATGTTCTATTTTATTTTGTTTAACTTATTATTTAATTTACATGTCAGTAGGGTTCCATTTTTTGCAATTGAAATGTTTGGCATAAAACCCCACTTATTCTGACTTTTGATCCTCCAAAAACTCATAGTCTGTGTGAAAATGACTGACCTGTGTTGAAATTTTTTTACTCCATTGTTTTGATATTTGTTTACTGCTGTAACTGATAGGCTATGGCCCTATGCTAATAATATATTTTTAATAACTAAAAACTTACAGGAATATTTGCTCGTGATCCTTCCTTATTACATCGGGTTGGACATGTTCTTCTTCAATTAAACCCAGTTGAGCCTAGAAGGACAAGACACATAATCGTGGCAGATGATTTATTTGAGCTATCTAAAGTTCCTCAACAGAAGACTGTATATATTGTTAGCAAAGTAACTGAAAAGTTATCTGGTTGTAAGTTCCTTCACAGGTTCTTTGTGTCCTGGATTATGTAAATTATCCTTTGTTTCTGCTCTGAGGAAATCACAAACAGAGGATGGCTATTAATAGTAACTGCATGTTTTTTTTTGTTCATTCTTTCTTCAGACCAAGCACCAAAGCATATGAACATTGGTCAGTATATTTTGTCAAACGTTCCAAGCCTAAAATATTTCCGTGAGCAGACATCAAGCCTACAAAATGGAGCAAATACTTTGAAAGCTCTTTCTTCAGCGATGTTATTATTACAGAGGTTTGATCTTTTGCATCTACATTGGTTTAGTTTTGTACTTTTGTTAGTGTTAAGGTGATCAAACATTCACAAATAATGTTTCTGTCATGAGTGCACATATGGTAATATGTAACTATTAATCTATTATTAGTTCAATTCTTAAGTTATTTCTAAATGTGTTCGGTGGTTGAAAAGCCGCTTGAAACATCTTCTGATAATGCTCCTTCTTTGGACTCTGCTTTTTAAATTACCGTCATTCATTACATGTGATAGCACACTCTCCTGTGCTTACTTTTTTCAACATAGATGCCATTATGCCCCCCTTTATATTCATATGCATATATATTTGTAAGGTGTTTGTCAGTCTGACAGTTTATGGCTTCCCAATGTAATTTCAGATATGAGTTCAAAACCAATCATGAAGAATGGGTTAATACTGTCAAGCCCAGGCTAGGATCTGATGTGTCTGATCGTATTCAATCAGCAATTACAGCTATACATGAAAATATTAAAGCTTACTACAAAGTCAGGACTGAAATGCGAGCAGCTCTACGCAGTCTATTAAAGGTACCATACATAACTGAGTGAAAAGTCATATACCTTTATATGTTGAGTACTTATATTGTTCTGTTGCATTATAAGATCCTATTGTTGATATTGTCTTCTATTTTTTATAGCTTGTCCGTATCATTGTGTACCTGCAATTAATGCTCTAAATAAGGCTTAACTTCTAATTAACACCTTCTCTTATCCCACATCTTGATGAATGATGATTATAGATTTCATGGTGCTTGTTTTCGTTTTTGTGCGTCTCTTCTTGTTTTGAGAAAGCTACTTAATTACTTGCTTAGACAGGGGTGTCTCGACCTATTTCGGGGCTTTAAGTGAACTTAAATTTGAGGTTTATTTCATGAAAATCCTTTATCTGGTATTGTGAGTTGTGACCGAAAGCGATCAAGTGAAAAGTTTATAGTTGATGTTGGAAATTTTGAGTAGATTAAGTCTAACAATTAGAATATGGATATTCAAAGGAAACAATTATCAATTAAAATTAGGTTAGAAATATCATAATTGGCAAACATTGGTACATGTCATACATATGCATGATCTAGAGTTAGCCAGTTAGGAGTACATGTCCTGCTCTTTGTGAAAGAGTCATTAGTTTTAATGGTGGGGAAAAGCTGAGTGACAATAGCTTGCATCTGGTACAACCGAGGCACCAACTAGTGTTCTTAGTAGCAGGTGTCGTCTGCAATTTAAGAAATCTTGTTATTACACAGAAGATGAGACACTTCTGCAAACAAAATTTTTTCTCCATAAAGACTAAAGAGCTTGTTCATGGCTGCTTGACTGCTTTCGACTCAGAGTTTGAAGACCATCTTTTCTCTGTTTCTCTCTGCATCTGCATATGAAAAACAAAGAATTGGAGGCCCTTTTGTTTTTGGGTCTAAAGCAACTGCTTTTTCTTTAGTATGCTAGAGTCGGCCCTGTGCCTAAGAGATTGCTGATCATATTTGTTGTTTGATGATATTGTCTCTGCGAATGTATTTTACTAAACTTGGTGAATGTTAGTCTCATCTAAGCTTTAGTCAAATATAGGTCTTTCCTTGGTTTTATCTTCTTGCTTAGTTGCTTGTATTCTCTAACAATTTCAACTATTTTCTACAAAACAGGTCAATTTAGGTTGTATTTTTATTGATAACAACTCAAGTGGGTAAAATAGAAAAAAACCGCGTAAAAATGGGTTGAAAGTCATGTTAAGTATTTGAATGCTTACAAACTTTTAACTGTTTTAGTTTCAAAGTTAGATTATAACTTTAATAATATAGTTTTCTGTCATTATTTTTAAAAAAATTTAAAGGGACAAAAAAGTGTTGGTTGGTCAACTAGCCCTATTTGATCCATTTTGAACCACACAATAAGTACATATGATCCAATCTGCCTGTCCTAACCACTTTGCTACTTGTCTCATTACACATGTACTGAACTTCTGTTGTTTTGAGATCCGATCACGTCTTCTTTTTATATAATTTTTATAATAATAGTTTGGTGTAAAAATGTAAAATGACTAATAATCGGTTTATATATGTCACAAAGGTGGCTCATTTAAACCACTTTTCCTATCATGATGGTGTAAAGTCATCTTGTTGTCAATTTACCTATCTGCCTTATATGTGAGGATATTCCGACTATTTCTAGCTGATGAGGGATTCTTGTCTACTAAAATATGCCCCATCCTCAATGATTCTATCTAGCTGTTTGCCTTCTAAGTCACTAGATAGGATGTTGAATTAATACAATCAGAAAGAGTATCACTTGCAATTAAAGATTCTTTCTGTTACCAACCTGATATCTTGTAAACTCTTTCTACCAACAAAAGTCATATTGGAAACTTAATTTACAGCTAAATAGCGCATACAAAAAACCCCCAACATCTTTTACCTTATTTCAGTGGTTTTCCAAAGTTTGCACCTTGGAATTGGATTAAGGACTGCACCTTGTATTTGTTTTATGGAAACATCCCAGATTTAAGAAAGGTGGATGGAATGTTTTTTTCTTCATTGTATCAAATAATTATGAATTAGTCTT
The DNA here is from genome assembly GCA_025215565.1 of Flaveria ramosissima. Taxonomy (NCBI): domain Eukaryota; kingdom Viridiplantae; phylum Streptophyta; class Magnoliopsida; order Asterales; family Asteraceae; genus Flaveria; species Flaveria ramosissima. Next base: position 48,976,130 of record CM046030.1, read on the forward strand.
CCATCTCGGTTTTTGTTTTACCATTACAATAGTAGTTTGACTTCATGTATGTCTATGTCTTGCCACTACTTTCAGGGAGCAATTAGTCATAATGTATTCAACTGGGAGGTTGGATAAACTTTTTCCACTCATGCTAGAAATACAAAATTATCCCGGTTATATAGTCTGGTGTTATCTGAGTTGTATTCCGTACTAGATTTTGGTGAAAGCTGTTGACGTTATGTTGCACAACCAGAGGAAGCTTCAAGTCAGAGGAAGTTCAATGTTCTGGATGTTGTTGGGTCTACTGTCCCGAAAAAGAGATTGCATGGATACATTGGTTTTTATTTCACGTTTTGGATCGCTGTGAGCTTTGGGGAGTAAATTATTTACCCACTAATTATCTCACCTTTGAATGCTGCTCCTTGTGTAAGAGTTTGCAAAATTTTATAACAGAAAATCTGCATATGTTATTTGACAGGGGCTCATAGAGATAAGGGAGGAAGCAAAATGATAAGAATTTGGGCCAAGTTATTACTAATAACGACAACAATAAAGATAACAGCATGATTGTTTTTACACTTGGAGAAGTAGAGGGGCCTCATCAAGTCTAGACATAACAAACAATAAACAGGCCTAGTAAAATCCCACTCATAGCAGACTTAGTGGTAGGGTTTGGGGAGGGTGGGATGAGGGCAAACATTTAGAAGTCTTAACCCTATTGCCCTGTTAAACTAGAGAGTTGCTAGACTTGCCTTAAAACCTTAAGCTGGTTAACAAGTTACTTGAGTGTTCTTGTATTACAATGAAATAAAAACTAATCAATAAAGAAAATTACTAAGCCCCTTTAGCTTATTCTAAATTACTTGCACTTGTTGGCCGGTTCATATCAGAAAACCATGCTATTGAGAATCTGTTAGAGTCGGGCTTTAATGAGCATATTTTGGTGGGCCGACTCATGTTTGTTCATATTGCAGCTGTACTTTATTTCTTTTCCATGCTTTCTTTTATATATATCATGTTGATAAAAATGATAATCAATTACATGTTGCGATTAGGTAATTGGTAACTGATACATGATCTGGTGCACAGGATGATGGAATTCTAGTTATTCCAACGGTTGCTGATACTCCATTAAAACTTAATTCAAAGAAAGCTCCGTTATCAGAATTTCAGGATCGGGCATTTTATTTACTAAGCGTTGCTACCATGTCTGGCTGCTGTCAGGTACTTTAATATTTTCATTAGCCTTCTGATTTATTGGATAATCCCACATGATAAAACTGTCATAAAAATCATGTCCAGGTCACTGTCCCTTTTGGAAAGCATGAGGATTGTCCGGTTGGTGTTTCATTTATTGCAAATCATGGATCTGATAAGTTTCTTCTTGATACTGTCTTGGACATGTACCAATCTCTTCAAGGACAAGTAGCTGCTGTTACCAGTTTGCCACCATCATTAGACTTGAATGGAAATATGGATGCTTCTGAATTGTTGAAGGAGAAGGTTTTACTCTTTTATTCTATGCTTTTGGTGCACACCAGCATGAATTCGCTCATGATTTTATTTTTAGTAGATACTTATGGTTGCAGTTTAAACTTAAGATTTTATATTTATCATTTAGACATTTAGCAAGTCTATAGCAATTGTTCGTGGGTACTTTACACATTTTCTAGTGATATACAGTATTATAAACTATTTTTTTATTTAGATTAGCAATTTATCTGCAGTATTTTAATCAAAAGATATGAGGTCTATACGATAAAAAACCCAATATACTTTCTCATTTTGGTATATTAAAGTCACTTAAATTGTTTAACGTTCACGTACTTGTGAGGCTTCTTTTGTCGGCTCTTTTCTCTTTGGCATGTAGTTGGTTTTAGCGCTTGCTAATTTTAACTCTGTTTATTTCACGTGCTTGAAAATCAACTTCATGATTTGTAACTTGGCTTTTTGTTTTCTTTTAGGGAAATGCTGCATACAAGGGAAGGCAGTGGAATAAAGCTGTAACATATTATAGTGAAGCCATTAAGTTGGATGAATCGAATGCTACATTCTACTGCAACAGAGCAGCTGCATACTTAGAATTAGGATGGTATTTTATCAGAGCCCGACCTTTTTAAAAATAAGTTTCCTGTATATAATCTGTATATATACTGACATGAATACCATTATATCCCAGCTTTCAGAAAGCTGTGGAAGACTGCACCAAAGCAATCTCACTTGATAAGAAGGTCAGCAATCAGGCAAATGATGCCTATTCAATTGTCATTGTACTGTTATAGTGTGTGTGTTTTGATTTGACATTGATTTCATTGTGGCTTAAAGTTTATTTGTGAATGCTTGATTAAAGGCTGTATTCTATCCCTAACGTGTTAAATGGGTATAATTACCATAGCTCGCTAGATATGGAATGGATTATATAGGCGAAACGGGGTGAAAGTTTTTTCAAGTATATCTTAATGTGTATAATCTCTTAAAGGGGAATATATATTCAGCACAGTAGTAGTTTATGGATTTTTTATGAAACTGGATCCGTTTTTATTTACATAAGTCGTTTCTTCTTTCTGCAGAATGTAAAGGCATACTTGAGACGAGGAACTGCTAGGGAATCTGTTCTTTGTTACAAGGATGCTCTTCAAGGTGTGTATCCTTCCTATTATGGAATATTTCATAAAAAAGATGAGAAAGCTAACCATTTAACAAATATAACCTTCATGTATAAGTGAAGTAGCAGATAGTTTCGTGTTTTAATATTTTTTTTCCTGCTCTTTATTGCTGTGAAAAGGGAGGAAAATGCTGATAATTTTGCAACTACACCCTTCACGTGTGAAAGGAAAGTTTAAATGAGTGGTGGTTTGATATCCAGAGAAAATACTCAACTTTTGTTCTGGATCTTTTCTCTTCTTTTCCATAAAATATTAAGAAGATAAAAAAACCCACAAAAACACTTACACAAATAGCTCGAGAACACAGTTTGATTAGCTTGGACACGGTTAATGTTTGATTGTGTTCGGGTTTTTTTTTCAAACACTGCAGATTTTAAGCATGCGCTTGTACTAGAACCTCAGAATAAGGCTGCCAAAGTGGCTGAGAAGAGGCTACAGAAACTAATAAGCTGATCTGCTTTGACTCTTTAATTTTAAAGATAATTGCTCGAGATCTGCCCTACGATCTTTGAAAACTAACATGAAAGGAGGCATATAACTGTCCTCATGCAACAGCCCTTGTGAATGTAATGAAAACTATAGTTCATTTTGTGGAGTGGATATTCAAACAACTTCTGAATTTTGTGTCATCTTGAGGCCTAGGTGCTGCAAGTTTTTAGTTTCATTTTTGCTTGATCCGGTTTCCAGATCAATTGGTGAATTTGATTGTAATGTCACCTTGTGTTTATATATATATATCACACTTTAGTATTGTATACGACTATACTATGATGAAGGCGACTATGAAGGTGTGCGAGATGTGCAATCCTATCAGTTTTAGGTCAAATTTTATGCTGAAATAATCATCTGGTTTGTCGTGGTAAGTTCAGTAATTTTGTTTTAAGCATTTACAATCGAAGGATTTTTTTTTATCGGTGACATGACTAAACTATCAGATTTTTAATTTCTTTTTGTCAAAGGTGATGGATTTCTAATGCATCTAGTAGTGCTACAGAGATAATTAGAAATTCGATCAATGATTCTTAGCCCTACTGGTTAAGTCTAGCTACCAATGACATGCAAATATTCGGAGGTTATGGGTTCGAGTCTCACTCTGAGTAAGGTTTTCTTAGCAATGGTTTCTTGCTGAAGAGGTTGGGGGTGCGGTCCCGGTTGGAAACGGATGGGTGACCCGATTAGGGTAACACCTATTTTGGAAGTGAGGTCGCATATCTGCCGTTCAAAAAAAAAATACTTAGAGTCGAGTCAGGGGGTTTTCTTAGCAATGAGTTAGGAGGTTGGGGTTGCGGTCCCGGCTGGAAAATGGATAAGTCGGCCCATTAAAATCACTTGTCATTTGAAGCAGGGTCGCACATTTACCGTTAAAAAAATAATTTGGCAATCCAAAATGGTGTGTGTGTTGGGGGGGGGGGGGGGGGGGGATTGACTCGTAATGATTTCAGGTTGAATAAGTTTAAAATGGTGTCCGAATAGAACTTTAGAGAGTCAAGTAAATTCTAATTCTTTCAGATCTTTTTGTCCAGCCTAAGATGGCAAACTGGTTAATGTGTTTCTTGTGTTTTACTCTTTTTTGTTTCAAATTTCATAAAAGCCATCTGCTTTTGTTTTAAAAAAACTGATATTGTGATTGAAAAATTTTTGGTAAAATTTCAAATAGTATTATGTTGACAATTACTTTATTTAGTTGCTACCTTATAATCATTGCTTATCAAATTTGAATATGTGATATAATCTACGCTTAACCGCATCATAAGAAATCATTTAGCCAGTAGTTGATAGAATTGAAGCGGGATGAGAATAATCAATAAATGTTTTCATTGTATAGAACTACTCGTAGAATCTCTATGCATATAGAGATGTTAAAGAATAGATAATGAAGAGTGGCAGATTAATGAGATAAGTACAATAAAATAGATAAAAGAAACTTGCCTTTTAAACAATGATAAAACTAGAATCTAAACGAAAGTAATGTCAATGCCCTCTTAACATAGACGCTCGAAGCAACACGTTAAAATTTTTAATCTATCTTATGTTAAACCTTTAGTTTATTTGTTTTAGTCAAAATGGGCCGGACAAATTTAAGTATGAAATTAATGGGCTATTTATGTATTATGTCAAAGTGTCAATAATATCATTATTATAATATTTATGTGATCATGATAGTTTGTTTATTCATCTAATTATTTGAACAAGTTATGATTGTTGGTTTTCTTTTGTAACACCTAAATAAAAGATGTATATGCTTATGATATCATTTGAGAAAGAAGCTACTATTTTATATCCTTTATCTTATTTCAAGCCTAGACTATTCTAGGTTAGTTTCATCTCTATTTGTAGCTTTTAATTTTATCAAGTCTATTTTTTGATACAACTGGATGTTCCATTCATATACTAGCAAAAAGCTAGCCAACAATAAAAAAACCAAATTGACTTAGTTCATAATGGGATACCAAAACAAACACATTACTCCAATCTAGTATTTACCTTTTGGATCTGTATTTTACCCATTAATAGTGGGTTCTTATTTCTTCCATTATGTTGGTTATCGAAACTTCCTTGTTAGTATGTACGAACATGTTCCTCGTTCTCCCATAAGCTTCATATTGTCACGAAAATGACTACTTGAATTAGTTTCTCCTTTGCTTCCTCCCACCTATTGTTTCATGGACACTTAGCAGGTTATTAACTGAAGATACGTAAATTGGTTGCACTTCTAGCCACAAGGATACTAAGGCCCAAGTTAGATTTTTATAATCAGCAAGATATTGAAGACATGCTCATCTGATTCAACTGCCTCTAAACAGATCGGATATAGTGTGGTCGGTAATTGAATCCTTCTTAATGACAACACTTCCTTGGTGGGATCCTTTCGAGGCTGGATCTCCAAATTAATGTGTTGATTTTTATTAGGATCCAATTGTTCTAGAAGGGTTTTGATCTTGTGATTCACATGTCCAGATTATAAATTGTTGATCTGATTATTCTCACGATATGGCTACCATTATAATCATCTTGCAAAGACCAGGAGTCCATCGTGACATTTCTCAACCCCCAACTACAGCTAGTGCTAATTAGAACTAAATAGGAGGCATATTCCTTTTGCTCACGTGGTCTGGTAGGATCTTTCAACCATCTCCGGTACCAGTTTCGATTTGAGCCACCCGATACACATTTATCTATTGTTATATCTTTGGTTTGCTCTTACTTGAATTATGATGAAAAGGAAAGACAAAGTGGAGAGTCACCCACCCATATGTCCAACCAAAATGAAACCGAGACTCCTTTCCTCAATATCGCCTTGGACAATCCATGTTAATAGTGAAATTCATGATCTCTGACTTGGTTTTGATAATTGCTTTCCAAGGCCTAACTAAGCCATTTTTTACTGGAAAAGTGTACCATGTATTGTTGGGTTTTTGGTGCAAAGTTATAATAATCTGTCTCCATAAACGTTCTTTTTTATTCGATACCTCTAAACCCATTTTGCAAGCAGACCAAAGTTTGTAGCTCTTAAAGAACCCACCCCAAGACCTCCATGTTCCTTTGATGCCACCACTTTCTCCCAATTGACATAGTAATTACTTTTACTCTCCTTATCATTGGGTTCTAATTCCTCATCCAGTTCATATTTGCCCCGATTGATAGCCCAAGATAATTGCATGGAAAGGTCCCACTTTTGCAACCCATAGAGGATGACATGGATTCAATTTCTAGCAATTCACCCCTATTCCATACAAGTAGCTTTAAGTCATGTTTATTTTGAAACTTGAAAGAAAGAAGAAACACCTCATTATTCTTGAGAGGTTTTATATATTTGATTCATACTATTGCCCGACAAAGAGAAAGTCATCTGCTGTCACACCCCAACCTTGACGGCGGAAACGTCGAGGAGTGAGAGTTAAGGTCGTTCACAGCCACATAACGCTATTATTAAATCCAGATATATTATTCATAAGTTTGAAAGGTACATTACAAGCATAAGTCTCAAATAAGAACACAATATAAGAAATATAACAAGCTCATTCTTTAAGTTAACTAGGTCCATTCCTAGGTGTGAACAACTTCAAAAATGGCGATCAAGCTTGAGTATTTCCTGAAACATGTTAAAAATAAAAGGTCAACAATAATGTTGGTGAGATTTCCATAGTTTGCAATACATAAGTATATAAAAGATGGCAATTCATGTTGTGGGTTAGAGAACAAAGTAAACTAGGGATGTAAGACAGAATGCACAATCAAACCTCAACAAAGTTTTACAAGTCTCAAACGTTTAAAAGTATATACGATTAGCTAAGTGTACTTGGATCAACCAAGCAGGCTTGTCTGGCCCATAGATCTATGACTTCGCTAGGCTAGCAATAGTTAATGATTGTACATATATTCGACATTACATGGTAGCCACAAAGTTCAACTAACCACAACGTACAGGTGAAATGCCATAAGTTTACAAGAATCAAACGTTTACAAGTGCAATGATTATAAAGTAACATGTTTCACCCCAAAGTGTGAAAATATGAAAAAGGGGTATAGAAATACTCACTTGATCAATAAGTATATATAATTGAAGATTAAATAGAATAACAAACGTCGTTTCAACGTAGTCCTTCACAATGCACCTAAAATGTATATTTACAAGATTTCTGAGTTTAATCATAATTTTAATAGTTAAACGAGAACTAGGGTTTCAATTTGGTATTTGGGGTCTTGTCAAACACTTATATTTAACAAATGAAAATCAATTATATTTTATTGAAATAAATGCTAAGAAAATATATGTATATTTTATATAACGTTATGAAGGAAAAAACATTTATAATAATTTATAAGATTTATATAGTAAGTTTAAATAAGGTTTTTATAACTAAATGAAATTGGCACGATTTAAATAAATTAAAGAAACCGTTTGAAATAATAAAAAACTATTATTTATAATCTAATTTTTAAATAAAAGTAAGTTAACTATAGCATTAGCTTTAGAATTTTTAATAAATATATGAAGAAAATTTTTAATCAAATAATTACAGAAAAATTAATTAATTGATTTTAAAATAAACTAGGTTTATAAAATAATTTTTCATAATTTTTAGAAATTTTTAATGTTTATTTTGAAGGCCAAAAAGGCCTAAAAAAATGTGTGAGGCTCCCCGGGTTCGAACCGGGGACCTCCTGCTTGATAGGGTGAGTGGGTAGCCAGTGAACCAATGGCCTCAACCGCGGTTTTACTTGGTTCCCAAATCTTAAGTACACCAATTTCAAAATAGCCCCAATTTTTTAAGAACCCTAGTTTGATTTGAACCAAAATTGAAGATCAAATCGATGGTGTTTACGGGAATGAACACGGGGCTTTGATTCCCCATGTAATTACGCGTATATACATGTACTTATTTACCCGGTTGATGATGGATTGAAGGTATATGCTACGAAGCTCAGGTCGCGGTTGGTTCGGGGTTTAATCGATGATCAAATGCCGATGATAATAGAATTAAACTCAAGGACAACTTCGAATGATGTTGTTGATGCAAAGCCCTTTATCAATTTCGAATTAGATATGACGAATGATAGGTCTCGATTAGATTGCAGGTCACGATGAAGTTGCTAATCAAATGGTTTAGTTTGTGTGTTTTCAGGTGCAATTGAAAGTGGGAATAGGTTAGAGATAGTTATTTGATCGTTGTTGTCCGATTAATTGGATTATTATTAGACTTTAAATGCGTGAACGGTTAAGAAATAAATTGAGGTTCGGTTTCGAGTGATTTTTCAATAATACAGACGTTTCCAAAAGTTTAATTAGCGGTTTCAGGTTCGATTCGTGTGCTAGATTCGATTTAGGACGGTTTGGTGATGAACTATTGCCGTTTTGGAGGGGTGGCCGGAAAGGCTGCCGGCGTTTGGCCGGTACCCTGGCCGGAAAAGCGGGGTTGCACAAGGGGGGGGGGAGGGGGGTTGGTTTCCGTTATTTACACAAATGGTCCCTGCGGTTTAATTCCTAATATTTCATGCAGAAACTTTAATATTTAAGGTTTCAAAATTAACATAATAACCCCCTGGACTTAAATTAAACTTTTCCAAATTATTGTTATTTGTAACAACATTATTATTATTATTATTATTATTATTATTATTATTATTATTATTATTATTATTATTATTATTATTATTATTATTATTATTATTATTATTATTATTATTATTATTATTATTATTATTATTATTATTATTTAATAGTTATATTATAATCTTTCAGGTTTAAGGATTAAAAGACGAATTAAAGTAATGAGCATAAGTAACCCACGAGTTCCATATTAGGCAACAATAGTCCTTACAAGATTAAACGACGTTAACTTTCAATTAACGTAAAAATACAGGATGTTACAGTCTCCCCTACTTTAAGAAATTTCGTCCCGAAATTTAATCATGAGCGGACTAATTTCAAGGACATGAGGAGACTTGGATTCGATTTCACGTTTTCACGTGAACTCTTGAAAGCGTTTAAATTCAACAAGTTTAACTATGCTGCTTTGTTATGCTTAAGTTTGTTGAGTTTCATAATTTATGTTTTTATGTGCTTCTTGGCAAAGGATACAAGATTAAATTAGAATTTTAATTTATAGACTTTTACATTTCAGATAGTTCAAGACGATTAGGAAGGTTTTGTCATGAGTGAAGCACTAAGTATTATGTGTTACGAGACTCGGAGATAAGTTCACGATGTTTTTAAATGGAATAAGGAATTCATAAGAACTTCTCAAGGAAACAACTTTTACGAGAATTCTGGATGCTCGATTTTTGTTTACTTATGTCATTAGGGTTTCAAAGTTTTATTTGTGTTACGTTGATACGAGAATCGTGTTTGTTATGATTAAGGATTTAGTTTAGAATGAGGGCATCATTGCAATAGGATTTCCAGGATAAGTGCGGTTTTGGGGGGAAGGCACTCGGAAAAGATTATTAAGGGTCGTTAAGAGATTTGGGATAATAAGTTTAAGATTTAGGAGGGCATATCAATGAAGAAACAAACCAATAGGTCAATAATGCACCGAAGGACATCAAGAAGTACAAGGCAATTTGAACATATACCCAGCTACGTCAACATTTCCTTTATGCCAAACCATGAATACCAATCTCGGAAATTCATGATCATCTTTGTCCACATCGGAATGAATAACAAGTCTTGTGAGTCGCAATCAGGATAGAGATTTAGAGATTTTCAAGATTAGGAGTTCAAAGTTATCCAAAATAATGGGAATTACATTTTTAATTATGGGTAAAGAGTTAAACAAAGACGTTGTTCATGATCGGATTGGAATTTAAATAATTCAGAATATCAACGATAAAGGAAATGGCAAATAGTTTTCCAAGTATAGCTTGCACACGCGGTTTATTAAACCCATGAACACAACCGTACATTGCTATAAACAGAAAGGCATGGCATAAGTTTTTAATAGCTTTATCTTGTACAAAAGATTGTTTTAGGAGTGTTATCATCATGCAATTAGGTTTTGATGATAACTCAGAATGAAGGTCGATAAAAAGGTTCCATAAAGCTAGATCAAACGTCAAATTGAAACATAAAAACGTGAAAGAAGAAATCGATTTAAAATTTAAATGTTCGAGGCTTGGAACTAGGGTTATCCTAAAGTAACAACGACCCCTTTTGAGTTCAAGATTCATGCTTTAGCTTGACTGGCTGGAACACCATCGTCGATAAATCAGATAACGGTATTCACCCTTCAAGTTATTACATGTTTCTTGTCAATTGAAGTCTTAAAACCTTGGTAAGTTTGAGATCAAGGAATGAGAATACTCTCCAAGTTGCGGTTATCACTCCTAGCTTGGTGGTGTATTTTCCAAAATATGACTCTTAACTACCAAACGAGAGCTTGATCCTAACTCATTGTTGAGGATCTACAAAAATAAAACGAGGTAACTTACCATTAAGGTAAGGATAATCACTCCTATCTCAACAGTGAAGTTTTATAGAAACACAATAGAAAAATGAAAAGTTTCATTAAAGAACGAAATTCACTCTTACTTTGATGGGATCATTTCATTTGAGGAAAATATCATCCATAAAATTTTAAACGGGTGAAATTATCATCAAGGTATGCATTTCACGCCTATCTTGATGATTGAATTTTCATTATAACAAGAAAACATTCGAGAGCTGACCTTTGTCACCAAAGTACGGGGTTCAGTCCTATTTTGATGAGGTCGATTCATTCATGAAATACGAGTGCCAAATGAAAAAAATTGAAATCTATCCTCAAAACAAGAAAATCACCCCGATTCAGAGGATGGGATTTCATAAAACACACAATACAAAAATTGAAAGCCATCACCAAGATACGAAATTTTACTCCTGTTTTAAGGAATTAATTCCATTTGTAAAATACGAACTCAAAAAGGAGGAAATCGTCATCAAGGTATGAGGTTCACTTCTGTCTTGACGATAAGATTTCATAAGAACAATAATAGCGAATGGAAAGTCATCACCAAAGTAAGGGAGTCACCCCTGTTTTGATGAGATAGAATCATTTAGGGGATACGAGTGTCCTTAGTCATAAGGTGACTTGCGGACTCTTGCATTGCCTACAATGTGAAACGGTTTGAAGTTTTTATAAAGCTCGACTTAGCAAACGAAGAGAATATCGGCTAGAAATTCAGAAACTTCAAATTAAAACAATGTAACATTAACGGGAAAAGGAAATCATGCTTGCTAGAATTAAGGTTAAAGTTCGAGATAACGGAGTTAGTTGTGTTAGTGTCACACCCCCGCTAAAAGGGGAAACACGGGGATGTAACGAGACCGGGATCATCATAACACATGGTAAGCGATAGAGATGCAATATAATAAATGACGACAAGCGTGTCATGACGACACCCGACAACAAGGGGACTTGTGTCGTGTTTAGTCAATGTTCACGACAACATAGCCATAAGCATAAACATGATAATGATTCATATAACCAAATAAAGATGAAATTGTAATGTAAATTCCCACAACCCGGGAACAAGTTTCAAAAGATTGTAATCGTTTACACATGTCAACATTGTTCATAAAGATCGTTTGACAAAATATGTTTAGTCCCAAAAATGCATCCTAGGGTCTCCACTAAGGCAGCACACCTAGATTCTTGGACTTGCATGATCACCTGAAAGAGGCCATGAAATATTGAATGCAAGGGGCCACGAAACTCACTTGTTAAGTGAGTTTCCCCCAAGTTGTAAATGATTGAAATATTGTATAAATGTAAAAAGGGCCACGAAACTCACTTGTTAAGTGGTAAGTATGTATGATCGATGTATACAAATGTTGAATGCAAATGAACAGTCAAACACCTATTGACAGTAATTGTTAAGCATTAATGATATGAAATAAGCGCGTAATAATGTTCGGTCGGTTCGGGTTGTATCGGCTGGGTCGCGTGTAACACACACAAACAGACACACGTACTAGACCTTATGTAGATCCATGTACTAGACATTGTCGCCATTATTGATGATGTTTGAGTAAAAGTTTCATTGTCATTGAGAAAGTATTGGATAATTGTCATTAGTTATAAGTCGGTTGATAATTGTAAAGCGCTAGTTTAATTTGTTTTGAATAGTATTTGTGCCCTTTTTAGCGTTGACTTCAATATTTGTGGCCGAACAATGGCTACTGTGTTAATGTTACCTCAACATCACACATCATACTCACACCACGCACAAGAAGGAATCACACACAACAATTACAGTCGCACGACAAGACCAGACGCACGACTCAACCTCCATACGCACGAATCAACCCTCAATCGTGCGAATCAGCTTCATTCGTACGATTGAGTCTTCATTCGTATGACTGGCATTCAGTCGTACCACACAACACTCAATCGCACAACTCAACCTCCATACGCACGAATCAACCTTCAATCATGCGAATTAGCTACTTTCGTACGATTGAACCTTCATTCGTGCAATTGGACTCCAGTCGTGCGAATCACGCACAATCGCATACACTCAGTCGGTCACCTGACTCAATCGCACACAATCATTCATACGCATGACTCAATCGCATACATTCATTCGCACGCATGACTCAATCGCATACAAACACACAGTCGCACGACTCAGTCGCACGACATGCCTAGTCGCACAACTCAGTCGCACGATTGACTCAGACGCATGGTTCAGTCGCACGACTGACCCAGTCGCACGGCTCAATCGCATGACAGATCCAGCTGCCTGGACAGCAGAATCGCGACTGTGGTCGGGCTGAGCAGCCCCCGAGCTGCTCTAAACGCGAGTTTTACACCACAAGGACTTCCAAAAACACTTAACAAACATACACAAACATGAAACACAAGCAGAAAGACCTTACACGCACCCATACAACCTTGTGTGTTCGGGTTGAACCCGAACACCCGAAACCCTAGTTTGGACAGCCGTAAAAAGGCAAGAAAAGAGACAACCAAGGTCGTCTACCTGCTAGAAATGAGTAGACTAGGCTGTAGATGAAGTCTAGACGACGAAAACGAGCCTAAGCGGATCTGTTTTGGTGCTAGAATGAATAAGATGTGTGTGTAGAGAGGATGAAGAGATGAAGAAGATGAAGTTTGGTGATTAGGGCTGGTAATGGGGCCTTTTTATACCCATTTCAAGTTTGCAAAATGATAAGTTTAGTCCCTGCACTTAACCCCCGAGTTTCCCAAATTTGGTTCGGTTGAAAAACGACTTTATTAGGTTAATTATATTAGTTGTAAAAATGCATTTAATGATGTTATGCCTTAAGAAATGGTTTTGTTAGTGACGTTTAATATATATAAAAATGATATATCGGGCGGTTACGATGATAAAGTTTTGAAAGTTTTTAAGGTTAACATATGATTATAACGAATACACACGCACAACGATGATAAAGCACACATGATATCCACATAAAGAGTTAAATAAAGATGAGGAATGATCGATCAAGGAATAGATAACGGAAAATCACGTTAACTGATGGACCTTAAGGTGACGGATGTCACAGTATCCCCCAGTTGAGAGAATTTCGTCCCGAAATTCAGCTGGAGTTAGGTCCAAGAGTGTCATCCTCGAAAAGATGTGGATATTTGAGTTTCATCTGATCTTCTCGTTCCCATGTAAACTCTGGCCCTCGTTTTGAATTCCACCTTACGCGTACAATAGGTATTCTACTGCGCTTCAGTTGCTTGACCTTTCGATCCATGATCTCAATGGGTTCCTCAACAAAATGAAGCTTTTCGTCAATCTTGATTTCCCCAATTGGCACGTGAAGGAATTCGTCGGCCAAACACTTCTTGAGGTTTGACACGTGAAAAGTATCATGCACACCGCTGAGTTCTTGTGGCAACCTTAACCGGTAAGCCACTGGACCGATTGTTTCTGTAATCTCGAATGGTCCAACGTATCTTGGGGCTAACTTCCCTTTCTTTCCAAATCGAACGACTCCTTTCCAAGGGGAGACTTTGAGTAATACATGATCCCCAACGTTGAATTCTAGAGGCTTCCGACGGTTGTCGGCATAGCTCTTTTGGCGATCTCGTGCGGCTTTAAGTCGGTCTTTGATTTGAATGATCTTGTCAGTCGTTTCTTGAATGATCTCTGGGCCTGTCAGCTGACTTTCACCAATTTCGGCCCAGCAAACGGGAGATCTGCATTTCCTTCCATACAACGCTTCAAATGGGGCGCATCCAATGCTTGTATGGTAGCTGTTGTTGTAAGAGAACTCAATCAACGGCAGATGAGCATCCCAACTACCTCCAAAATCGATTACACACGCTCTCAACATGTCTTCTAGCGTCTGTATAGTTCGTTCACTTTGGCCATCTGTCTGAGGGTGATAGGCGGTACTCATGTCTAATCGAATGCCCATCGCTTTCTGTAGTGTCTGCCAAAATCGTGAAGTAAATCGACTATCACGGTCGGATATGATTGACACCGGCACCCCGTGTCGTGTCACGACCTCTTTGATGTACAATCTCGCCAACTTATCCATCTTGTAGTCTTCTCGGATAGGCAAGAAATGTGCTGATTTCGTCATTCGATCAACAATGACCCATATCGAGTCATGACAGCTGCTTGTTCTAGGGAGTTTGGTAATTAAATCCATAGCTATGTTCTCCCATTTCCACTCGGGAATTTCAGGTTGTAATAATCCCGATGGTTTCTGATGTTCAGCTTTAACTTTGGAACACGTCAAGCATCTGCTGACGTATAAGGCAATGTCTTTCTTCATGCCTGGCCACCAGTACAGATCCTTAAGATCGTGATACATCTTGTCTGCACCAGGATGAATAGAATATCGCGTCTTGTGGGCTTCATCCATGACTAAGGTTCGAACACCTCCCCATCTGGGTACCCATATGCGATCCATGAAGTACTGTATTCCGTCATCCTTGCAAATCATCTGTTTATCTAACCCTCGGAATTCTTCTCCCGCAAGGTTTTCTTCCTTCAACGCCTCACTTTGTGCAATTTGGATCTGAGCTTTCAAGTTGGTTTGAATGGTCAATCCCAACGCTCGTGCATGTAGTGGTTTCACACGTTCTTTACGGCTTAAAGCATCAGCCACCACGTTAGCTTTCCCCGGGTGATACCAGATTTTACAGTCGTAGTCACTAAGAAGCTCTACCCAACGTCGTTGGCGCATGTTAAGTTCCTTCTAATCCAGAATATGTTGGAGGCTCTTATGATCGGTGAAGATGATGCATTTGGTTCCATACAGGTAATGCCTCCAAATCTTGAGTGCAAATACTACATCGCCCAACTCAAGATCATGAGTGGTGTAGTTCTTTTTGTGCACCTTAAGCTGTCGCGAAGCGTAGGCAATCACCTTATCCTTCTGCATTAGTACACATCCCAATCCTTGACGTGACGCATCGCAGTATACCACAAAATCATCAGTTCCGTCTGGGAGAGACAATATAGTCGTGTTGCACAGTTTCTCTTTCAACGTTTGAAACGCTTGTTCTTGTGCATGTCCCCAATCAAACTTCTTGTCTTTATGAGTAAGCAGGGTTAATGGTTGCGTGATCTTTGAAAAATTCGCGATAAAGCGACGATAATAACCAGCCAATCCTAAAAATTGCCGTATCTCTGATGGTGTCTGGGGCGTATCCCACTTCTTCACCGCTTCATCTTGCCGGGATCTACATGAATCCCGTCCTCATTAACCACATGACCCAAAAACTTCACTTCCCGCAACCAAAATTCACACTTCGAGAACTTGGCGAAAAGTTTCTCTTCCCGTGGCAGCTCCAGAATTGCTCGAAGGTGTTCTTCGTGATCCTCTTTTGATCGGGAGTAGATAAGTATATCATCTATGAACACGATCACGAACGTATCCAAGCAAGGTTTGCACACCCGATTCATTAGATCCATAAACACAGCTGGTGCGTTAGTCAGCCCGAACGGCATGATCAAGAACTCATAGTGCCCATAACGAGTCCTGAACGCAGTCTTCGGTATGTCGTCCTCGAAAACCCTTAGCTGATGATAACCTGAACGAAGATCGATCTTTGAGAAATACGAAGCTCCTTGTAGCTGGTCAAACAAATCGTTGATCCTGGGGAGAGGATATCGATTCTTCACAGTTAACTTGTTCAGTTCACGGTAATCGATGCACATGCGGAACGATCCATCCTTCTTTTTGACAAATAGTACCGGTGCTCCCCACGGTGAATGACTCGGTCTAATAAAACCCTTCTCCAGTAGTTCCTGTAACTGACTAGATAACTCTTGCATCTCAGATGGCGCTAACCGATAGGGCGTCTTCGCTACCGGTGTAGCTCCAGGAACCAACTCTATACGGAATTCCACCTGTCGTGGAGGAGGCAAGCCAGACAAGTCATCTGGAAATACATCTGGGTAGTCCCGTACCACTGGAATATCTACCAGTTTTCTCTCTTCATCTTTCTTTTCAACCACATGTGCCAGAAAAGCGTAGCACTGCTTTCGTAGACTTTGGCGTGCTTTCATGCAGGAAATAAGCTTTAAGTTCCTTCCCGGTCGTTCTCTCTGAACCTTGAGTACTTCCCCGTTTGGCATAGGGATTCGTACCACTTTGTCCCGACAGACAATCTCTGCTCCGTTTTGCGACAACCAATCCATGCCCACAATCACATCAAAGCTTCCTAACTCGAAGGGTATCAAGTCTATATCGAAGGCATGGTCCTCCAATGTTAACGAGCACTTCCTAATAATCTCATCGGCCTGAACAACCCTACCATTGGCCATCTCTACAGAGTAGCTAGTTTCTAGCCTACTAGGACTCAAATCAAGCAATTGCACAAACTCAGAAGATATAAAGCTATTGTCTGCTCCAGTATCAAATAATATAGATGCGAAGTGATGATTGAGTAAGTGCGTACCCGTGACAACATTCGGGTCCTAACGAGCATCGTTGACTCCAATGACGAATGCACGTCCCCGAGCTGCATTCCCTTGAGTAGTCGGGCCTTGATTCCCAGCTATAGCCATCACCTGCTGCTGGTTGTTTCCCTGTTGACCCGGTGCCTGATTCAGCCTGGGGCACATGTTCCTGTAATGATCGGGGCTCCCACACTCAAAACAAGCCCTTGCATTTCCGGCGGGGTTAACCGCGTTGACGGGTGCTACAAGATTCGGCGCAGTTATGCAATCTCTTGCCAAATGCCCCGGGCGCCTACAGTTCGCGCACACCTGGCACTGCACTCCTGTGGGATGATGATAGTTACACCTGTCACATTTGGGGTGCGGCCCCACATACTCTCTCTTGGCCTGAGACACGGCCACAAAATTCCTGGTCGTCTTGACCCTCTTATCAAACTTTCCGGCACTCGACCGGCTCGATTCCCCAACATCCTTTCTCTTCTCTGCTCCCCTGTCCAAAACCCCTGTTCTTACCATCTCATCAGTCAAAGCGCCAGCTTTCAGAATTGCGCTCTGAATAGTAGGAGGAGCAGCTGCTGTAACCATTGCTCTAATTTGAGGCGCAAGTCCCCAGATGTACCTCTCGATCCTCTTTGATTCCGGCGTGACCAGATGCGGAACCAATCTTGCCAGCTCGTGAAAACGATCAGTATAAGCTGCATGCCCGGCCCCCACCATGGCATGATTCCATAACTCATGCTCTAACTTCTGCATCTCGTTGGGGGGGGGGGCGATATTCCTCGGTGATCAAGGCTTTAAATTCATCCCATGACATCTGCATCGCAGATTCTCTTCCTCTAGCTTGAACCTGGGTGTTCCACCAGGTTAGGGCCTTGCTCTGCAGTGAACACGTGGCATACTTGATCCTTTGACTGTCGAGGCACTCACTGATGTCAATCACTACCTCCATCTTTTCCAGCCACCTGGTTAGGGCTATCGCCCCACCTTTCCCATCGAATTCCCTTGGTTTGCAAGCCACGAACTCCTTGTATGAACATCCCCGACGTGCATTAACAACCCCAGTTTCAATACCGGCTGTGCCACCATTTCCGGTTTCCTGGTTGCTTTCGTTTCTGGTCGGGTTTCCGTTTCCCACCTCAGTTTTAATCCCACCATGGGCTCTTTCTCCATTGTCTCCATCATCGTTGCCACCATCCCCGTGAGGGTGGTGTTGTTGGAGTGCATCGCTCACTTGGGCCACGATAGTAGGAATCAGTGCGACCAACTGCTGAGCGATCAGGGCTGCCATATCAGCATTCCCTGTTCCCTGAATTTTACTGGCAGGAGCATCACTTGTTCTCGGTGCCCTGCCTCTGCCCCTTGGGGCTTCACTCCCGCCACTATTGCTGCGGGTAACTCTTCGAGGCGGCATTTTCTAATCATAGAAAAGTAAACACATAAGCTTAAATCATTTCAAAGTGTATTATCCATAACACTCATCAAGTCCAGTATTCCCAAGTTGATATCACACTTATTGTCATTACACATCACATGCAATTCGTGTAGTTCTCACACCATGAATTGGTAATGTCTCAATAATAGTCCATCATAATAGTTGTAAATCCATGTATATAATCACGTTTAGTCTAGCGGAGGTTGTCTATTTCCTCCTCTTTCGAGGTTTCAGACATAACCACCTCAGGGTTAATCTCAATGTCCAAGGTCAAGCGCAATAACATGATCTGTGAAGATCTCTTCGGGTTTAATACCCAGATTTTGATAAACCAACTCGGCGAGCAGAGGGAACGGAAGATCCAATAGAAGCATCCCATAAAAGAGTGAGCACAAGGGCTCTCTCATAGGGCGGAAAGATCACATAACAGATAAATGAACAAATCAAGCAGCGAGGAACACATACACGAGATATAATATGCATACAGATCCTAGCATGCAAATCTATATGAAGGTTCCTAGGTTATAGTCTAGGTCAAGCATATTGCCTAATTCTCTATAACCAATGGCTCTGATACCAATCTGTCACACCCCCGCTAAAAGCGAAAACACGGGGATGTAACGAGACCGGGATCATCATAACACATGGTAAGCGATAGAGATGCAAAATATTAAATGATGACAAGCGTGTCATGACGACACCCGACAACAAGGGGACTTGTGTCGTGTTTAGTCAATATTCACGACAACATAGCCATAAGCATAAACATGATAATGATTCACATAACCAAATAAAGATGAAACTGTAATGTAAATTCCCACAACCCAGGAACAAGTTTCAAAAGATTGTAATCGTTTACACATGTCAACATTGTTCATAAAGATCGTTTGACAAAATATGTTAAGTCCCAAAAATGCATCCTAGGGTCTCCACTAAGGCAACACACCTAGATTCCTAGACTTGCATGATCACCTGAAAAGATATGCTCAAAACAGTCAACATAATTGTTGGTGAGCTTGTAGGTTTAAGTAATAAAAATGTAAGTGATGCTGTATAAAGTAAGCATAATGGAATACCGTGAATACAATTATATACACAAGTAAAATCACATGACATGAGCTTTGCAACCAAACCTAGCGACGTACACAAAAAAATTGTCGGCATATATTCACCCAGGGGCCCGTTCCTGGGCCACTGATGGTACCAACTAGTATACCATCGAACAAGGGTGGGGGTGTCAACCCAGTAGTACTACCAATACCTAACCGTCGGTTCCCACACTGGAATTAAATAGTTGCAAAGATAGAACCACACAGCAGACCCAAGCACGTATCAGATAAGTACTTGTAACACAGTATCACGTTGATTCCTTGTATGTAAAATGTAAGTAAGTTGTACAGCATTGAAAATGAGTAAGCATACTTTTCCCCCAAGTTGTAAATGATTGAAATATTGTATAAATGTAAAAGGGGCCACGAAACTCACTTGTTAAGTGGTAAGTATGTATGATCGATGTATACAAATGTTGAATGCAAATAAACAGTCAAACACCTATTGACAGTTATTGTTAAGCATTAATGATATGAAATAAGCGCGTAATAATGTTCGGTCGGTTCGGGTTGTATCGGCTGGGTCGCGTGTAACACACACAAACAGACATACGTACTAGACCTTATGTAGATCCATGTACTAGACATTGTCGTCATTATTGATGATGTTTGAGTAAAAGTTTCATTGTCATTGAGAAAGTATAGGATAATTGTCATTAGTTATAAGTCGGTTGATAATTGTAAAGCGCTAGTTTAATTTGTTTTGAATAGTATTTGTGCCCTTTTTAGCGTTGACTTTAATATTTGTGGCCGAACAATGGCTACTGTGTTAATTTACCTCAACATCACACGTCATACTCACACCACGCACAAGAAAGAATCACACACAACAATTACAGTCGCACGACAAGACCAGACGCACGACTCAACCTCCATACGCACGAATCAACCCTCAATCGTACGAATCAGCTTCATTCATACGATTGAGTCTTCATTCGTATGACTGGCATTCAATCGTACCACACAACACTCAATCGCACGACTCAACCTCCATACGCACGAATCAACCTTCAATCGTGCGAATTAGCTACTTTCGTACGATAGAACCTTCATTCGTGCAATTGGACTCCAGTCGTGCGAATCACGCACAATCGCATACACTCAGTCGGTCACCTGACTCAATCGCACACAATCATTCATACGCATGACTCAATCGCATACATTCATTCGCACGCATGACTCAATCGCATACAAACACACAGTCGCACGACTCAGTCGCACGACATGCCTAGTCGCACAACTCAGTCGCACGATTGACTCAGACGCATGGTTCAGTCGCACGACTCACCCAGTCGCACGGCTCAATCGCATGACAGACCCAGCCGCCTGGACAGCAGAATCGCGACTGTGGTCGGGCTGAGCAGCCCCCGAGCTGCTCTAAACGCGAGTTTTACACCACAAGGACTTCCAAAAACACTCAACAAACATACACAAACATGAAACACAAGCAGAAAGACCTCACATGCACCCATACGACCTTGTGTGTTCGGGTTGAACCCGAACACCCAAAACCCTAGTTTGGACATCCGTAAAGAGGCAAGAAAAGAGACAACCAATGTCGTCCACCTGCTAGAAATGAGTAGACTAGGCTGTAGATGAAGTCTAGACGACGAAAACGAGCCTAAGCGGGTCGGTTTTGGTGCTAGAATGAAGAAGATGTGTGTGTAGAGAGGATGAAGAGATGAAGAAGATGAAGTTTGGTGATTTGGGCTGGTAATGGGGCTTTTTTATACCCATTTCAAGTTTGCAAAATGACAAGTTTAGTCCCTGCACTTAACCCCCGAGTTTCCGAAATTTGGTTCGGTTGAAAAACGACTTTATTAGGTTAATTATATTAGTTGTAAAAATGCATTTAATGATATTATGACTTAAGAAATGGTTTTGTTAGTGACGTTTAATATATATAAAAAGGATATATCGGGCGGTTACGATGATAACGTTTTGAAAGTTTTAAAGGTTAACATATGATTATAACGAATACACACGCACAACGATGATAAAGCACACATGATATCCACATAAAGAGTTAAATAAAGATGAGGAATGATCAATCAAGGAATAGATAACGGAAAATCACGTTAACTGACGGACCTTAAGGTGACGGATGTCACAGTTAGGTTCTCAAATCTTGAATGGTTCAAGTCAGGAAACAAGATCAATGACGGAAGTGATTCAACACAATAATGAGATGTAAACGTTTAGTTCAAAATAAAAGGGAAATGCGTTGACTTCTCAAAGTGTTACGTCAACCACAACTTTATGGTAGACACGAGTACCTATAAGCGAACACCCATCCCATGAGTTCCAGGTCAGATAAACAGATCCAACGATCGAATCAAATTTATGTGTATACCTTGCCTAGACAAGGTATCCCGGGATGCAGGTATTCCACCTTTCGGCATTGCATGATTTCAGTTATGGGACACACTTTAAGGACATTTGAAAACCCTAAGTAACAATTTTAAGTTTAAAAATAAACATTCGATTTTGACGACCAATACCTTTGGATATATTAAGATCCATGCACACGTTGGTCAAGGTATGAAGATAGTTACATAAGGCGCACAACGTATAACGTTGTTTAAACGTAGGTATTGAGGAGTATAACGAGTTCAATATTAACGGAAACATTTTGTAGGATAGGAATGAGAAGATATTGGAGTTTCGATGATAAACCAGTCCAAGGAATCAAGGATTTTTGATATTTTAAATAAAGCGGATGGTTCCATTTGGTAACGCATTACCATTTGGAAACGTTGACACGTCAAGGTAAATTGACCCATTTGCCTTAGAAACTTGTGTATGTTGACCATAGTTTATCACTCATCCCAGAAATCCCCAGGTAAGCATAACTGGTCTCGCAATGAGATTTATACGATATGCTTACCTTAGCCCGAAGGCCTTTTGCCAGGAAATCCAAGATACAGGTGTCTATGTGTCACACAAATTTCTTAGGTTCATGAAATCAAAACCTTGATGAGATTTTCATAGATTAGACATAGAGTCTAAGGAATTTAAACCCACGATGATAAGTGTAGATTCCACATGTTGTCGAGAATAGGTTTAAGAAGTTTCATTTGTCGGGGAGAGTCAAAGTGTCAAAGGTAAGTTTAGGGAGACGAGTAACAAAGTTTAAACAATTACAAGGCAAACCTATGCTAAGGCATCAAGTTGCACATAAGAGGGCATAGCATTATGTAGCATGCAAAATATATAATTTACAAGATAGAATTATAATTCTATAAGGTTCACGCATACTATAGTCTAGGTCACCATTTCTAATAACCTAAATCCCTATAGTTATGGGCTCTGATACCAATCTGTCACACCCCAACCTTGACGGCGGAAACATCGAGGAGTGAGAGTTAAGATCGTTCACAGCCACATAACGCTATTATTAAATCCAAATATATTATTCATAAGTTTGAAAGGTACATTACAAGCATAAGTCTCAAATAAGAACACAATATAAGAAATATAACAAGCTCATTCTTTAAGTTAACTAGGTCCATTCCTAGGTGCGAACAACTTCAAAAATGGCGATCAAGCTTGAGTATTTCCTGAAACATGTTAAAAATAAAAGGTCAACAATAATGTTGGTGAGATTTCCATAGTTTGCAATACATAAGTATATAAAAGATGGCAATTCATGTTGTGGGTTAGAGAACAAAGTAAACTAGGGATGTAAGACAGAATGCACAATCAAACCTCGACAAAGTTTTACAAGTCTCAAACGTTTAAAAGTATATACGATTAGCTAAGTGTACTTGGATCAACCAAGCAGGCTTGTCTGGCCTATAGATCTATGACTTCGCTAGGCTAGCAATAGTTAATGATTGTACATATATTCGACATTACATGGTAGCCACAAAGTTCAACTAACCACAACGTACAGGTGAAAGGCCATAAGTTTACAAGAATCAACGTTTACAAGTGCAATGATTATAAAGTAACATGTTTCACCCCAAAGTGTGAAAATATGAAAAAGGGGTATAGAAATACTCACTTGATCAATAAGTATATATAATTGAAGATTAAATAGAATAACAAACGTCATTTCAACGTAGTCCTTCACAATGCACCTAAAATGTATATTTACAAGATTTCTAAGTTTAATCATAATTTTAATAGTTAAACGAGAACTAAGGTTTCAATTTGGTATGTGGAGTCTTGTCAAACACTTATATTTAACAAATGAAAATCAATTATATTTTCTTGAAATAAATACTAAGAAAATATATGTATATTTTATATAACGTTATGAAGGAAAAAACATTTATAATAATTTATAAGATTTATATAGTAAGTTTAAATAAGGTTTTTATAACTAAATGAAATTGGCACGATTTAAATAAATTAAAGGAAACGTTTGAAATAATAAAAAACTATTATTTATAATCTAATTTTTAAATAAAAGTAAGTTAACTATAGCATTAGCTTTAGAATTTTTAATAAATATATGAAGGAAATTTTTAATCAAATAATTACAGAAAAATTAATTAATTGATTTTAAAATAAACTAGGTTTATAAATAATTTTCCATAATTTTTAGAAATTTTTAATGTTTATTTTGAAGGCCAAAAAGGCCTAAAAAAATGTGTGAGGCTCCCCGGGTTCGAACCGGGGACCTCCTGCTTGATAGGGTGAGTGGGTAGCCAGTGAACCAATGGCCTCAACCGCGGTTTTACTTGGTTCCCAAATCTTAAGTACACCAATTTCAAAATAGCCCCAATTTCTTAAGAACCCTAGTTTGATTTGAACCAAAATTGAAGATCAAATCGATGGTGTTTACGGGAATGAACACGGGGCTTTGATTCACCATGTAATTACGCGTATATAATGTACTTATTTACCCGGTTGATGATGGATTGAAGGTATATGCTACGAATCTCAGGTCGCGGTTGGTTCGGGGTTTAATCGATGATCAAATGCCGATGATAATAGAATTAAACTCAAGGACAGCTTCGAATGATGTTGTTGATGCAAAGCCCTTTATCAATTTCGAATTAGATATGACGAATGATAGGTCTCGTTTAGATTGCAGGTCACGATGAAGTTGCTAATCGAATGGTTTGGTTTGTGTGTTTTCAAGTGCAATTGAAAGTGGGAATAGGTTAGAGATAGTTATTTGATCGTTGTTGTCCGATTAATTGGATTGTTATTATACTTTAAATGCGTGAACGGTTAAGAAATAAATTGAGGTTTGGTTTCGAGTGATTTTTCAATAATACAGACGTTTCCAAAAGTTTAATTAGCGGTTTCAGGTTCGATTCGTGTGCTAGATTCAATTTGGGACGGTTTGGTGATGAACTATTGCCGTTTTGGAGAACTTTAAGGGTGGCCGGAAAGGCTGCCGGCATTTGGCCGGTACCCTGGCCGGAAAAGCGGGGTTGCACAGGGGGGGGGGGGGTTGGTTTCCGTTATTTACACAAATGGTCCCTGCGGTTTAATTCCTAATATTTCATGCAGAAACTTTAATATTTAAGGTTTCAAAATTAACATAATAACCCCCTGGACTTAAATTAAACTTTTCCAAATTATTGTTATTTGTAACAACATTATTATTATTATTATTATTATTATTATTATTATTATTATTATTATTATTATTATTATTATTATTATTATTATTATTATTATTATTATTATTATTATTATTATTATTATTATTATTATTATTATTATTATTATTATTATTATTACTTTTATTATTTTTATTTAATAGTTATATTATAATCTTTCAGGTTTAAGGATTAAAAGACGAATTAAAGTAATGAGCATAAGTAACCCACGAGTTTCATATTAGGCAACAATAGTCCTTACAAGATTAAACGACGTTAACTTTCAATTAACGTAAAAATACAGGATGTTACATCGGCATATAGTGCATGGGTCAAAACATGACTAACATTTGGAGTGTATATGCCTTGATATAAGCTCTTTACCATTAGGGAGGTTAACCCCTCCATTAAACAAGAAGGGTGATAGGGGATCTCCTTTTCGTAGACCCCTAGAACATTGAAATTCCAATGTTGGAAATCTGTTTACCAGGATTGACACCCTAGATGAGATTAGGCAGCCGTCAATCCATTTAACCCATCAGGGATGGAACCCATATGGTTAAGGAGCAATAGAATAAAGGACCAGCTCACATTGTCGAAATCTTTTTCTATATCTACTTTGAAAAACATAGAATTATAATGAACATTTTAAAACCATGCGAGTATTCATTTGTTATCACTATCCTGTCAAAGATATTCTTCCCCATTATGAAGGCTATTTGAGTTTTAGAAACGATGCCATCAATTACATTTTAGCCGGTTTATGAGGCATTTAGAATTGACTACGTATATTACCCCAATTAGACTTATGTGCCGATAAGCTTTTAGGGATTGAGGATCAAAATTTTTTGAAACTTATGTGATGAAGGAGGAGCTGCAACTTTGGAGATTTTGGCAGCCATATGAAAGTTTTTTGGAATAGTCATAAAATCATCTTCCAAGATGGTCCAGAATTTTTTTTATGAATGCAAAGGGCGGCCCATCCAGCCCTAGGACTTTATCAGACCCATAATCCCGTAAAACAGTTTGTTATTTCCTTTGTGGAGAATTGAGAGACAAGATACGTAGCATTCGAGTTGCTAAGCCGTGGGAGAGAGGGGTCAACAAAGGCGAACCTCGATGTCATTGGCTCCGAGAATTATTTCTAGAAGAAATTATAAGCTTCATGTTTTATCAATATGGGTTCGTTTCCTAATTATCATTAATCATAAACCCATTGATTTTATTTAATGTGATGAGAGGTAAATATTGATTGTATTGTAAAATAAGAAAGAATTTCCATCACCCTCTACTCCATTTGATCCTTGTTCTTTGTCTTAATCTTTTATTTTTTGCTCCTCAAGTTCATGAACCTCTTTTTTTCATCCTACATACTCATCCTACTTATTTTCATCTAGTAATTGTAGAAAGATGTATATAGACACAACTAACTATTATTTTCCAACCACTTTTCTTGTTAGATGATTTATGTTTTCGAATACAAACAAAAGTTAAAGTACAATCAGGTGAAATATGTTGTATTTTGTTACGAGGTAGGTGAATTTTATGGCTGGTAAATTAAATGAATTAAAAAAACAAAGGATTCTATAAATTATGAGTGATGAATCATTTAAGTTTCAATTAGTGGTCAACGTTATTACATTAAATAAAAAAATTGAAACCAATTCCATAAATATAATTTGAAGAATCAAATTAATTATGGTGTTATTACATTAAAAAAGTGTGAAACCAATTTCGTAATTGTGATTTGAAGAATCAAATATTAATTGTCTATTACTTTCTTGTGGTCAACAAATAGTCAAGGAAACCAATTCTGTAAATGAAACCAATTTTGTAAATTCGATTTACGGATTCAATGATTAAAAAAGTTTATTCCGTAAATTTTATCCATGGAACACCCACTTTTCAAACACCTCCGGAAAACAACACATAAACCATCTCATTTCTCCAAAAACACCTACTTTGAAAAAAAATCAAGGTTTTTTTTTTCTACAATAGGGCCGATAAGGGGTGGGGTGTATAGATCCAGATTGATTTTTATTATTTGCGCCATTCTGTTGGGCTGATCAATGTGGTCCTAACATGCATTGGCCCATCATGATTTTGTCTAGGCCTTTTCTTTGGTCTTAGGACATATCATTTGAAAATTTGGGCTTGGGATTTACACTTTGCCCACCACATGGTTTTTGGGCCCTATAATGTGTTTTGTATGTATGGGAACTTTCATTCTCGAAACTTATAGTCTCACTGAAAAGTTTATTGGCGTATTTTTTATTCCACTCATAGCAATAATTTATTATAGCCTGTTTTGCTTCCCCGTGGTTGTTGGAGGGTTTGTTTCCAAATTCAGATTCATGGTTAGGAGCCTATGGGATTCTACCGGACGGCTTATCAAAATTTAGGGGATGTCCACAAGTATATTTGGGTTGACTGTTAGATTCTTTATAATAGCAATCAGGGACCATTCTCTCGCATATTAATGCAACATCTAAATGATTTGTCTTGCCATGTAACCATTACTTCTCACTAATTTTCCTATTGCAAAAGCTAAACCACCTATGCAATTGTGGAACATGTTGACATATTCAACATAAATACCTAAGTTTACTACCGGTCCAAATCTCTCCCCAATTCTATCCATGATGTCATGATCCTAAAGTTGTAGTGGAACACCATAAATTTTAACCATGCTATCTTTTTTTATGGGAGGGATTATCCCCTCCATAACTCTAGTTTTGAGAACCAAACATTCTATATGTGATTTTTATTAAGAAAACCTTTTTAAGATGTCTTGGTTGGGAATGATATCAACACATATAGTTCCTCTATGTATCTTAGAATTTGTCATTTGAGCCTAACCGTTCATAAGTATGGTCTTTAGTTTGAATAATATCTTCGTATCTTTCACTCTTCCAATCAGTGACGTGTTTCTCCAAAGTTTTAAGGGTGTTTGTTTCTATCCTACCAATTTCGATAATGTTTTGGTTCATCTTGTTGTGTTGATGTTGCTGAGGAATGCTTTCAAATAAGCTTATCTTTGGCATGTGGTTGATAGGCATGTATGGATTCATACCTTTGTTCGTGTGAGACTTTAGAGTGCTTAATTACGTTCTTCATACTTTGATTGGGTTTACCCTCTCGATCAAACTTGGCATGGTTAAAAAGAGCTTTATATGCCCCCGTTTTGAATGTATTTAATTCCTTCTCCAATAATGTCTTGTCTAGAATGTTAACATATAGCAGGAACTTAAAATGATTCCCAAATCTGTTCTTCTTGCTTGCCACGTATACGTCCACCTATTCTCCATAGTTCATGAATTCCTTCTTGATATTTTGACGATTAAAATTCTCCTGTAGGTTATTGACATAAGGAGTTGTTGAATCCTTCCACTTGGTAGTTGTCATGCGTTTGATCCTTTGATCTTGCTTTGCTTGCTTCTTTCGTTTGACTTCCACCCATTATCCATCTAGTGCCCATTGGTCTCTTCTTGAGCTCTCCATAACACATTATGTCAAGTACAGTTGGGTTTAGGGAATTATTGGACAAAAAAGTCAAACAACTAGGGCTGTTTTGACAAATAAAGAAGAGCCGTCACTTAGCAAGGTTTTCAAGAAAGTTATGCAAGAATGTCGAAAACCACCATCAGTACCATCTCAATAGTTTATGCAATTTCTTATAGCATAAAATAGAGTCAAAGAATATATGTATGTAGATTAGTTTTGTTTTATGAATGTAAAATCAAGTTTTATTAGTTTAATGTTTATGTTTTGAAAATGAAGACAAAAGTCCCCGAAGATTCTGGGAAGGCCACTTTGCAACAATGGTGTGAGAGCATCAAAGTTTCATAGGGAAGATGACTACGCAAGTATTTCCAATACTCTAAGATCATATGAGGCTGCATATGTTATCAGAATCAAGAAGGGTTGTGAGGGTGTGGTTCCGCTCCAATGCATGAACATAATGAAATGACTAGAAGCCTCACAAAATTGAAACTCAATAATGATACACTAGGAAAGGGCAAGAAACATATGTTTGGTAATCCAATGAATTGGAGGGTGATGACTACAAAAAAGTCAATCCACAAAGCAAAGAGCTTTAAGAAAGGGTTTATTCATGGAAAGACGATGTTCAACTATACAAAAATAATCACTTACGGGTTCAATCAAAGGAAACAGGTGTGATGTTTTACCTGTCATAAAATTGTGATATAGTATCAAACTCTCTAAGTAAGTATTTTAAAGCACCTACGGTTGAAATAGAAATCCATATCGATAATTTAGTGCAAGGCACTGAATTTTGGCATTAGGACAAGATTTAGCAACTTGATTTATCATTTAAGAAAAAGATATGACAAGAAACAAAAACATGTTCACAAAGATAAAAAAATTATTTCACAGTTGAAACGAGAACAAAAGAACATGATATGTTATTTACAAATGGGATAAGAGAAGTTGAAGTATTCATACATGGAAATACTATAATAATCCCAAGTGTTAATTACATGCCCAAACTAAAGAAAAATGTTCTTAGTTTGGTTCAACTGATTGGCCAAGGATAAGATCACTTTTAAAGGGGATATGTGTTACATTAAAGGCATGTTTGAAGAAAGGGGAAAATTCTAGTGACAACTCTAATGCTTTGTGTGGTGTTGAAATTGAAAATACTTATTTAAACAAATACTTTGAAGCATTGGACACACGAACAACCTATACAAGTTTGAATAATATTGCAGGATCGGCTTTTGTCACTTAACACTTTCTTTTCTCTCAAACTCACTGGATCACACTCGGTTTAGATGATACAGAATCTCTTCTAAGAGTTGATAATAATATACTAAGTAACTAAGAACACAAGAAGATAATTTTAAAGGTACTTGTTTATATTACTTCTCAACTCAAAGTATTATAAGACTCTTACAAGCATATTACATGAGTTACAATGAAAAACTATATATACTAGATCCTACAGTCGGATATACTTTGATACCAACTGGAAACCTATGACTAAAGCAAATACTATATTGCTAAAGACAAGGTATCTTAGATAAAATATTATCTAAGATATGGTAGTCATGACATGTCTATGATTTATCTTTTGTCACCAACTAAAGTTGGTAACTGTACCAACTGATAAGGAATGAAAAGTGGAATAAAGTATGGTCAACTACAAGGGCGTGGGAAAGCACCATGCAGTATCTCAGAGATTTGCAGCGGAGTGTCAGAAGGGCCATACTTATGTCCGCTAGTTCATAGTAGGTTCTTCCGAAGGTTAACTGGCTTCGGAAGAACAAGTTCTTCCGAAGCCACTTACACTTCAGAAGAACAAGTTCTTTCGAAGCCACTTATAC
The DNA here is from genome assembly GCA_025215565.1 of Flaveria ramosissima. Classification (NCBI taxonomy): domain Eukaryota; kingdom Viridiplantae; phylum Streptophyta; class Magnoliopsida; order Asterales; family Asteraceae; genus Flaveria; species Flaveria ramosissima. The sequence goes on from CM046030.1 coordinate 49,006,601, forward strand.
TTCGGAAGAGGCTACTTCTTTCTGAGGCCTGAGACATTCTTCAGGTCTTCATACTTCGGAAGTCATTGCCTTGAATCTTCTAAGTGTTGAACTTCGGAAGAAAGACTTTGTCTTCGGAAGTTGTAGTTTCTCTTCGGAAGCTCCTTCAGACTTAACCTTCGGAAGCTCAGCATTTGCCTTCGGAAGTTCTTCATCAGTTGTACCAAAATTTGTCTAAATGTTTGTTTTGGTTGCACCAGCCTTACTTGATCCAACAAACTCCCCCTAAGCTGATGCTACCAAAACTTCACTTGTTTCTGCTTCTCAAAACTTTCTGCACCATGGAAAGAAGATATTTATCTGTTTCTTTGTTCTGCCCTGAGGTGGTGATGAGAAGTTTGTACAAATCATTCATGGACAAAAGATCTAGTCTGTCACTTTGAATAATATGTACCCTCTTTTGTTGCCCTCTGAAGAGAGTTAGTTGACGGGAGCTATACTCATACTCTCATCTAACTATGGACTCAAGTTCAGAACCTTCAACTATTTGAAGGAAGGCTTTGCCTTTAGTTGCTGATCATTTCCTTTCATCCTTTTCTCTTATCTTCAACTCCTCATTAATCTTGGTCCTTGCGGTTAGCTCGGCTAGATGAAGATTGCTCAAGTGGTTTTCGATGTGAGCAGCTATCTCAGAGTTGGAGGGGTTGGAGAATGGCTTCTCTGCTAACTCAGCAATGTCAAACCTGCTTAAGTGTAGAAGAGATGAGGCATTAAGCCTGTTTATCTCGCCATTCTCTCTCTCAACAACAAAGTTGTGAGAAGAGTCTTCGAACCTCCACTAGATGATCTTCTTTCTTGGCACAAGGGGATGACTTGGTACTCTGTCCCCTTTCTTTGAATCCAGTAGAGTCACCAGTCTTCTTCTTAGCTTCTTCTCCTCTTCATTTAATGAGTCAAAGTTGAGGCCAAAAAGATTAGCAGCCTGGTCCAATGTTCCCCTTGGCAGATCAATGAATTGTTCTCTAGTGAGGGAGCATGATGAGCCATCAACATAGGTTAGCTTAACTGACTCCTCCTCACAAGAGATATCGCTCAGAGTAGTACATTTCATGAGCTTCATCTTGATCTCCTTGAAATCCTCTAAGGAGAGATGTGTGGAAGGCTGAGAGGATGACTTGGGTGGTTGTTGGGTAGGTGTTGATGTTTGGGTTCTGGGGAGTGTTTTGGGCTTGAGGATGGGTAGTTGAGGTGGTTGTGGTGAGGAACAGGGTAAGGATGATGGTGTGGGTTCAGGGGTGTAAGGCTCAGAGGTTGGCTCAGTTTTGATGGGGAAAGGGAAAGGAGTTGGTTCAGGTTGAGGTGTTAGTCTGGAAGTCATCCACTGTACTCTCCGGTATATCTTTTTCCTTCTTCCTGCGTGAATGTCAGCCTTGATGTCATTGACATGTTGTGCAGGGTCTTGTCAAACATAGGACCCACCTGCCTTCCAGAGAAGCCATGAGCCCGGAGATAGTCTTTCATCTAGGCTTTGTCTCCTAGCTTCTTAACAGCAGCATCTCCAACTTCGTCCTCCTTCTTCTTCCTCTCTCTTAGCTTTTCCTTTGCAACTTTCTTTCTCTCTTTCTCCATTTTATCTTGCTCTTTCTTATAAAGCCACAATATCATGTCATTGTTGTGAGGAGTTAGTTCCTCAAGAGAGAACCCCCTGGAGTTTAGGAAAGCAATCCTTTCACTCCTCAGCTCCTGGTCAACTTCTTCTTTCTTTCTTTCTCCTCCTTTCTTCCTCTAAGGCCAATCTTCCTGCTTCTTCTTCTTGTTCAATCCGTAGCAGGGTTGCCTTTTCTAACTCAAATTAGCTCCTCTAATGGTAGCAGGAGCACATCTTCACTGACAGCTCCAAGATTGACAAGCCTGTCAATGATCTCCACCCTTCTTCTATTATTGATAGGCTCCTGGTTGGCTGTAGCTGCTTTACTATTTGCAGCTAGCAAGTTCCCAGTTGGGAGTCTACCTTTTCTTTTCAGTTTCTCCAACCTTTCTTCCTCCTTCAGTTCTTCTGCAGTCATCTTCCTCTTCCCTTTGATGTCTTCGAAAGCTTTAGACTTGGGAGGTTCTTGAGTAGAGGTTTCAGGTTGAGAGGTGGTAATGGGAGCAAGAGATTGTGATGTTGTTTGAGTGAGGGGTTGGATGAGAAAGTCCTCCCTATTGACCTCAGATGCTAGTTCAAGAATTACTTTTATGACAACTAGATCATCGGAGAGAGAAAATAACCCTTCCACAGCTTCAATCTCAGCTTTGAAAGTTTGAAATGGTTCTTCCGAGACTTTGACTTCAGCTTCGGAAGTCTGTGGGATTGCACTTTATGTCCCGTGGGCCATCAGTCCTCATTTCCCCTTCGAATTCAATCTCAAGTTCAACTTGGACCTTAGGTTGACCAACTTCTTGGACAATGGTAGAAGGTGCATTCAACCTCTGAAGCTCCTTAGCTCCAAAGTACATGACAACAACATCAGGGCTTGGCTGTTCAATGGAAGATCCCATCAGGAACTTAGAATAGAACCTTTTTAGATTTTTGAGCATCCTTGGGTCCATTTGAATAACAATTCTAGGAGGCTCAGGGAAAACTGAAGCTTGTTGAGCAGGATATCTTAAAGTCAGAGTTGAAAGTGCTAGACTTTGTGGTTCCTCATCTGTTTGTCTCTAAACACTCTCCTCCTTTTTAGTAGCATCATCCCGAGAGCTTGATGAACTAGAGGAAGAGGTCAAGGAGACATGAATTGGTACATGCCTAACAGATCTCTCAATCTGTTTCTCAGCTAGTTTGGCCTTGACACTTTCAATTTCAAGTTGCTGAGTGGCAGACCTATCCTTTAAAGTCTTAACCCTAGATTCAAGGTTTGAGACTTTAGAAAGCAGGTCTTGAATGGTGAGTTGCATACTTCCCTCATCTTCTTTTGAAGAATCATGGGGAGATGAGGTAACATACCTGGTATGTTCATCCTCACCACCAGATGTGGTTTCTTGGCACCCTGGTTTCCCTTGCCTAATGATGTTTCTTTCAGAGTCATCAAAGGGCATGGTTGCCGTAGATTCAATCTCAGAGATGTTACCACTGCCCTGAGGATCCAGTGAGGCTCCTTTAGTAGTGGCATCTGAATCTACATGAGTCCCCTCCACATCAGTGGGACTCATCGCAGTTTGGGCTTGCTGATGGGGGCTAGAGATAAGAGGTTTTTCTAGGCTCAGTTGATCCTTGATAGGGTGTTGTGGATCAACTTCATTGCTATGAAGAGACATAATCTCCTCATCAGTTGTAATAAGTAGGTCAGTAAAGGATATAGAGGTTAAGCCTAATGACCCGGGACTTTGATCAATGTCTAATGGCATTGAGCCTTTGAGAGGGTTGTCCCTTTTTAGCTGCATAGGAGAGTATAGAGACTCATCCTGAGCAGTTTCAGCTTGGGTTTCGGGCTCATGGGAGTGAGACTGAGGAGACTCAATACCCATATTGAGGTCAAATGTGAAGAAAGGTGTGACCTTAGCCTGAGTGGGAGCCCATGTTTCCACTCTACCTTTTTGGATTGAACAGAGGGACTTGTTCAATCAGAGTAGATTGAACAAGGGTTCGTTTGGGACGTCTTTGATATGTGATTTTGATGGGGTGGGAAGTTAGATTTGACATTGTGAGGGTTATTGCTGGTGTGGGTTCATCACCTGTGGGGTTAACAGAGATGTCACCAGGAGCTATGCGCTCGATCATACCTGGAAGCAGCTCAATGTGTCTTCCGGTGAAGTTGGTGGACATCCACTTCAGCACTTTGAAGATGGCCGGCCTCATGTGAGGGACAAGCAGAGTAGCTGCACAGACAAGCTTGCTCTGGTCCAACTCACAGTTGATGATTTGCTGAATGAACCGGGGATACATATAAAATGTTTCCCTTTGAAGGTTCCCCATCAAATTGGTCATCACAAATCTTGAATAGTTGAAACGGAGGCCTTTTACCAACCCATGAACTAGGCATCCTAGTTCATATGGGATTTGATCCCATCCCCCAGACTTGTTTGACAAGCAGTGAAGGACTATGTGCAGTAGGAACTTCCAATGGTAAGATAAGATGAACTTGAACACCGTGGACCTGCTCACATCACCGCCATATCCCATTTGAGTATATGTGTCATCAAAGTCTGATTTGGGGAACTCCGTAGGAGAGCCATCATCATGGAGCTCTAGATGCTCCATGATAAGTTGTTCAGATATGATCAATTCTTGACCACGGATGCTCGACCTCAAAACCCTAGCTCCGTTAAGGGTTTTAATCTGATCATTTCCCCAAAATTTGGCCATATGGTTTGAATAGAAAGTGGGGTTGACAGTTAAGGCTGTGAAGTAGGTAGATTGGGTTAGGAAGGAGATGATTTTTGAGAAGTCTGCATCCTTGGAAGAGTCAAGGAGTGCGACCTGGTTGTGCTGAGGGTTTAGTACCATTTTTGGGAGAAGTTTCAGAGAAATGAGCTTGAATTTGGGTAAATTGGAGACGAAGGAATCTTTGGACAATAAATTTGGTAAAAAGATTAAATAAGTGAGTCGTGGTTATTTAAATGGGTGAAAGGGCGGTTTTGGTGGTTGGATAAGGTGAAAAGATAGTTTGGGGTAAGATGTGACAGGAGCGGTAAGGTTAAATTCATTTAAATATTCCGACATCATTAATAAAATCTTTGTTTTTTTACAGAGTGGCGCCCAAAAGATTTTCGTTACACAGTAAAAGCTTTCTTTTGAGTATAAAACATTTCCGAAGGTAACCTTCTTCCGAAGCCAAACTTACTTCCGAAGGTAAGTGTCTTACTCGAAGAGTAAAAAGGGCTTTCCGAGTGGAGAAGTTTATAAGATTTGGAAGTAGATTTGATATTTCATCCAATGCTTCTTTTGAGACTAAAACTCTTCCGAAAAGGGGATTTCCCTTGGAGGAATTTTGCTTCGGAAGATATACATGACATCTTCCAAGGGTTAATTCCTTTTTGGAAGAATTTATACTTAGTAGAATTTTGAAGAAAAACATTATGTAACAGGGCTTAGATTGTTTTTGACAAAGACAAGACACATTTTTAAAAAGTTTTTCAAATGAGATGGACTAATCAATGTATATCATCCCAATAGCTGTAATAAGATACTTGAATCTTTGTTCATCAATGTTTTTGTGAACAAATCAGCATACTGTTCATTTAAATCAACTTTGATTAGTTTGATCAGATTTTTCTCATGAATATCTCTAATGAAATGATACTTGATATCAATGTGCTATGTTTGGAGTGCTTTACAGGATTTTCTGTAATGGAGATAGCACTGTTGTTGTCAATGTGGATAGGAGTGCTCATGAAGTTGAATCCATAGTCTATCATCCGGTTCTGAATCCACAACAGCTGAGCATAACAACTAGCAACAGCAATGTATTCAGCTTCAGCAGTAGATGTTGAAACACAGGATTGCTTCTTGCATTGCCATGAGATGATCCTTTCACCAAGAAATTGACATCTACCTGATGTTGATTTCTTGTTGATATTGCAGCCACCATAGTCACTATCTGAATAACCATAGAGATTGAAATTGTTGTTCCTTGGATACCAGAGACCTAGTTTAGGTGCTCCTTTGAGGTATTTGAGAATTCTCTTGGCAGCAACTAGGTGAGACACCTTTGGAGCAACCTGATATCTTGCACAAATGCATGTTGCAAATATGATATCAGGTCTACTTGCTATGAGATACATCAGAGAACCAATGATTGACCTATACTGATGTTATCAGTATCTTCCTCCTCAGAGTCAGGACAAAGATTGTGATTTTTAGGTATATTTGTCTTGGCTGGCTTACAATCTTTCATATCAAATCTTTCTAAAATATCATTGACATATTTACATTGATTGATAAAGAACTCTTTCTTCATTTTCTTCACCTGAATTCCAAGGAAAAAGTCCATTTTTCCCATGAAACTCATCTCAATTTTCTTCTTCATAATTCTCTCAAAGTCTTTGCACATTTGGTCATTTGAGAAACCAAATATGATGTCATCAACATAGACTTGTACGAGCAAAATTGTAAGGCCCCGTTCCCGGGACGCTTACAGTTGGTCATTCATCGCACATAAAGCATATAACTGTATGTATAGTTCATAAAACGTTGCAGCGGAAACATTAAACATCATTTTATCATAAAAACTTTTGTAGCAAAATACACCGTTGTTAAATTACAAAATATTTGTTCTATTACAATGCAAAAGCATTATGAATATGGATGTCATCTAAAATAAGCTGAGTAGTCGCCCCGTGCCATCCTCAGCAACTTTACCTGCCAACTGGAAACACATAAAAAGTTAGCGTTGCTGAGTGAGTTCTAGTTTTATAATAAAACATACTTTACTTTCTTTTAAAACCATTCGTTACTTTTGCATGCTCACACATCATACGTACGCATAGATAATATCATTATTATCTTCTTCATTCATTCGTTCCATATAACTTTACTTGCGCATCGGACATCATCCGTACCAATACCATGTGCTACACCCCGACCAGTCTTAGCTACCGAGCCGAAGTCAATAAATGAACAGCTAAACGTATGCCACGGTACTAAGGGTAACCGATTAGTCTTAGCTACTGAGCCGAAGTCAATAAATGAACAGCTAAACGTATGCCACAGTACTAAGGGTAACCGATCAGTCATAGCTACTGGGCCGAAGTCAATAAATGAACAGCTAAACGTATGCCACAGTACTAAGGGTAAGCGGTAGAGGTTCTACATTAATGGTCAGTCACAAAGAAGGACCCGTTATCCGATGCATGCAAGACGTTTCATTTCTTCCCACTTTACGTTACATAATACTTCATTTCATTTATTAACATAATACGTAAAGTAATAGGAAAGATAAACATACATGTTAAGGAACGCAAGCATAAACATAAACATGCAGCATCATCATACATACGCATCGATCATACATCACATCACACACATCATGCACACTATGCATCACACGCACCGTCATGCCCAACATCACACATAACGGCATACATATCATTATCATCAACATCATCATCATCGTCATTAGCTCATCGTCCTGCGTCACCTTATACCGTCCATGCCCATCACATCATCGAGAAATTTCATCTCGACTATCATCTCTGAACACTTAGGCGAATGAGCATCTATGCGAATGGACCCTATGCGAATGGACTAGGGGCGAGTGGACATCTATGCGTATGGACTCTCACTCGCACAGCTTTCATGCGTATGGCCTTCAGTCGCATGGCTTCAGGCGTATGGGCTTCAGTCGCATACCCTTTGTGCGAATGAACCTCAGTCGCATGACCTCCAGGCGCATGAACTTCAGTCGCATAACCTTCATACGTATGGACCTCAGTCGCACCATCTTTCAATCGCATGACTCTCCAGCACATGAACTTCAGTCGCATGACCATTGTGCGTATGGACCTCAGTCGCATGGCAAGCGTGCGCATGGACCTCAGTCGCACTCCAATCGGCCGAATGGCCTCCAATCGCCCTCCAGTCGGTCGCCTTGCCCTAGCTGGTGCAGAATGCAGTTCACTCGACTGCAGCCGCGGGTTTCGGCCTCCAACCCCTTCCAAACCTCTTTTAAGCTCAAATCAACCATTCTAAACCTTAGAGAAACATACCACAACCTCATTCAAGCATAACCAAGCAAGAAATTAAGCCTCAAACGCATCATACACATACACATATGCATAAAAACGGGTCTCCACCCAAAAACTTGAAAATAGGTTTTTGGAAGTGTTCCAGCCCCAAAATCAGTTGAAAATGTGTAAAAGAGGGGTCCTAGAACTCACCTTAACGATCCCGTCGAGTGAAGCTTCGATTTGACACGCTACACGTCGATTTTGGCCGCTCGAACCAACCCAGACCAACACTTCTTCTCTTTTTCTCCTTCTCTTCTCCTCTCCTCTCTTCTTGGCTGAAAATGGGAAGGGTTGGGGTGTTTCCCCCTTTTATACTCCCATTCTTCGAAGTTTCTCTCGTTGGCGGGTTTGGTCCCTCGGCTTCGGACTTTATTTCTTTGTTTCTTCTTTCGTCGGCTTCAAAAGAAATTTCCGGGCGTTACAAAAATGTATTTCCCAGACTTTCTTATGAATAAAGTCTTGTCAATGGTACCTATAGTGTACCATTCTTTAGGAGAAACTGAGACAATGTCTCATACCACAGCCTAGGTGCCTGGTGCAGCCCATAGATAGCTATATCCAGTTTGCACATATAGTCGGGGTACTGTGAGTCTTCAAATCCTGAAGGCTGGCACACATAGACTTCCCTATCTATATCCCCATAAAGAAAGGCACACTTGACATCAAGTTGGTAGATAGTAAATTCTTGGATACAGCATAAGCAAGAAAGATCCTCACTGCCTCAAGTCTTGCAACTGGTGCAAAGACATCAGTGTAATCAATTCTTTCCTCTTGAGTGTATCCTTGAACTACCAGTCTTGCCTTGTTCTTGATAATCAAGCCTCTATCATCTCTCTTGTTCCTCAAAACCCATTTGGTGCCTATTGGTACTTGACCGGATGGTAGCGGACATAGGTTCCAAACCTTTTGTCTTTTAAATTGAAGCAACTCCTCTTGCATTAACTCAACCCAGCTACTATCTTTCAACGCATCTTCTACTTTCTTGGGTTCCATTTGGGATAAAAAGCATGAGTAGAAGAAAACATTCCCATTGAGAGTTTGTCCCCTGTTCTCACACCTCTAGAGATATCTCCTATGATGTTCTCAGCTGGATGAGTGTTGTGAATCCTAAGCCTGGGAATCACATCCAGTTGCAAAGAGAGATCCAGATTGGACATATTTTGCTCTGGAGGTTGAACAATTGGACCAGTTGTTGTTTCATATTCATTCAACGAGGACTGATTGAATGAATGAGAAACAACATCATCATTAGTTGGCTGTGAAGCAGCATTAACAATTGCATGTTCCTTCAAGATGCTACTTCCATCAACTTGGTGTTGTGGAGTGTCACTGGATGAGTTTTGAGGTTCACTAGGTTGACAACTGGTTGAAGCTCCACTATCTTTTGAGATAGTTATACTATAATATCTGCCAATAGTGGGGGCTTGATTTGCAGCAACTCTTGAAGAACTTGGAAGAGGTCTGGGTAACTCAAACCGTTAATCATCATCGGAATCACTCTGAGTACCTGTTCCAGTTGAAACATTCTCACAAGAGGGTTTAGAATAGTTTGAAAACAATTCTAAATCAAAAATATGATCAGGGCCATTCCCCCTAACACAAGGAGTGTGCTCATTAACAATAATTTTGGATGATTCCTCAAATTGTTGATTTTTAATGTTATAAACTCTATAAGCAATATGTACCCTGAGGAATATCCAACAAAGATAGCATCATCTGACTTTTCAGCAAAGTTTGCTAAATTGTCTTTTGTGTTAAGTATGGTACACCTGCTGCCAAAGGACCTTAGAAAGCCAATGAACGGTGGCCTCTTGTTCCATAGCTCATAAGGGGTTTTTCATGTGGCTTAACTACAAGAACCCTGTTCTGCACATAGCATGCAGTGCGGACTGCCTCTGCCCAGAATGTTAGAGGTAGCTTTGAATCAGCTAACATAGTCCGAGCAGCCTAATAAGTGTCCTGTTTCTTCTCTCAGCAACATCATTTTGTTGAGGAGTTCTAGGGACACTATATTGTCTGGCAATCCCTTTTTAGTTACAAAATGAGTCAAGAACTTGATTCTTAAACTCAGTCCCTTGATCACTTCTAATTATTTTAACCTTGTGATAAATTTGATTTTCTATTTTAAGAATAAAAGATTTTAAAGTTTTAACAGTTTCATCTTTGTTTTTAAAAAGAATACCCATATAAATCTTGTAAAATCATCAATAATCACAAGACAATATGATTTTCTTCCAATGCTCATTATACTTGTGGGACCGAATAGATCCATGTACAATAAGTGTAATGGAGTGGTGATAGAGTTAACAACTTTGGATTTATGAGAAGCTCTGTGTTGCTTTCCTTTCAGACATGCAACACAGTTATCTTTGTAGAAAAATTCCTTTTTAGGCAAACCATGTACCAAGTTATTTTTAACTAATTTATTCATGGTTTTAAAATTGACATGACACATTTGTTTATGCCATAGTGTTGACTCATCACCATCAACTTTGGAAAGAAAGCATGATACTTTACCCAGTGGGGAAGCATTGTTCATATCCAGCTTGTACATATCCCCTTTCCTGGGAGATCTAAGAAGCACTAATTCCTGAGGAATTGTCATCCCGGGTTTGAAGATAATGCACTCATGTTCAGTGAAAAGCATTTGATGCTTTTGATCACAAAACTGAGAAACACTTAACAAGTTATGTTCTAGCTGTTCGACAAAGTGTACTCTGTCAACTTTTAAATTACCATTGGCTATACTCTCTCTGCCAGAAATATATCCTTCGAACTCACCTCCAAACTGAACAGGACCTCCATCAAAATGTTGAAATTGTTGAAGGAGAGATATGTTCCCTGTCATGTGCCTGGAGCATCCACTATCCACAATCCAAACATTGTTATTCTTGTCATATGGAATTCCCTGCACATAAGATGAGAAGGTGAGTTTTTATTAGAAACCCAAGCCTTGTTGGTCTTGGCTTCTTCTGATGATGATGACATAATTGAACCAAAATTTATGTATGGAGGTTCAATGGATGTATTTGAAGAAGAGGTTTGGGCTAAACATCTTCTTTGATCTTTCATTCCATCCCTTAGTTGATCATAGTAGATGAACTTGTTCAAGCTTGTGCAACATGGCATTCTTCCGAAACTTCTTTCTTTTCGGAAGAAGCCTTCATACCTTTTCTTCCGAATCACTCTTCTTCTCGGAAGGTTTCAAAGGAACTCTCTTGTTCTTTTGAATTTTCTTAGCCTTATCTTCCGAAGCAATTTTCCCTTCGGAAGAATGAGTTTCTTCCGAAAGCAACTTTGCTTCCGAGACAAGCTTTCCTTTCCTCATCACTTGGGCCATGTGATATGGTCCAAATATGAAACCCTCCTTGACTCCTTCTTTCTTAACATTATTTGCATAATGTGTGCTTGCAGGATTGTAGTAACAATCTTTAGCCATGTGGTTTTGCAGAACACACATTATGCATGCAATGTTAACCTTTGAGGGATGTGACTGTTGTTTCTTACCTTTCTTGCTTTCATCAACAGTCTTTCCTTTTAACTTTTGATCCTTTGGTAGGACAGGAGTGCTGGTACTACACTCCTTTCCTGAATTAAAGTTTCCCACCACTTGGAATCCAGCTGAGATGAAAACACCCTTTTGTTTTGGGTCAATTTTTTTTAGCTTGGACTCAGCCACTTTCTTGGTAGTTTTTCTGGCTGCCTTAGCTCGGTTTCTTCTGGCTTTGGTGGTCAGGGGTTGGTCATCACTGTTAGAAATAGGTAGATTTACCTGGTCCTTCCCTGTGATGTTCTCTATAGTTGCATCACTCTTTGACTCATGGGAAGGTGGGTCGGCAGATGGAACCTCTTGCTCTTCAGTCCTACATCTTGGTTGTCTAATAGACTCATAAGAGTGTGGTGGAGCAATTTTATTGGGTCCCAACCCATCTTTGTTTTGTTAACAAAGTTTTGAGTGAGAGGATGATGCAAGAATGGCTTGGAAGTTTTGCTCAGAAATAGCATGCTTCCTGGCTTGAGCCTCAGCTATGATAAGCTGGGCTTGAGCCTCAGACAATTTGGAGATTAAATATTTAATTTGAGTCTTGTAGTTGGTATGTTCATGTTTTAACAAGGATACAGTTTTCTCTAACTCTTCAATTTTCTTTTGATAGTAAGATTCAATTCTTTTAAAATTAGATTTTGAAATATTTTAAACACTCAATGTCAGATTTAATTTTCATATTGTAGTCCTGATATAATTTAACTTTAGCAATGCAAGCTGGAGTACAGAGGTGTTCAAATACCTTGCTGTCTTCAGATCCAGCCATCAAAGCTTGAGCAAGAGTCACATCCTGTACCATGAAGCTCCAGTTAACTTCTTGAGCCACGGAAACTGTTTCAGTTGACTTTCCAGTAGCTTTAGGTGTAAAGGGATGTGTGGAGGCTTGTGAGGTTCCAAGGTTTGATTTGAGAGCCTTACATTCCCTGGAAAAGTGACCAAGTTGGTTACAGTTGTAACATTTGGCCTTTGTCTTGTCAAACCCAAACTTTGTTAGTTAGGTTTTGGGGAAACTGCCTTCCAGTTCTCTTGAAGAACTTCTCCGCTCTATAAGTTAACATAGCCCTCTGTTGGATAATGTCCACATACTCAACATCATCTTGGCTGAAACATTCTAGATCATCAAAGCAATACTAAAAATCACTAGAATGCCCATTTCCTGAGACAAAGGCACAACTATCCTGGAAAGAACTTTGCTGAGCCTGTTGAGACCTTGGAGTCGTAGGGAATGTGATGTATGGCCTAGAAGAACATGATGGCTGCTAGGTGTATGTCAGATACTGCTGAGGTTGTGGTTCCTGAGCCTTTAGCGACCATTAAAACGTTGCTAGCAGGAAGACTTGAGGGTCTGCTCATCTGGCTGCCTCTCTTGTTCTCCATCTCTAGACATTGTCCATCAAGTAGCCATATAGTTCAGTCATGGTGAGGGAGTTCAGGTTTTATGTCCTCTTGATAGAGACACGGTAGAACGTCCACTCATTTGGGAGTGCACTCATGAATTTTCTTGAGAGATCTCTCAACTCAAGGGCAATTCCCACTGTAACATCTTGTATTTTTAGGTTAAAATAAAGTTAACTTTGTTAAATTTGTTTAAGGACCATGTTTGCCTAATATGGAACTTATGGGGTTCTTATGCACATTGCTTTAATTTGTCTTTAATTTACTTAACTTGGAAGTTGATAATGTAAATAATTGCATAATAATTAAATAACAATCTTTATAATGATAAGTAAATTACAATAACTAATAATAAATAATAGTAATAATAATAATAATAATAATAATAATAATAATAATAATAATAATAATAATAATAATAGTAATAGTAATAATAATGTATAAAAGTTTTCAAACTTAAAATAAAGAACAATATTTAAAACTTGAAGTTTATTAACTCAAGGGGGGAGTTTTGTTATTTTTGAAACCTTAAAAGAATGTTTACACACATAAAATGTAACTTCCAAAACCGCAGGGACCATTTGTGTAAAGTACAAAACCCAACCCCTTTCCCTTTCTCTCTCCCCGTGTTTCCGGCCGCCGGCCGGCCATATCCGGCGCGGCGCCGGCGAACCTCCAAACCATACCAAAACGCCTCAAATTGATCACCAAATCGCCTCAAATCAAACCTAGCACGCGAATCGAACTTGTAACCGTTGATTAATCAATCTGAAAACGCTTGTATTATCAAAAACCCACTTGAAACCGAACCCCAATTTACTTCATAACCGTTCAACGTGCAAATCATAGTAATTACTCAATTAATTGAACATATATCATTGGTTAACAATTCCTAATCTATCACTACTTGCAATTTCACCTGAAACTCGCGCACACACCACATACCATCGTCATCTCTTTCGCGAACCTGCAACTATTCGAACATCATCTTCAGAACTTCAAAACTCGAAATCAACATAGGGCTTTTCATCATTTAACTTAGTTGAAGCTTCCTGCAAAGTGAATTGGATTATCAAGATCATTTGCTATCTGAACGAATTGCATCGTAGCCGCGGTCGTTCTTGTGCTCGTTGTCAATCAATTCCTCACGAATTCGGGTAATTAAACACATGTATAAGTTCGTTTAATCATGGGGAGGAAAAGCCCCATGGTTAATTCGATCAACAACATCATTTTATGGTTTAATTTGGGGTAAATCGAACCTAGGGTTCATGTGATTTGGGGGAGGATTCGGTGCTTGGTATTTTTAAGTAATTAAAACCGAATGTTGACGCGGCTGAGGCCGTTCCACTGGTTAAAACACAAGTTCCCTTAACATGAGGTCCCGAGTTCGAACCACAGGAACCTCATGTTTTCTTTTTTAAGGCTTTTAGCCTTCAAAACCAATTTTAAATCTTTTAAAAATTATAAAAACTCATTTATAAAAGCTGTATTTTTCTAAAATATTTTTAAATTGTTTTCTGAGAATTATTTCTTTAAAAATAAACATTTTTTTACTTTTGATAAATAATCAAGAAATAATATAATTAGTTTAATTGTTTAAATATAAAAAAACACATATTATATTTCACAAATATTTCAAATGTAGTTCTTAAATTATTGTTTAAATTATGTTTATAGACTTTATTTAGATCTTTATATACCAAAATTGTTATTAATGTTATATTTATATATAAAATTTTATATAGAATGTAACAAATTTCTTTGAATTTAATAAATATAATTGATTCCATATTGTTAAAACATAATTATTTGACAAGCACTAAATACCAAATTGCAACCCTAGACCTCAAATTAAATCGTTAAATTTATTATCAAACTTAAAATCTTGTAAATATATATAGGTATCTTGTGACGGATTACGTTGGAACAACGACTTTTATTTCTTATTAATCATCCATTTATACATTTATTGAAACAAGTGAGTATTTCCATACCCCTTTTTCTTATTTTCACACTTTGGGGTGAAACATGTTAACTTATACTATTGCACTTGTAAACTCATTTGAGACATGTAAATCTATGGCAATTTATCTTGTTAAGTTGTGGTTAGTTGAACTTTCGTGGTTACCATGTTATGGAGTTATATGTGCAATCATTAACTATTGCTAGCCCAGCGAAGTCATAGATCTATGGGCAAGACAAGCCTGCTTTGGTTGATCCAGTACACTTAGCTGATCGTATATACTTTTAAACGTTTGAGACTTGTAAAACTTTGTCGAGGTTTGATTGTTGCATTGTTCATAACATCCTTAATCACTTTATTCACTAACTCATGACTTGAATTGCCATCCTTTATATAATCTATGTATTAAAAACTATGGAATGCTCACCAACATTATTGTTGACCTTTTATTTTTAACATGTTTCAGGAAACGCCCAAGTTTGACTTTTACACTTTGAAGCTTGCACATCTAGGAATGGACCTAGATAAATAAATAAAATGGAATGATTTGTTACATTCTATGTTATGCTTTTATTTTCTTTGAGACTTATGTTTGTAATGTGACAATTGAAACTTATGTTTAAATTATATTTGGATTATTAATAGCATTATGTGGCTGTGAACGATCTTAACTCTCACTCCTCGACGTTTCCGCCGTCAAGGTTGGGGTGTGACAGATTGGTATCAGAGCCCATAACTATAGGGATCTAGGTTATTAGAAATGGTGACCTAGGCTATAGTATGCATGAACCTTATAGAATTATATTTCTATCTTGTAAATTATATACTTTTCATGCTACATAATGCTATGCCTCTTATGTGCAATTTGATGCCTTAGCATAGGATTGCCTAAACATTGTTACTTGTCTCCCTAAACTTAACTTTGACTCTTTGACTCTCCCCGAACATGAACTCTCTTAATCTTATTCTCGTCGACACGTGGAATCTTATGCTTATGTTATGACTTGGATCTTTAGACGTTATGTCTAATCTATATAAATCTCATCAAGGTTTTGATTCTATGAACCTAAGAAATATTGTGTGACACATAGACACCTGTATCCTGGTTTTCCTGGCAAAAGGCCCTCGGGCTAAGGCAAGCATATCGCATAAATCCTACGGGACTAGTTATGCTTACCTGGGGATTTCTGGGATGAGTGATAAACTATGGTCAATAAACACAAGTTTCTAAGGTAAATGGATCAATTCACCTTGACGTGTCAACGTTTCCAAATGGTAATGCGTTACCAAATGGAATCATTCCGTGTACCTTATAACCCTTAGCTTATCTTTGTTAAACTATTATTCTTTGTTATCCTCAATCCTGTAACTAACTCATTTTTGTATATCCAGCATGTCTCGTCACCATGGAAAGCGTGGAAGTTCCGACCGTAAGCTGGCTGCCATGATTGCCCGACAAATGGCTGCCGTTCTCCCGACTATGGTTGCTGAACTCAATAGCACACTAATGGCTAATAGCAACAACAACACCAATGGAAACTATTAAGTGGTGCTAATGGAGACAATAGCAACAATCAAAATGGGAACAATCAACAAGGGAACAACCGTACTTGCACTTTCAAACACTTCAACTCGTGCAAACCCACTAGCTTTAGTGGAAAAGAAGGAGCCACTGGACTTCTCGAGTGGTTTGAAAGTATGGAGAATACGTTTATTGTTAGCGAGTGTCCCAACGAGTTCAAGGTTCGCTATGCCATAAGTGTTCTTCAACAACGAGCACTCACATGGTGGAATAGTGAAAAGAGAAACCGTGGGACTGAGATTGCTTTGGCCTTGCCCTGGGAGGAATTCAAGGAGGTTATGATTCAGAAGTTTTGTCCAAGGAGCGAGTTACAAAAGCTAGAGGAGGAATTCTGGAATCTCAAACAAGATGGTGGGAATCACTTGGCTTATTCCACCCGGCATCACTTGGCTGCCGTTCTTCAGGTCTTTATACTTCGGAAGTCATTGCCTTGAATTCTTCTAAGTGTTGAACTTCGGAAGAAAGACTTTATCTTCGGAAGTTGTAGTTTCTCTTCGGAAGCTCCTTCAGACTTAACTTTCGGAAGCTCAGCATTTGCCTTCGGAAGTTCTTCATCAGTTGTACCAAAATTTGTCTAAGTGTTTGTTTTGGTTGCACCAGCCTTACTTGATCCAACAAATATGTATAGAAATAATTGCAAATTAAAATTAAGTCACAACTAGGGAAACTAGAGAGTGACTCATGTCAGTTAAAGTCTCTATTTAGATGCCATAATGTTACCATATCGAAGTCACATCCCAACTGAAAGAAACAAAGGAATGATGCATTTCGTGATGATATCAAGCTTCACTCTTTTATTTGAGACTCTACTAACAATAGAAATGTCAATCTAAGCTGGAATAAATAATATTATGACCTAATTTTCACTAGTTCTAGTTCAGGTGCTTGTTAATCATTCCATGTAATCATTCACTATCTACTTGCCAAGTTTTTTTAACAAAATTCCACCATTCATAAAAACTTAGATCAAGCTAAAAATTATATTAACATATTTTTTTTGAAAAAATATTATCACTAAAAAGGACATTTTATGGACATCTCTTTTTGTACCCATTTCCTTAC
This sequence comes from Flaveria ramosissima, assembly GCA_025215565.1. Taxonomy (NCBI): domain Eukaryota; kingdom Viridiplantae; phylum Streptophyta; class Magnoliopsida; order Asterales; family Asteraceae; genus Flaveria; species Flaveria ramosissima. The sequence continues at coordinate 49,023,836 of CM046030.1, forward strand.
AATGACATAGAAAACTAGCTCTATATTTCTTGGTTCTCTTATATTTTGTGATATTATGTTTGTTTTGATGCATTCTCTATGTCTTGTCATCTTATTTAAGAATATAACACACACACACACACACATATATATATATATGTATGTATATATATATATATATATATATATATATATATATATATATATATATATATATAGATAGAGATATATAGATATATATATATATATATATATGCATATATATATATATATATATATATATATATATATATATATATATGCATATACATATATACATATATATATACATATACATATATATATGCATATACATATATACATATATATATACATATACATATATATATATATGCATATACATATATACATATATATATATACATATATATATATATACATATACATATATATATACATATATATATATATATATATATATATATATATATATATATATATATATATATATATATATATATATATATATATATATATATATATATATATATATATAATAAAGCATGGACAAATCAACCCAACCTAAGTTGAACTTATTAAGAAATACTTGATGACGACGCTAGTTAGAGCAGTGACAACCCTTTAAGTAAAGGGGAGGAGGAGTAGAGATAAACCCAACCTGATTTGGAGTTAGCGTATTATGCAAGATATGCTGAAGTTGCACCTCATTGAGCCATAGTCTAGGATAGGAGTTTGTAGTGATGTACGGTTATGGTTAACGATTTTTAGAAGATGGTACATATATCTCTTAAATTTATCTAATAAGCTTAGGTTTCTTTACACTTAAAGTGGACTTTGTATATTATTGTCTTATTATATGTATGTCTATGTGTTGTTTATTGATACTTTATATGTTACTATTTATCCTTTAAACATATCTTATGTATTGGTAAGTTTTGTGTTCGATGTCTTTAGTACTTTGCAATTTGTTTTGGAGTTGAGGGTCTCTCTAGAAGTAACATCTCTATCATATGAGATACATGTAAGGTTTTTCTGCATCCCATCCTTCTAACCTATCAATACTCTTGTTATGCATGAGATTTTACGGAGTAGGATTGTTGTTGTACTTGTTTTGATCTAAAGACATACATTAAAAAGTTATATGGGTTGGGTTTAGGTTGGGATCAACTTAACCAAAACTCGCTTTCGCACCCACTATGGAAATCAAATTCCAAAATTTGACTCTCATTTGGGTGTTTATTCCAATTGCAAGCTAAATACTGTATACCCCTATCATCTTGAAGTAAAAGTGATATGGTGTTACAATTGAAACTGAAAAGCATATATAGAAAATAAACAAATAGGCACTGCGAAAGAAAATCAACAAAATATGGAACAACATGCTTTTAACATGGATGCAATGTTGGTAATCCATAGAGACTTTTAAGAGATTGTAAAAGTTTATTTACTCTGAAAGTAGGATTTTTTGTGTAGGCATTGCAAGTTAACCTTAGAAGCAAGGTTCTTGGTGTGGTAGAGCTATAGCACAAAGGGCTCATTGATATCAAAACCTTTGGAAGATGACAATAGAGGATCCTGCAAGTTCCATAGTACAATGAGAACCCATCATAACCAAATTTTGAACCATCTTGTGGTCAAACATTTACACTAAAAACAAACTTTTGACTTTTTGAATGCAAATCAACTATAGATTTCACAAATTTATTTTGTTGGCACTGAAAGATCTGATAACCACATAAAAAGTTTTATACAAGAAACATTTTGAAGAGAGAAAAAATCCAAATGTTTGGTTTCGACCGACATCAGATAGTGTAAGAAAATGACGCTATATATAAGCTTGATGAGTTAATCCATGTACTGTCAATTAGTTTTAGAGTGGAACCCCGTGTGGCTCTTTCTTACAGTAGGCTTAAGTATGTTTGAATCTCTAAAAGAAATAAATGACATTGTCCATTAAATATGTTTGAATCTCTAAAAGCAAAATAATTGACTTTAGGACAGTGTTGCACATAAAAGTCAAATTCGAGTCTGACCTGTAGTCTTTCGCGATGAAACAGTCCCCGAAGACTGAAACCTTTTGCATGGGCTGCCAAAAGGCCCTTACGCATTGATTCCAGGAGACCTGCATAAGTCACACTTGGGTTCTCTACTACTGCTTTCCTAAAAGTGTATGTCATTGCACCTTCCATTTGCTTTCCTGACTCTGAAAAGGCCTACACAATAACTCAAAAGGTAAAAACTTAATGTAATCAAACCTGAATAGGTTAGAAGGTATGTTATGGTAGAGTCAATATAGGCGAAACAAAGGTTTTTTTGTCCATATTTTTTAAATTTCTATAGATTTATAAGTGGGTCAAATATGTTTACAACATTAATATTATTTCAAATAAGCTTATCTTTTGAGGAAAATGATAAGAACCATAGATTAAATATACACTTGGGCTACTTTGACCTGTTTGGCCCGTTTAGTTTTAAGCTAGTGTTTTAATTATAAAGCATTACCCAAATCGACCCGTTCATAAACAAATATGTCAAAAATGCAATCAGAAGATCTACTGACAGATGTATCTTCAGCAAGTTGATTATCCTCACATGCACTAATAGAAATGGCATGTCCACCGCTAGTGCCCTTATAAACACCAGATGGAGATCTGTTATCTAACCAAAGATTCCTGCGAGTGAACCAAAAAAGCACCAAAATAATCCAAATATCAAGACAAACTATTAAAACTAATCTAAATTTAGACAAAACAGTAACTAATGAAACATACTCTTGTGATCTATAGACATTTTGTAGATCAAGAATCGTTCCACTGTGACAAGCATCGACAATGGCATGAAGTTTGACACCGTTCTTGAGAGGTCTTACAATGATGTCATTGATTTCATTATCAATGATCATTCCTGCAGTTCTAAAATCTACTGGACATATTGTTTCATTGAATCCATCAAGTTCATCGTCAAAGAAATCAGGTTTCCACAGGCCATGACCTGAAAAATAAAACACCAACGAGTCCCCAGGTTGGTTGTCTTTCACGAGCCACCTCAAAGCTTCTTGGATGTTTGCTTTTGTTGGATGCGGGTGCGAGCCCATTTCTGCAAGTTTTTATAAAACCAGTGAGTCCCAAAGCTGGTTAAGATAAACAAGTCGTGTTTGGGTTTGCCCGCTTAAAGTAGAATAAAGCCCAACCCGTTTATACAAATAGTTATAACCCAAATAACCAAAAACCATTTACAACCAACTAGCCAGTTGACTTGGTAAGATAAATGGGTTACACAGGTCATATTCAAGTTATATGATTTAAGTGTGCCTAAATGTCTTCTATATGAATAAACAGTATGCGTTGTATTCAGGTTTATCAATTCAAACCTCCAACCTGAAACCCATCAACCTACCGACACGATTGCCACCCTAGCTGCGAGTGAAAAGTGATAAATTTTGTATGGGTCAGAGTGTCAAACCGCTTTGAACCAAAACTCTTTTCATCCAAAACAATTAGACTTTTTTATAAACGTTTAGCTCGTTTAATATGATTACAAAGTATATTATGTTAGTAATGACAATCTTTATAAAAAAATGATCTAGGAGACGTTTTCTGACCCGTTCAAGACATTTGACTTGAGCTATTTCTTATTTTAGCTGTTAATAGACATGTCTTTCAGTTGACAGGTCGAATTGCCACTTCTTACATGAATTTTAGAGGAAGGATTATGAATACCTGCAAGAATGTGGATCGAACTACTTGGAAACCGAAACCTTGAAATTAGTAATTCGCGCATATTGTTCACATCATAGTTAGTTCCTTTAAGCTTATACTTCTGTTTATTGTATGTCACACCACACAGAACTGCACGTTTCCCTTTCACGGTTTCCCAGCTCCTTATTGACTCGAGAGTTGACTCCTCATAGCCACTTAGCACATATGAATTTGAAATGTCTCTTCTGTGAAACATCTTTTCAAAGAGAACATGCAGGCCCTTTGTGTTACTGATGAACTTATGCCGTTGTTTCTTCGACTGCAAGTGTGTGTCTTCGTCATCTAAAACAAATTCTCGACAATCAGAGCAGCGGATACGTTGGGTCACTGATGACATGGATGTTTTATACGCTAAGTTAAACGAACTGATGAAACTTATGCAATCAGAAGGGTAGATGATGCTACTTCAAGAACAAAGATGCTTTAGTGATTGTAAAAATGATGTGTTTATAAAGTCAAAAAGGTTGCAGCATGAAATGAACCTGATTCACCAACATAACTATGTGTTCCTTTTGTTCTCTTTAATGGAGCATTAGATTCTGTCTTTTTAAGATTCTTTTGTGTGTCCATTGGTCTTTCATGCAGTTTAGTATAACGCGGTTAAAGGGCGTACTCAATGTTTAACGAAACTCCTGCTATGCATAGGGTCTGGAGACGGTACGAATCGCTTTGCGATCTGATGCATGCAGTCTTATCCTACATTTTATATAGGTTGCAGTTTCCCATGATAATGAAAGGAGGTTTGTATGTTAGTAGCTTATCTGCTATTCTTGATCCACCAGAGTACAAGAAATTAAACCTAAACATAATTAAGGGTTTTGATCAAATAAACTTAAAAAGGTGAAAGAAAAAAAATCCGACCTGCCGGATTCGAACCAGCGACCTAAGGATAGCTATGATAACACTACAGTCCTCCGCTCTACCAACTGAGCTAAGGTCGGATCTTGTTACAAGGCTCGAGAAATCTTTTATATGCTGTACATAACAAAGTTTAATGGCTACCCATGTAGTCAACATCACTATGTTCTTTTTAAAACTTGGTACATATGTACACAAAACGCAATCAACATCAAACAGAAATAAGATTATGATGGAGTAAATGAGGATCAATATTATGTTATAACAATATGTTCTTCTAGAACGTAGATAAATAATGTGTATAATTAGATGAATAATCAATGTCTTCTCTTCTCTTTTCTCTTGAAACATTTTCTCCTATACGTCTAGCTCCATGCTTACAAGTTACATCATAGTACTGTTGTAGCCCTAAATCATTAAAGTGTGATGTAAACTCTTTTTATTATATTATTTGTTTTATTTATCAATTGTCTCTAGAATTTCATTTAAACATAAGACACATAGAGTAAGTTCTTAAAAAAAATTACGACATAAATCCTCTATGTATATTTTTAACTCATTCTTATGATTTATTCACCAGGTGCTTTTACTCTTTCTTCATATCTTGACATGTTTAACTTGAAAGTATACACTTACAGTAATATTAGCAATAAGCATTGTTAAATGATTCGTTCTTCATTTCTTCTTCTTATTTTAAAGATTGGATTAGGGGATCAAATTGCAACCCATTATTGAGGTGGTTGGGAAAGTGTACGTTTGGACTTTGAGTGAGTCTTTGATTCCTTCGGCGATGCCCAGCACCACACTTAAGGCTGGTGGTGTGTTTTTGCCTATTATCAAGTCGTTATCGTTTTCATCTGGGAGTAAACCAAGTGACCCAACCTCTAAAACACTTGGCGCTTATCTTATTTAGTTCTAGTTTCAGTTTAAACTAAAGACTAATGAAGCTATCAAAAACCTTTGCATGGGTCAATATAGGTTAACAAATTACTATAAACTTGATAGATTACTATACATCGGCTTTTGAGTGGATGGTTAATTATATCATATTCGTTTACACAACCTATGTAATACCTGGATGCATAATCTAGTTATTAATATGAGATTTTTGTATCTCAATTTAATATTTTGACTAGTTAAACAAACCAAAACTGTATCTAGATGCTAACACTTTGTTTGTAAGCATATGAGAAACCTGCCAATCTTTATATTTTTATCACATGCACATGATGATTGGACCAATATTTGTTTTTTTTAATTTCATATTTTTTATGTGTGTATAAAGAAGTAAATAGAGGTAATTAAACACATAACTTTCATGGCCCAACATAAAAGGGCGAACGCTATGCACCCCATTTACCACGAGTTTGATCCTAAGGGGTGGCGGGGTATTATTCCATTTATTTTGCTTCTTTTTATTTTTTATATTATTTGTAATTTATTAATATTATTTTTAATCATTTTTTTAGTTTTGTCTTTCCATCTTTTTTTCTTTTTTTATGTTTTTGTTATTTTTTTAACGTTTTGTTTTGGGATTCTTTTGTCTTTAACAACATTTATATGGATCTTGAAAATAATCTAAGATTTGTAAGTATGCATAGAGATGAGGGAGGAGATAACACAAGATGTATATCGATTTTGATGGATATTAACAAATTTGTAGCATTTGACCTATTTTTAATTTAAACCCAAACTTGTTTGGGTCAATTATAGAAATCAAATCATTATTTAAGTCATTTTACTTATTTTGATGTTCAAATACAATAAATATGTATAATTAAAATCTATAATTAAAATAAAAAGTTTTACAAAATATTTAAAATTTATACAGTGTTATAAAACAATAATTTGAATAATTATAAATTAGGGTTCTAATAAATCCAACGTTTAAAATGTAATTTTTAAAACTTAATTTAAAAGGTTTTCACATAAAATAATAATCACTTCAAACTATAGGGACCTAAAGTGAAAAATTCATTTAAAAACCCAAACTTCCTCCCATCTTGGCCAAGTTTGGCATATCTGTGTCCGCCCATAAAGCTCCAAATTTTAACCAAATTAATTAAATTAAATCGTTCCCCATTCATTCATAGGTATTTTTTGAATTTAGGACCCACTTTAATTCGAATCAATTTTCTGTTATAACCTGTAATAGTTAATTTAGAGGCTGATGCAACCAAAGTTCTCTCAACATGCATATTGAAGTACAATAAAAGTTACTTTGAAAGATTTTACAAAATCACTAGAAATTCTCTAAGTGTCAAATCTTCCGAAGCCAAAAGACCATTTCTTCCAAAGCCAAAGATGAAGTCTTCCGAAGCTTCAAGACAAAGTATTTCGAAGCCAAGAGACTGATTTCTTCCGAAGATAGAGAAGACATGATTTCTCTAACATGTTTTTGACAAAAACTGAACCACTTTCTGATACCATCTTTGAAAACTCACCAACTTATACAAGTTGGTGATATGTTCATACTTTGGTCAACTATAGATTAAGGTATCAAATCTGTAACTTTCTACTTTGTACTTTTTCCTGATAAGGATTTGAGCTATGACATGTCATAGTCACTAGTCAAAAGGTAATTTGTCTTTTAACTTTACATTGATCTTGTTGTCTAGATTAGTGTTCTAGTTGCCCTTCAAAATATGGCTCACTGTAGGATGTAGTATAAAGTATCTCAGGTACCAATCATTAGAATTAAGCCTTGTAAAAATTGTAAAACACTTGAGACCAATATATATCATTCTTGAAAACCAAATACTTGTGTTCTGCTTGTGTTCTTTACTTCTGTTCATTATTTCATAAGTCGGTTCCCTATTTGATCTGTCAAGTGTTGTTTGTTTCTCTACAACCCTTGTGAAACTGTTGCATTAGCACCCTCACCGGTCCTAAAATGGATATTAGAGTTTTTTAGGCTATTGATTGTAAGATCTCACCGTCTTAAATCCCTTCAGTTTAGAAAATACTTACCAGCTCAAATGGTAGCTCTCACTAAAGCTGAAATGGAAACCAATACCATGACAAAATCTTTACTGATCACTCCTGATGACTTTGACACTTGGTTTCGAATAATAGAAGGCTTAATCAAGTATCAAGATAGTAGGATATGGAGATTTGTTGTCTTAGGACCTCACATCACAAGCATTCAACTACTACTGGTGGTGGGATGATTCCAAAAGCCATGATGAAGCTAAAGCAGCTCTAGGATGCATTGAAGCTTATGTATGAGGGGTCTGATGAAGCTAAAGAAAATAAGAAGGACCTTATAAGTGGCTAAACTTCATATTCTTATAGGTAGTTTATTTCTGATGAAGCTAAAGAAAACAAGAAGGACCTTATAAATGGCTAAACTTCATATTCTTATAGGTAGTTCATTACTCTTGCACCTGCACTTCATTTTTCAATAAACTATTAAGAAAATAAATTTCAATGTCCTATATCATGCAGTCTGAACACATACTTTGGGATGGTTGTACTAACGTGTTCCAATATCTTTATGACAAGCTTGCCACATTGAATTCAGCATCTAACATTGTATCAGATGGGAATTTGGTGTCTTGCCATAAGATATTTAAAATTGGACTTTATAATCATCCATATGACTGATTTATTTATGAGATCTCTTCCTAACTCTTTAGTTAGATAACCAGTCAAAATATACTTATATCTTAATAATTCAACAGACATCACACCATACATGATGAGCTCATAAATCATTCTATATATAATACACAACCATCTAGACTTTCCATTATACACCTGAGTATAATCCTTAGCCAACACTACAAACTTGCATTCCACTGTCAAGTGATGCAAACTTCTCAAGAAGAGAATACACATCCACTTAGTTACCCAAAATTCTTTATAATATCCTTTTATAACTGAAGGACAACGTAATTACCAACCATAGTTCATGGTACTTCAGATACTTAAACAATATGTTTACTGCTTGAATTTCTTTAATGCTTTCTCAATGTAAAGAGGTTGTCATGGAGATACCATTGCTACTCCTTATCCTTATCCTAAGAAGTACATCTGCCTCCTTCATATCCTTCATTCAATATAACAACATATTTCTTATTAAATTTGAATGAATGAGTTCTAATACCTTTAAATTTCTTTTAACATAAATAGTTTCCTTGTAATCTTAGTTAATTCAAAAGTACGACATTTATTATGATTCATATTAAATGCCAGTATTAAACTCATCTTAGACATGTCTTTCATTCTAGAACAATTCACATGACCTAATCTAGCATGTCACGTTAGAAACATAATCAACTTTGCTACCAAACGATGATATCATAAAAACAGATTCAACACTAAACTGGACATAAATAATTTTTTCTAAATACTTGGAACATACACAAACCTAGTAATAATTGAGATGTAAATACAAGTCTAATTTTTCTAATCCTTTGATAGACTCAATTGCTATGTTTTTAATTCTTAGTATACATCCAACTTCAACTGGTTTAAATTTTTAAACCAATTTAGATCCTTGCATACATGACTCATAGCACCTAAGTCTACTCACCATACAAGCATACCACTTGTACAAAAACGGATTCAGTATAACTTATACATAATTCTTAACCGAGTTATATTTATTAACCATTGGATCTTTTGAATCAAAAACCAAACCCGAAGATTGGGTTCCATTTATTTCACAACCCAAATTGGTATTTCCAAACGTGTAAACGTTTAATGGACCGGTTGTAACCTGTACTATGGCCCAACACTCATTTGATTATGTGAATAAACATCTTTATTGTTAACTTTATTTGAGTTAAACATTACCTTTTATTTGTTTAGTGGGGCTTTCAAATGAGACCAAAAAATTGGAAAAAAACTAAAAGAACTATTTCTAGGCACATATTCTTATTTTTATTTTTTAAAAGTAAACCAACTTTTTGTAAAGAGCCAAAAGAACCATTTCTAGCCACATATTTTTATTTTGTAGTTTTATAAAAGTGTATTAAATTATGAGAGGTATTTTGGTATTTTACCCTTCACCTATGTAACATCCGCCCAATTTCACATTATAAACCCAAAACCCGAACCCACTTTGAACTTTTATACGACGGAAAATTCATTATTTAAAGTTATTTTTATTCATTTTAATGAATCAAATGCAATAAATGTGATTTAACCAATTTTATGAATTGTTCTATTCAATTAAGAAATTTTTAATAATTTGATGATTTATAAAATAAATTTTATAAAGTTATAAAGTTTTATTTGTCATTTATGTGTTTTAGTTATTAAACTACAACAAACAACTAAATTGAAAAGTCTTCTTAAAATTTATAAGTTTATAAAGATTTTAAAAAACAGGTTTATTAAGTTCAGGGTGAAAAATGTAATTTTCAGAACCTAATTTAAATATCTTTTACATAAAATAATAAACATTGAAACTACAGGGGCCAAACCTATAAATTTGTAAACTTTCAAACAAACCAAACCCCTCGGCTCTCCTTAACTCCGGCCAAATTCCGGCGAGCTTCGGCGAGCCAAAACACCCGTTATCGACCGTTTAAACCCAATTAAATCCATTTAAACCATTTGCTAGACGGTTTCGAACTCATTACCTCTTTCAATTCGAAGCAAATGGTTATGTAAAGTTCTTTTACTCGAAACCGAAACCAACATTCAAAATCAAAACGGTTACAGCTTGAATCGTGATCAAATGTATGAAATTACTCGATCTGAAACACATTCTTTAGTATTTTGAATTCAATGATACACATAATTACAATTGAAACAGTTAATTTGATGTCGAATCAAACCCGAAACCCCCTAATCAAATCCTTGACCCGTTCGAAATATAAAAACCAAATTAAACCTTTATAACTTAGGGGAAACTTCCTTTTCATTTCTGAGAAACTATCTAAACCACCGATTTGATTCACACACACACGCACGCATTAACATCGATCACCATTCTCATTCACGACCTGCAACTTAGTCGAGGTACATGTACGAAGTTCTATTAAACAAAATTGGGTGAGGGTTTGCAGGACCGGTTAAGGGCTTAAACAATTACAACACAACAACACAATGAGGAGAATAACTAAACTTGATCAAACAGTGAACTGGATTAACCAATATTGATACAAAGAACACAAGTAAGTAAAAGAGACAGAACAAGAGAGTTGGGTTTCAAGGAGGCAGTATATTGCTTTCTCAAGTTCTTTTACAAGTGTTACAAAGCATAAAGAAAGATACAAGAACTTGGAATACTTATACTACAACCTACAGCCGGCTATACTTTGAAAGCCAGCTGGATACAATTGACTAGACACAAACAAAATCAATTGTAGGATCAAAAGGCATTCTGCCTTTTGACCTTGTGACTATGACATGCCATAGCACACATCCTTATCTATTACAAAAAGGATAAAGTACATAAAGTAGAAAGTTACAGACTCAAGACCTCAATGTACAGTTACCAAAAGCATGGACCTTTTCACCAACTCATGTAAGTTGGTGACTTTACAGAGATGCAGCGGAAAGGTGTCCAGCTTTATGGAACAGTACATCAGATAAAACATGTTTACTAAAAGTCTTCGGAAGAAATCTGTCTTCATAGGTTGAAGCTTCGGAAGACTTTGTCTCTGAGGCTTCAGAAGACTTCATGTTTGGCTTCGGAAGATATTGGTCTTGGCTTCGGAAGATTTTACACTTAGAGTATTTTCTAGTGTATGGTGTAAAATTTCCGAAGCATTTCTTACTTCAGTACTTAGTGCATGTGTTGCAGAGAGACATTGGATGTTTTGGTTTGCATCAGACTTAAGGAATCCTTACAAACTCCCCCTAGGCTGATGCTACCAAAACACTTAGAAGATCTTCAGATGTTAGTGGTCTTCAGCACAATCATGACCATACCTTTCTTCATTAGATGGTCAGGATCATTCAGACCTTCATAGTATCTTCTCATCTCAAAGAGATCATGCAGAGGTAAGTTGATTATGTCTTGCCAAGTATAGACATTCTCAACACCTTGATCTCTGATTACATGCCATCTTTGTGGATTGGTAGAGTAAGTCCAGGACAAGATGGGTGTCTCAGTTGTTAGAGGAGCCACTTGCATTGGAGTTGATTGGGCAGCCTCATCATGCACTTCCTCAGGTTGATCTGACTCAGCCTGAGGTGTAGAGGTAGATGACTTAGGCTTCTTCTTCTTTGACTTTGGTTTAGAAGCCATTCTCTTCTTCCTCTTAGATGACTTTAACGAAGACTGGTCTGCAGCACCTTGTTGATCATCCTTGTCTTTCTCAGTTGGGTGTTCCTCCCTCACAGGTTCAGAAGGAGAGGGAGTTTGACCCTGCATTGGATCAGAAGATGAAGCTTGCTGAGGCTCAGCAGGAGGTCCAGGTTGAGGTGTCTCAGGTTGTTCAAACTTAACCTCCACTTCAGGTGGGACTTGACTTGGAAGAGAGTGTAAGTCAATCAGTTCACCACTCTTAATCTTCTGCTTGATCACCCTTATATGCTCAGCCATTGTGGATAGAGACATAGGGCCAAGTCTCCTTCCGGAGAATCCATATAGCTTCAAGAAGCTCATCATCCTTTGTCTATCAGCAGACTTCTTCATACTCTTTTGGATGATGGCTCTTGACTTTGCAGCTTCTTCCCTTAGCTTCCTTTTAGTTGTCTTTCTCTCTTTGACTAGCTCAAGTTCAAGTTGTTTCAAGTACTCAAACTTAATGAAGTCATAGGACAGGGGAAGAAGTGCATCTGCCTGATAGAAGCCTGTGGCACTCAGGTAGTTGATCATCTTGATCCTATCTTCTTCTTTGTCTACCTGAGGTTCTTGTGGAGCCACATCTTCCTGTACAGGACTTTCTTGAACTGGAGAGAGAGTGGGAGCATGCTTGTAGAGTCTTTTCTGTCTCCTCTCTTCTTTGAATTGGAGAAGTAGCCTTGCATCCTCTTTTTCTTGCATCTCTCTTGACACTTCCATGTCAGCCAGTTCATTCAATTCTTCTAAGGGGAGGGAGATGATTTCATTAATATCATAGTTCCTGGTCTGTAAATAAGTAATCCTGACTGCCCTCAACTCATCATCTTGAGTATTTGGTCAGGGGGCAGCCCTGATTGCAGCTTGCATAAAGCTTGAAGACCCAGAGGAACTTTCTCCCCTTAGCTTCCTTTTCCTCTCTCTCTCTTCCTCCTTAATTTCCTCAGGAGTCATAATCCTTTTCCCTTTGTCACCCACAGACCTTTGTGACTCAGGGTGGATAGAGGCTTGGCCTTCATTGCTTGGTGTAGCTTTCATGCTCTGGCCAGAGAGAGGCTTAGAAACACCTTCACCAGCAGGTGTCTCAGAAGGAGTGTGAACCTCTGCAGCAGTTGTTGATGATGAGACAGGGGTCTCAGGTTCTGCCACTAGGCCTTCAGTCAAGGTTTCCCCTATGAAACTAATCTTAGGGTCCACCTCAACATCCAGTTGATTGATGACATTGCCTGATTGCCTAAGTCTCCTTCTTAGAGTGAACTCTGCAAGGATCCTATCTTGGATTCTTTGAGCCAATCTATCAGCTTGTCTTGAGTTTCTTGGATTGACAAGTGGCATGTTGACTAGATCCAATCTTTCATAGAAGTTCAAGCTTTGAAAATCAAATACTTTTGTTGCCCTTGAACTCTCTGAAGAATAAGGGCTCTTCTATCAGCATCATACCTCCACCTTATGATGTAGTTTGAAGTTCCTTTTGGTGGAGATGACACAGCCCTTGGTATACCTTCCTCAAAGAGACTCCTGATGATAGAGTCTATAGAGTCCACATTAATGTGAACTTGAGGAAGTTGCTGAGAATGCACAACTGCAAGTGAGGATGGTGAGTCCTCTATGTCCATTCTCTGTGAAGAACTCCCAGGTTTTATGGCTGCTATAACTTTCTCTCCCTTTTTGGTAGCATCACCCACTTGCATAGGTGAGCTGGAGGATAAGTCAATCACTTCCACAGGTTCTTGTGTTCCTGGTTGAGCTCTCCTTAAAGGTCTCCCAGCTAGTTTTTCCTTAAGATATGAAATCTGAAGTTGCTGATCATTGACCCTGTTTTGTAAGGTAGTCACCTGAGATTCAAGGTGACTAACCTTAGAGACTAAATAGGAGCATGTTTTTGACAGTTTCTGCACCTTTAGTCTCAAATTCCCCTCTTCTTCATCAGAAGAATCATTGGAGGATGAGATGATTGGACCAAAGTCCTCTCTCTCACCACCAGCTTGAGGTTCTTGGCTGCTGGTTTTCCTGTGCTCACTAGCAATCTCAGTTGAGATGCCAGTGGGCTGAGTTGCCATGGTTGAGGTCTTAATAATGTAATCACTTGCAGAAGTGAGAGCCTCTTCCATATGGACATCCTGAACATGTTCAGAAGTGTCCACCTCAGTAACAGGTGACTAATGTGGGATAGACTGAGGAGAATCAGAGGTACTCATCTCTCTTTGAGTAGGGGAGGAGAAGAGAGACTCATGGTACTCAATGAATCCTAAGTCTTCATCAGTATAAAAGGATAGGTTAGGAATGGGTTGGTTTAGATCTAAAGGCTGGGGATGGTAACTGTCCCCTGAAGGTTGTTCACTTGAGTGTTGAGACTCAGAGTGAAGGCTTAAGGCTGTTGGGCTTGTGAGCTCATCAGGGTGAGCATGAGGAACCTCATCCCTGATAGGTGAAGAAATGGGAGTGGTTTGCTCCTCAGGGGAAGTGGGAGCTCTAGTGTCCACTTCCTCCTGTAAAGGTGAGTATATGGGGACCTGCACAGGCTCAATAGCTTGAGCAGGGGTTTGTTTGGATTTTCTTTGGTAGGTGAGGGTTATTTGTGGTCTTTTTAATGGTAAGAAAAAAGAAGGTGTGGGTTCAACACTAGCTTGTGTTGCTAGGTTGTCACCTTGAGCAATGAGCTCTAACATTTTGGGGACTAGGGCTGTTTCTACCCCTGAGAAGCCTACAGTTGGCTTCTTCATGATTTTAAAGATGCCGGGCTTCATCTGTCCCAATTTAAGAATATTACTTGTTTCCCTCAACTGTGAGCCCAGTTCACAGTTAAGAATGTGTTGAACATATCTAGGAAACATGTAATACTCTAAGGAGTCCAAGTTTGCAAGTAAATTGGTATAAACAAATTGAGAGTACTTGAACTTGACCCCTTGAACCATTCCATGCACTATAAATGAGAGATCCTCAGGAATCTGGTCCCACCCACCATGCTTGTTTGACAAGCTGTGGATAACCACATGGAGCAGGTATTTCCACTAGGATGAGACCTTCCCTTTCCTGAAGGTCTTTACAGAGAAATCTCCCTCATAGCCCATCTGCTCAAAGGAATGATTAACAGCTTCCTTTGGGAAGGACAACTCACCTTCTTCATCATCCAGCTGCAAATGATGGTTTATGATGGCCGGAGTGATGAAGATTGTCCTCCCTTGCACTGTGGCAGACAGTGCCTTCTCCCCATCCATAATGACCTCTTGGCAGGTCTTCTAGAATTCAAGCAAATGATCCTCATACAGAGTAGGATCAATGGTCAAGGAGGTGAGGTAGTTGGATAGAGTTAAGAATTGGCAAATCTCTGAGAAACTTGCATCTTTCTCAGAGCTTAACAGAGCAACCTGATTGTGTTGCCTGTGAAGTTGCATGGAGAAATCTGGGTTGTTTCTGCGGTTAAGGTTGGCCCTTTTAGAAGCTTAAGGGTGAAGAAAGGTAGAAAGCAAAGGCGGTTTTGGGAATTAGGTTTGAGGAATAGTGGAATTGAGGAAGATAGTGAGGAAGAGGGGGAACCGTTGGGTATTTATGGGAAAAGGGATTTGAACCAAAGTTAATGAAAGAGAATAAACTTTGAAATCCGAATGTCGGTCCCACCTCTGAAAAAGTAGTTTACTTTTGCTCAAAAAGTAGTTTTCTTGGAATTCGAAAAGCTTCCGAAGGTAAATTGTCTTCGGAAGTTTTAATGAAAAAGCTTCCGAAGCTAAAATGGCTTCGGAAGATTTTCCTGAGAGTCTTGATAATTTTGCTTCGGAAGAGAAATAAACACTTGAATGCTTTGTATAAGAAATAACAAAGCTTCCGAGAGTTAATTTTGCTTCGGAAGGAAAAAGTCCTTAAAAACAAATAAGTGTCTGAGATAAGAATTTTAAGCTTCGGAAGATAGATTTAGACTTCTTCCGAAGGTAAAATTTCTTAGACAGTTATTTATTTTGAAGACATGATTTTCTTCCAAAGATAAAATTTTATCTTCCGAAGGATCAGAAAATTTTCAAGAATCTAAGGAAAGTCTTCAAAAAGAATTTTATATCCAAAGAAAACATGAGCTTATGAAAGTGATGAACTAGACAACTTAGGACACACATATTTTAAGAAATAAATAGAATTAGTTTTAAGAAAATTGTCTACTCAAAGTTAATCATCCCAATAGCTGATATTAGATATTTAAATCTCTGTTTATCAAAAGCTTTTGTAAACAGATCAGCATATTGTTCATCTGTATGAACTTTGACTAGTTTAATTAATCCCTTTTCATAGTTATCTCTTATTAGATGATACCTGATATTGATGTGTTTGGTCCTTGAGTGCTGCACAGGGTTCTCAGTGATAGAGATAGCACTATTGTTGTCTATGTGGATAGGAGTCTCCTTGAAGTTAAATCCGTAGTCCAGCATCTGATTTTGAATCCAAAGCACTTGAGCACAGCAGCTTGCAGCAGCAATGTATTCAGCCTCAGCAGTTGATGCAGACACACAGGATTGTTTCTTGCATTGCCATGAGACAACCCTTCCACCAAGGAATTGACATCCCCCAGATGTAGACTTTGCAGTCATGTTGCAACCACCATAATCACTATCTGTATAAGCATACAGATTGAAGTCAGGATTCTTTGGGTACCATAAACCAAGTGTTGAAGCACCTTTGAGGTATCTTTGAATCCTTTTGACAGTGATTAAGTGAGACATCTTAGGGTTGGCTTGATATCTTGCACAAATACATGTAGCAAACATGATATCAGGCCTGCTAGCTGTAAGATACATAAGAGACCCAATCATAGCCCTGTATAAATGTTCATCTACACACTCCCCCTCAAGATCAGGTCCAAGGGAGTGATTTCTGGCTATGGGTGTCTTAGCAATCTTACAATCAGTCATGTTGAACCTCTTGAGTATGTCCTGAACATACTTTGACTGACTTATGAAGATGTCATCTTCAACTTGCTTCACTTGAATTCCCAGAAAGAAATTGAGTTCTCCCATTGCACTCATTTCAAATCTGTCTTTCATCAGCTTCTCAAAGTCTTTGCAGAGCTTTGGATTAGTTGAACCAAAGATGATGTCATCCACATATACTTGAACTAGCAATAAGTCATTTCCCTGTCCTTTTGTCACACCCCAACCTTGACGGCGGAAACATCGAGATGTGAGGGTTACGATTGTTCACAGCCACATAACGCTATTTATTAATTCCAAATATATTATTCATAAGTTTCATTAGTAACATTACAAGCAAAAATTTCAACAAAGAATACATCATGTACAAATGCTACAAATAACATGATCATCCATTTTATCTCTAAGTCCAATCCTAGATGTAATAAGCTTCAAAGAGTAGAACACAAACTTGAGGTATACCTGAAACATGTTAAAAATAAAAGGTCAACATAAAAATGTTGGTGAGCATTCCATAGTTTTCAATACATAAGTATATAAAAGATGGCAATTCAAGTCATAAGTTAGTGAATAAAGTGATTAGGGATGTTATGAACAATGCAACAATCAAACCTCGACAAAGTTTTACAAGTCTCAAACGTTTACAAGATTATACGATCAGCTAAGTGTACTTGGATCAACCAAAGTAGGCTTGTCTTGCCCAAAGATCTAAGACGTCGCCAGGCTAGCAATAGTTAATGATTGTAAACAAAATATGTATCTCATATAAGATGAATTGCATGTGCATTTACAAGTATCAAGATGTTTATAAGTGTAAGTTTATAAGGTTAACATGTTTCACCCCAAAAGGTGTGAAATAAAATAAAAAGGGGCATGGAGAACTCACTTTGATATAAGCATTACAAGATGATAAATAAAGATTAAAGGATGATCCAAAGTAATCCAAAGTATTCATTACAAGGCACCTAAATATGTATTACAAGATGAAGATTAATAATATGATTAACGTTCAAATAATGATTAGGGTTTCAATAGTTTTGAGGGGTTTTTGATAAGTAACAGTTTACAAAGTAATTATTTACATTTTTAATTCATTAGAAGAATTATATATGTATATATTTTAGAAATGAATTTAAACATAACAAAGTTGGAGTTCAATATGTAATTAATTCTTTATAGTTTTCTAAGAATAATATATCATTATCACAATTATAAAAGTAAACCTTTAAAGAATAAAAATACTATTGTGCCCATTAGTATTTTAAATGATTTTTAAATTATTGTATCAAGTCCATATTCATGTAAATAATTATTCAATTATTTTAAAAGAAGCCATTTAAATATATAAAAGTTAAATGATCATAGAAAAATAATTAAGCTCTTTTTTTATTTAAAGAAAAGCATTTGGATCAATGTTTTATTATTTATTAAAATAAACTAAAACCAAAAAAAATATCCAATTGTATGTTTGAACATATAATGTTTTTTACAAGATAAACAATATTTAAATTCTATTTAACAAGATATTTAACTAATTATATTCTTTGTTTTAACAAGATAAAATAACATGTTAGGTTATTATAAAAAAAATAAATTTTCAGAAAGTAACTGGTTAGCCTTTAAAATAACTAGAATTTATAAAATAGATTTTTTAGAATTTTTAGAAATTTTTATATAATTTGTATAGGCTGAAAAACACCTAAAAAAATAATGAGGTTACCCGGGGTCGAACCCGGGACCTCAAAGTTGGGAGATGGACATGGAACCGGTGAACCAAGGCATACAGCCGCGTTTAAAGGTCCGTTTTAATAACTTATAAACCATTTGTTACCAAACACCCCCAAAACACATGAACCCTAACTCGTTCAATCCCCAAATTGAAGCTTAATTCGGAGGATTCAACCCGATTAATCTTAGGGCTTTTGTTCCCTGGATGTAATCGAGTTGAATGATATAATATACTTACATGATTAACAACAGATTGACATGTTTACGCCCGGTTTAGCCTCGATACAGTCGCGATGAACAAGATGTTATAGAACGCCGATTAAATGAATGTTTCATGAAATTGAGTTTACAGGGAGTTAAAAGGGATCGAAGGTGATGATTCCCCTCTGTTATATAGGTACAATTTCTATGTTAAGAGGTCGATTGAGCTTTGGTTTCCATTCTTCGATTTCGGTTACAATCGCGTACTTAATCGATTGTTTAACTCAAATTAATTGATGTTTAAAGTTTGTAAATGATAACCGTTTAATTCGATCATCCAACACAACCGTACGTTGAACGGTTATGAATCGATTGGATTATGGTTTTCGGCTCAATCCCCCTTAAATTCCAAATGAAATGGTGCAATTAAACACAGAATCGAGTTCGAAACGTATTCTCAAGTCGTTTGGCTTTAATTCGAGTCGGTTTCGAGGGCGTTGTCGCGATTTTTGGGCTCACCGGCGATTGGCCGGGTATGGCCGGAGACCATCGCCGGATTTACGGGGAAACAGAGAAAAGGGAAGTTTGGGTTTTAATGATTTACACAAACGGTCCCTGTGGTTTGTACTTTGTTATTTTATGCACAAGTCTTTATATTAAAGTTTCAAAATTCACATAATAACCCCTTGGACTTAAATAACTTTGAGTTTATTAAACATTTTTAAGTTTAACAACTTTATCAATTGTTATAATGTTATAGTTCACAATAATATTATCACTAGTATTATCATTACTATTATCTTAATTATTATTATTATTTTTCTTAGTTATTTTAAGTATTATTATTATTATTATGATTACTATTATTATTATTTTTTAACAAAAAAAACAAATGTAGAAATTACTTGCATAATTACAAGTATTAGTTTTATTATTATAAAAATCATATTTATCAAAATTATTATACTTGATGTTAAGTTTTATAATAATAAACAAACGTTTTAAACATTAATAATATTATTTCTATTATTCATTTAATTAATTTGTTAATCACCAAATTAATTATTAAGCATAATAAGTCCACAAAGTTTCAAAATTGGCATAAAAGGTCCTTTTAAAACTTAACAAAGTTTACTTTTAATTTAACGAAAATATGAGATGTCACACCTTTGATGAAGAGAGTTCCATCTATAGTACCTCTCCTATATCCATGTTTACAAAGATACTCAGACAATGTCTCATACCATTTCCTGGGTGCCTGATGCAGCCCATAAAGAGCTTTGTCAAGCTTGCAGACATAATCAGGATGATCAGGGTCTACAAAACCAGGTGGCTGTTTGACATAAACCTCTTCATCAATCACTCCATATAGGAAAGCCACTTTACATCAAGTTGAAAGACCTTGAAGTTCTTGGATGCAGCAAATGCCAGGAATATCCTAACCGCTTCTAATCTTGCTACAGGAGCAAAGACATCAGTGTAGTCAATCCCTTCTTCTTGTGTGTATCCTTGAACAACTAGTCTTGCCTTGTTCTTGATGATAATTCCTCTATCATCCTTTTTATTCCTAAAAACCCATTTGGTTCCAATGGTAGTCTTCCCATGAGGAAGAGGACAAAGGTTCCAAACTTTCTGCCTTTTGAATTGAAGTAGCTCTTGTTGCATAGCTTCAACCCAACTTCCATCCTTTAGAGCTTCATCAACTTTCTTTGGCTCTATCTGAGATAAGAAACAAGAGTGAAGACAAACATTTGCTTCATGGGTTTGTCCTCTTGTTCTTACCCCTGTGACAACATCTCCAATGATGTTTGTGGTGGGGTGAGACTTGTGGATCCTTAGCTGAGGAATCATAGCAAGTTGCTGAGAAAGATCCAAATTTGAGAAATTTAGATCTGGCATAGATGATTCACCCTCCACATTACCACACTTATCAAGATTTACTTGATCCAATGAGTGTGTGACATCATTGATGTTGTCATCTACGGTGTGGTTATTAGCATCAAGGAATTCCTGATCACTTTCACCATCACCATTGTTGTCTTCTACAATTGAGGTATCTTTATCTGGTTGAGGAGCCTCTGAGCTGGAATTTGAAGGCATACCAGATGTATCAGCTGAATTTGTCATTGTAGTGCTGATAGAGACCTCATTTGCTGAAGTAGTTCCAACTGGAGCTGAAGATGTATGAGTTGAGGGTCTTCCTAGCTCAAATCTTGGATCAGGATCACCTGTATTTAGATTTTCTGCAGATCCTGAAACATTCTCACAAGATTTGTTAAAAACAGTTGGTAACTAAATCAAGATCAAATAGCCAATCAGGACCAGAACCAGCCACACAGGGTGTGTGTTCATTGAAAGTCACATTGGCTGACTCCTCAACAGTTCTAGTTCTGAGATTGTATACTCTATAAGCCTTAGCTTGAGAAGAGTATCCAATGAAGTGTCCATCATTTGATTTCTCAGCAAACTTGGCAATTTGATCCTTGGTATTCAAGATGGTGCAGGGACATCCAAATGACCTGAGAAAACCAATGAAAGGTTTTCTCTTGTGCCAAAGTTCATAAGGAGTCTTACCATGTGTCTTAACTACCAAAACTCTGTTTTGCACATAGCAAGCAGTATTTACTGCCTCTGCCCAGAAGGTGATGGGCAGTTTAGAGTCAGACAACATAGTTCTTGCAGCTTCAATTAGTGTCCTGTTTCTCCTCTCAGCAACTCCATTTTGCTGAGGAGTCCTGGGAGCACTATATTGTCTTGTAATACCTTTTTCATCACAAAATGTATCAAGGATTTGATTTTTGAATTCAGTTCCTTGATCACATCTTATGGTTTTGACCTTGTGATCACTTTGATTCTCAATTTTTAAGAAATTCTTCGGAATCTCAGGGGTTTCATCCTTAGTTCTAAGAAAGAAAACCCAAGTGAATCTTGTAAAATCATCTGTGATCACTAAACAATAAGAGGTCCTTCCTAGACTCATTACACTGGTGGGGCCAAAAGATCCCTATGTAACAAGTGTAGGGGAGTAGTGATGGAGTTTCTTTCCTTAGGCTTGTGAGATACCTTATGTTGCTTCCCTTTCAGGCATGCAACGCAATGATCATCACTTGTAAACTCTTTCTTTGGCATTCCAGTTACCAAATCATGTTTAATTAGCTTATTCATGTTCTTAAAGTTTACATGGCACATTCTTTTATGCCATAGGAAAGACTCATCACTATTTGCTTTAGATAGAAAGCATGAAACTTCTTCAGAGGGAGATGTTTCTTGCAAATCCATCTTGTACATGTTTCTTTTCCTGGGGGCTCTGAGCAGGATATGCTCATGAGGAATGACCACTCCGAGCTTGAGAACAATGCACTCATGCTCAGTAAAGAGCATGTTATGACTCTGATCACAAAATTGGGATACACTCAGAAGATTGTACCCAAGCTCCTTAACAAAGTTTACCTTTTCAATGCTGAGCTTACCATTTGTGACCTTGCCCCTTCCTGAAATGTAACCACCTTCATCTCCTCCAAAAGCAACTGGTCCTCCATCAATTCTCTCAAAGTTATGGAGTAGAGACCTATTGCCTGTCATGTGCCTGGAACAGCCACTATCAATTATCCAGACATTCCTGCTTGTCTTGAGCTGTTCCTTCACAAAGAAAATGATTAGTTACATTTGGAAACCCAAGCCTTACTTGTCTTGGGCTCACTAAGTATAATAGAAGGTAATGCAATAGTAATAGATCCTATGGTTGTACTAGGGGGATCTTCAGCTGTTGTTGATGGAGAAACTTCAGTCATTTGGTCTTTCTTAGACTTCCACACCACCTTTGGAGTCTTGGACTTGACCTTCAAAACCTTAGAAGCTTTTGGGACTTCACAAGTTTTGATGACTGAACCTTCGGAAGATTCTACAGTCACTGCAGCAGACTTCAGTGCTTCGGAAGAACTCCTTTCTTCCGAGACCAATTTTTCTTCCGAAGGTAATTTTCCATTTACCTTCTTCTTTGATTTGGAGCTTCCAAAGGAAACAGACTTTCCTTCCGAAGCTTGAATCTTCTTGAAACTCTTTGAAGTCTTTGTATTGGTCATGTGGATAGTACTTTTAGGATTGTATGGGCAATCCTTAGCAATGTGAGAGGTACTTTCACACATGACACATAACATTTTCTTCTTCAAAAGAGTCTCCTTATGAGAGCAAGACTGGCTTTGGTCACATCTCTTCTCCACCTTCATCTTTGTAGATGCTGAGACAGTTCTTTTGGGCTGTGAACTGTTCTTGGAGTTTGATGGTCCAGCTGTGCAGCAGTGGTACACAGCAGCTCAGTCTTCTTCTTTGTACTGAGATGATTTGAACAAGAACCAGAACTCTTAGCTGAGGAGTCTTGGTTGATGTCTTCAGTCTTTACTACTTTAAAACTGCAGAGATAAAAACTTGTTTTTGCTTAGAATCAAAAGTAGCCTTGATCTCTTGAGCCTTCTTTGCTTTCTTTTGCTCTTCCTGATCAAGTTCTTTCTCTTGGAATTGGTCATCATAGTAGATTTCTTCTCCTCAGAAGGATAGTGGCCCTTAATAGAATCCTCTTCTTCACTCTTCTCAGAGGAATTCCTCACTATCTCTTCTTCATCCTCCTCACTTATAGGATCTATGAGAGGAAGCTCATCTTCACAAGTTTCACACCTAGGAGATCTTACAGACAAGATTGTGTGTGGAGGAGCTATCTCATTTGATCCCAGTCCCTGTCTATTTTGATAGCACACTTTGTTGTGCAGGGATGAGGATATCATGTTCTTGAAGGTCTCTTCTTCAAGAACATTCTTTTCTGCCTTGGCTTTGCTGATCACAAGCTCAGCCTGGCACTCGGTCAACTTAGTTATGAGATCCTGGATTTGAGTCCTAAAATCTGTATGTTCATGTTTTAGTACTGAAATGGTTTTCTCCAAGTCCTCTATCTTTAACTTGTAATCATTTTAAGACTTTCTAAAATCAGATTTTAATATGTTTAATGACTCAAGATCAGATCTCTTTTCTAAGTTATAGGACCTGTATCTGTTTACTTTAGCAATGCATTCAGGAGTACAGAGATGTTCCAATACCTTGGCTTCATCATGGTCTGCCATTAGTGCTTGGTTTGGAGAAGCATCTTCTACCTGAAAGCTCCAGTCAAAGCCTCCCTCTTCAACAGCAACAGCAGCATGTTGCTTTGGCTTCTCATTCTGAGGGGCTTTGTCAGTGTAGTTTGGTCTGGTTTGTGTTTGGCCACCATTTGTTTTAGGTGCCTTACACTCCCTAGCAAAGTGGCCCATCAAGTTACAGTTGTAACACTTGACTTTCCTTTTATCCAGCCCAAACTTTCCACTGGTTGCATTGCTTGGAAACCTCCTTCCTGTTCTCTTGTAGAACTTCTTGGCTCTGTGAGTGAGGAGAGCCATCTACTGAACTATTTCCATGTACTCCAGGTCATCTGGATGGATACAGTCCAGGTCTTCAAGAGTGAAGAGAGAGTTCCCACAGCTTTCATCAGAAGACACAAAGGCTTGAGAAGAGCTTGTCTCTTGGAATGGGCTTCCTTGAGAGTAGTTCTCCCTGGGTGTCTCTGGGAAGGTGATGAAAGGACCCTTTGGTGAGTTGTCAGGGTAGCATATGAGATGATGTTGGGGTTCTATGCTATCCCTTTCAACCACATGCAGGGTTGAACCCATTTGATTGTTGGAGTTGCCAGATGAACCTTGCATGTTCATCTCCATCTGGTAGCCACTGAGAATCCCATATAACTCTGTCAGAGTAAGAGTTTTGAGATTCTCAGTCCTCTTGATCACCACACAGTAGTGTGTCCATTGCCTAGGAAGTGAGGACATGAACTTCCTTACAATATCCCTGTTCTCAAGAGGAACTCCTCCATCCACTAGGGTATCCACTATCTCAACATACCTGAAGTATTGTTGAGTCATGGTTTCACCTGTTTTGAAGGTGAAGTTTTCAAACTGCTGCTTCAGGAGATCCTTCTTATTCTCCTTGGCTTTAGAGGAGCCCTCATACATCAGCTTCAGTGCATCCCACAGCTGTTTAGTTGTTTTGCACTTCTTAAAGCCTCTGTACATAGAGTTTGGAGGGGCCGTTTGAAGAGCAGTCATGGCCTTTCTATCAATCTCTACTCTCTTCCTATCTTCATCAGAGTAGTTGGCCACATCTTTTGGAATCATACCAGCACCAGTAGCAGAAGGAGTGCTGGGTATGAAAGGTCCATTCTCAACAGATTCCCACATTCTTGAGTCTAGAGACCTGCTGAAACCTTCCATTCTCATACACCAGATATCAAAGTCATCAAGAGTGATCAGTGGGGATTTGTTCATGGTTCCAGTCTCCATATCAGTCTTTGAGATGGATGCCATTTGGAAAGTTTTAAGATGGTGAGATCTTATATCAAGAGCCTGAAAAGCTCTGATACCAATTGCAGGACCGGTTAAGGGCTTAAACAATTACAACACAACAACACAATGAGGAGAATAACTAAACTTGATCAAACAGTGAACTGGATTAACCAATATTGATACAAAGAACACAAGTAAGTAAAAGAGACAGAACAAGAGAGTTGGGTTTCAAGGAGGCAGTATATTGCTTTCTCAAGTTCTTTTACAAGTGTTACAAAGCATAAAGAAAGATACAAGAACTTGGAATACTTATATTACAACCTACAGCCGGCTATACTTTGAAAGCCAGCTGGATACAATTGACTAGACACAAACAAAATCAATTGTAGGATCAAAAGGCATATCTGCCTTTTGACCTTGTGACTATGACATGCCATAGCACACATACTTATCTATTACAAAAAGGATAAAGTACATAAAGTAGAAAGTTATAGACTCAAGACCTCAATGTACAGTTACCAAAAGCATGGACCTTTTCACCAACTCATGTAAGTTGGTGACTTTACAGAGATGCAGCGGAAAGGTGTCCAGCTTTATGGAACAGTACATCAGATAAAACATGTTTACTAAAAGTCTTCGGAAGAAATCTGTCTTCATAGGTTGAAGCTTCGGAAGACTTTGTCTCTGAGGCTTCGGAAGACTTCATGTTTGGCTTCGGAAGATATTGGTCTTGGCTTCGGAAGATTTTACACTTAGAGTATTTTCTAGTGTATGGTGTAAAATTTCCGAAGCATTTCTTACTTCAGTACTTAGTGCATGTGTTGCAGAGAGACATTGGATGTTTTGGTTTGCATCAGACTTAAGGAATCCTTACAAACTCCCCCTAGGTTGATGCTACCATAACATTTAGAAGATCTTCAGATGTTAGTGGTCTTCAGTACAATCATGACCATACCCTTCTTCATTAGATGGTCAGGATCATCAAGACCTTCATAGTATCTTCTCATTTCAAAGAGATCATGCAGAGGTAAGTTGATTATGTCTTGCCAAGTATAGACATTCTCAACACCTTGATCTCTGATTACATGCCATCTTTCTGGATTGGTGGAGTAAGTCCTGGACAAGATGGGTGTCTCAGTTGTCAGAGGAGCCACTTGCATTGGAGTTGATTGGGCTGCCTCATCATGCACTTCCTCAGGTTGATCTGACTCAGCTTGAGGTGTAGAGGTAGATGACTTAGGCTTCTTCTTCTTTGACTTTGGTTTAGAAGCCATTCTCTTCTTCCTCTTAGATGACTTTAACTGAGAAGACTGGTCTGCAGCACCTTGTTGATCATCCTTGTCTTTCTCAGTTGGGTGTTCCTCCCTCACAGGTTCAGAAGGAGAGGGAGTTTGACCCTGCTTTGGATCAGAAGATGAAGCTTGCTGAGGCTCAGCTGGAGGTCCGGGTTGAGGTGTCTCAGGTTGTTCAAATTTAACTTCCACTTCAGGTGGGACTTGACTTGGAAGAGAGTGTAAGTCAATCAGTTCACCACTCTTAATCTTATGCTTGATCACCCTTATATGCTCATCCATTGTGGATAGAGACATAGGGCCAAGTCTCCTTCCGGAGAATCCATATAGCTTCAAAAAGCTCATCATCATTTGTCTATCAGCAGACTTCTTCATACTCTTTTGGATGATGGCTCTTGACTTTGTAGCTTCTTCCCTTAGCTTCCTTTTAGTTGTCTTTCTTTCTTTGACTAGCTCAAGTTCAAGTTGTTTTAAGTACTCAAACTCAATGAAGTCATAGGACAGGGGAAGAAGTGCATCTGCCTGATAGAAGCCTGTGGCACTTAGGTAGTTGATCATCTTGATCCTATCTTCTTCTTTGTCTACCTGAGGTTCTTGTGGAGCCACATCTTCTTGTACAGGGCTTTCTTGAACTAGAGAGAGAGTGGGAGCATGCTTGTAGAGTCTTTTCTGTCTCCTCTCTTTTTGAATTGGAGAAGTAGCCTTGCATCCTCTTTTTTTTTCATCTCTCTTGACACTTCCGTGTCAGCCAGTTCATTCAATTCTTCTAAGGGGAGGGAGATGATTTCATCAATATCATAGTTCCTGGTCTGTAAATAAGTAATCCTGACTGCCCTCAACTCATCATCTTGAGTATTTGGTTTAGGGGCAGCCCTGATTACAGCTTGCATAAAGCTTGAAGACCCAAAGGAACTTTCTCCCGTTAGCTTCATTTTCCTCTCTCTCTCTCTTCCTCCTCAATTTCCTCAGGAGTCATAATCCTTTTCCCTTTGTCACCCACAAACCTTTGTGACTCAGGGTGGATAGAGGCTTGGCCTTCATTGCTTGGTGTAGCTTCCATGCTCTGGCCAGAGAGAGGCTGAGAAACACCTTCACCAGCAGGTGTCTCAGAAGGAGTGTGAACCTCTGTAGCAGTTGTTGATGATGAGACAGGGGTCTCAGCTTCTGCCACTGGGCCTTCAGTCAAGGTTTCCCCTATGAAACTAATATTAGGGTCCACCTCAACATTCAGTTGACCGATGATATTGCCTGATTGCCTAAGTCTCCTTCTTAGAGTGAACTCTGCAAGGATCCTATCTTGGATTCTTTGAGCCAATCTATCAGCTTTTCTTGAGTTGCTTGGATTGACAAGTGGCATGTTGACTAGATCCAATCTTTCATAGAAGTTCAAGCTTTGAAAATCAAATACTTCTTGTTGCCCTTGAACTCTGTGAAGAATAAGGGCTCTTCTGTCAGCATCATACCTCCACCTTATGATGTAGTTTGAAGTTCCTTGTGGTGGAGATAACACAGCCCATGATATACCTTCCTCAAAGAGACTCCTGATGATAGAGTCTATAGAGTCCACATTAATGTGAACTTGAGGAAGTTGCTGAGAATGCACAACTGCAAGTGAGGATGGTGAGTCCTCTATGTCCATTCTCTGTGAAGAACTCCCAGGTTCTGTGGCTGCAATAACTTTCTCAAGAGAGTTGGGTTTCAAGGAGGCAGTATATTGCTTTCTCAAGTTCTTTTACAAGTGTTACAAAGCATAAAGAAAGATACAAGAACTTGGAATACTTATACTACAACCTACAACCGGCTATACTTTGAAAGCCATCTGGATACAATTGACTAGACACAAACAAAATCAATTGTAGGATCAAAAGGCATATCTGCCTTTTGACCTTGTGACTATGACATGCCATAGCACACATCCTTATCTATTACAAAAAGGATAAAGTACATAAAGTAGAAAGTTACAGACTCAAGACCTCAATGTACAGTTACCAAAAGCATGGACCTTTTCACCAACTCATGTAAGTTGGTGACTTTACAGAGATGCAGCGGAAAGGTGTCCAGCTTTATGGAACAGTACATCAGATAAAGCATGTTTACTAAAAGTCTTCGGAAGAAATCTGTCTTCATAGGTTGAAGCTTCGGAAGACTTTGTCTCTGAGGCTTCGGAAGACTTCATGTTTGGCTTCAGAAGATATTGGTATTGGCTTCGGAAGATTTTACACTTAGAGTATTTTCTAGTGTATGGTGTAAAATTTCCGAAGCATTTCTTACTTCAGTACTTAGTGCATGTGTTGCAGAGAGACATTGGATGTTTTGGTTTGCATCAGACTTAAGGAATCCTTACAGGGTTGATACACATCATCGCCTCAGAAGCTTCTCAAACCCTTTAATTGAAGAAAACCATCCGATTTCAACCCCGTTCGATAGCAACCTAATCGCGACTGTCTTACTCCTTGTTGTAATCGATTTGGCTCCAATACAGGTAATTAAACACATAAACATCTTCGTTTTTACATCATGAACAAAAGCCCTAAGTTTAATTTGGTTAAAAACATCGATTGAATGTTCAACTTGATGGCAATCAATTCTAGGGTTTATCCGGATTTGAGGGATTATGCAATTAATGTTCTTAATCATTTTGGAGCAACTTTTAAATAGATTTGGGCTTTAGCCCAACCGGTTACCACCTCATCCCTACACGCCAGAGGTCTCGGGTTCGAACCCGTCCAACATTTATTTTTTTAGTCAATTTTTATATATATTAAATTTCAGAAACTATCTTAATAGGTTACTAAATCAAAATAAAAACTATTTTGTTAACTGAAACATTTCAGAAATTATTAAATAATTTTTTAAAGATTTTAAAACTTTTAATTTTTAAATGTAGTTACTTTTAAAGAATAACAAAGGTTATAAAAAACATTATTAAGTCATTTATATGATTTAAATGTTATAAACCTATTATGTCTCAAACTTAGATTATTTCAAAACATTTTAAATCTACAACTACTTTAAATAATTAATAAATCAAATAATTATTTAAATAATTATTTATTCAATTATTCATTTAACCATGGTGACATGAATAGTTATTAAATTAATTATTTCTTTTCACACATTATATACATAATCTTTATTAAATCAGTTATTATAAATTAAATTATTTAATCGTTCATTATCGTTCTCAATCTTAATTGATTTATTCCATTGTTGTTGAATCAAAACATAATCGATTGTATTATTTTATTTGACTTAATTATAAAAACCCCCAAATTCCAATTGAAACCCTAATCCATGTTTAGTCGTTGATCATATCTTTATTCTAATTCTGAGACATCAACCCTTAGGTTGAATTGTGAAGTAATCGTTGGAGAATCTTATTTTCTTATTACTATTCAAAAGTGCACCTTATATATCATGTGAGTTATCCATGCCCCTTTTTAATTTATTTCACACCTTTTGGGGTGAAACATGTTAATCTTATAAACATACACTTGTAAAACATCTTGATACTTGTAATGCACGAGCAGTTCATCTTATAAACTTGTCATGGTTATTTGAGATATTTGTGAGCCTTATATGATAGTCATCTTGTAAAAACAATCATTAACTATTGCTAGCCTAGCGACGTCATAGATCTATGGGCCTGACAAGCCTATTTGGTGCTAAAGCCGAGGTTATTGCCGGCTCCTGATGACGTATGTTTGTTCATCATGTGAACCAAGTACACTTAGCTAATCTTTATAACTTGTAATGGTCATCTTTTGTCAAGGTTTGATTGTATCATTATGCTATTTATATTCTTGCAATATTTCTTAACCTATGACATGAATTGCCTCTTAAAAGTTGTTTTTATACGTATGTACATATTCACGAGAACTCACCAATATTATATGTTGACCTTATTTTTAACATGTTTCAGGATTGCTGCTTTGAGGAATTTTTCTTGCTCATATAGGACTTGGACCTAGTTTAACTAAAGATTTTATTTTGTTGTTTGAATCTTGATTGTTTTGTAATGATTTATTTGTTTAGTATTAATCAATGAAAAAATAGCATTTAATATTATTTCAACTTATTTAATTCCATGAGCTATGAACAATCGTTTCACATTCGTCGGTCCCGATGATTCTGCCGTCGGTCGGGGTGTGACAACCTACATATGTTTTGACCTCAATTCTTTAAGAAAATAAAATAAGATATTTTATCATAGTACTTGATTCTACTTTAGATGTATGTATTAGATTCTATTTTCTAATAAAATTGATTTGATAATTTTATATTTTAGTGTCAGAATATGTTTGGCGCACCCAAATTCGTGAAACATATATTATGAATAAAATATCCATCATCATTGTTACAAATGAATTTATTCAAACCGGCATCGATGTTACAAACGAACTTATTAAATAAACGAAACGATTGATACATTTTTGTATGATCGTATCACCCCAATTCATGTAAATAAGACTCAAAAGATTGTATCACAAAATGACAAAATTTAGACGTTAATATTAGTAATGAAAACATACTCGCCTACCTCTTCCGGTCTCGATTTCGTCATCGCCATCCACTTTCGATTTTGTTCCACCTTGACACCCTCTACCTAAAAAGGACACTAGAAAGCCATAATTTAGTGAAACAACCTCAAATAACTAAACAAGAAAGGTATGTGAATCTTATCATTCAATTATCGATTATGGTCATAAGAACTATCGTTAACCATTGTTATTGTTTTGGAGTTTTGTTGTAAATCGATTAGTTTCCTCAAATTTATTAATTATAATATTTTTTTGTATATAAAATTACCAATTATTTTAAATCAAAATCCTTATACACCATTTAAGTTTTGATTTCCATTATGAAGTTGTCCATTTATGTTTTTGTTTCCCTATTAAGGTTGTTTCATATTTGAAAAATATACATCAAAGCTTGTTTGTATTGAATTATATGCATAGACGCACATACACATGTATGCATAGATGCACATATGCATATATGCACGTTTTTTTCACTTACGAACATACACGATAGTCAATTTTTAAAAAAATCTACCCTGTGAATTTTCACGTAAAAAAGCAACTAAATTAACATCACAAAATTACCATAATAACCTTACAAATACAAAAAATCTTGAAACTAGAAAGGAAAAATGAGTGGCTAAACATGATTCTTTTGGTTCTTTATAAATTTTTGGTTCTCAATTGAATGCATCCCTATTTGTTTATGATTCAAAATATATAATATATTTTGGTTCTTTAAATTAAATTCAGTTTTCGTGTTTAATTAATATGTCCCGAATGAATCATTAAATCAACTACAACACTCATAGGTTTTGTTAAAATTAATGTAAGATTTGAAAGCGTACCTTGTGAAGCATTCAGGTCTTTCTACCCACTAAGGCCCGTCACATTTAGTTTGTTTTCACCAACAATCAAACTTTAACTTTGATGCTTGTAGTAAACAAACTCCAAGTAATAATAATTCAATTTCAAACATAACACTTTATCATTAAAGATACCCAAATTGATTTTAATCATAATTGAAATTTCGGAATCCAAACATAACACATCAGTATGTTAATTCCTAAAAATTGATTTTTGCTAAATGAGAAATAAATCAAACCTTTAAAACATATCTAGCCCATCAAATCTATAGATACTAATAAAAGAAGGTTTCTTATGTCACTTGTCATCTTCTTAAACCACCTTTTTGACACTTGTCATTCTTCTAAACATCCTCACTTTATTTTCTCTTCAAAAGGGTAAAAATAATTTAAACATTTAAACAATTTCTCTCTCTTCATAAAAATTAATTTGGTCAATTGATATATTTTTCTCTCTCATCTACATTTTTTTAAAAAATCAAACTATGTTTTTAAAAATAAATTTTATTAAGAAAATTAAAATTCATATATTTTCTAAAACATTGAACCTTTTGAAACAAAATATTTTAAATCAGTCATTTTTTAAAATAATTATAAAAAATATGGAATTTTCTAAAAGTAGTTTTATTAAAACAACCAGAATAATTAAAAACTTGAGTTTTTAATAAACAAAATTTTTATAAAAAATAAATTTTTATAAGAAAATCTTAAACAAATATTTAAAAATAAAACTATTTAGATAAGAGAGTTAAAAATAGTATAATTGTTTATCTCTTGAACAAGTACGTATCTATAGATACATATCTTATATTAAAATATCGTACTGTAATTTTTTCTGTTTATTACTAACTATAATCTATTTAATAAATGAGTTTCTAGATAATTTATTTATCTATATATCTATCTATCTATAACATATCTATTGTTTGTTTACTTGCAATAGCTATTCATATGGAATTATAATCATATTTTATATTCAAACATGGTTTTATAATTCATAAATTTTTATTACTAATTATTTATTATTTTATTTATTCGGCTCGTGTAATACACGGGATACTAACCTAGTGAATTAATATACTTTTTGGAATTGTGGTTGTGATGGTTGCTTTTCTCGGTAAAACAAAGAAACAAAAAGAAAACTTTTTGTTGGTATATATCTGTTTTAATTATATTACTAAATAAATGGAATTATACATTCAAAATATCGATGTTGACTTTATAATCATAGACCATAACAAAAATAAAAGAATGTATTGTGGTTTTGTGTTTTTCTCAAAAAATACAAAAGAAAGAAAGAAAAATTATATTATTTCATATTCTTTCTCACAAAACAGGAGAACAGAGACAATTTCTTTTTATTTCAGTGGCTATCTTTCAAGTTTTATGCATCTGATCCTACTCCAATATCCCAAAAACTATCAAGTAATTGTAAATAATCAACCCTTTATTCCGAGAACAATAACAACTCTCAATTCCTACTTAATCAAATCAGATTCAAATAGATGTATAGTATTGTATACCCAAATCGAACAAAGCCCATAATAGGTTTATCTTTGTAGTATATTTTGTATTCTATAACATAAAACGAATCGAAACATACCCGGATTAGATTTAAACTCCAAACATAAAAGGAACTTGGATTATCCTCTGAATCATAAATCACTATCAGATAAAACTATGTCGCGGGTTACACGCGAATGATTTATCGGATTAGACAGAGAATCTTGTTGATAGCGTAGGACTTGATCTTATATTTGTGAAGTTCTCTCAATAAAAACTTGTAACCATAACTTCTTTATCCTTTGTTTTTTTGTTGAAAAAGAAAGAATTTTCCCTCAAAGCTTACTGCAATCCCCTTTTTAATTTATTGTTTTGATCGAGATGTCTAGAGGGTTTCCAAAGCCCTCGATCAACATTATAATTTATGGTCAACAAGATCCACTACCACATAAGCCCATTACTAGTCCAGATAATGTCCAAATTTAAGTAAAGCCGAATTTATAGCCCACTAAAATTATAAATAGTCCAAATAAATTATTAGAATTAAATCGAGTCTGCACTGCCGCGACACCTAACTCGTTTAATTTCTAATATTATTTTCTCAATCAACATGTTAAACTAATACACTAAAATGTACGTTGATAACACTAAAATAACCAACATCTTGACCTTGAGCTTTCATTACCTTACCTAATGATGGATGTATACTATTGAAACCATTTGCAAAGTATGATGTAAAAGAAAAGGATTTGAGGAGAGGCATAAAAGCTTTTTGGAGCCATTACTATCACATTGCCAAATGAAAAATTTTCATTGTGTTAAAAAAATTAAGGCTCCTCATGATTCATGAAAAGTTTTGGAAGCTAACTAAAGTTTCGGAAGCTAACTTTAAGGTAAGTGAAGAATTACGAGAAATTAAAATTGCCACAACTTCACTTACGCCACTATTGTTTCTGTAACCATTCGCCTACCACCACCCACTAGCATTGTCGCACTCGAAGTTACTCTCAACCATCAGTCATAGATATCACCCGCCACCTATGGTCACTCACTCCCACCTGCCACTATTGTCATCTCTACCAACCACCAGCATTGCCACCAACCATGTTATCTCATCATATTCTTCTTGTTGGCATTTTTATCTTTGTTGCAGTAGAGTTTCATTCTTTTTCTCCATAATTTTAATGTTTTAAAATAGTTTGCTTATGAGTTTGTATACATGTTTCAATGTATGTACTACTACATACTATGAATCAAAGAAGCTCATTATGAATTAATGATTTTTTTAATTTGGAATAACACAAGATGATATATGTTTGAAAGTCACCATGCAAATGAATGAATTTTGTTATTTGTGAATTAATGAGGTTTGTATATATGTATACATGGTTATATGTTCTTATAAAATTTATACAATCATCAGGTGAATCATCATCAGCCCAGTTGTAACGCATGTGTAGACTAAGGTAATTTTGAAGTTTCATGTATGTTTACATTTCAATTTTAAAAAAATAAAAATAAAAAACCAACCAAACACAATTTGGATTTTCAAAAGAAACCCTTTAAATTCCAATTCAAAATTCATTTTCGCGTCTAGTTTCAATAAATTATGTGAACCAAACATCCTCTTATATTTGTATTTTAGGAGGAAAATTAAGAGGACACATTTATTAGAAAAACTTTCTCATATATTTTTTTTTAATTCTCTATAATTGAATACCAAAATCACATAATATTTCTCTAGTTTTTTCACTTCCTTTCAATTATCCTTATAAAAAGGACTCTGGATTTTGGAACACACGTAAGAGAGGGGTGAGTGGTCCCAATCTTCCCATAGTGCTCACACCTTTTCTCTTTACATAAACACCACATTCACAAAAAGAGTATTTGTCTTGCTATTTACTTTTTGCCATGCCTCTTTCTTTGTGAGTTTGAGCTTCCACTATAGGGTCTTACTATGATGAATCCCTCCTTTTTTACTGGTTCTCGTGGTTTTCTTTCGATGTTGTTGTTCCCCTCTGTTGGTGGTTCCATACTTCCATTAGTCGTCTTCTGATTTTATTTTCTCTTATGTTTATCTCCTTTTTAAAATGAGATTCCCTTATAATTGTTATTTACAATAAAACCTAACTAAATTTTACTTAAACTCTCAACCACTTAAATAGTAATAAATTCCAAACATCTTGGTATCATTATGATACTATTTCATGTTGATATATCATCATGCCAAAGGGATTTTGATCAGTTATATATTCAGTTTCGGGTTACTCGGGTCAAGTTATTTGGGTTTTTTACAACTTTGAAAATCTACCGAAATATGACCCTAGTAACAAACGGTTTTGGTTTGTTCGGGATAACTGGTTGTTTGGCGCGAGTTTCAGGCATTAAACGATTGACTTAAACTAGTGGACTTTATTGAGTTTTCTTTGGAAATCTTGTAAAACTATTACTAATGAACTTAAATTAGTTTATTTCAATTAATAATGAAACATACTTAAATATATAATTGTATACAAATAATTTGCTCTATTTAAATCAACCAAACAATTGAATACAAACAATTTGATTTATTATAACGTATGTTGATTGAATTATTCGAGTATTTTAGGTTTTAAAGTCTATCCAAAGCCGAACCGAATAAAGATCGCTTAATTGGTTTTCAGGTATCTGCTTACTTCATGTCGGGATTAAAAGGGCACGGATAAAATTGAGTTGAGCGGGTTAATCTGGTACGAGTAAAATGGACGGGGCTAATTCGCCTATGTAGTTTCAACTTCGATAACATCAAAGCTCTTTAAATTGTCATAAAAAGATTGCATAAATTTACCCGCAAACAGATTCATATTCTGCAGCATTGTCATCACATTTACAGAACAATTTCTGTGGTGGACTCATCACTCATCTTCTTCGTACTCTCCGTCAACTCTCTCTGTAATCACCATCGCCATTTCTGCAACTCATTCTCCACCATCAATGGAGGCTTCCGCCCTCTTCTCCACCGCCCTTTGCCCTCCTTCACTCCACCTCCGATCTCGTCTTCTCCATAACAAATCTCCACCACACATCTTCCTCACCAACAAACCCCATTTCCCACCCCTCCTCCGATCACCACCACCATTGTTCACCACCACCTTCAAACCTTCAATCTTCAATCATCTCTCAAGACCCATTAAACCCATATCGGCATCATCAGCCAATGCGACCTCAATCACCGAACCCAAAAAGCCCCAATTACAAGGCGCAAAGATCGTACCTTTAACCCTCTCAATCGCCATCGGTTTACTCATCCGATTCGTCGTCCCGAAGCCAGTTGAAGTCACCCCACAAGCATGGCAACTCCTCTCGATCTTCATCTCCACCATCGCCGGATTGGTTCTATCCCCTCTACCCGTGGGTGCGTGGGCGCTGTTAGGGCTCACAACCACCATCATCACCAAAACCCTACCTTTCACCACGGCGTTTAGCGCATTCACCAATGAAGTCATTTGGTTGATCGTGATTTCGTTCTTTTTCGCTCGTGGGTTCGTGAAGACTGGATTGGGGGATCGAATTGCGACATATTTTGTCAAGTGGTTGGGGAAGAGTACGTTGGGGTTGTCGTATGGGTTGACTTTGAGTGAGGCGTTGATTGCTCCGGCGATGCCCAGCACCACCGCTAGGGCCGGTGGTGTGTTTTTGCCCATTATTAAGTCGTTGTCGTTATCAGCTGGGAGTAAACCCAATGACCCGTCTTCGAGAAAACTTGGGTCTTATCTTATTCAGTCTCAGTTTCAGGTCTGTGATCTTCATTCTAAATTAACAAACTTTAGATCAATCCATATATTAATCAAATGTTGATTGGGATATGTAAATGTTGGATACATTTACTCACTAATGGCCATTAGAGTCCAGTAAAAGATGTCACATTTAGGTTTTTGCACAATTTGAATTCCAAATGTGAAGAATGGATACAGATCTTTTTACAAGATTGTGGCTTTTAAGTTGATGCATGTTATACTTGTCTGACTTTATGGGTGTGAATTTAATGGATGGAGAAGAGATTGTCTAATGGAAGAAGGTTATGTAAGCAAATCTGTTTTATTACACATTGTTGTTAAATTAGGGCCATTTGGGAGATTAGGTATGGCGTCTTGTGAAGCAAGAGGGCCAAGGTTTGATGTATCAAGTTGATTGGTTATTCAAACAAATGGGGATGTTTCTAAATATTTTTCATGATTATGTGCTCAATCCTTATTATGAAAATTGCAAAGTTTGACTGGACATGTTGGTTAATATTGTGATGGATTATTAACTAGAGGTATAAAAGGCCCTTTAATATAACAAAATAAAGCAATCTTTTTAACACAAATCAAGATAATTAGTTGTTTCTGACACTTTTTTCATGGGATGATTTTTACTAAGTTGTTATGTGATGTTTGACAGTGTGCTGGCAATTCTAGTGCTCTTTTCCTGACTGCTGCAGCACAAAACCTCTTGTGTTTGAAATTGGCCGAGGAACTTGGGTTAGTCATCACAAGTCCATGGGTTTCATGGTTCAAGGCTGCTAGTTTACCTGCTTTCATTTCACTTCTACTTACTCCATACATTTTGTACAAAATTTACCCACCGGAAACCAAAGATACACCAGATGCTCCGGCCATTGCTGCAAAGAGGCTTCAAGTCATGGGTCCTGTCACAACTAATGAATGGGTTATGATCGCCACTATGATTCTTGCCGTCTCTCTTTGGGTATTTGGGTATGTGATACTTGGTATTACTTGTTTTTGTTTTAGCGATTTTAACATTTCATTTTGTGTATCCCGGTCATTTGTGGTGCGAACACACGGGCCCCATCTACTAAGTAGTGGTGAATACATTGAATTGTGCTTTAAGTCAAAAATAAAAAAAAATGCTATTGAGGTGATTTACTTATCATGTGCCCTTTGGGTTAGGTTTGATATTTAAGGAGTCTAATGGGCTTAATATTAAAAAAAATAGCTTTAAAGAAAATGGGTCAAATGGGATAGGAAGTCAGCCAGCGTTTTTATAACACAAAACCTCCTAATTCGGTTTATATAAAACAAAAAAAGATTATTTTTGAAATAATTTGCTTCTTGTAATCATATTTGATACACTAATTATTATAACAAAAGATTTGGAACAAGTGTTTTGGATCAACCCAACTTGACTTAACTTTTGCCGACCCGTCCCAAGCTAGCTTTTGCGACTTGTTATCCTACCCTTCTGACCCATTTTGTTACCTTCATATACCCTGGTCAAAATCTTGGATCCACCATTGGGAATTTCTAATGTATTTTATTCTCTATACAGGGATGCTATTGGAATACCAAGTGTTGTCACTGCAATGTTGGGACTATCGATACTATTATTGTTAGGAGTACTTGAATGGGATGATTGCTTAAGTGAAAAATCAGCATGGGACACTTTGGCTTGGTTTGCAGTACTCGTGGGCATGGCGGGTCAATTGACAAATCTTGGAATAGTAACATGGATGTCTAATTGTGTCGCTAAATTCCTTCAATCTTTCTCTTTGAGTTGGCCCGCCGCATTTGGCGTTCTACAAGGAGCTTACTTCTTAATCCATTACATGTTTGCTAGTCAAACGGGCCATGTAGGAGCCTTATACTCTGCGTTTCTTGCTATGCATTTGGCAGCCGGTGTGCCAGGTGTATTGGCGGCACTTGCTTTAGCTTACAACACAAACTTATTTGGTGCCCAAACTCATTATAGCAGTGGTCAAGCTGCTGTTTACTTTGGAGGTATGCTATTCTTTTTCTTAAACTGTCAGGCTTGAAAATGGCAATTTTAACTTTTATAATCATGAATGTGTTGATTTCAGTTGTGTTAAATCTCAAACGGGTCGAATAAAAAAGTTTAGCTAAAAGGAAAATAAAGCAAAAGAGCTGAAAGTGCATACGATCTTCTAAATCTTTTTTTCCAAAGATGTTGCTTTTTGTTAAGATACTTCATTTGACTGTTGAGGTCAAATGAAGTATACATGGACATGCAAGATACTATGATGTTGTCTTATATTTTTATAAAAAATAAAACTTAGTAATACATTAACCTTTGGACAAGTTCCCCAAGCACAAAGTTTGGTGTCGAATAACATGAAGGTTACAAAAAATTTGAGTATGAAAAGTAATATGACTAAGGGTTATTTTTCTTGTTTTTCTTTTGTCAACAGCTGGTTACGTGGAACTCCCAGATGTATTTAGAATTGGATTTATTATGGCTTGTATTAACGCGGTGATCTGGGCTGTTGTTGGCGGCGCATGGTGGAAGTTCTTAGGGTTGTACTGATTCATGACTTTCATGAAGTAGATATCTTTCATGTTTATTGTATAACACCCTTGATTTCAAGATAGGGTTTGAGCATAAAAGAAATCCACATAATTTTTTGACTTTTCAATTTTGACCTTTTTGGTACAGTCATGATGATCTGTTTGACTCAGTTGAGAAATCAAATCCTTGAGTTCTTGTTGCATGACTTTAGTTGCATCAGGGTCATTTGTTCAATCCTCATAAACCATGAAAACCTTGATGCATCAGGATGTGTTTATTTATTTGGATGACAATGACACATTTATGGTCTTCATTTGTATGTACTCTTTACTTTACAAAAAGAATGGCCAATTGGCCACAGGATAATATGAAGTGATAAGGTTTTCTTTGAACAAACCAAAGGGGATTAGAAAGAAATGGTTGTCCCAAGGGACAAGACATCATAGTGGTTATTGATAGTGGTTAAGTGGTGTTCTTACAACCAAAAGTTTAGGGGTTTAAAAAATCTACAAATTGTTATTTATTATAAAAAAAAAGAGGGAAATGGCTAAACTCAGAGCATCATACACTTTGTAACGAAAGGTATAAATGGTTTTAAAGAATTGGATTGACACATAGTTTG
This sequence comes from Flaveria ramosissima, assembly GCA_025215565.1. NCBI lineage: Eukaryota > Viridiplantae > Streptophyta > Magnoliopsida > Asterales > Asteraceae > Flaveria > Flaveria ramosissima. Next base: position 49,063,987 of record CM046030.1, read on the forward strand.
TGGCAAGCATGCATTGGTAAAGTCTTGACCGTCAAGAACTCAAGGTCGAAAAAAAGGTTCTAAAATTACTTGATATGATAGTTTATTAAAGACAATAAAAGGTTTTATATTAAGAAGTTTAAGAGTTTAATCTAGTTTTACTGGTTAAGTTATGACAAAAATATCTATTTTGCTTTAAAAAAGATACATTAATTATCTATTAAATGTTTCAATTTTAATTCAAATATTTCATCAATTGTTTTGGGTTTAGTTCATTTACCTTTAAATATGAAATTTTTGGACTAGAATTAAAACAAATGATAAAACTTTTAGATTAAAATTAATGTTTTTAATTTTTTGAATGAAGATATCTATTTTTATCAAATCTCAGTAAGTAAATTCAAATTACAAAAAAGAATTTCATCCAACTATAATAATTATTTATAGTTGTATTGTATGTATTATTTTTAAAATAATTAGGGTATAAGGGGTGCCCCACCTACGATAAATGGAATCTAAAATTCTGTAGTGACATGTCACCTTCACCTTTAGTAGCACTCCACCCATTGAACTCCTTTTTTCTTTTGTTATTTCTTTGGAAAATATTAGATAAAACAATAAATTTAATTAAAATATAAATAAAAACGACATTAACTTAAGGAGTATGTCATTGATACATCCAATTTATTTTATCCTCTCTATATCTTTCTATACATACATATAGATACATGGAGAGAGATAGAGGTAATAAAGTATCTCAATAACATAAATTGGTGTTTGTATAACCCAACCCTAACTTACACTTAATAAATACGACGTTACATTAATTTTAACTAAAACATGACATAAATTTAAACTAAACCATGGCATTAATTTAAACATAAAAAAGTTATATTAACTTAAACTAGAAGATAATAATATAAAAAACCTACTTGTCGTCGTCAGTTTCCTCGAGAACTTTGTGAACTTTTTCCCAATCATATCTTTTTTTTTTCAAGATGTACCTATGTCTTCTTCTTCGACTTCTTCGATGAGATCTTAAAAAATATATATTCTACTATCTTTTGAGAAAATATCATCATCATTACCAACAACGACAAGTAAAAGGAACAAGGGGGTAATTCATCATTCATTTTGACAAAGTATTAAAAACATAATTAAGCATAGAAGAGAGTTTGTAAAGAAAATTGGAGTGGTGAGAGTTGAAATTGTGAGAAATTTATAAAGAAACTTTAAAAAAAAAATACCCAACCCACCCCACCCCCATACTCCACTCCAACAATCAAGTTAACGCTCAAATTCTCATTTCTCATTCAAACGAATGGTGAATGCTCACTGGTTAAACCCCAACGCACAATGAGTTGGTGGCGGCGGTGTTCACCGGGTGGTCACCACTCACCTATTATCACTCAAACGGAGCGCCCCGTACACCCTTAAATATAGAATGGATGGTGAGTATAATGTTAAGATTTTCAGAATACGGGTTACATTTTCAGCATGCTTGTTGCTTTTGGTAAAGTTTAGTAACGAAGCTATATTTAAACTTGAATGATTTACAAAATAATTTTAATGATTAGTTGACAAGAGAAAGATAATAAATGCCGGAAAAAAGGTTAAATTATCTTTTAGAAATGGTGCAAACTATTAATTAAACCGGACAATTGCTATTGTAAGTTTGATTACTACTTATATACATGTCACATGTAACCTTTCGTATTTTCGTTAAATAAAAATTAACGTCGTTATGTACTTGTAAGAACCTTTCTGTCATTTAATGAAACTTTGAGGGTTCGTTTATGCTTGTTTCTGTGTTAATATAAAAGTTAATAAAATAATTTATTAAATAATAATAATAATAATAATGATAATTACAACTTTTACTTTTATTATAAAACTTAACTTAAGTTATAATAATAAAAATAATAATAATAGTTAAAAAAATAATTATAATAATAATAATAATTTATAAAAGTTAAACAATTAATAAGTTAGAAAAATGTTTAAAATTTAAGTTTAATTAAGTTCAGGGGGTAATTATGTCAATTTGGAAACCTTAAATGAAAGTTTCTAGAATAAAATAATAAAACTGAAACTGCAGGGACCAAAGTGTAACATTTACAAAAAACAAACCCCTTTTCTCCCCCCCTAATTCCGGCCAGGTATTCCGGCCGAGCTCCAGCCGAGCTTAAAATCGGTTAATTTCTTCAAATTGGAACCCCAAACGCTCCTAACCGGTTCGTGGAAACGATTCGCACATAATTATGAACTTTAACTGAGTTAAACAACGGTTATGAACCCAAATAGTTCGAATTATCGGTTACCTTTATCATTGAACCGTTCAACCATTAAAACTCAATAATAATCTAATTATATGGCACCTAATCGATGGTTTAATCAATTCTAAACTGTTATCCAACATAATTCTATCAGAATCACTCCTGAACATCCCAAACAAATCTCTCGTTCATCGCGACCTGCTACTATAGTGTTCATCATCATTCTATCAATTTGACTGAAATTGGTCGAGGGCTTTTGATCATTGTGATCCTTGGAAGCTTTTTGTGCAACGAATTTAATTATTAACATCATTTGCAACCTGAACCACTTGCGACAGAGCCGCGACTTGTTCTTCATCGATCCTCATCGATTTGAACTTCAATTCGGGTAACTCTTTGAGGTTTCTCACTCGTTTTTACATGGGAAACAAAAGCCCATGATTATCATTGTTATCAGAATCGATTGATGATCAATTTGGTTCCAAATCGTTCTAGGGTTCTTAGAAAATTGGGGGTTTTGCCATCTGAAGTTTTTAAAGATTAAAAACCATCTCTAACCAGGCTTATGCGCCCTCGCCTACTGGTTAAGAGCATATGTTTCCATTCTTGAGGTCCCGGGTTCGAACCCGGGCACCCTCATATTTTTTTAAAACCTTTTTTTAAGCAAATTTAATACAGGAAAATTTTAATAATTATAAAAATCATTTTCGTAAACTTCAATTATTTTTAAAGTCACCAAATTATTTTTTGAAAATTTCTAAATTTAATTACTTAAATATTCTTTTAATAAAACATTTTAACAAAGGTCATTCTTAGATTATTTCTTATAAAATAGACTTTAAATAATAGTTTAAATTAATAATTTATTATTGGCCAATACGTTACTTTTAGTTATTGTTGAATCATGTTTATTTCAAATGATTATAAAAATTTATTTACACTTTATATTTAAACCTTACCAATTATTATAAATGATTTAATTTCATTTCTTTATATTAAATTACTTAAATGGTATAATTCTTTTCATTGAATCAAAATATAAGTGATTCCATTATTTAATTTTATTTATTTATTTACCAAAACCCCAAATTTCTATTGAAACCCTAGTTCACGTATGAATCGCTAATCTTATCTTTAAACTTAATATTGGAACTTATATTTTTAGGTATCTTGTAAAAGGAATCGTTGGAGCACCACTTAATTTCTTGTTATTCTCTTAAGAATCATCTTACTTATCATGTGAGTTTTCATGCCCCTCTTTTACCTTATTTCACACCTTATGGGGTGAAACATGTTATCGTATAAACTTGCACTTGTAAACGTCTTAATACTTGTAAATGTACTAGCAATTCATACTTAATCTTGTCATGATTATTTGTAATATTGTGAGACTTATAAGATAGACATTTTGTGTTGACAATCATTAACTATTGCTAGAGTAGCGACATCATAGATCTATGGGCTTGACAAGCCTATTTGGTGCTAAAGCCAAGATTATTGTTGGCTTCTGATGACGTATGACTTGTTCATCATGGGAACCAAGTACACTTAGCTAATCGTTATACCTTATTGTGGTCATCTTTGTCAAGGTTTGATTGTATCATTATGTTGTCTATAAACTTGCATTATTCGTAACCGATGACATGAATTGCTACTTTTAAACTTTTATATATATGTATGTATAACCCATGAAAACTCACGAACATTCAAATGTTGACTTTATTTTTAACATGTTTCAGGAAATGCCCAAGGTTGATGTATGATTTTGAAGTATGAAAACATCTAGGATTGAACCTTGAAAATAAAGAACATGTCTTTGAATCTTGGAATTGTTGAACTTATTTTTGTTTGAGACTTATTGGTTGTAATTTTCATTTTAAAACTTATGGTTAATTATATTTACATTTAATGGTAGTGTTATGTGGCTATGAACAATCTTAACCCTCACATCTTAACGTTTCCGTCGTTAAGGTTGGGGTGTGACATCACAAATGAATCGGTCAGTTTTTAGTGAGCCTGAATATAACCATAGCTCTATTCTCAAAGCCGCATTTGGAAGATTGTTCGATTTTTAAATAATGAGATAAGATATGAAGATATCTTCAAGCTGATGTTATGCATGAAGTTTTGATTATACATGAAGAACTCTTAAAGAACTCTTGAATGTGCATTATTATTCTTATGTTTGGAAATGTTGTTTGTTATGAACTTGTCACGTTAGGTTTTATGCTCATCTACGATTTTTTAACATGAATTGCTAGTTTGCGTAATAGACATGAAAATCATAAGTTGAAGAAGTGCGTGAAATTATCTGCTTTAATCAAGTTTAGATGATTCATATGTTTTTTATGTAATCTTTCTAAAGAGTTGTTGGATTTGTTCAACTTGATATAAAACTAGTTTAATATCTATAAACATTAGTGATGAACGTATGTCCCATAATGGGCCAATAAGAATAGTTTACTGGGCCAATCCAACTCACATCAACCAAAACTATTAAAGTTGGGTGACTCCTTCTCTATAAATAAGATGGTTACCCATTTATTAAGGGAGATCTTATTTTCTCCTTTAGTGTCATATACTAGATATCAATTCTTTGGGAGTGTTTTCTCTTGTCATTCCTTTTAATGAAACATTGAAGGAGACTAGTGTAAAATTTAATAATTACGTTAAGTGTCTTTTATTTGAAAATTTGTTATGTATTCTGTTATTTACATCGATTGAAGTTAACTTTTTTTGTTAGTTTATTCATGAATGACTATTTTGCTCTTATTATTTAAAAGATAAAATCTGTAATTTATACTAATATATTATTTTTTTCTTTCTTTTTTTAATTTTTATTTGCATACTTTTTTTTCTTTCTATTTTTCTCACCACTTTATCTTAAACTTATCTTAAAAATTATTAACTAATTAATTTTAATTTTTTATAAAATAAAATCTTATTTATAGATTCGTAATTTGTTATAAACTTTTTAGTTCCATTTAGTTATTCATTTTTCTCATAAAACATATAAAAATTAAAGAGTATATAATATTTTTTTAACTAGAAATATACATAACATAGTGTTAATTGAGTTTTCTTGGTCCGATATCCGATATCGTGTAGGCAGAGTATTGTGGAAAGTGAAAGTTTTACCACTAGAGTAAGCCAAAAGGGATTAAACTAGATGGTGGTGCTTTTACAACTATGTGAGCGCTTTATGTTATATACGATCGAGGCTAAACGATCGTTGCTTGATGACATGAATACGACGACATAACTAATATATTGAAACTTTTGTGGGGGTTTCAAACCGAAGGACGGGTGACGAGAGTTCAAGGCGATTAACATGAAGTACAAAAGGATTTTGTTTATTTGATAGTTTTGACTCGATCAAAAGTTCAAAACTTATTTATTAATTAGAATTAGAATTTAATCATCTTTAAATAAGTTTGTGCTCTTGTTGTTATTATTATTTATTATGGCTTAATAAATATAGGTTATTTACTCTGGCATTTATTTATACTTATAAAAGCTTTTAGATTTATTAAATTCTTAAAAGAACTTATTACTTATGCACCACACGTTTTTTAGTATTTCATTTCTAGCTATTTGTAATTTAAATATAATGTATTATTATTTGTTTTTTTAAACCATTCGGGTGTTATAAAAAGTGTAGCTTTATAGTCACTTTTAAAACTAATCATTAGAAAACCAGTTAGTACTTAGAAAACTAGTAGTTATAAAATTATAACTAAAAATTTTAAAATAATCAAAATTAGTTAATTAATAATATTGAAATAAGTTATAAAAAAGAAGTGGCGAAAAAAAATAAAAGTAAATAAAAGAAAAAGGAAAAGAAAGAAACCAAATTATTGATGAAAATTACACATTTAGTTCTTTCAAGAATAAAGGTAAATTTATCATTTAAAAAGAAAACTAACAGAAAAATATAACATCTAGCGTAAATGACAAAAACGTAACAATTTTTCAAATAAAGGAAACTCTTGTGTACTTATCAAAGTTTAAGGATAAGATCCGTAATTTTAAGTATACTTAAAGGATACTATTTGTAATTTACTCGAGATTCTATTTGTTAAGGCTGATAACTTTCAGCCAAGTTAAGATATTTCTATCAAGTCTGGTTCTACTATCATGTCCTTTTTGGTCCAACCAACAATTAGTTTTTATTAAGTCTCGTCATCTCCAGCCAACCTAACCTTACTAAGTCTAGTCATGTCCAACCAAGTTTATAGTGGTTAGTTGAACCTTCCAGCGAACACACCTTTCATGCTCAACTTATGTATCTATATACTTATACGTTGTTTATTTACTTACATACACTTTTATATTGGACGCATCACTAACTTGAGCGTTGGAGGGTGTTCCCGGAGCTCGCCTCTGGGTCACCATCTAACGAGTTTTTTTCATGTTGCAGTCAGGATGTGGCTTGTAGCAGCTATGCCCGACAGCAATACCCGACCCGGATTTGGTGCAACAACTAGCATAATAGTATCACTTGGGTTTATAATTTTATATGCATGATTATAGGTGGTTAGTTTGTGTTCTTCATTTTTAAGTTCCCGACAAATCGTATTATTAGACATCTTTAGCGGGATTTTAATTACCTATGTGTTGTGTGATCTTACCTTGTGTTCATGATTATCATTATTATTAACTAAATGGATTCGAGATTAAAGTGATATTCTTCATTAGAATTGGACGTTCATCTTCGCTCTCCAATTAAGAACCCGCCTATCAGTTGTCAGTATGCATGAGCAATAATGATTCCAGCAAAGAGTAAACATTAAACAATGACTACAACGATGGCGATACCAAATAAATCAAAAAAATATAGTGTATTCAAATCGTAAAATTTATGTTTTTTACAAAAAAATATATACTGTTGTTTTTTAAGTTTCAAAAATAAATAAAACATAGAATTATATGTTGTTTTCTTTGTATATTTAGTTTTTGATTAATTATAACCGGTTTGAAACCTAACCGACCCAGTTTGGTTCCAGCTGGGTAGGGTTTTTCTCCGCCTCAAACTATAGTGTTTCCACCAAACCGGTTTTGACCACCTTAACCGCAACCCGACTGGTTTAGACTGATTTGTTCACCTCTACAGAAGGTAATGGATGCATACGTTGACTCATTTGACTTTCATGGTATGGAGTTTCATTATACAAACTGGAGTCTTTTTAAGGGGCTTTAGAGTACCTGGTCAACGGGTAAAGCACAAAAAAAATTGACCCAAAGAGCATAACATTACTACAATGCAATCCAAAAGCTTTCATTAGTGCTGACACGACATATGTCGTTGCTTACTCTGTTATAGTGCTGGCCATCTACACCAGTTCCTGCTCAACACTAATCTTACAAAGTTCATAAGTTCTTGAGGTCAAGAAGTTCTAAAGGAGGAAATATTGTTGCATACCATTTGCAGTTAATGAAAAGACAAACATACCCAGTGGAATCCCACGACGTGGGATCGAGAAGATGCACCTAGAGAGATCCTCACAGTTGCAGTTAATATATACAAGGCAAATTGTAATTGTTAGGGGTTGGTTTTTTAATAGTGGTTATAGTTAGGGGTTAAACAGTTAGCTCAAATTAGTTCATCTGTACATAAGAGATCTTACCTAATGAGAAAGGGGAATGCTTTGATAAGTAGTGTCCAAGATAATCAAGAGCAAGTCAAATATGCTAATTAAAGGCCAGAGAATGTGATATTGTCATGGATACATCATATAAACAGAAAATGACAAATTCACATCAATGTTTGCAAATTTGAATTGCTTTAGGACATATGAACGTTATTGACAAACATGAATCCTAAAAGCATGCACTCTGCCCTGCTAACCATGCTGGTAGCTAATGGGTAAGCGAGCATTCGTCTTGTTATATGGTTTGGCTGAGGTATCCCGTCTTTTGAGTTTGGAAAGTGCCAACGGACCAGACTACCAAAACCATGGTGGTTGTGGTTTCTTAAATTAGTTTAGGTTGTTTGAGCGATATAGGCACTGATAAAAGCAATAGATATAATAGAAACAAACTTGACATAAATCAAGAAGATGCAAAACTAAAAAATGGGAACGCTAAAGATATAGCTATGGTTAACAACTAACTTTACAGTTGTATTTGTAAGAATATTGTTTACAACCAACCTTTCCTTTGAGGATCAAGAAGGGATGTACACCATAAAACTTAGTGTTTGTAAAAAAAATACAATAGATTATAATATATGCATAAAATAAATATTCATGTTGCTGGCACTTACCAATAATCACCACATGAACATACCCCTGATTTGAAATGATGGAACCTATTAGCATCTCTAACAATAATTTCACGCCCTGTCACCAGCGATACATGTTTTGCAAATTCATGGCAATCTTTGCAAGCACGCAAGTTCTTGAAGATCGTCATAGGTGATCCTTTACGCATTGAAATAAGACCATAAGCAATTGCAAGTCTCTCGCTATGGTCTAGAAGCTGTCCCTTACGTTCCAACAAAACATCATCACTTTCTTCACTCAATGATACTTCCTGTTTAGCATTTTTTAAGCTCTCAAACTCCTTTAACTTTGAGTAAATTTCATTCGCCTGCGGATGATGTCTATCTCCTACAACAAAACTATGCACTTTACCATTAACATACATCCAACTGCAACTCACCTCTTTTCTCAAGTTCCTTTGGGACATCATCTTTCGAACCAGACCTGCTTCTTCCCACAGTCCAGAAGAAGCATACATGTTAAACATGAGAACATAAGCCGATGTATCTTTTGGATCAAGTAGTAGAATGTTTTCATATGCTATTTTCCCCATTTTTATGTTTTTATGAATCGAGCAGCCCCCTAATAAGCATTTCCAACTCATGACATCAGGTTCAAACGGCATGTTTTTTATCATTTCAAAGGATTCGTCTAATAACCCACCACGCGCATATATATCGATCATGCAATTATAGTGATGAATGCTTGGTTCCACACCATACTTACTGCTCATCAAGTCAAGACAATTTTTGGCTTCTTTGATAGAACCACAGTAGTTATAAGCAGTTAAAACAGCTATAAACGTTATGGCATTTGGCCTCACGTTATACGAAAGCATACTACTAAAAAGTTTTAGGGCCTCAGAAGCATTTCCATGGTAAGCATAACCTGCGATTATAGCAGTCCACGTCACGTTATCTGGTGGTTTCTGAATGGATTCAAATACTTGACGGGCATAGTCTAATCTACCACATTTTGCATACATGGTAATCATAGCACTCTCCCCATATAGATAAGAAACGAGACCTCTTTTTATAGCATCCCCATGAACTTGTGACCCGAAAATAATATCTGTAACTGCTGAGCATGCTTGAAAGATGCTAGTATAAATGAATGAATTTAACTCAGCATCCATACTTTTCAAAGACTTAAATATCTTTAGGCATTCATCAAAGTCACCAGCCTGTGAATACCCTGTGATTAGAGCACTCCAAGAGAAAGCATTCGGTTCAGATATATAGTCAAATGCTCGAGAAGCAGATTCTATACTACCACATTTCACATACAAGTCCACCAGAGGAGTTCCAACCGTAGCTTCATCTGCCATCCCGAGCTTCAACACATACCCATGAATTTGTTGCCCGAGCTCCTGGTTCTTTAAGGAAGCACACGCCTTTAGAGTAATTGAAAAGACATATTCATCCAATTCAACGCCTTCTTTGATCATTGCAAGAAACAAGTCTAAAACTTCTCCTCTCTTCTCCATTTGCATGAAACCAACCATCAAAGAAGTCCACGTTACAGCATTCTTATCAACCATGTGATCAAAAACAAGTTTAGCACTATCTAAACATCCACACTTCGCGTACATATTTAATATCGTCGTATCCAGTTTAGCAATGTTAGTTAATCCATTCTTGATTGCCATCGTATGCATCTGCTTACCAAGTCGTAAACTCGAAGAGTCTACTAAACACTGCAAAATGCTTATATAAATCGTAACATCAGGTTTGACACTGTCCATAGAAGAAAACAGTTTCAAAGCTTTACCAACAAGTCCCACTTTTGCATATGCAGATATAAGTACACCCCATGAAGCCAAATTTCTCTCAGACATTTCATCAAACACCTGGTGTGCATCCAACAAACTCCCACATTTACAATACATTTCAAGAACACGATTCTTGATGAAAACAGGAGGCGTTACAAGGGAGTTCCGCAAATGATCATGAACAAACGTTCCAATTGACAGATGACACAGATCAGCACACGCTTTGAGCAAGCAATCGTACGATTGAAACTGCACAGAAACACCAGATTTGTCCATTTGGGTGATGAAGTCCCATGCTTGTTGGGTTTTCCCTTGTTTGGAGAGTGAAACCAAGTGGATGTTTTCGATACGACCTTGTTGAAGCAGAGGGGGTTTTGGTGAAGAAGAATTTATGGGTTTTAGAGAGACTTTAGAAGAAGAGATTTGGGCAAAATTTGCGGTCTTTATGGAAGTTGTTTTGTGGGGAGGTGGCGATGGTGGTCCGTTGGCAGTAGCTGCCATTGATGCGCAGTGGTGCAGCATCATAAACAGGCGATGATAGTCGAGGAATTCAAGAAAGATTGGTTTATAGGTGAACTTGTCATAGAAACCATGAAAATGTTTCCAGGGTGGAGGGTCCGAGAATTAAAGTGGATTTTTCAGTTACTTAGGTATAGTTCTTACACACAATGTTTTTGCGACCGGATCGAACCGGCCGGTCCGACAGGGGATCGGTCTCCTAGCCGGTCCGGTTAGCTATGATTCGATTTTAGATGGTCGAACCGGTCTGACCGGGAAACCGAACCGTTCGGACCGGTTTTGAGTTTTTTTTTTTATTTTAATGGGTAAAAATAGAGTGTTAAATCATAAATTAGTATGTTGGATATACAACCAGAATGATCCTACTCTAGACCCGGCCTATTGGACCCAACAAACGCCGATGCACATTCGAATTCAAAACCTTCATGCCGTCAAAAGCCGAGAAATGAACAACATGCTAACGACGGATTTGGTTGACCATCTATGGTCACACACACCACATGACTTTAATCCAACAAAGGAGGTAGTTGCAGATCTCAGTGAATACGTTAGTGATGAGGATTGGTAGTATGTATTTTTAAGTAATTATGTAAGGTAATTATAGTTTATATGTAATGGATTTTCTAGTTCTATTAATTTTCACGTTTTAAGTTTTTGAGGAACCTTGACTAAGAAGTTAAATGGGAGATTGGTAGTTTATATGTAATGGATTTTCTAGTTCTATCAAAAGTTAAATGGGAGATTGCATAAAAGCTAACAACAACGTCAAATATAAAAAATATTATAAAAACCGATTTATGATACTAAAGATATTTACTACAACCAACCACATTTACTACAACCAACTATATTTACTACAACAACCACATTTACTACAACCAACTATATTTACTTCAATATATCATCTTCTCCAACACCTTTCAAGAATGTATCCTTATGGCTACAATACTAACATTCGATTCCCACCTCCAAACAACCCGGATATAAATGATCCTAACCTCCACCAAAATCCAACCTTTATTAACATGATACAAAACATGCTTGTCGGAACATCAATGATACCGGGCTTCGCACCGTGGAGTACATCGGGCACCATGTTTGGTATGTGTATACATATACTATTTATGGTTTATATATATATATATATATATATATATATATATATATATATATATATATATATATATATATATATATATATATATATATATATATATATATATATATATATATCTATATATCTATATATATATATATCTATAATATATATATATATATATATATATATGCAGGATCGTTTAAGGGCTTAACTACAATACAACACAACCACACAATGAGGAGAATAACTAATCTCTTAATCAAACAGTGAACTGGGTAACCAAGGTGAAGCTAGGAACACAAGTAAGTAAAGAGACAGAACAAGAGAGTTGGGTTTCAAGGAGGCAGTATATTGCTTTCTCAAGTTCTCTTACAAGTGTTACAAAGCATTAAGAAAAGATACAAGAACTTGAAATACTTATACTACAACCTACAGCCGGCCATACTTTGAAGGCCAGCTGGATACAATTGACTAGACACTAACAAATCAATTGTAGGATCAAAAGGCATATCTGCCTTTTGACTTGTGACTATGACATGCCATAGCTCACATCCTTTTACAATACTAAAAGGATAAAGTACATAAAGTGGAAAGTTACAGACTCAAGACCTCAATGTACAGTTACCAAAAGCATGACCTTTTCACCAACTCATGTAAGTTGGTGACTTTACAGAGATGCAGCGGAAAAGGTGCTTTATGGAACAGTACATCAGATAAAGCATGTGTACTAAAAGTCTTCGAAAGAAATCTGTCTTCATAGGATGAGGCTTCGGAAGACTTTGTCTCTGAAGCTTCGGAAGACTTCATGTTTGGCTTCGGAAGATATTGGTCTTGGCTTCGGAAGATTTTACACTTAGAGTATTTTCTAATGCTTTGTGTAAAACTTCCGAAGCATTCTTCACTTCAGTACTTAGTGCATGTTTGCTGAGACACTTAAGCTGTTTTGGGTTGCATCAGACTTCAGGAATCCTTACAAACTCCCCCTAGGCTGATGCTACCAAAACACTTAGAAGATCTTCAAATGTTGGTAGTCTTCAGTACAATCAGGACCATTCCTTTCTTCATGAGATGGTCAGGATCATCAAGACTTTCATAGTATCTTCTCATCTCAAAGAGATCATGCAGAGGTAAGTTGATTATGTCTTGCCATGAGTAGACATTCTCAACACCTTGATCTCTGATAACAGTCCATCTCTCTGGATTGGTAGAGTAGGTCCAGGATAAGATGGGTGTCTCACTAGTTAGAGGAGCCACTTGAATAGGAGTTGATTGGGCTGCCTCATCATGCACTTCCTCAGGTTGATCTGATTCAGCCTGAGGTGCAGAGGTAGATGACTTTGGCTTCTTCTTCTTTGTCTTTGGTTTAGAAGCCATCCTCTTCTTCCTCTTGGTTGTCTTTAACTGAGAAGACTGGTCTGCAGCACCATGTTGATCATCAGTGTCTTTCTCAGTTGGGTGTTCCTCCCTCACAGGTTCAGAAGGAGAGGGAGTTTGACCCTGCCTAGGATCAGAAGATGAAGCTTGCTGGGGCTCAGCTGGAGGTGCTGGTTGAGGTGTCTCTGGTTGCTCAAACTTGACCTCCACTTCAGGTGGGACTTGACTTGGAAGAGAGTGCAAGTCAATAAGTTCTCCACTCTTAATCTTCTGCTTGATCACCCTAATATGCTCATCCATAGTGGATAGAGCCATGGGGCCAAGTCTCCTTCCGGAGAATCCATACAGCTTCAAGAAGCTCACCATTCTTTGTCTGTCAGCAGACTTCTTTGCATTCTTTTGAATGGTGGCCCTTGACTTTGCAGCTTCTTCCCTTAGTTTCCTTTTGGTTGTCTTTCTTTCCTTGACTAACTCAAGTTCAAGTTGCTTTAAATACTCAAACTCAATGAAGTCATAGGATAAAGGGAGAAGTGCATCTGCCTGATAGAAGCCTGTGGCACTCAGGTAGTTGATCATTTTGATCCTATCTTCCTCTTTATCTACCTGAGGTTCTTGTGGAGCCACATCTTCTTGTGCAGGACTTTCTTGAACTGGTGAGAGAGTAGGAGCATGCTTGTAAGTCTTTTCTGTCTCTTCTCCTCTTTGAGTTGGAGAAGTATCATTGCATCCTCTTTCTCCTTCAACTCTCTTGACACTTCTCTGTCAGCCAGTTCATTCAGTTCTTCTAAGGGGAGGGAGATGATCTCATCAATATCATAGTTCCTGGTCTGTAAGTAGGTAATCCTGACTGCCCTTAACTCATCATCCTGAGTATTTGGTCTGGGGGCAGCCCTGATTGCAGCTTGCATGAAGCTAGATGACCCAGTGGAACTTTCTCCCCTTAGTCTCCTTTTCCTCTCTCTCTCTTCCTCCTCAATTTCCTCAGGAGTCATTATCCTTTTCCCTTTGTCACCAACAGACCTTTGTGACTCAGGGAGGATTGAGGCTTGGCCTTCATTGCTTGGAGTAGCTTCCATGCTCTGGCCAGAGAGAGGCTGAGAAACACCTTCACCAGCAGGTGTCTCAGATGGAGTTTGGACCTCAGCAGCAGTTGTTGATGATGAGACAGGGGTCTCAGGTTCTGTCACTGGGCCTTCAGTCAAGGTTTCCCCTATGAAACTAATCTTAGGGTCCACCTCAACATCCAGTTGACCGATGACATTGCCTGATTCCCTAAGTCTCCTTCTTAGAGAGAACTCTGCCATGATCCTGTCTTGGATTCTTTGAGCCAGCCTATCAGCTTGTCTTGAATTGCTTGGATTGACAAGTGGTAGGTTGACTAAATCCAGTCTTTCATAAAAGCTCAGGCTTTGGAATTGAAAAACTTCTTGTTGGCCTTGAACTCTTTGAAGTATGAGGGCTCTTCTGTCATCATCATACCTCCACCTTATGATTTGATTGTTAGTTCCCAGTGGTGGAGATGAGACAGCCCTTGGTATGCCTTCCTCAAATAGACTCCTGATGAGAGAGTCTATAGAGTCCACATTAATGTGAACTTGAGGAAGTTGCTGAGAATGCACAACAGCAAGTGAGGATGGTGAGTCCTCTATGTCCATTCTCTCTGAAGAACTCCCAGGTTCTGTGGTTGTAACAACTTTCTCCCCCTTTTTGGTAGCATCACCCACTTGCATAGGTGAGCTGGAGGATAAGTCAATCACTTCCACAGGTTCTTGTGTTCCTGGTTGAGCTCTTCTTAAAGGTCTCCCAGCTAGTTTTTCCTGCAGATATGAAATCTGGAGTTGCTGATCATTGACCCTGTTTTGTAAGGTAGTCACCTGAGATTCCAAGTGACTAACCTTAGAGACTAAATAGGTGCATGTTTTTGACAGTTTTTGCACCTTTAGCCTCAAATTCCCCTCATCTTCATCAGAAGATTCATTGGGGGATGAGATGATTGGACCAAAGTCCTCTCTCTCACCACCAGCTTGAGTTTCTTGGCTGCTGGTTTTCCTCTGCTCACTGGCAGCCTCAGTTGAGATGCCAATGGGCTGAGTTGCCATGGTTGAGGTCTTAATGATGTAATCACTTTCAAAAGTGAGAGCCTCTTCCATATGGACATCCTGAACAGGTTCAGAAGTGTCCACCTCAGTAACAGGTGACTGATGGGGGATAGACTGAGGAGAGTCAGAGGTACTCATCTCTCTTTGAGTAGGGGAGGAGAAGAGAGACTCATGGTACTCACTGAATCCTAAGTCTTCATCAGTGTAAAAGGATAGGTTGGGAATTGGTTGGTTGAGATCCAAAGGCTGGGGATGGTAGCTGTCCCCTGAAGGTTGTCCACTTGAGTGTTGAGACTCAGAGTGAAGGCTTAAGGTTGTTGGGCTATTGAGCTCATCAGGGTGAGCTTGAGGAACCTCAGCCCTGATAGGTGAAGTAATGGGAGTGGTTTGCTCCTCAGGAGAAGTGGGAGCTCTAGTGTCCACTTCTTCCTGTAAGGTTGAGTATTTGGGGGCCTGCACAGACTCAATAGTCTGAGCAGGGGTTCGTTTGGATTTTCTTTGGTAGGTGAGGGTGATTTCTGGTCTTTTTAGTGGTAGGACAAAAGAGGTGTGGGTTCAACACTAGCTTGTGTTGCTAGGTTGTCACCTTGAGCAATGAGCTCTAACATTTTTGGGACTAGGGCTGTTTCTACCCCAGAGAAGCCTACAGTTGGCTTCTTCATTATTTTAAAGATGCCGGGCTTCATCTGTCCCAATTTAAGAATATTACCTGTTTCCCTCAACTGTGAGCCCAGTTCACAGTTGAGAATGTGTTGAACATATCTAGGAAACATGTAATACTCTAAGGAGTCTAAGTTTGCAAGTAAATTAGTATATACAAATTGTGAATACCTGAACTTGACCCCTTGAACCATTCCATGAACAATGAAGGAGAGATCCTCAGGAATCTGGTCCCATCCACCATGCTTGTTTGACAAGCTGTGGATAACCACATGGAGCAGGAATTTCCATTGGGATGAGACCTTCCCTTTCCTAAAGGTCTTTACAGAGAAATCTCCCTCATAGCCCATCTGCTCAAAAGAATGATTTACAGCTTCTTTGGGAAGGACACCTCACCTTCTTCATCATCCAGCTGTAGATGTTGGTTAATGATGGCCGGAGTGATGAAGACTGTCCTTCCTTGCACTGTGGCAGACAGTGCCTTCTCCCCATCCATAATGACCTCTTGGCAGGTCTTCCAGAATTCAAGCAACTGATCCTCATATAGAGGAGGATCAATGGTCAGGGAGGTGAAGTAGTTAGATAGAGTCAAGAATTGGCAAATCTCTGAGAAACTTGCATCTTTCTCAGAGCTTAACAGAGCAACTTGATTATGTTGCCTGTGTAGTTGCATGGAGAAATCAGGGTTGTTTCTGCGGTTAAGGTTGGCCATTTTAGAAGCTTAAGGGTGAAGAAAGGTAGAAAGCAAAGGCGGTTTAGAGAATTAGGTTAGAGAAACAGTAGAATTGAGGAAGATAGTGGGAAAGAGGGGGAACCGTTGGGTATTTATATGAAAAGGGATTTGAACCAAAGTTAATGAAAGAGGATAAACTTTGAAATCCGAAAGTCGGTCCCACCTCTGAAAAAGTAGTTTACTTTTGCTCAAAAAGTAGTTTTCTTGGAATTCGAAAAGCTTCCGAAGTTTATTTGTCTTCGGAAGTTTTGATTTAAAAAGCTTCCGAAGCTAAAATGGCTTCGGAAGATTTTCCTGAGAGTCTTGATAATTTATGCTTCGGAAGAGAAATAAACCTTGAATGCTTTGTATGAAAATAAACAAAGCTTCCGAAGGTTAATTTTGCTTCGGAAGGAAAAGGTTCTTGAAAATAGATAAGTGTCTGAGATAAGAATTTTAAGCTTCGGAAGATGAACTTTACTTCTTCCGAAGGTAAAATCTCTTAGACAGTTATTTATTTTAAAGACATGTTTTTCTTCCGAAGATAAAATCTTTATCTTCCGAAGTATCAGAAATTTTCAAGAATCTAAGGAAAGTCTTCAAAAAGAATTTTACATCCAAAGAAAACATGAGCTTATGAAAGTGATGAACTAGACAACTTAGGACACACATATTTTAAGAAGAAATAATTAGAATTAGTTTTAATAAAAAGTCTACTCAAAGTTAATCATCCCAATAGCTGATATCAGATACTTAAATCTCTGTTCATCAAAAGCTTTGGTGAACAGATCAGCATATTGTTCATCTGTATGAACTTTGACTAGTTTAATTAATCCTTTTTCATAGTTATCTCTTATTAAATGATACCTGATGTTGATGTGTTTGGTCCTTGAGTGCTGCACAGGGTTCTCAGTGATAGAGATAGCACTATTGTTGTCTATGTGGATAGGAGTCTCCTTGAAGTTAAATCCATAGTCCAGCATCTGATTTTGAATCCAAAGCACTTGAGCACAGCAGCTTGCAGCAGCAATGTATTCAGCCTCAGCAGTTGATGCAGACACACAGGATTGTTTCTTGCATTGCCATGAGACCACCCTTCCACCAAGGAATTGACATCCCCCAGATGTAGACTTTGCAGTCATATTGCAACCACCATAATCACTATCTGTATAGGCATACAGATTGAAATTTGGATTCTTTGGATACCATAGACCAAGTGTTGAAGCACCTTTGAGGTATCTTAAAATCCTTTTCACAGTGATTAAGTGAGACATCTTAGGGTTGGCTTGATATCTTGCACAAATACATGTAGCAAACATGATATCAGGCCTGCTAGCTGTAAGATACATAAGAGACCCAATCATAGCCCTGTATAAGTGTTCATCTACACACTCCCCCTCAAGATCTGGACCAAGGGAGTGGTTTCTGGCTATGGGTGTCTTAGCAATCTTACAATCAGTCATATTGAACCTCTTGAGTATGTCTTGAACATACTTTGACTGACTTATGAAGATGCCATCTTCAACTTGCTTCACTTGAATTCCCAGAAAGAAGTTGAGTTCTCCCATTGAACTCATCTCAAATCTGTCTTTCATCAGCTTCTCAAAGTCTTTGCAGAGCTTTGGATTAGTTGAACCAAAGATGATGTCATCAACATATACTTGAACCAGCAATAAGTCATTTCCCTGTCCTTTGATGAAGAGGGTTCCATCTATAGTACCTCTTCTGTATCCATGCTTGCAAAGATACTTAGATAGTGTCTCATACCACTTTCTGGGTGCCTGATGCAGCCCATAAAGAGCTTTGTCAAGCTTGCAGACATAATCAGGATGATCAGGGTCTACAAAACCAGGTGGCTGTTTGACATAAACCTCCTCATCAATCACTCCATATAAGAAAGCACACTTTACATCAAGTTGGTAGACCTTGAAGTTCTTGGATGCAGCAAATGCCAGGAATATCCTAACAGCTTCTAGTCTTGCTACAGGAGCAAAGACATCAGTGTAGTCAATCCCTTCTTCTTGTGTGTATCCTTGAACAACTAGTCTTGCCTTGTTCTTGATGATGATTCCCCTATCATCCTTCTTGTTTCTAAAAACCCATTTGGTTCCAATGGTAGTCTTCCCATGAGGAAGAGGACAAAGGTTCCAAACTTTCTGCCTTTTGAATTGAAGCAGCTCTTGTTGCATAGCTTCAACCCAACTTCCATCCTTTAGAGCTTCATCAACTTTCTTGGGCTCTATCTGAGATAAGAAACAAGAGTGAAGACAAACATTTGCTTCATGGGTTTGTCCTCTTGTTCTTACCCCTGTGACAACATCTCCAATGATGTTTGTGGTGGGGTGAGACTTGTGGATCCTTAGCTGAGGGATCACAGCAAGTTGCTGGGAAAGATCTAAATTTGAGAAATTTAAATCTGGTCCTGAAGATTCACCCTCCACATTATCACACTTATCAAGATTAACTTGATCCAATGAGTGTGAGACATCATTGATGTTGTCATCTATGGTGTGGTTATTAGCATCAAGGAATTCCTGATCACTATCACCATCACCATTGTTGTCTTCTACAAGTGAGGTATCTTTATCTGGTTGAGAGGCCTCTGAGCTGGAATTTGAAGGCATGCCAGATGTATCAGCTGAATTTGTCATTGTTGTGCTGATAGAAACCTCATTTGCTGAAGTAGTTCCAACTGGAGCTGAAGATGTATGAGTTGAAGATCTTCCTAGCTCAAATCTTGGATCAGGATCACCTGTATTTAGTTTTCTGCAGATCCTGAAACAATGCTCACAAGATTGTTAAAAACAGTTGGTAACTAAATCAAGATCAAACAGCCAATCCGGACCAGAACCAGCCACACAGGAGTGTGCTCATTGAAAGTCACATGGCTGACTCCTCAACAATTCTAGTTCTGAGATTGTATACTCTATAAGCTTTAGCTTGAGAAGAGTATCCAATAAATGTCCATCATCTGATTTCTCAGCAAACTTGGCAATTTGATCTTTGGTATTCAAGATGGTGCAGGGACATCCAAATGACCTGAGAAAACCAATGAAAGGTTTCCTCTTGTGCCAAAGTTCATAAGGAGTCTTACCATGTGTCTTAACTACTAAAACTCTGTTTTGCACATAGCAAGCAGTATTGACTGCCTCTGCCCAGAAGGTGATAGGCAGTTTAGAGTCAGACAACATAGTTCTTGCAGCTTCAATAAGTGTCCTGTTTCTCCTCTCAGCAACTCCATTTTGCTGAGGAGTCCTGGAGCACTATATTGTCTTGTAATACCTTTTTCATCACAAAATGCATCAAGGATTTGGTTCTTGAATTCAGTTCCTTGATCACATCTTATGGTTTTGACCTTGTGATCACATTGATTCTCAACTTTTAAGATGAATTCTTCAGAATCTCAGGGGTTTCATCCTTAGTTCTAAGGAAGAAGACCCAAGTGAATCTTGTAAAATCATCTGTGATCACCAGACAGTAAGAGGTCCTTCCTAAACTCATTACACTGGTGGGGCCAAAGAGATCCATATGTAACAAGTGTAGGGGAGTAGTGATGGAGTTCTTTTCCTTAGGCTTGTGAGATACTTTGTGTTGCTTCCCTTTCAGGCATGCCAACACAATGATCATCACTAGTAAACTCTTTCTTTGGCATTCCAGTTACCAGATCATGTTTAATTAATTTATTCATGTTCTTAAAGTTTACATGGCACATTCTTTTATGCCATAGGAAAGACTCATCACTATTTGCTTTAGATAGAAAGCATGAAACTTCTCTCCTGAGGGAGATGTTTCTTGCAAATCCATCTTGTACATGTTCCCTTTCCTGGGGGCTCTGAGCAGGATATGCTCATGAGGAATGACCACACCAGGTTTGAGAACAATGCACTCATGCTCAGTAAAGAGCATGTTATGACTCTGATCACAAAATTGGGATACACTCAGAAGATTGTACCCAAGCTCCTTAACAAAGTTTACCTTCTCAATGCTGAGCTTACCATTTGTGACCTTGCCCCTTCCAGAAATGTAACCACCTTCATCTCCTCCAAAAGCAACTGGTCCTCCATCAATCCTCTCAAAATTATGGAGTAGAGACCTATTGCCTGTCATGTGCCTGGAACAGCCACTGTCAATTATCCAGACATTCCTGTTGGTCTTGAGCTGTTCCTGCACAGAGAAGATGATTAGTTACATTTGGAAACCCAAGCCTTACTTGTCTTGGGCTCATTAAGTAAAAGAAGGTAATGCAACAGTAATAGATCCTATGGTTGTACTATAGGGATCTTCAGCTGTTGTTGATGGAGAAACCTCAGTCATTTGGTCTTTCTTAGACTTCCACACCACCTTTGGAGTCTTGGACTTGACCTTCAAAACCTTAGAAGCTTTTGAACTTCATAAGTTTTATGACTGATCCTTCGGAAGAGTCTACAGTCACTGCAGCAGACTTTAGTGCTTCGGAAGAATTCCTTTCTTCCGAGACCAACTTTGCTTCCGAAGGTAATTTTCCACTTACCTCCTCTTTGATTTGGAGCTTCCGAAGGAAACAGACTTTCCTTCCGAAGCTTGAGATTTCTTGAGACTCTTTGAAGTCTTTGTTTTAGTCATGTGGACAGTACTTTTAGGATTGTATGGGCAATCCTTAGCAATGTGAGAAGTACTTTCACACATAACACATAACATTTTCTTCTTCAAAAAGTCTCCCTTTGAGAGCAAGACTGACTTTGGTCACATCCCCTCTCTCATCTTCATCTTGGTAGATGCTGAGACAGTTCCTTTGGGCTGTGAACTGTTCTTGGAGTTTGATGGTCCAGGCTGTGCAGCAGTGGTACACAGCAAATCAGTCTTCTTCTTGGTACTGGGATGATTTGAACAAACCATGACTCTTAGCTAAGGAGTCTTGGTTGATGTCTTCAGTCCTTACTACTTTGAAACCTGCAGAGATAAAACTTGTTTCTGCTTAGCATCAAAAGTAGCCTTGATTTCTTGAGCCTTCTTTGCCTTTCTTTTGCTCTTTCTGATCAAGTTCTTTCTTTTGGACTTGGTCATCCCAGTTGATTTCTTCTCCTCAGAAGAATAGTGGCCCTTGGGAGAATCCTCTTCTTCACTCTTCTCAGAGGAATTCTTCACTATCACTTCTTCATCATCCTCACTTACAGGATCTATGAGAGGAAGCTCATCTTCACAAGTTCCACACCTAGGAGATCTTACAGACAAGATTGTGTGGAGGAGCTATCATTATCTTTGATCCCTGTCCCTGTCTGTTTTGATAACAAACTTTGTTGTGCAGGGATGAGGATATCATGTTCTTGAAGGTCTCTTCTTCAAGAACACTCTTCTCTGCCTTGGCTTTGCTGATCACAAGCTCAGCCTGGCACTCAGTTAACTTAGTGATGAGATCTTGGATCTGAGTTCTGAAATCTGTATGTTCATGTTTTAGTACTGAAATGGTTTTCTCCAAGTCTTCTATCTTTAACTTGTAATCATTTTCAGACTTTCTAAAATCAGATTTTAATATGTTTAATGACTCAAGATCAGATCTCATCTCTAGGTTATAGGACCTGTATCTATTTACTTTAGCAATGCATTCAGGGGAGCAAAGATGTTCCAATACCTTGGCTTCATCATGGTCAGCCATCAGTGCTTGGTTTGGAGAAGCATCCTCCACCTGAAAACTCCAGTCAAAGCCTCCTTCTTCAACAGCAACAGCAGCATGTTGCTTTGTCTTCTCAGCTTGAGGAGCTTTGTCAGCAAAGTTTGGTCTGGGTTGTGTTTGGCCCCCATTTGTTTTAGGTGCCTTACACTCCCTGGCAAAGTGACCCATAAGGTTACAGTTGTAACACTTAACTTTGCTTTTATCCAGCCCAAACTTGCTGCTGGTAGCATTGCTTGGGAATCTTCTTCCTGTCCTCTTGTAGAACTTCTTGGCTCTGTGAGTGAGGAGAGCCATCTGCTGAACTATCTCCATGTATTCCAGGTCATCTGGATGGATACAGTCCAGGTCTTCAAGAGTGAAGAGATAATTCCCACAGCTTTCATCTGCAGACACAAAGGCTTGAGAAGAACTTGTCTCTTGGAATGGGCTTCCTTGAGTAAAGTTCTCCCTTGGTGTCTCCGGGAAGGTGATGAAAGGACCCTTTTGTGAGTTGTCAGGGTAGCATAAGAGATGATGCTGAGGTTCTATGCTGTCCCTTTCAACCACATGAAGGGCTGAACCCATTTGATTGTTGGAGTTGCCAGATGAACCTTGCATGTTCATCTCCATCTGGTATCCACTGAGAATCCCATACAACTCTGTAAGAGTAAGAGTCTTAAGGTTCTCAGTCCTCTTGATCACCACACAATAGTGTGTCCATTGCCTAGGAAGTGATGACATGAACTTCCTTACAATGTCCCTGTTCTCAAGAGGAACTCCTCCATCCACTAGGGTATCCACAATCTCAACATACCTGAAGTATTGTTGAGTCATGGTCTCACCTGCTTGAAGGTGAAATTTTCAAACTGCTGCTTTCAGAAGATCTTTCTTCTTGTTTGTTCTCCTTGGCTTCAGAGGAGCCTTCATACATCAGCTTCAGTGCATCCCACAGCTGTTTGGCTGTCTTGCACTTCTTGAAGCCTCTGTATACAGAGTTTGGGAGAGCAGTCTGAAGAGCAATCATGGCCTTCCTATCATTTCTACTCTTTTTCTATCTTCATCTGAGTAGTTGGCCACATCTTTAGGAATCATACCAGCACCAGTAGCAGAGGGGGTGCTGGGTATGAAAGGTCCATTCTCAACAGATTCCCACATTCTTGAATCAAGAGACCTGATGAAGCCTTCCATCCTCATGCACCAGGTGTCAAAATCATCAAGAGTGATCAGTGGGGATTTGTTCATGGTTCCAGTCTCCATATCAGTCTTAGAGATGGCAGCCATTTGAAGAGTTTAGCTTTTGTGTGTTGTGAGGGATCTTAAGATGGTTAGATCTTATATCAAGAGCCTGGAAAGCTCTGATACCAATTGCAGGATCGTTTAAGGGCTTAACTACAATTACAAACACAACCACACAATGAGGAGAATAACTAATCTCTAATCAAACAGTGAACTGGGTAACCAAGGTGAAGCTAAGAACACAAGTAAGTAAAGAGACAGAACAAGAGAGTTGGGTTTCAAGGAGGCAGTATATTGCTTTCTCAAGTTCTCTTACAAGTGTTACAAAGCATTAAGAAAAGATACAAGAACTTGAAATACTTATACTACAACCTACAGCCGGCCATACTTTGAAGGCCAGCTGGATACAATTGACTAGACACTAACAAGATCAATTGTAGGATCAAAAGGCATATCTGCCTTTTGACTTTGTGACTATGACATGCCATAGCTCACATCCTTTTACAATACTAAAAGGATAAAGTACATAAAGTGGAAAGTTACAGACTCAAGACCTCAATGTACAGTTACCAAAAGCATGACCCTTTTCACCAACTCATGTAAGTTGGTGACTTTACAGAGATGCAGCGGAAAGGTGCTTTATGGAACAGTACATCAGATAAAGCATGTGTACTAAAAGTCTTCGAAAGAAATCTGTCTTCATAGGATGAGGCTTCGGAAGACTTTGTCTCTGAAGCTTCGGAAGACTTCATGTTTGGCTTCGGAAGATATTGGTCTTGGCTTCGGAAGATTTTACACTTAGAGTATTTTCTAATGCTTTGTGTAAAACTTCCGAAGCATTCTTCACTTCAGTACTTAGTGCATGTTTGCTGAGACACTTAAGCTGTTTTGGGTTGCATCAGACTTCAGGAATCCTTACAATATATATATATATATATATATATATACACACACACACACACACACACACTAGCTGGAAACCCGCGCGATGCGGAGGCGACAACAACGTACATCACGGTAGTCGTTTTCATGTTACTTTTCTAGTTAATAAAAATAAATAATTAACAAACTTCAAATAACGTTATGCTTATATCCAAAGGCTCCAACCTTGAACATTACTCATCTACAAAGTGAATAATGCAACATAAGTCATGTACTGAATTGTAAGTCACTTCTATTATGAAGAAAAATGCAAAACATGGATTTGTAAACATAAATTAATCTACAAGTTTGTATGCATCTCTACGAGCTTTGCATGGTTTTATTAGCCTACATATGGAGTTCATTAAATCATATATTGGGTCAAAAATCCAACAATAATATTTGGTTAAAAACATTTACTTAAAAACATTTAGGTAAGAAAGATCATATATTTAACAGAGTATGAAGATTTAGTTGAACATGTTATTGTTTAATGTAATCGTTTAAACTACAAAAAAATATGTATGAAAGGGTCCCTTGAGTGGAAGGTCAACCTTTTCATCTCGTTCCATAAAGAAAATAATTCGTATAAGGTATAGATTATAGTTATAGAATTTAAAATAGAAATTAACAATACTATATAACCCATATCGACCCATTATCAATAAATCGATCCAAATTCCCACCTATAGTTCTGAGTTTTAGGCTGTTGAATGACAAGGTATTTGGTTTATTTATAGGTTATAAAGAAAAAAGCTGAAGTTATAAGATGTTCAATTAATCTAAAGTTAATATTTTATAGATTCATGTGAAAAGATGTTACAGATGATCGAGACTATTAGTAGCGTTATCAACCATTGGGCTTTTAACACTTTTTTGTAAACTTTGAAGTTAAATAAATATAGCACTTTTGAAGTTTAGAGAGTAAGAGAAACTTTCATGAAATAGATACAACATTCAAATTGACACATAATTTATAAACGTATTTTGACTACCGACCATATCCCTAAAATACCTCTTAATAAGAAATTACTAATAAAAATATGGACCGCAATCAAACTCGAATTCTATGATATAATTTTGTAAACTATACCTCTGTGAAAATATCCAGCACCCTCTTGCAAAGCCCATGGCATATCAGGTATCCTGCACACATGTGGTTTCCTTTGTAGTGGTGCCATTATATATTATATTACCAGCGGTGAGTGTAACCGTTGGTTGGATCAATCTGGGCTGGGCTGTTGGATGAAGCTGAAATTAAATCCTGACCGTGTAAACTCGACGGTTTTTGACGGTTACGGGGTGGTTTACGGTGGTTTCCGACAGTTTTTCTCCTTTCTGCGGAATTTCAGGGTGCAGTTATGCACAACCTGGAATTTAGAAACAAAGCATCGTGGGATGGTTTCCTATAAGGCTATAACCGTTTCATGTCCTCTATAAAAGTAGCTATTATAGTCCTGCCCTCAAAACCTAAATCTAATTCATAAGATCAACTTGCAAAAGCAGAGGGTGTATTTATCCTTCAACCATCAGAAGGAAGGATAGAAGACAGGTAATTGTGATCTTAAATCATCGTTATTCACGAGTTTTGTTCTTATTTCATGATTTGTTGATTCGATTACACCCTGGACTTGCACATTGGTCGGATTGACTGAATAAAATGGGTGAGAATTGATTTTGGAGCTTCAGATACGGAGATGATGAAGTAAAGTTCACGAAATTGCTTTTTGGGGGATGATTTTTCTTTGGAGAGGAAGGACGTTTCATCATATTTGGAAATGCTATTACAAATCTCTAATGGTGTAAACATGAAGATAAGCCATTCTTTCTTTCTATCATTGAATTTGAATATTTGACAAGATATTTGATTTTGATTCTCTTTTTCTATACCTTTAGTTTATTCAAACATTAAACACTAATTATTTCAATTACAAGTCACAAAAAAGTCGTTTCAAAAACACAAATCCTTGATAGTAACACGATATTTGTAATTTTTTGTTGTTAGGTTTGCATCTGGATGCTTCTGGAAGTTTCGGGACTACTTCTCTTCTCAACGTATACTCTCCTTGTCCTATTTTGGGCTGAGATATATCATCAGACGTGACATATATATTATCTTCTTTAATCATATATTTGTAAATTGTTGATATAATCTTGCTATTTCCTTTCAATATGCATCAGGCTAGAATTTGCCAACATATAAACTCAGGACCACTTACGTTTGTGTTGATATGGGAGTT
The DNA here is from genome assembly GCA_025215565.1 of Flaveria ramosissima. Taxonomy (NCBI): domain Eukaryota; kingdom Viridiplantae; phylum Streptophyta; class Magnoliopsida; order Asterales; family Asteraceae; genus Flaveria; species Flaveria ramosissima. The sequence continues at coordinate 49,090,765 of CM046030.1, forward strand.
TATTTCATTCGGGTTAGCTACTGGTACCCATACATGTTCTGTATGCTGAAAAGTTTGATCCATCTACTTAATACTTCGTAGATAGGGATATGTTTTACTTTAACGGGTCAAAGAAGCAAAGGAATTAATTCATAATGAAATTGGTCAAATGCTGATCAAAGCTATGTTTTCATAGCATAAAGCCTCCTAAATCAATGCATTCAAAAAATGAGATTATTGAAACAACATGATTTTATTATTATATTTTTAGCTGGTAGTGTTAGTGATAACATATGTATGAGTTTTCTTCACCATTTCACATGATGGAAGCTTGAATCTCTTCATTTATATGCTACAATTAGTTGTTATATATTGTAGTAAGCAATTTACGATCATACATAGACCATATTACATAACATAAGCAGGAAGTATTAATTGAGACTTTTAATTTCCTTCTTGTGTTATAGCTAAACAACATTCTATCAATAAGAGCCTTCCTTTTGATGATGTTCTTGGCCTCATGTTAATTATCAAAGTGAAAGTTTTGTTGAGGAGTAATTCCAGATTTCCAGGTGACATATATGAGAAGGGAGGGTGCCCTAAAAGAAAGAGAACTTATGGGGTTAGTTCATTTATCTGCTTATTTGGCCACTTTTCCTATTGGGATTTTACCATGTGGTGCAGGTATGTGTGATATACAAGCTTTTGAGTTGTTTCTCCTCCAGTTATAGTCTTTGTATCTTTATCTATTATCTCCATGCTTATAGAATTTGGTTGTAATTTATTCTCATAGTTGTTGGTATATATTATAGTGTCATTCGGTTATCATAACTTGTGCATATGATTGTGCAAAACTTAGAGTGTAAAGTGATTTTCCGTTGATGTATTGACCCAAGTCTAAGTATAAAATTCTAATGCTCTTTGATGATGTTGTTTCTTTTAGTCTATCTTGTAAAATAATTCAAGACAACCAAATGGGCTCAAGTTTATGTATTTTTATGTTATGCAAATTTAAATTTGATCAATTTATAAATATTGACATGGAGGACAAGACTTACCTTCCTATACCCGTTTTACATAATATGATTTTATCTCATTTTTAATGGTATGATTGACATAACTTAATTTAAGTGGTATTAACCTTGTATATGACTGCACCAGAGATAGAACTACGGTAATTGCCAATGAGGTAAAATCTTAAAATTCATCCATAAATGATCGACATACTTTATTTACAATCTTAAATTTGAAGCTGCAAAATATAAAAGAAGCTTAATTCTTTCCTTTGTTTAAAACAAATGATCTCATCTAAGTAACAGTCTGGCACAGTAGAGATGATGTTATCAAGTTTCTTGAAATTTATCTTTCGCAAAACTAGCTATACCATCGTCCAATTGAGGTTAGTAACATGACTTTTAATATACATAAATAGATATTGTGGGTGAATGTTATTGATACAATTTCAATTTTGTTTGTTTACTTGTAACAAGTCTTACGCTGTCGTCCTCGATAATTTCAAGAGGTTTTATTATAATTCTTTAATTTTGTGTGTGAATTTGAAATTTTATTACTTGCTTTTGTTTATTTCAAACTAGCAATTGTGTTTGTAACTATTATAGGTTTCATCCAACTGCTTCCACTGTTAGCTCTTGCATCTCTTCTATTAAGAATTTACAGTCTCCCTTATACAAATTCTCAGGTATCACTGATTGATAACTATATGAGAATGTCGAATGGTTCTAAAGAAGCACCATTTCTGGTCATAGGTACAAATGTTTTTGTACAATCTGGAAAATGAATAATTCTGAAAGAAGATGGTTGGATCAAAGGTTTTTTGTTTGCTTTGGATTGTAGGGTATTACGAATTATGCATTTGCAGATAAGGAGTGTTATAGTCTAGAGACCCCAAATGCTTGAATGACATATATTTTGTTAATAAGGTGGATCTCTTTTTATAGTTAACACATTTATACATGTGTGTTAGTGTATCTATAGAATGGTTTTGACTGACAAATGGAAACTTAGTCTTTAGTAAATGTCGATGGTTTGCTATCAAAGTTAGTACCTGTTCATGTTTTAACTGAAGTGAATGATTGCCTTGCTTATGACAAGCCTGCAGTTATTGGAAAGGTATTAACAATGGTTGTTATTTCTACGCCACATATCATATATGCATATGTCATCTGATTTTGTGTTTTCTATTGCAATGTTCATGTTTTGTATTACCTAAAATATTGTCTATTAATCATAATCAACTTGCAGAGTAGATTATTCAAACTTTTGTGAAACTCACTTGTAACTTAATTTTTTAATTGGACAAGTTCATGGTCAAAACCTACCCATTCTTATTGCTATCAGATTGCTTCTTCTGTGGGAAAAGAGAGTTATCATTTGTTTTTTGGACATTAAATTATTTATTGGTTCTAAAATTCAACCATCACCGATTGCCTAAGTTTTTACTAACCTCTTTAGCTTAAAGTGTGGTATGCGATGATAAGTTTCATGTATGGCAATGTTAATATTTAACTGTCCTTTTAACTTATTATTATATTACTGATTTACAGACTTAAAAGATTTGTTGAGAATTCTTTGAGGGATGCAAAGTTATCTTTTAAAGATATAGATGAGGTCAATTGGTTAACTACTTCTTGGTCAACATGCAAATCCTCCACCCCAATTTAGTCAACATGCACATCCTACGAATCTACAATCCAAGATGGACTACACAATCCTCTGTTTCAGTGGTTTATTTATTACTGATTTGTTTTGCGGTTATATTGGCTTAGTCACTCACTTTTTTCTTTAAAATTAACCGAGGTGTACTTTGATTTAAAACTCAATCTTATTTTCTTTGGGATTCGAAAAACAAAAAACTTATTTTATTACATTAAAATACCCGACCACCGGACGGGTATAAAACTAGTTGATTCTTACCTGAAAATCCTAAGAAAACAAAAATTTATTAGCTAAAATTAAATCACATTTTAACCCAATCATGGCTCTAGTTCTAGATTATAGATCTCTTAGATCTAGTTCCAGATTATAGATTATCACGTAATCACAAACAAAATTAGCAAACAGAATGAGACCAAGAACAAATTGAAAGCCTTCTTCTTGACAATGGTTAATGATAAACTTGACCTCATTAGCAGAAGGCCATTTGTTGTTACTAATCTCCAAAGTCAGTTTTAAACAACTACCATATGTGTAGTTCCAGTCTCATGCCACCATAATTAGGATACCTGCAACGGAGATATATTTGAAGCATTAAAAAATAGATAGACATTAGAAATTATAATCATCTTTATTTTGCTAATTATAAATCAGAAAATCAAGAAAGATTTCTATTTGCTAACCTTTTAGGCTCACTTGACTACATCTTGGGGCCACTGGCTTCAAGCTTACGGTAATATTTGATTAAAGAAAGAGATCTGCTATACAATAAATATAACAAAGCAACAAACAGATTCATTACGTAAAGTTTCATGTGGATTAAACAAAAGTTGTAAGAAAATGTTCTTTATGTGAAAGAAAAATTGATGGCATTGTAAATTCACTTAATAATTTATAGCTTGAGAAACAATAATACACAAAACAATAAACTTAAATATAAAACATATATCTTTTTGCAATTCTTTTTTTGAATTATGTTAATGAGTAAAACAAATATCCAATTAGATCTGTAGCTACCTAAAAATTTCATATCGCAAATTCCAACTTTTGTGTAACACCCGCTTATTTATTATTTTGAAGCCGACGAAGGAAGAAAAAGAAATAAAGTCCAAAGTCGAGGGACCAAACTTGCCAACGAAAGAACGTCGGGCGAGTGGGAGTATATAAGGGAGAGGGCAGCCCTTACCCTCTCCCCCACACTCACAAATCAGCCATCAAAGAGAGAAGAAGAAAGAAAGGAAGAAAAGAGGAAAAAGTGCCGGTTCCGGTCGGTTCGAGTGGCCAAAATCGTCATGTAGCAAGCCAAATCAAAGCCCTTGTCGTTGTGCTCGTTTGTGTGAGTTCTAGGACCCCACTTTTACTTGTTTTCAACAGATTTTAGGGCTGGAAAGCATCAAAAATCCGTTTTTGTATGTGTATGTGTTTGACCCATTTGGGTGTGTTGCGTGTGATGTGTTTAGAGTATGTTTCCGGGCTTGTGTGTGCTTGTATGGTGTTGTGGTATGCATTCCTAAGGTCTAAGATGGTTGATTTAGGCTTAGAATGGGTTTAGATGAGTTTGGGGGCCGAAAACCCTCGGCTGTAGTCGGGTTGAACTGCATTCTGCATCAGCTAAGGCCATTCGGCCGAATGGAGGGAGACTGGAGGCCAGTCACCCGAATGGAGGGAGACTGGAGGCCAGTCACCCGAATGGAGGGAGACTGGAGGCCAGTCACCCGAATGGAAGGAGACTGGAGGTCAGTCACCCGAATGGAGGGAGACTGGAGGCCAGTCACCCGAATGGAGGGAGACTGGAGGCCAATCACCCGACTGGAGGGAGAATGAAGGTCCAGTCACCCGACTGGAAGGAGAATGAAGGTCCAGTCACCCGAATGAAGGTCCAGTCAGCCGAATGAAGGGCCGGTCGCATGGAGGCCATGCGACTGGAGAGTGTCCATACGCCCAAATAGGGCTGTTGCACCCGAGGAGAAGTGTAGTTTAACTTCTGACTTTCGGGGGAAAGTGCAGATGTAAGTTTTGACGTAAAGGTTCCCTTAAGTTCATGTAGGGTGACGATTGTGGCCTTAGAGTGCATGTAGGGCATGATGATGATGATGTTGCATGTTTATGCATGATGCATGTTATGTATGTATGATGTTGCCCTGTATGACGTGATGTCTGTGCATGTTAATGTTCCTTATTATGATGTATGTTTATCTTTCCTGTGGCTTTACGTGTTATGGTAATGAATGAAATGAAGTATTATGTAACGTAAAGTGGAAAGAAATGAAAAGTCTTGCATGTATCGGATCCTCTACCGCTTACCTCTAGTACTGCGGCATACGCTCAGCCATTCAATTATTGACTTCGGCCCAGTAGCTAAATTGTTCGGGGTGTAGCATATGGTATTGGTACGGAGGATATCCGATGCGCAAGTAAAGTTATATTGAACGAACGAATGGATGAATGAAGGAGATAATAAAGATATTATCTATGTGTACGTATGATGTGTGATCATGCAAAAGTAATGAACGGTTTTATATGAAAGAAAAGTATGTTTACTATAAAACTAGAACTCACTCAGCAACGCTGACTTTTTATTATGTTTTCCAGTTGACAGGTAACGATTGTTGAGGATGGCGCTGCAAGGCTACTCGGTTCTTTTGGGATGGCATCCATTTATAATGCTTTTGTGATGTAATGCAAACATGTATTTTGTAAACGGATAATGATGTATTATTTGGCAAAAGTGTTTATAATGAAATGAGATGTCATTTTTGAATGTTTCCGCTGCAATATTTTCATGAGGCAAATGTAATTATATGTTTTATGTGCGATGAATGACCAACTGTAGGCGTCCCGGGAACGGGGCCTTACAAGTTGGTATCAGAGCCAAAGTTTAAGTGAAATGGGTAAATTTTTTTCAAATAAACCTTAACTTAAACTGAAAATGGGACGGAAGGGGAATGGGATGCCAATCTGAGTAGCTGCGTGCCATCAGGTATTTTCGTAAAGTTAACCGGTTTTATGTGCGCATGGTATGTGGTTATGTGTTGTATGTAGATTTAAATACTGATGTAGTCAGGACAGGTAATGCTTGGGGTATGAAGAGTAAAGTAAGTGGCTAATCACAACTGGCCACTGTAATTAGGGACTTACTATGCTTGACATAAACTGAGCTGTTCCTTGAATGACCGTGTTAGTGTTTGAATCTTTCAGTGTGATTTAGAGAATAGCTGGAGGTAGATCTTCAAAAGCTTCTAGGGGTGGAGGCCGTGGCGGGCCTGATGTTGAGCCGCGACCCAAAAAAGGAAGGCCAAGGGTTGAAAAGGTGGTTTCGGAAGAACCAGAGACCCCTCATCCGGAGGCTGGGGATGAGAGTGCAAACCTGAGGGCCTCGGTAAAGGAGGCTGTTGTTGAAGAAGTACACCAGGTCATGCAGACAATCTTACCGTCTGTGGTGACCGAAGTCATCAAGGCTGTGAAAGAAGGAGAAAGAAAGGAGAGAAACAGGTCTTCGGGGGGACGGGAGCAACCGGAGCCTGAAACGATTTTCTCTGATAATGAAGACGAGGAAGAGGAAGATGAGCCTGTGCAAGAGGTGGCACGAGGCTGTAACTATGGGGTGTTTATGAGATGCAAGCCCCCTACTTTCGACGGTAATGGCAATGCTGCCGCTGCTCACCGATGGGTGAGAGAGATGGAGGTTGTTCTCGACATCAGCGAGTGTCGGGAAGATCAGATGGTGAAGTTTGCCACTCATTCATTTGTGGACTTGGCACTATGCTGGTGGGACACATTGTCCAAGCGGAGGGTAATCGCGCAATCCGGAGAATGAGATGGCCCGAACTGAAGAAGATGGTGATTGAGGAGTTCTGACCTCACAGGGAAATGGATAAGATAGAGAGGGAGTTTCTGCAGCTGGAGGTGGGAACCATGACACACCAGTAGTACACCACCAAATTCAATGAAATGGAACGGTTGGTGCCGGATCAGGTGACGCCTCTGTCTCGGAAGATCAAGAGGTACATTCAGGGCTTACCGGGGATGTTCGCAGGCATATGATCGCCGCCCGGCCAAGTATGTTTAGGTCGGCGGTCGATTTGGCCGGAAGGCTATATGATGAGCGGGAAGTGGTGGTGACTGAAGCAAATAAGAAGGGTGGTGGTGATCGGAACTGGAATGGGAGAAGGTTTGGTCGGGGTGATGCCTCGACGGGGAACAAAAGGCACGGTGGATGACCGCCGCGTGGCCACACCGGGAGCGGGATCGAGAAGGTGTGGCAAGTGTGGAAAGGAGCATGCGGGAGAATGTAGGCTGGGTTTGAATGTGTGCTTCAAGTGTGGGAAGACATGGCATATGGCGAAGGATTGCCTGGCGGGCAAATGTTTTAACTGTGGGGAAAGTGGGCATATGAGCAGGGATTGTAAGAAGCCGAGGGCTGAGGGTTCTGGGGTGAAGAAGACGGGAAGTGAAGGACCGAGGGCGAGCGCCAGGGCATTCACCATGACACAGGAGGAAGCTAGGACGGACCCTGATGTTGTGTCCGGTACGTTTCTAGTGAACCAAACTTTAGCTTCTGTGTTATTTGATTCTGGTGCTAGTAAGAGTTTTATTTCTGCTTTGGTGCTAAGCTGCCTGTTAGTAGTAGACGTGTTGATACGCCCTTTGATGTAGAAACTGCCATAGGTAAGTCTACCAGGATTTCTGAGATGATAGAGAACTGTGATGTGGAACTTGAGGGTCATAAGTTTCCTGTTAGACCGTTCGTGATGACCTTAGGTGGTTTTGATTTGGTTCTTGGGATGGATTGGTTGGCGGAATTCGAGGCAAACATCGTGTGTTGCAAGAAGATGATTCGGTTGACAGCGCCTGAGGGGAGTTCGGTGACAGTTTATGGTGATCGGGTCACGATGATTCCGAAAGTATTTCGATGGCGGTGGCGGGAAAGTGTATGAGGCGTGGATGTAGTGCCTACTTGGCCTATGTAAAGGATGTGGATACGCCAACACCATAACTAGCCGATGTACCGGTTGTGTGTGACTTTCCAGACGTGTGTTCCCAGAAGACTTATTAGGAGTGCCACCTGACAGAGAGATTTGAATTCAGATTGATCTGATACCGGGTGCCCAACCTGTCCTAAGGCACCGTATCGGTTAGCTCCGACGGAGATGAAGGAATTGATGGAGCAGTTGCAAGAGCTGCTCGATAAGGGGTTTATTAGACCGAGTATCTCTCCTTGGGGGTGCTCCGGTCCTGTTTGTAAAGAAGAAGAATGGTAGTATGAGGATATGCATTGACTACCGCGAGCTGAACAAGTTGACGGTGAAGAACCGATACCCCTTACCGAGAATAGATGATTGTTCGATCAGCTCCAAGGTTGCCAGTGGTTTCAAGGATAGATCTTCGATCTGGTTACCAATCAGGTGAAAGTGAAAGAACATGATATCCCTAAAACAGTGTTGATGCATGTATGTCCCTAGATCATGATTTGTAATGTAATGAATCTTGTCTGTCTGATTATGATGTAATTGTATTGATTAATGAAATGACATGAATTGTTTGTTACTTGTGATGTTTAATATTTCATTAATGAGTCGTGATTGAATTGATTGGGTTTATGATTGTTTGAATGGTTACACATTATGTTATATTAATTAAAACATTCAAACTTAACTTAATGAAGTTCTCATGCGAATGGCCCATGCGAATGGACCACACGCATGAATAACTTCATACGATTGACTCAATCGCACGACTGAACCAGGAGACTGGATCAGTCGTATGATTGACACATAAGATTGGCTCAATCGCACGACTGAACACTCAGTCGTGCGGATGAATCAACCGCATGGTTCAATCGCACGACTGAACCATACTTATGGCCCAGTCGCACGATTGAACAATACTAACCTATAAATAGACCCAATTCGTGGAAAAACGTAAGCATTCATCCCATTACGATTCCAGACGTACCCTAGCCGTCCAGAGACCTCCCAAATCGTTCTCCAAGTTCACAGAACACATTAGATCGATTCCTAATCGATTTCTAACGTTGGATTCAATTCTTGATTGATTCTTCGTGTGTTCTCACTGATTGGATCGCCAATCAAATAGGATTCCGCACTATTTGAGTTGGTTTAACACGCTAATCACTAGGTATTTCGTTCAAATACCAGGTCCTAACAAGTGGTATCAGAGCTTTGGCTCTTGATTACGTGTTGATTCAATCAAGATTGCATAAAAGTTTGTGTTTTTGCACTAAAAACGCAATCTTTGGCATCAAAAGTGATCTTGGACGTTCCCTGCTCATCGAAGTTTGGTTTCTACGGACTTAGGCGATTAGGACTTGTGAAATTTCGAATTTTTACGGCTGAAACCCGTCAAACCTAGAAATTTTCGCAAAACAGCAGCTTCAGTCGCACGAGTGACCCATTCGCACGACTGGACTCCATTCGCATTGCTCATTCGCACGATTGGACCTAGTCGCACCCTCATTCGGCCGACTGAACCGTTCGTTCGCATAGCTCATACGCACCAGATTCATTCGCACGACTGAACCAATCGCCCAGTTCAGCCGCACGATTGAACCAGTCGCAGAGTTCATACGCACGATTAGACCATTCGCATCCTTCAGTCGCATCAGTGAAAGTTTGTTTGATTAGATTCTAAGTTTATTAGCCATGGAAGATCAGATGTCAGCCTTTACTGCTGGGAAGGACTCGAGGATACAGAACCTGCTGTTGCTTGAGAGTGAGGTGGGTAATCACAATAAACCACCAAAGCTCTTGACTTTAGATGAGTTTCCCCACTGGAAACAACGTTTTGAGATCTACCTCAATGGAGTAGATCCTAATCTGTGGGAAGCCATTGAGATTGGTTATAGTACACCGGTGGGAGCTGATGGAGTTAAGCTAACGTTAAGTGGGATGACAGACGCACAGAAAGTAAAGTACAATGCAGAGAAAAGGGTTTATGCATTGATCACTCAGTCTATCCCCAAAGACATATTCCACCAGTATTCAGAGAATAAGCAGTCCAAGAAACTGTGGGATGAGCTAGAGAAGAGATATGATGGGAATGCGTCATTGAAGGCAATCAAGGCAAAGGAGTTAAAGAAGGAATTCGATAACTTCTCATCTATTGGTAACGAGAGTTTAGACGAAGTCATAGACAGATTCTACCACTTGATGAGCGAACTGCATACACATGGAGTGGAAACGACCATGGAAGAGAAAGTGAGCAACTTCGCAGACGGATTGCCTGATAAGTGGGCTTCATTCGTGTCTAACCTTAGACAGAATGAAATGCTTATAAAGCTGGATATAAATGACTTCATTCTTAAGTTGCGAGAAGAAGCACTAAGGATGAAGTATAGAGCTCAGAAGTCTTCGTACACACAAAATCCAGCTTTATACAACGCCACGCCTCAAGCTAAGACATCTGGAGCACCTCTCCAGACTGCTTTTGTGTCTAGCTCGTCAGGTCCTTCACATGCTTCTCCTTCTGGATCAGACACGTCAGGGTCGTCATGTACCCACTATATTGGATCAGAAGCAAGTGCTACCAAACTGAAGACCGAGAACCTCGGTAATGTGACCGTAGAAGTAGCTCGAGAGCATATGGATCTTTTAGCTGCAGTGGTTCATTCATATGATGGACTTGTTGCCGGGAAGATTGGAAACTGCCATCTGGCAGATGAGGACTACGAGCAGGTGGACGAAATGGAGCTTGAGAGGATGGATATAATGTGGGCCTTAGCTAGCGCTGTCCGAAGGGCGAAGAAGTTTGTTAAGAAGACTGGACAGAACTTGGTAGCTACTAAGGATACCACATTTGGCTTTGACAAGAGCAAAGTGACCTGCTTCAACTGTGGAGAGAAGGGGCACTTCAAGAGAGAATGTGTCAAGCCAAAGAAGACGGGTAATGGGAACCCGTTCTCGTCCTTTACTCGCCAAGACAAGCAAGCTTCCAGTTCTACTTCATCAAACAAGGATCCAAAAGCCTTGACTGCTCATGATGATGAAGGACAGGATTGGAGTTTTAGGTTTGTCTCACCAGGAGAATCTAACATTGCCAGTGTTGAGGATATTGATGATGATTCTGCGAGTGAAGGTGATCTAGCAGTTGAGATAGCAATGTCACATAGTGAAGAAACAACTGCAGCCGAGGTCAGTTACAAGCCAAAGGAGGAGACTTCCACGTCAGAGACAGAAAAGTCAGAATCACCAGAACCAGAGACATCTGATGCTGCGTTGATGGCTAACTCTTCTGAACCAACACAGGTAAGTACAACTGACCAAATGTTTAATAATCATGCTTGTTCTGATTGTGATACTTTTAGGAATAGCATAGATGACAAATTTGCTAGGTTATTAGATCATAATGATAACTTAGTAAAAGATTTACAACTGTGCACTGAGGCTAATAGAGTACTAAAACAAAATGAGCATAGTTATAAAGAAAAGATAGACCTATTGACTAAACAGCTTAGGGAAACCGAAGTAGTTGCCTTTAACCAAGCAAATGACATTAGGTACTATCTAAACTCCCTAGAGGACACTAAGAAGCAAAAGGCAGTTCTAGAAGTAGAAGTTAATTCATTAAAACAGAAACTGCATAGTTGGACTAGTTCTTCACACATAGTTCAACACTTAGTGAGAGAAAGGAATAACGGGGAGGGATTAGGCTACAAAGTGGTTCCACCACCACCTGAGACCTTGATGAACACTAAGTCTAGACCAGTAAATAACAACCCCATCAAGGATCATGTGGTGACTACTCCTCTTGTTACTGATCCAGACATCTCATGTTCATCTACTGAATCTGGACAGAAACAAAAGGAGGCCACTTCAAAGGCAAAGGGTAAATTGCCTTGTGTTAATCTGGAAAATGAATTTGAAAAAGTTAACTTAAAGTCAGGGTCAAACAGAGTCAAATCAGAACCTAAAAGGACTTCAAATGTTATTTTTCACATGCTTCAAGTCAAAAACCAGTTAACCAAAAAGAAAAGATTAAACAGGTTAAAACAGTTAATTTTGTTAAACCAGAGAAAACATCAAACGCACAAGAGTCAAAACCTAAAGTGATTGATGTTACTAGAGTGTCACGCACTTCTCCACAAAGAAAGTCTACTCATAAAGTTGATAGCGGTCATGCTACAACTGTGGAGAATGTGGACACATTGCTTCCTATTGTCCTTTCTATCAGACACCTAGGAAGAAGATTGATCTTCAGGACTCTAGACCTAGGTCTTCTAAGAGGAGTTCTTTGACTCCACCTAGAAGATCTAGTGAACCTAAAGTCCAACCTGTAAGCCAGACGACTGTTTATCATAAACAGGCATTGCACAAATCTGGCTTATGGAAAGAAAAGTCATCCTACGTGTCTGATACTGATGACAAGAAGGAACCTGAGCTACCCTCACCCTCTAAGGGTCAATGGGTGGAGTTTATGATGTGTGATGCCTCTGGGAAACCCAAGACAGTAAAGCTTGGGTTCCTAACCTAAACTAATTCATTTACTTTGTATGTGCAGGGTGTTCGATACAGTGCTGAGACTAACACGTGGATTATAGACAGCGGAGCATCCAGGCACATGACAGGAAATAGAGCCCTTTTATCAAACGTCAAACAAATAAAAGGAGGGCATGTTTCCTTTGCAGGAAACAAGGGAGGCTATATCACAGCTCAGGGAGAAGTGGGAAATCAGAAAGTTAAGTTTGATAAGGTGAACTACGTTCAACAACTTCAGAATAACTTACTTTCTGTTTCCCAAATCTGTGATAAAGGATTTAAAGTCATCTTCGACAACAAGAAGTGTTACGTGCTGAAGAAAGACTACATGATCCCAGAGGACCAAGTTCTGATGACTGCTTCAAGATATAAAGACCTTTATGTCTTGGATCTGTCAACAGCTGCTACAACGGATCATGAGGTTCAGTGCTTTCTATCTAAAGCTACTGAGAAGGATTCAATCTCCTGGCATAGGAGAATGGGACACATTAGTCAAAGGAAGATGAATCATTTGATTCAGAAGGATTTAGTGAGAGGAGTAAATGTCAAGAACTTCCAACTTCCTGACTTTTGTGTAGCTTGCAAGAAAGGCAAACAGACAAAGAAGTCTCATAAGGAAAAGAAAGTTCATTCAATAGAACTTCCTCTTGAACTTCTTCACATGGATCTGTTTGGTCCAGTCAGTACAAGGAGCATTGCAGGCGACTTGTACTGTTTTGTGGTCACTGATGACTACTCAAGGTTCACTTGGGTAATGTTTCTGAAATCCAAATCAGAAACATTTGAGTCATTCAAGGAATTAGTAACCACACTGGAATCTCTCTACAAGCTAAAAGTTAGACAAGTACGCTCAGACAACGGGACAGAATTCAAGAATCAATGGATGGAGGCATACTGCAAGGAAAAGGGAATTGTGCATCAATTCACTTCTGCCTACACGCCTCAGATGAATGGTGTTGCTGAGAGGAAGAACAGAAGCTTGATAGAGACTGCACGGACTATGCTGGCGGACTCGAAACTGCCTATCCAATTCTGGAATGAGGCAGTGGCAAATGCATGTTATACACTGAATCGAGTCCTAATAGTCAAGCGCCACGGAAAGACATGTTATGAGCTACTACAAAGACGCAAACCGAATTTGGAGTATCTTGAACCTTTTGGCGCGCCGTGTACACTTCTGAAGAAGACACAAGAAGGCAAATTCAGCGAGAAGGCAGATGAAGGAATTTTTCTAGGATACAACATACCGAACAAGCGAGTTTACAATAACTCAACGGGTCTTGTAGAAGTGTGGTGTAATGTCGACGTTCAGAGATATACCACACCACCTACAGGCAAAGGACCTGCATACTTCTTCGATTATGATGGATTCTTCAAGTCCTTCAACATTCCTCTCTCTCCCTCGGATGATGAGTTAGCTACTAGGATGATGTATGATATTCTGAATACACCATCTAGCACACAGGGAGAATCATCTACTCAGTCAGGGGGAGTAGTCGATGACAGTGACTCCTCCTCTGAAGATGAAACTGAAGCAGATGACCAGAACAGTCAGGAGGAACAGGTTCCAGTTCCTGAAAGTCCACAAGCATCTACGAGTGATGCACCTTCGACTTCGGAACCTCAAACTCCACTACCTCAGATGCAGAACCAAATGTTCACAATCTCGGTTCTGAGGTGGCTGTTCCTACTACTCCAGGATCACGACTAAACGTCTATCATCCCCTTGACAATGTTATTGGGGATGTCAGATCAGGAGTACAAACCCGAAATCAGCTATACTCAGCTGATTACGCCTCAGTTATGGAGAAAGGTTACATTCATGATGGTGCTTATCGATGTTTTGTTTCGCAGGTTGAGCCAAAATATGTCAGTGAGGCACTAAATGATGAGGCGTGGGTGAGTGCCATGCAAGAAGAACTTCTGCAGTTTAAGAAGTTAGGTGTATGGACTCTGGTTGATAGACCTAAAGGTGCTAAAGTCATTGGCACCAAATGGGTACTAAAATGCAAGAAGGATGACCAAGGAGTCATTATCAGGAACAAAGCTCGACTGGTGGTTCAAGGTTTTCGCCAAGTCGAGGGAATTGACTACAATGAGGTGTTTGCACCCGTGGCAAGGATGGAAGCTATTCGTATCTTCCTTGCCTATGCATCGTACATGAAGATTAAAGTCTACCAATTAGATGTGAAGAGTGCATTCCTTCATGGGGAAATCAGGGAAACAGTCTATGTAAGTCAACCCGAGGGATTTGAAGATCCTTATCATCGGGATAGAGTTTACAAGCTCGACAAAGCTTTATATGGGCTTCATCAAGCTCCTCGAGCTTGGTATGAGAAACTCTCGACTCATCTTGTGAAACACGGCTTTCGCAGGGGAGTCATTGACTGCACACTGTTTATTAAAGAAAAGGATGGCGACCTACTGCTTGTACAGATATATGTTGATGACATAATCTTCGGGTCAAAGAACGAAGAGTTATGCAAAGAGTTTGAAGCAGTGATGAAGAAAGAGTTTGAGATGAGTGCTATGGGGGAGATGAAGTTCTTTCTCGGGTTACAGGTGGATCAGACACCTAATGGGATCTTTCTACATCAGACCAAGTATGTAGGAGACATTCTCAGTCGCTTTGACATGGAGAATGCTTCTGCTGCTGGGACTCCACTTGCTACGAATCATGATATAGCACCTGATGAGAATGGAGATCTTGTAGATGCCACTATGTACCGAGGAATGATTGGATCCCTCATGTATCTCACTGCCTCAAGACCTGATATTATGTATGCTACATGTTATGTTCTAGATATCAGGCTAAACCAAAGGTCAACCATCTGATCGGGGTCAAGAGGATTTTTCGTTATCTGAAGGGTACACCCACACTTGGATTGTGGTATCCTCATGATGATGACTTTGAGCTTACCGCGTATAGTGACTCGGATTACGGGGGCTGCAAGATGAACTACAAGTCTACATCAGCGGGGTGTCAATTCTTTGGGAGAAGATTAGTTACCTGGCAGTGTAAGAAGCAGACATCGGTTGCATTGTCAACCTGTGAAGCCGAATATGTTGCTGCTGCAAGTTGCTGTTCACAAATCATCTGGATTCAACAGCAAATGCGGGATTACGGTTTAAAATTCTCATCTACTCCTATTTTTGTTGATAACTCTGCTGCAATTGCAGTAACTAAAAATCCGGTTCAACATCCTAAGACCAAACACATCGGTATTAAATACCATTTCATAAGAGATTGTTTTGAAAAGAACTTAATTGATGTGGTTAAAATTAATACTGATTTTCAACGCGCTGACCTCTATACTAAAGCCTTTGATAAACCACGTTTTCAATATTTGCTAGAGGTCAACGGAGTTAAAAAGAAAAGTGAGGTAATTCCTGATGATGATAATGTGTAGTCCGATGTAGTTTAGTTAAAGTTTATTTTATTTTATTTTATTTTATTTGTTTTATTTTCGTCTGTTTTATTTAAACTCATGTTATTTTGCTGTTTATTAAAATCCTAAAATAATTAAACCAGAAATGATTTTAGTATTTTAGGGGGAGAATATGTCAGCAAGTTAACATTAAAAAAAAAAAAAAAAAAAATGAGGGAGAAGGAGTAACTAGCTGAAATAAGGTAGATTGTGTCTGTGATACCGATTCAATACCTTTGGAAAATGATAGTACACAGGAACAAATCAAGAGGGACTTTAAAAATTTAAGTTTTGAAAAGATGCAAAAGTTCAAAGTATAAGTCTGTGTAGTCTAAGCAATATAAAAAGGGAAGATGATAGAAAACTGGCAACTCCTAAGGTGACACAAAGAAAGTAGACTTAGAGGCTGCTAGACCACAAATGATATGTTGGTAGATTCAACACAATAGACAATTAGACCTGATTGGTGATCTCAAGATCAAACTAAGTTGTTCAACTGACTGTGGGCTTCCATCTTATCACTGGTTAACACAATCAAATATATTCCAATAAGGGGTAATGAGCATTTAAACGCCACAAATGTGTGCGGATGACCATAATTAGAGCAAAGCAAGAAAAAATGAAAGACAAATGCAATAAAGCTAATGACTTATGTTGTTGGTGCATTTTGTGTAAAATAAAATAAGCTGCTCTAACAAGGAGATAGGTTGTGTGCCTCTCTGCTGTGCGATGGCACTGACCTGAGGATAAGCATAACCTAGATATTCTAGAATTCATTGTTGTTTGCCGCCTCTCTGCTGTGCGATGGCACTGACCTGAGGACAGGCTTCTCTTTGAAAGCTCTAAGAATAGTCTCTTCTTGTAATAATACCCGTAGACCGCTCAAAAGCTCCCGAGGAATGTTGATTACCATATAAGTGTGGGATCCACAAATGTTAGTTGAAATAATTAAACCTAAATAAGTCACCAGTCTGTGTCAAAAGTCTGTGTATGGATTTAAGTGGACAAACATACTGACAATCATTGTGGCTACATTCTCAAAAGTTCAAATCAATGTGAAAATCTAAGAGTTTCAGTATGATTTCCTTAAGTTGCTAACGACTCTGGATGAACACCGAGAATTTGAGCATCAAAAGTTTTGATAACAAGTCCCAAATGATTTGACTTACCTGTATGATTCCAAAATTGAATTGGTCCAGATATGATCAATCTAAGTTGAAGCTGTCTACTCCCGAACCAAATCCCGTAGATATCAATCTCTGGATTTATCTCTCACAAAAAGCCAAAAATAAGTTTGTAATTAGTTTAAGGTTTTTAAATTAGTTAGTTGTTTTTAATTTTAATTTTAGTCGTGTGTCGGACTACATCAGGAAAATCAGAAAGGAATCAACTCACTAAAAGGGTCATGTCTGAGATGACCATATGTGCTTTGAAAGTTTAAAATAGTCACGTCTGAGGTGACAAAGTGTTTAAAAGGGTCACGTCTGAGGTGACTAAATTGGTTAAAAGGATCACGTCTGAGGTGATCAAAATGTTTTCAAGATAAAATGATCATGTCTGAGATGATCAAAAGCTCATAACGTTAATTTCAATTAATTAAAGGGTTTTAAAAGTAAATTGGTAAAAATGGCAGAAAATTAACTAAGTGTGACCCATTCGCACGATTGGACCATGAGAATGGACCAACCATGCGAATGGCTTCCACTCGCACGAATGGCTCATCAGAATAGCCCATTCGACCGATTGGAAGAGGGCGAATGAGTCAGTCGACCGATTGAAACTCATTCGGTCAACTGAACATGCGAATGAAAGGCACGACTGAGCCAGTCGACCGACTGAATCTCAGTCGGTCAATTGCATGCGACTGGTTGGGCCAATCGTACGATTGAGCCTGAGTCGCCCGAATGAACTGGGCGACTGAGGCCAGTCGGCCGACTGAACCCAGCTTCAGTATTTAAAGGGGACAGTCGATCGCATTTCACTCATCACTCCCAAATCGCCCTTAAATCGCACTCCCTACCGTTACGCTGCCAAAATTTTATTAGCCCTAGTTTTATCATTGCTTTTGATTCACTGACGTTCGCCATTCATTATACAGGTAGATTGAAGTCTTGTTTCATTGAAATCAGAAGGATTGAACCCTAATTTGGTGATATTCGAACGAAAACAAGAAACGGACAGAACGTGACCTAATAACCTACTTAAACTATGCAAAATGTTAAAATTAAGGTTAATAGGTTATTAGTAACAAGAATGCGAGTCTATTGAACCGGTAATCCATGTTAAATCACTTGTATTGATCAAGACTCGAACCACAGGCGACTGAACAATTGAGACAGGCGACTGGTCGTCCGGATGAACTTCAATCGCACGATTGAATCTTGCGATTGGGTCATTCGGCCGAATGAACCATACGATTGAGCTCAGTCGGCCGACTGAACCATTCGCAGACTCAGTCAGCAGACTGAACCCAATCGCATGTCACATTGACCAGAATGAGTCCAGTCGCATGAAAGAACAGACGACTGACTTCAGTCGCATGATTCATTCGCACGAATGAATCAGAATGATTTTCAACATTACACTTAGAACAGAATTTTTCATGTCTTATGTACTAATGGTTCTATGTCTTGTGTGTTTCAGGAAAATGGCAGAAAGGTGGTCCATAAATCCAAAGCACAACATCTGTGCTCATTTGGATCACACCACCAGGAACGGGGCCGAGTTTACTGACATTATAGCCTTTCTGAGACGGTCCCGGATTCATAAGGCTATCTCCACGCCTTGCACGCCATATAGATCACTCCATCAGGCTTTCTGGGAGAATGCCTCGGTGGACCGCTCCCGTGAGCCGTACTGCATTAGGAGCTCTATATTGGGCCATGATATTGAGATCTCTGCTGCCGACATTCAGAGGGTCCTAGAGTTTGGGGACGACACTGATCATCCTACTAGACTACATCCGTTGACAGTGAGAGGATGCTTCCTGAGGATAAAGTACGCTGGGGACATCAACTCAGGTGTGCTCAACAAGAGCAACCTGAGCCCCCAGTACAAGTACTTAGCACACGTGATCCTCAAGTGTGTTGCATCGAGGAGGGGTGGGTTTGACGACCTCTCAGACCAGATCCAAAATGCCTACGTGGCACTGGTTCTGAACCACCCCTTCAGTTTTTCCAGCATGATATTCTCCTACTTGGTGGAGAACTTGGAGGCCAAGGGTAAAGAGGGGTTTTGTATGTACCCCAGATTCTTACAGCTCGTCTTCAACGAGAAGCTGCCACAGTTGCCCAAAGAGAGTCATGACGCAGTGGCCTTAGAGATTATGGATGATACTACTCTGGGCAGGATGAGAGTTTACAGGGGGAAGCAGGTAAAGCCCCAAGTGAAGAGACTGATTGGCCACCTGGCCAACGAGAGGTATGTGGCGCCTGGCAGACGCAAATGGCGTCATGATGACAGCGACTCCGATGATGAGAGATTGCTTCTACCAGATATGGATTCTGATGATGATGATAGCGGCGACGCCGGGGATGATATGCCTGCTCCACCTAGAGGCACTGATTCTGATGTTATTCCCCCGGGGTCTGCCACTGCCGGAGAGGTTGCTGAGACGGCCGGTTTCCATCAGGAGTTCATTGTTGGTGATCAGGAGGAGGAGGAGTCGGATGAGGAGCCCCTCACTAGGACTGTGGGAAGCAAAGTTGTTCCCACAGAACACGGGCTTAGGGTGGTTGGTGAACACCCTCGGGACTCCACAGAGAGAGAGACTGACCCGAGCTATGCTCCGGGTTCAGTGGGCAGAGCTGCAGGGGGAGCATCCACTTCCACCGGGACTAGGAGGAAGAGGATGGCTCAACCCCACGGACTGAAGAAGAAGAAGCGTCGCCTGACCTTCGTTACCACTGCTGCCACTACTTCCACCACCACAGCCACCACTACCACCTCCACTGACATACCACCCATCACCACAGCCACCACATCCACTACTGCTACCACAGCCACCACCTTACCTACCACCACTGTATCCTTCCCATCCACCACCATACCATTCACACCTACATCACCAGCACCTGCTTACCGACCCATATTCACCACTGCTACTACCACCACCACCTCACATCATGCCGGACCTTCAGCCCAGCCATCACATGTATATGGATCTACTCTACCTCACATCGGGGTAGAGGAGCAGCTGTCGGCGCTTAACCGTATGGTGATGCGCCTGCTAGCTGCAGATGAGGAGAAAGCGGCGCAGATTCGCCAGTTGACCGACCTGACTGCTGCCCAGTCTCAGCAGATGGCAGAGCAGGCTCGGGTGATAGATCAGCAGACCCAGCTAATCGATGCTCAGAGAGTCGAGATGTCCCAACTCCAGGACCAGCAGGCCCAATCAGCCAAACGTATAGAGGAGTTGGAGACTACCAACAAGACGATTATGCTGAGGTTAAAGGGGTCAAAGGATGAGCCTTTGAAGATAAAGGAGGGTGATGGGGTGATGGAGATGGTGATGATGACGATGACGATGATGATGAAGATGAGGAGGATGATGAGGATGATGAAGAGACAGAGGAAGATAGGACAGAAGGAAAAGATGATGATGACGAAGCAGAAGGAGGGGATGCGGCTGCATCGGCCTCTGCTTCTGGTCAAGAACGAAGATCTAAGCATCGACAGGACCAGTCATCTACCACTTCTGCTCCTCCGAGCGACGAGCCCAGGATTCAAGACAAAAGTACAGATTAGATGTCTTATGTATTTATTTATTTTGTGTTTGAATCATGTAATGAAAACAAGTGTATTGAATGTTTATATATTAAGTTGATATAATTCTGTTTGATTACTTACTAATGGTTTATGTGTTGAATGTTTAAATCAAACAGATCCAAACTTTCAAAGGGATGAGTTTGACATTGCTCCCCTTCAACAGGTCAAGACTCAACTAACCATGATTCTTGATCTGCAAGGGATTGTAAGAAGGTCTGTGAGTTATACCCCTGAAGAAGGGGAAATAATTCATGACCTATCTAACGAGCAACTGGCAGAGATGTTCAGACTCAATCCTGATGAAATTGTCAAGGATGCTCCAACAGTTGATTCAACCAGTGATGAAGAACTAAATGACGTTGATGAAGTTGAGGTTGAAGATATTACTGCAGAAGAGTACCCTCAGTACGCTGACAACGAGGGTAATGTGGTCCCCAATCTGGGTGAGTCCCTAGTCAGTGATACGTTTGAGGTACTAGACAAGATGGAGCAGGAAACCGAAAAGACCGAAGGAACAGCCCAAGCCTCAAATGATGACGTAGACATTCGTAAGGCTGAGTGGGCTGCCTGTTTTGAAGAAGTGAGAGCCCAGCGTGCTGCACCAAAGAAAGATGCCTACACCAAGCTCTACAGAGTCAAGAAACACCACAAGGTGTCAGGCAGGATTATTGCATGGGCTTATTTTGATGACCTTAACGCGTATGCAGTTAAGAGGGAACAGGGCATAGAGTACTTCAGGTTTCCACATGATCTGAAGACTCTACCTGGTTTTGAGCTCAACCAGCTGGCTAAGCTAAAGCTGCTGTATGCTGACCCAAGAAAGATGTCAGGCTGGTTCGAGGCTGCCCTGAAAAGGAGTACCACACCGATGGGTTAACTTCAGACACAACAGCCTACGAGGTACATAAGAAGGTCTGAGGTTGATGCCATTACTGGCAAGCCCAAGATTGTGTTGAAGTGGAGTCCTCCGCGCACTATGTCGAGAATCCCTCTCAGGGAAATGCCACAGGACTTCACTCCACACTTCAAATGGTGGTACTATGATTGGAGAACTGCTGAAGCTGTCATAGTTCTGAATAAAGAGGGCCAAATGGATACTATCAGGGTTTCGACCCGATGTGGCTAACCAACTTGTCTGCTAATGATGTCTATACATTATACAAGTGGCCACTGTTCTATGACACACAGGACATTGTACAAGCCCTCCAGTTCCAAAACGTTATACGACTTTGCTTTGCGTTTGAGATTCACGCAGGAGTCACCAAAGAGGAGAAGTACAAGAAGTATAAGGAGGTTATGCAGAAGACAAGAGATTAGATAGATCTAGGTCCAAGGGGGAGTTTGTTGATGCATGTATGTCCCTAGATCATGATTTGTAATGTAATGAATCTTGTCTGTCTGATTATGATGTAATTGTATTGATTAATGAAATGACATGAATTGTTTGTTACTTGTGATGTTTAATATTTCATTAATGAGTCGTGATTGAATTGATTGGGTTTATGATTGTTTGAATGGTTACACGTTATGTTATATTAATTAAAACATTCAAACTTAACTTAATGAAGTTCTCATGCGAATGGCTCATGCGAATGGACCACACGCATGAATAACTTCATACGATTGACTCAACGCACGACTGAACCAGGAGACTGGATCAGTCGTATGATTGACACATAAGATTGGCTCAATCGCACGACTGAACACTCAGTCGTGCGGATGAATCAACCGCATGGTTCAATCGCACGACTGAACCATACTTATGGCCCAGTCGCACGATTGAACAATACTAACCTATAAATAGACCCAATTCGTGGAAAAACTTAAGCATTCATCCCATTACGACTCCAGACGTACCCTAGCCGTCCAGAGACCTCCCAAATCGTTCTCCAAGTTCACAGAACACATTAGATCGATTCCTAATCGATTTCTAACGTTGGATTCAATTCTTGATTGATTCTTCGTGTGTTCTCACTGATTGGATCGCCAATCAAATAGGATTCCGCACTATTTGAGTTGGTTTAACACGCTAATCACTAGGTATTTCGTTCAAATACCAGGTCCTAACAAACAGCTTTTCGTACGCACTATGGTCACTACGAGTTTCTCGTCATGTCCTTTGGTTTGACCAACGCGCCAGCTGCTTTTATGGATTTGATGAATCGTGTGTGTCGGCCGATGCTGGATAAATCAATGATTGTGTTTATTGATGATATCCTGATTTATTCGAGGAGCGAGATTGAGCATGCCGGTCACATTCGGGAGGTTCTGGAGACGCTGAGGAGGGAGAAGTTGTATGCTAAATTCTCCAAGTGCGCGTTCTGGTTGCGCGAAGTTCAGCTCTTGGGTCATGTGGTGAATCCCAACGGGATTATGGTGGACCCGACGAAAGTGGAGGCGGTTATGCAATGGAGGTCACCAAAGACGCCATCCGAGATTCGTAGTTTCTTGGGTTTGGCGGGCTACTACATAATATTTATTCAAGACTTCTCTAAGATTGCTTCTCCACTGACTAAGTTGACCCGAAAAGATGTAAAGTTTGTATGGGGTCAGGCTCAAGAGAAGGCGTTCGAAGAATTGAAGGCAAGGTTGACTCAAGCTCCCGTTCTGTCATTACCCGAGGGAAGTGAAGATCTGGTGGTTTATTCTGATGCTTCCTACTCGGGGTTGGGGTGTGTGTTAATGCAGAGAGGAAAGGTTATAGCGTATGCATCCCGACAGTTGAAGGTTCATGAGGGCAACTATCCTACTCATGACTTGGAGCTAGCAGCTGTGGTCTTTGCGTTAAAGATTTGGAGGCATTATCTTTACGGGACGAAGTGCACCATATTCACCGACCACAAGAGTCTGAAATACTTCTTTGAGCAGAAGGATCTGAACATGAGGCAGAGACGATGGTTGGAGCTCATAACAGACTATGATTGTGAGATCCATTACCATCCGGGCAAAGCCAACGTGGTGGCGGATGCCCTTAGCCGAAAGGAGAGACCCGAGCCGATTCGGGTGAAAGCATACCAGTTGATCATGACCTCGGATGTGATGAAGCAGGTCAAAGAGTTTCAAGATGAGGCTTTGAAGGAAGATCATCTTAACTCTGAAAGAATGAGAGGTCTGGTTGGGGAATTGGGTGAAAACACACTCGGTGTTAGAACCCGATTCGGTCGTGTGTGGATCCCTCGTTTTGGGAATCTACGGGTGAAGATAATGGATGAAGCTCACAAGACTCGATACTCCATTCATCCTTGTGCCACGAAAATGTACCATGATATGAAGAAAGATTATTGGTGGCCGGGTATGAAGCGCGATGTGGTGGAGTATGTGAGTAAGTGCCTTACTTGCTTACAGGTGAAGGCCGAGCATCAAAAGCCGTATGGGAAAATCCAACCTTTGGATATACCGGAATGGAAGTGGGAGCACATCACCATGGATTTCATTACAAAGCTGCCGCGTACCCCGAAGGGGTATGATGCCATATGGGTGATAGTTGATCGTCTGACGAAGAGTGCTCACTTTCTACCGATCCGCGAGACATATTCATCTGAGAGGTTGGCTGATCTGTTCATCAAGGAAATTGTAACTCGTCATGGTGTGCCGGTGTCTATTGTGTCGGATCGCGACACTCGGTTTACATCTAAATTTTGGAAGAAATTCCACGACGCTATGGGACGAGGTTACATATTAGCACAGCTTATCATCCCCAGACTGATGGTCAGTCAGAAAGGACCATTCAGACACTGGAAGACATGCTTCGGGCATGTGTGATTGACTTTGGCGGAAGTTGGGATGACCACCTACCGTTAGCCGAATTCTCATACAACAACAGCTATCATGCCAGCATTGGTATGCCTCCATACGAGATGCTATACGGTAGGAGATGCAGAACACCCGTTTGTTGGGGTGATATTGGTCAGAAGAAATTGGGAGCGTCGAGGTAATCGAGGCTACGACTGAGAAGCTTGAGAAGATTAAAGCGTTCATGAAGGCAGCCAAAGACAAACAGAAGTCGTATGCTGATAAACGACGCAGGCCGATTGAGTTCCAGGTGGGTGACCGAGTTATGTTGAAGGTCTCACCTTGGAAGGGTATCATCCGCTTTCGAAAGCGAGGTAAGTTAAGCCCAAGGTATATAGGCCCTTTCTGAATCATCGCTCGAGTAGGAGAGGTGGCCTATAGACTGGAGTTACCGGATGAGTTAAGTGGAATACACCCGACATTCCATGTATCTCATCTGAGAAAGTGCTTAGCTGATGAAGACATGATTGTCCCATTGGAGGATATCGAAGTAGACGAACGGCTCAATTATGTGGAGCAACCAGTGGCAATCATCGATCGAAAAGAGAAACAGCTGAGAAATAAAGTGGTTCCCCTGGTGCGCGTACAGTGGAAGCACAGGAAGGGATCCGAGTCGACGTGGGAGACCGAGGAAGAAATGAGACAGCATTATCCACGTTTGTTCGAAGAATAACAGGTTTCGGGGACGAAACCTATTTAAGGGGGGTGGACTTGTAACACCCGCTTATTTATTATTTTGAAGCCGACGAAGGAAGAAAAAGAAATAAAGTCCAAAGTCGAGGGACCAAACTCGCCAACGAAAGAAAGTCGGGCGAGTGGGAGTATATAAGGGAGAGGGCAGCCCTTACCCTCTCCCCCACACTCACAAATCAGCCATCAAAGAGAGAAGAAGAGAGAAAGGAAGAAAAGAGGAAAAAGTGCCGGTTCGGGTCAGTTCGAGTGGCCAAAATCGTCGTGTAGCAAGCCAAATCAAAGCCCTTGTTGTTGTGCTCGTTTGTGTGAGTTTTAGGACCCCACTTTTACTTGTTTTCAACAGATTTTGGGGCTGGAAAGCATCAAAAATCCATTTTGTATATGTATGTGTTTGACCTATTTGGGTGTGTTGCGTGTGATGTGTTTAGAGTATGTTTCCGGGCTTGTGTGTGCTTGTATGGTGTTGTGGTATGCATTCTGTAAATCCAGGATGATCAAACTTGAATCAAATCATGAAGAATTAGATCAAAATATGATAATCACAATCAAAACCCCTTTGATCTCTATTGATTGCTACTAATATTGTTTACAAGTAAATCCCTCAATCAATTGGTCATGCAACCATTAACCAAAACCTAATGACAATTAACCTATTTATAGTCTAGACTAAGATTCACTAATTGCACTTAACCCCCTAGACTTAGGCTAATTAATACAAAATTACATATTAAGCATAAAAATGACTAAAAACAAGATAAAATATATTTTGTTCACACAAAATATATTTATTACAATAAAACTCCTAGTCATTTAAATATTCAACATCTTGTCTCGGTTCCTCGTCTCGAACGTGTCGGGTTTGACTTTTGTTGACTTTGACCATGACGTTGACTTTTGTTGACTTTCATTGTGTTGATAATATAGACTATCTTTTCCAGCTCCAACAATACTC
This sequence comes from Flaveria ramosissima, assembly GCA_025215565.1. NCBI lineage: Eukaryota > Viridiplantae > Streptophyta > Magnoliopsida > Asterales > Asteraceae > Flaveria > Flaveria ramosissima. The sequence continues at coordinate 49,116,543 of CM046030.1, forward strand.
CCCCTTAGTCTATCATTATCAACGTCTTCATACGAATTCAGCCCCGAGAAATCAACTGTAGAAAGATCTTCAAATTAAAGCTTTTTGAATTTTATGAGAAAAGTTATTCATCTCATAAGCTCCCCCTATTTATATGCTCCCCCTTTTTGAGTGCATCCTTTGTGAGGATATTGGAACAACTTTCCCAAATCTCTAATCTCGAGTGCTTCAGAAGATGTAGGAGGAGGATTCCTAGCTCGGTATCTTCTGCAAACTTGAGGAACAGGTTCTCTGATCAGGTACACTGCTCAACTGATGATCGGCCATCACTTACAGCAAAAATCTGAAACACATTCTTAAACACAATCTCGACATTTCTAATTAGATCATTTCATTTTAACAAAATAAACCCGTGTTTATCTGTGTGTGAAAAACAAGCGAATCCGTGTTCGTTTGTATGCAATTTCTGTGAAATGCTTGAAAAATGATAAAATTGTAACAACATAATATGGAAGACCTAAAAGAAATTTTGAACTAAAAATTTATTATATTTTTTATTTTTATTATATACATTTATTACAACATTTTTTATCTATATTTTTTTTATAACCGAGAACTGAATCGATCATGAGATCACATCCTCAAGATATACTTTAGCACAAAGATGAATTTAATTATCAACAAGCAATGAGATCACACTGATAACTGAATCTAATAACAGTCTTTGAATGATTTTTGAAATTGTCAAACAGATCAATAACGATTGCTGGTATGTTTGTCCACTTAAACTCATGCCCTATCTTTTTCAACAAGCAGAAGATGATTCGTTAAGGTTCGATTAAATGCTTTAGAATGCTAGGACCCCACAATCATTTGGCAAAAACCCTCACCCAACCTCAGGAGTTCTTGAATTTTGTAACGATCTTTACAGAGCAAGGCTTGTACATTAGTGTGCAAGTGATTATCGACAGAATGTTGCTTTCTGTGATGAATTCATCATTTAGATGATTTGACACTACTTAGACCAAAATGGTGAGAGCTCCAGGTCTATACTCACATATACAAAGGAGATGACCATTTAATCATGTGCCGATGAGAGCTCCAGGTCAGTACTATTGTACAGCAGAGGAGATCATCACTCCACGTCAGTACTTCCGTACAGCAGAGGAGATTAGCACAAACACAAGACACATAAATACACCAGACATGACTCAAAGATATGGCTTATATGATTTGTATCATGGTGGGTGAAAGATCAATTCTCAATCCAATTTTTGTCGGGACTCAGTTTTCGTGCAGGCCAAAATGATTGCGTAAATCTAGACATCCTTAAGCATATATTTTAATTTAAATCATTATGCTGCTGTCTACTTTATTCTTCAGGCTGAGTCTACCAAGCATATCATTAAAGAATCTGTTTGTTTTTCTTTTATTTGCAATTAAAAATAAGATGCAAATCAGATAACAACATCAGTTACGATCATTTCTCATTTTAAAACGCAAGTCATGCAAGAACAAGCATATGAAGAAGATATACAATCATTTCTCGTCATCTCGAAACAAGTTCCCGGTTCTATTTTATTTTTATTTAACTCTCCCCTAAATTTTTATTTTTGCAAACTTTTTTTTTATTTTTTTTATTTTATTATTTAATTTTATTATTTTTTTAATTTTTTTAATTTTAATTTTAATTTTTTTAAACTGTACAAAACAAAATAAAAATTTATTAAAGAAAGTCTTCCAAACTACACTGATATGAAGATAAGAAATGAATTCTCAAGAAATATCAGTGACTGTGAAGTGAGAATTATGATAATGCAGATAAAAATCCAGATTGTGGATATAATACCATGACCTTTGTTGATGCATGTATGTCCCTAGATCATGATTTGTAATGTAATAGATCTTGTCTGTCTGATTATGATGTAATATGTAATGATTAATGAAATGATATGGATTGTTTGTGTTGTGTAATGTCTAATATTTCATTAATGAGTCGTTATTGAGTTGATTAATTGGGTTTATGATTGTTTGAATGGTTACACATCAAGTTATATTAATTAAAACATTCAAACTTAACTTAATGAAGTTCTCATGCGAATGGCCCATGCGAATGGACCATACGTATGAATAACTTCATACGATTGACTCAATCACACGACTGAACCAGGAGACTGGATCAGTCGTATGATTGACACATAAGATTGGCTCAGTCGCACGACTGAACACTCAGTCGTGCGGATGAATCAACCGCATGGTTCAATCGCACGACTGAACCATACTTATGGTCCAGTCGCACGATTGAACAATACTAACCTATAAACAGATCCAATTCGTGGAAAAACGTAAGCATTCATACCATTACGATTCCAGACGTACCCTAGCCGTCCAGAAGCCTCCCAAATCGTTCTCCAAGTTCACAGAACACATTAGATCGATTCCCAATCGACTTCTAACGTTAGATTCAATTCTTGGTTGATTCTTCGTGTGTTCTCACTGATTGGATCGCCAATCAAATAGGATTCCGCACTATTTGATTTGGTTTACACGCTAATCACTAGGTATTTCATTCAAATACCAGGTCCTAACAAGTGGTATCAGAGCTTTGGCTCTTGATTACGTGTTGATTCAATCAAGATTGCATAAAAGTTTGTGTTTTTGCACTAAAAACACAATCTTTGGTGTCAAAAGTGATCTTGGACGTTCACTGCTCATCAAAGTTTAGTTTCTACGGACTTAGACGATTAGAACTTGCGAAATTTCGAATTTTTACGGCTGAAACACGTCAAACCTAGAAAATTTCGCAAAACAGCAGCTTCAGTCGCACGAGTGACCCATTCGCACGACTGGACTCCATTCGCGTGACTCATTCGCACGATTGGACCTAGTCGCACCTTCATTCGGCCGACTGAACTATTCGTTCGCATAGCTCATACGCACCAAATTCATTCGCACGACTGAACCAATCGCCCAGTTCAGCCGCACGATTGAACCAGTCGCAGAGTTCATACGCACGACTAGACCATTCGCATCCTTCAGTCGCATCAGTGAAAGTTTGTTTGATTAGACCTAAAGTTATTCGCCATGGAAGATCAGATGTCAGCCTTTACTGCTGGGAAGGACTCGAGGATACAGAACCTGCTGTTGCTTGAGAGTGAGGTGGGTAATCATAATAAACCACCAAAGCTCTTGACTTTAGATGAGTTTCCCCACTGGAAACAACGTTTTGAGATCTACCTCAATGGAGTGGATCCTAATCTGTGGGAAGCCATCGAGATTGGTTATAGTACACCGATGGGAGCTGATGGAGTTAAGCTAACGTTAGGAGGGATGACGGACGCGCAGAAAGTTAAGTACAATGCTAAGAAAAGGGTTTATGCATTGATTACACAGTCTATCCCCAAAGACATATTCCACCAGTACTCAGAGAATAAGCAGTCCAAGAAACCGTGGGATGAGCTAGAGAAGAGGTATGATGGGAATGCTTCGTTGAAGGCAATTAAGGCCAAGGAGTTAAAGAAGGAATTCGATAACTTCTCATCGATTGGTAACGAGAGTTTAGACGACGTCATAGATAGATTCTACCATTTGATGAGCGAACTGCATACACATGGAGTGGAAACGACCATGGAAGAGAAAGTTAGTAACTTTGCAGACGGATTGCCTGATAAGTGGGCATCATTCGTGTCTAACCTGAGACAGAATGGAATGCTTGCAAAGCTGGATATTAACGACTTCATTCTTAAGTTGCGAGAAGAAGCACTTAGAATGAAGTACAGAGCTCAGAAGTCTTCATACACACAAAATCCAGCTTTGTACAACGCCAAACCACAAGCTAAGACATCTGGAGCACCTATCCAGACTGCATTTGTGTCTAGCTCGTCGGGTCCTTCACATGCTTCTCCTTCAGGATCAGACACGTCAGGGTCTTCGTGTACCCACTATATTGGATCAGAAGCAAGTGCTACTAAACTGAAGACCGAGAATCTCGGTAATGTGACTGTGAAGTAGCTCGAGAGCATATGGATCTTTTGGCTGCAGTGGTTCATTCATATGATGGACTTGTTGCCGGGAAGATAGGAAACAGCCATCTGGCAGACGAGGACTACGAGCAGGTGGACGAAATGGAGCTTGAGAGGATGGACATAATGTGGGCCTTAGCTAGTGCTGTCCGGAGGGCGAAGAAGTTTGTTAAAAAGACCAGACAGAACTTGGTAGCTACTAAGGATACCACATTTGGCTTTGACAAGAGCAAAGTGACCTGCTTCAACTGTGGAAAGAAGGGGCACTTCAAGAGAGAATGTGTCAAGCCAAAGAAGACGGGTAACGGGAACCCATTCTCGTCCTTTACTCGCCAAGACAAGCAAGCTTCCAGTTGTACTTCATCAAGCAAGGATCCAAAAGCCTTGACTGCTCATGATGATGAAGGACAGGATTGGAGCTTTAGGTTTGTCTCACCAGGGGAATCAAACATTGCAAGTGTAGAAGATATTGATGATGATTCTGCGAGTGAAGGCGATCTAGCAGTTGAGATAGCGATGTCACACAGTGAAGAAGCAACTGCAACCGAGGTCAGTTACAAGCCTAAAGAGGAGACTTCCACGTCAGAGACAGAAAAGACAGAATCACCAGAACCAGAGACATCTGATGCTGCGTTGATGGCTAACTCTTCTGAACAAACTCAGGTAAGTACTACTGACCAAATGTTTGATAATCATGCTTGTTCTGCTTGTGATACTTTTAGGAATAGCATAGATGAAAAATTTGCTAGGTTATTAGATCATAATGATAACTTAGTAAAAGACTTGCAACTGTGCACTGAGGCTAATAGAGTATTAAAACAAAATGAGCATAGTTATAAAGAAAAGATAGACTTATTGACTAAACAACTTAGGGAAACCGAAGTAGTTGCCTTTAACCAAGCTAATGACATTAGGTACTATCTAAACTCCCTAGAAGACACTAAGAAGCAAAAAGCAGTTCTAGAAGTAGAAGTAAACTCATTAAAACAGAAACTGCATAGTTGGACTAGTTCTTCACACATAGTTCAACACTTAGTGAGAGAAAGGAATAACGGGGAGGGATTGGGTTACAAAGTGGTTCCACCACCACCTGAGACCTTGATGAACACTAAGACTAGACCAGTAAACAACAATGACTCTGTTTGTTATATTAAAGGCCTGAATTTTAGTTTAAGGTTGATTAATTCGTCAGATCTAAAAATGTCAAGAGATTATTTGCTTTAAACATTGATTGAGGGATGCTTTCACTCATACTGATATTAGATTATGGTTAACATATCTGTCTGTTAAGCCAAACTTTTGGTTAAGAATTTCCAGGATGACTGATTATATTTTGATGGCTTATTATGTTTCAAATAGTTTATATGCACCAAGATATAACAAAATGTAAGGCCCCGTTCCCTAGATGCCTACAGTTGGTCATTCATCGCACATAAAACATATAATTACATTTGCCTCATGAAAATATTGTAGTGGAAACATTCAAAAATGACATCTCATTTCATTATAAACACTTTTGCCAAATAATACATCATTATCCGTTTAAAAAATACATGTTTGCATTACATCACAAAAGCATTATAAATGGATGCCATCCCAAAAGAGCCGAGTAGCCTTGCAGTGCCATCCTCAGCAATCGTTACCTGCCAACTGGAAAACATAATAAAAAGTCAGCGTTGCTAAGTGAGTTCTAGTTTTATAATAAAACATACTTTTCTTTCATATAAACCCGTTTGTTACTTTTGCATGATCACACATCATACGTACAAATAGATAATATCTTTATTATCTCCTTCATTCATCTATTCGTTCGTTCAATATAACTTTACTTGCGCATCGGATATCATCCGTACCAATACCATATGCTACACCCCGAACAATTTAGCTACTGGGCCGAAGTCAATAATTGAACAGCTGAGCGTATGCCGCAGTACTAGAGGTAAGCGGTAGAGGTTCTACATAAATGGTCAATCACAAAGAAGGACCCGATATCTGATACATGCAAGACTTTTCATTTCTTTCCACTTTACGTTACATAATACTTCATTTCATTCATTACCATAACACGTAAAGCCACATGAAAGATAAACATCCATCATAATAAGGAACATTAACATGCACAGACATCACGTCATATAGGGCAACATCATACATACATAACATGCATCATGCATAAACATGCAACATCATCATCATCATGCCCTACATGCACTCTAAAGCCTCAATCGTCACCCTACATGAACTTACGGGAACCTTTACGTCAAAACTTACATCTGCACTTTCCCCCGAAAGTTAGAAGTTAAACTACACTTCTCCTCGGGTGCAACAGCCCTATTTGGGCGTATGGACACTCTCCAGTCGCATGGCCTCCATGCGACCAGCCCTTCATTCGGCTGACTGGACCTTCATTCGGGTGACTGGACCTTCATTCTCCTTCCAGTCGGGTGACTGGACCTTCATTCTCCCTCCAGTCGGGTGACTGGCCTCCAGTCTCCCTCCATTCGGGTGACTGGCCTCCAGTCTCCCTCCATTCGGGTGACTGGCCTCCAGTCTCCCTCCATTCGGGTGACTGGCCTCCAGTCTCCCTCCATTCGGGTGACTGGCCTCCAGTCTCCCTCCATTCGGCCGAATGGCCTTAGCTGATGCAGAATGCAGTTCAACCCGACTACAGCCGAGGTTTTTCGGCCCCCAAACTCATCTAAACCCATTCTAAGCCTAAATCAACCGTCTTAGACCTTAGGAATGTGTTGGAGCTGGAAAAGATAGTCTATATTATCAACACAATGAAAGTCAACAAAAGTCAACGTCATGGTCAAAGTCAACAAAAGTCAAACCCGACACGTTCGAGACGAGGAACCGAGACAAGACGTTGAATATTTAAATGACTAGGAGTTTTATTGTAATAAATATATTTTGTGTGAACAAAATATATTTTATCTTGTTTTAGTCATTTTTATGCTTAATATGTAATTTTGTATTAATTAGCCTAAGTCTAGTGGGTTAAGTGCAATTAGTGAATCTTAGTCTAGACTATAAATAGGTTAATTATCATTAGGTTTTGGTTAATGGTTGCATGACCAATTGATTGAGGGATTTACTTGTAAACAATATTAGTAGCAATCAATAGAGATCAAAGGGGTTTTGATTGTGATTATCATATTTTGATCTAATTCTTCATGATTTGATTCAAGTTTGATCATCCTGGATTTACAATTTGGTATCAGAGCCATTTTGGATCGAATTCACTGAAGATTTGAAGATTTTTAGAGAGATAACTTAAGGTTTTGGTTGTTTTTGTTCATATCATGTTTTCATCAATTTCGGATCAAATTTGAGTGTTATTGATATGGAAATTGATTGAAGTTTGCTTGTTATTGGTTGGGAAAGCTCTGTTAATCATCAGGTTTCAAATCCATTAAGATTTGGGCGTTTTCAGATTGATTTCGTGTTGAAAAAGCTTATAAGCTTCGTCCAGCGAAATTACCAATTCATCCAGCGAAACTGCCTGTTCTTTCAGCGAAACTACAAGTGTTTTACACTTTGTAGTTAATTTCAACATCTCAGCGAAAGTAGTGATCTTGAACGAAAGTTCAACAGTGCTTGTGTGCATATTACAAGCGAGATTGCTGCCGAAAGTATCTTTGAACGAAAGTTCAAGCTTGTTTTGTGCGAAATTGTTGGCGAAACTAAGCAATCTGAAGCATTTGGCTAGCGAAACTGCTGCCGAAATTGCCAGCGAAACTAGCTCTGCGAAACTATAATTTCGGCGAAACTATCATTTCTTCAGCGAAATTTGAATATTAAAGATGACTTTTTCCCTTTAATTGGGATTAATGAGCTCATCGATTTTGCAAGATTTATAAAAAAAAAAAAAACAAGCTGACCTGGCAGCTTGACCCCAGTTGCTAAGATTGTCTAGCGTGACATTTAAAAAGAATATATTTTTCCCGGGGGAGAATTATTCTAAATTTTTTTTGGGAAAAATATTTTTGGGGCATTTAATTATTCATAATTTCTAATAAATGTCATCTTCGGAAGATTTCAAATCAGATAATCTCACAACGGCCGAAAGCCGGTTTGACTCTTTTGCAGCAATGAAGAATGAAAATTGACAGATTTGATTGATCGATTCTTAAAGGTGGCAAATAATTTAAAGAAGCATGTTCCTGATCTCAGTAATCATGAACAAATTCATAAGCTTCTTGACTCTCTTCCGTCTGCATGGAATCATCAAGTTAAAATGCTAAAGCAAGAAAGAGGTTATGTCGACACAAAACTTATGGATATGATCAACATACTAAAATCTCTCGAGTTGGATATTCAAAGAAAAGAATTTCAACAAGCCGTGTTCCCACATCAAACTAACGCGCTTAATACTGATCTTGTCTCTTCTGTAACAAGCATACTTGATTACAAAACAGAGATGATTGAAAAGTTGAAGTTATTGAGAACTGATTCGGATTTAAATTTTGAATTCAGAGAAACTGTTGAAGAGAACTATGAAGCTCTGAGAGTCGACAATGACACTAAACCAGAGTCTGTGAGAACCGATGATGATAATTTTGGAAAAACTGATAGAAGAAAGAAAGAATTTGAGGTTGAAGAGATGCTGAAGGTCAAAGAAGAGGAACAACAAGAAATCACAAGGGTTTGCAACTGTGAAAAGAGCCTAGCTGCAGAACGAACTATCATGGGTCTTCCTTATGAAACTGTTCAGGATATGTGTTCTTCGTCATGCAAAATCCGGTTATTTGGGATTTATAAGGCAAACAGATTGTTATTGGAAAATGAAAAAGAATTAAAAACAATCAATCAGGAATTAAAGAAAAATGAAATTGGTTTTTCAAGAAAACTTAATGAAGCATTGGATGAAAATGATCTTTTAAGAAGAACCATTTTGGAGCGTAACGTTGAAATTAATATTTTGAGAGAGAGGGCCTTTTTAGCTCAATTTGAAACAACTCAGCTTCAAACAAAGCTTGATAAATGGACCCTTTCACACATGAAAAAGGATGAACTTATTGCTAAACAACAAGGGGTGCGGGTAAAATATGGGATTGGATATAAATCTGATGGTGAAACTGTATTTAATTCAGTTCCACCTCCTTCTACTTTATGTTATTCACCAATCCCCAGACCTCATTCAACAAATGATTTGATTGAAGCTGCAGAAACTAATCATTTAAATGCAAGTTTAAGCAATGTTAATCTTAAAGAAGTTAGAGATGTGCAGGATTCTTCTGTAGGTTTGGGATTCCTCAGGCAAGGATCTGATAAGAAGATTAATGATGATTCCACTTCTGATGCTTCATCACCAATATCAGTTACTTCTCCAACCTTCTTCAACAAATTCAAAACAGGTAACATTCCTTCGTTTGTTCCTGTCAGGTTTGTCAAAGAAGGAACAGTTGTTGAATCGTCAGGCAATCAAAATCCTATAATCGAAGCCGACACAATAGGAGGTGTCAATCAAGATCCTTTGGAAGCAGATTTGTGTATACGAGACTGGATAAGCTCAGATGATGAATCAAACACAGAGGAGCGTGTTGGTTCCTCACAGATCAATATATCTTCTGACATTGTCAAGTCTCAAAAGCTTCCAAAAGTTGAATTAAGACCAATACGGATCTCTTCTCCAATTGCAAAGCAACCTAGTCAATCAGTGAAAATCTCATTCCCTGTTCAGCATAGCAAATGCCAAAACAAGCAAGAATCTGCTACAAGCTCAAAGCAATCCTTCTCAGCACCTGCACAACACGGGACTACAAAGAATCAAAAACCTTTCAAGGCTTGTTTTGAGTGTGGAAAAGAAGGTCATGTGATTAAGAAATGTCCTCAAAGGCTTGCTACGGATGGTAAAGGCAAAACGAATTGCTTCTCCAGCTGTAAGTCTACAAAGAACATTCCAGATGGTAAAGGCAACACGGGTTGCTTCTCTGGATTAAGAGGTAAAAAGCACACATCTTTGAATGGTTGGATGAAAAACCCTCCATCCAAACCTTTTCATGTGAAGCCGGTTTCACATGATTCAAAGATGAAAATGACCAAATGTTTAAAACCAAATTCTTTTCTTTCTGGTCTTAAACAGAAAATGATTTCCAAATTTAATTCATTCAAATCCAAGTTAATTGAACCAAAACAAATTTGGAAAATTAAAAAGAAGGATACAGTTCTCCCCGATATTTCAGCAGATTGTTTATTGAAGCATGTTACTTCTGCCGTTGCAAAAGGAACACCCAGGACTTCGATGGCCAGGGTTCCCCTTTCAAACTAATTTGTTAATGAGTGCAGGAACAATTCAGGAGGACTGTTAGTAATCCGGTTTACTGACAGGGATTGTTCCTAATTCAAATTTGAGGCGGAACAAACAGGTCAAGGTTGTTAGGACCTGGTATTTGAATGAAATACCTAGTGATTAGCGTGTAAACCAGATCAAATAGTGCGGAATCCTATTTGATTGGCGATCCAATCAGTGAGAACACACGAAGAATCAATCAAGAATTGAATCTAACGTTAGAAGTCGATTGGGAATCGATCTAATATGTTCTGTGAACTTGGAGAATGATTTGGGAGGCTTCTGGACGGCTAGGGTACGTCTGGAATCGTAATGGTATGAATGCTTACGTTTTTCCACGAATTGGGTCTATTTATAGGTTAGTATTGTTCAATCGTGCGACTGGACCATAAGTATGGTTCAGTCGTGCGATTGAACCATGCGGTTGATTCATCCGCACGACTGAGTGTTCAGTCGTGCGACTGAGCCAATCTTATGTGTCAATCATACGACTGATCCAGTCTCCTGGTTCAGTCGTGCGATTGAGTCAATCGTATGAAGTTATTCATGCGTATGGTCCATTCGCATGGGCCATTCGCATGAGAACTTCATTAAGTTAAGTTTGAATGTTTTAATTAATATAACTTGATGTGTAACCATTCAAACAATCATAAACTCAATTAATCAACTCAATAACGACTCATTAATGAAATATTAGACATTACACAACACAAACAATCCATATCATTTCATTAATCATTACATATTACATCATAATCAGACAGACAAGATCTATTACATTACAAATCATGATCTAGGGTCATACATGCATCAACAAACTCCCCCTTGGACCTAGATCTCTCTAATCTCTTGTCTTCTGCATAACCTCCTTGTACTTCTTGTACTTCTCCTCTTTTGTGACTCCCGCGTGAATCTCAAACGCGAAGCAGAGTCGTACAACATTTTGAAACTGGAGGGCTTGTACAATATCTTGCGTGTCATAGAACAGTGGCCACTTGTATAATGTATAGACATCATTAGCCGACAAGTTAGTAAGCCACATCGGGTCGAATACCCTGATCGTATCCATTTGTCCCTCTTTGCTTAGGACTATGACCGCTTCAGCTGTTCTCCAATCATAGTACCACCACTTAAAGTGTGGAGTGAAGTCCTGTGGCATTTCCCTGAGTGGGATTCTCGACATTGTGCGCGGGGGACTCCACTTCAACACAATCTTGGGCTTGCCAGTAATGGCATCAACCTCAGACCTTCTGATATACCTCGTAGGTTGTTGGGGTCTGAAGTTAACCCATCTGGTGTGGTTGTTGGAGCTGGAAAATATAGTCTATATTATCAACACTATGAAAGTCAACAAAAGTCAACGTCACAGTCAAAGTCAACAAAAGTCAAACCCGACACGCTCGAGACGAGGAACCGAGACAAGACGTTGAAGATTTAAATGACTAGGAGTTTTATTGTAATAAATATATTTTGTGTGAACAAAATATATTTTATCTTGTTTTTAGTCATTTTTATGCTTAATATGTAATTTTGTATTAATTAGCCTAAGTCTAGGGAGTTAAGTGCAATTAGTGAATCTTAGTCTAGACTATAAATAGGTTAATTGTCATTAGGTTTTGGTTAATGGTTGCATGACCAATTGATTGAGGGTTTTACTTGTAAACAATATTATTAGCAATCAATAGAGATCAAAGGGGTTATGATTGTGATTATCATATTTTGATCTAATTCTTCATGATTTGATTCAAGTTTGATTATCCTGGAGCTACAATTTGGTATCAGAGCCATTTTGGATCAAATTCACTGAAGATTTGAAGATTTTTAGAGAGAAAAGTTGAGGTTTTGGTTGTTTTTGTTCAATATCAAGTTTTCATCAAATTCGGATTAGATTTGGTGTTATTGATATGGAAATTGATTGAAGTTTGCTTATTATTGGTTGGGAAAGCTCTGTTAATCATCAGATTTCAAATCCATTGAGATTTGGGCGATTTCAGATTGATTTTGAGGTGAAAAAGGGTTTTGAGATCGACCAGCGAAACTGCTGTTCTTACAGTGAAACTGTCATCTTCATTCATCGAAATTATGGTTTATTTTGGATCTGAAGTTGTTTTCTAGAGTTTCAGCGAAAGTACTCCCTTGAACGAAAGTTCAATAGTGTTTTTGACCAATCATCAAGCGAAATTGCTGCCGAATTTATCTCTGAACGAAAGTTCAAGCTTGTTTCCTGCGAACTTATCAGCGAAACTAAGCCATTTGTGACATTCGGCTAGCGAAACTGCTGCCGAAATTTCCAGCGAAACTACTGTCGGCTCAGCGAAACTAGAGTTCACAGCGAAACTAGCTCTGCGAAACTATAATTTCAGCGAAACTATCATTTCTTCAGTTGCTAAGATTTTCTAGCGTGACATTTACAAATAATATTTTTCCCGGGGGAGAATTATTCTAATTTTTTTGGGAAAAATATTTTTGGGGCGTTTAACTGTTTAAACAAAATAAAAATAAAAATGGCTTTTGCAGAACTGATTAAATCCTTCGAATCTGATGATCTCACAATTGCACAATGTCGGTTTGATAATTTTGCAGCTTTAAAGAATGAACCGATGTCTGATTTTGTAGATCGTTTTCTGTTGGTGGCAAGTAATCTGAAGAAGTTTGATGCCCAACTGGGAAATCATGAACAAGTTCTAAGATTGATTGATTCCCTCCCATCAGAATGGAGCTCACACGGCAAGTCAATTCAACGAGATAGAGGCTTTCGGGATTACAAACTGATGGAGGTGATCAACAAACTGAAAAAGATTGAGTTGGATATCAAACGTCGTGAGTACTATGAAGCGACATATCTAACTCCAAAGATCACTTCAAACTCCAAAGAGAAACCAGAAGAGAGATCAGATTTTGGCACCAATTCCGACGGTTTACCGAAACCGGGAACTGAAGAGGTAGAAGAGGAGCTTAAGCAGACATCAATGGGTAAAGGTGGAGCTGAGTTGAATGCTAAAGTTTGTGATGCTGAGAAGGAAGAGGAATGGAAGCGAAATACCAGAGTTTGCAACTGTGAGAAGGCTCTTACTGCTGAAAGAGTCATCTTGGATCTTCCATACGAGACAGTTCAGGATATGTGTTCTTCTGCTTGTAAAATTCGTTTATTTGGTGTGTATAAAGCTAATAGGTTACTTTTAGATAACCAAAAGGAGTTAACCACCATAAACGCAGAACTTAAAAAGAATGAAGCCAAATATTTCATAAAATTAAATGAAGCTTTAAAAGAAAATGATCATTTAAAAAGAATTCTTCTTGAAAGAAATGTTGAAATTAATCTTTTAAATGAAAGAGTTACTTTGGCTGAATTTGAAACAAGCAAGCTTAAAACAAAGCTTGATAGATGGACCATATCCGGAATGAAACAGGAAGACCTACTGTGTAAACAGAGGGGAGCTAGGATTAAAACGGGAGTGGGTTGTGGTGAAAATCCATACGTCTATCCTCCTCCTAGCACCCATTGTTACTCTCCTATGCCTCAACCTCATCCATCTAATGATTTGATTGAAGCTGCAGAAACTAATAGTTTAAATGCAGGTTTAAGCAACGTTAATCTTAATGAGGTTAGAGATGTGCAGGATTCTCCTGTAGGTTTAGGATATCTCAGGCAGGGGTCTGATAAGAAGATTAATGACGATTCTACCTCTGATGCTCCAAAATCAATATCAGTTGCTTCTCCAACTTTCTTCAACAAATTCAAAACAGGTAACATTCCTTCATTTGTTCCTGTCAGGTTTGTCAAAGAAGGAACAATTGTTGAATCGTCAGGCAATCAAAATCCTATAACCGAAGCCAACACAATAGGATGTGTCAATCAAGATCCTTTGGAAGCAGATTTGTGTATACGAGATTGGATAAGCTCAGATGATGAATCAATCACAGAGGAGCGTGTTGGTTCCTCACAGATCAAGATATCTCCTGACATTGTCAAGTCACAAAAGCTTCCAAAAGCTGAATCAAGACCAATACGGATCTCTTCTCCAATTGCAAAGCAACCCAGTCAATCAGTGAAGATCTCATTCCCTGTTCAGCATAGCAAATGCCAAAACAAGCAAGAATCTGCTACAAGCTCAAAGCAATCCTTCCCAGCACCTACACAACACGGGACTACAAAGAATCAAAAGCCTTTCAAGGCTTGTTTTGAGTGTGGAAAAGAAGGTCATGTGGTAAAGAAATGTCCTCAAAGACTTGTTTCTGATGGTAAAGGCAAACTGAATTGCTTCTCCGGATCAGAGTCAACAAAGAATGTTCCAGTTGGTAAAGGCAACACGGGTTGCTTCTCTGGTTCAAAAGGTAAAAAGCAAACATCTTTGAATGGTTGGATGAAAAACCCTCCATCCAAACCTTTTCATGTGAAGCCGGTTTCACATGATACAAAGATGAAAATGACCAAAGGTTCAAAATCAAATTCTTTTCCTTCCGATCTTAAACAGAAAATGATTTCCAAATTTAATTCATTCAAATCCAAGTTAATTGAACCGAAACAAATTTGGAAAATTAAAAAGAAGGATACAACAATCCCCGATTGTTTAAATGGTTGTGTGCAGAAGCTTGTTACTTATCTTGATGAAAAAGGAACTTCCAGGACTACGATGGCCTGGGTTCTCCTTTCTAACTAATTTGTTAATGAGTGCAGGAACAGTTCAGGAGGACTGTTAGTAATCCGGTTTACTGACAGAGATTGTTCTAATTCAAATTTGAGGCGGAACAAACAGGTTAAGGTCATGGTATTTTATCCACAATCTGGATATTTATATGCACAATCACCGTTCTCACTTCACAATCACTGCATATTTTTTGAGAATTCATTTCTTATTTTCATATCAGTGTAGTTTGGAAGACCTTCTTTGATAAATTTTTATTTTTGTACAGTTTAAAAACATTTAAAAAAAATATAAAAAAACTAAAAAAAAAATAATAATAAATAATAAAAAAATAAAAAAAATATATAAAATAAAAAAATAAAAAATTAAAAAAAATTTGCAAAAATAAAAATTTAGGGGGAGAGTATAAGTAAATAAAAATGAAAAGAGAACTAGGAACTTGATTTGAGATGATTGAGAAATGATTGTATATCTTCTTGAAATGCTTGTTTTTGCATATGACTTGCGTTTTAAAAATGAGAAATGATAGTAACTGATGCTGTTATCTGATTTACATCTTATTTTTAATTGAAA
Source organism: Flaveria ramosissima (assembly GCA_025215565.1). Taxonomy (NCBI): domain Eukaryota; kingdom Viridiplantae; phylum Streptophyta; class Magnoliopsida; order Asterales; family Asteraceae; genus Flaveria; species Flaveria ramosissima. The sequence continues at coordinate 49,132,058 of CM046030.1, forward strand.
ATAATAGAAAAACAAACAGATTCTTTATTGATATGCTTGGTAGACTCAGCCTGAAGAATAAAGTAGACAGCAGCATAATGATTTAAATTAAAACATCATGCTTAAGAATGTCTGGATTTACGCAATCATTTTGGCCTGCACAAAAACTGAGTCCCGACAAAAATTGGATTGAGAATTGATCTTTCACCCACCATGATACAAATCATATAAGCCATATCTTTGAGTCATGTCTGGTGTATTTATGTGTCTTGTGTTTGTGCTAATCTCCTCTGCTGTACGGAAGTACTGACCTGGAGTGATGATCTCCTCTGCTGTACGATAGTACTGACCTGGAGCTCTCATCGGTACATGATTAAATGGTCATCTCCTTTGTTATACCTGAGTATAGACCTGGAGCTCTCACCATTTTGATCCAAGTAGTGTCAAATCATCTAATTCATTACAGAATGTAATATTCTGTTGATAATCACTTGCACACTAATGCACACGCCTTGCTCTATAAAGATCGTAACAAAATTCAAGAAATCCTGAGGTTGGGTGAGGGTTTTTTTTGCCAAATGATTGTGGGGTCCTAGCATTCTAAAGCATTTAATCGAATCTTAATGAATCATCTTCTGCTTGTTGAAAAAGATAGGGCATGAGTTTAAGTGGACAAACATACCAGCAATTGTTATTGATCTGTTTGAAAATTCCAAAAATCATTCAAAGATTGTTATTAGATTCAGTTATCAGTGTGATCTCATTGCTTGTCGATGATTAAATTCATCTTTGTGCTAAAGTATATCTTGAGGATGTGATCTCATGATCGATTCAGTTCTCGGTTATAAAAAAAAATATAGATTAAAAAAAATGTTATAATAAATGTATATAATAAAAATAAAAAATATATAATAAATTTTTGTTCAAAATTTCTTTTAGGTCTTCCATATTATGCTGTTACAATTTTATCATTTTCATGCATTTCACGGAAATTGCGCACAAACGAACACGGGTTCGCTTGTTTTTCACACACTAAATAAACACGGGTTTATTTTGTTAAAATGAAATGATCTAATTAGAAATGTCGAGATTGTGTTTGTGAATGTGTTTCAGATTTTGTTTTAAGTGATGGCCGATCATCAGTTAAGCAGTGTACCTGATCAGAGAGCTTGTTCCTCAAGTTTGCAGAAGATACCGAGCTAGGAATCCTCCTCCTACATCTTCTGAAGCACTCAAGATTAAAGATTTGGGAAACCTGTTCCAATATCCATGTAAAGCTTGCACTCGAAAAGGGGGAGCATATAAATAGGGGGAGCTTATGAGATGAAAAAAATCTTTCTCATCAGATTCAGAAAGATTCAAATTGAAGATCTTTCTATTGTTGACTTCTCGATGCTGAATTCGTATGAAGACGTTGATAATGATAGACTAAGGGGGAGTATTGTTGGAGCTGGAAAATATAGTCTATATTATCAACACTATGAAAGTCAACAAAAGTCAACGTCACGGTCAAAGTCAACAAAAGTCAAACCCGACACGCCTCGAGATGAGGAACCGAGACAAGACCTTGAAGATTTAAATGACTAGGAGTTTTATTGTAATAAATATATTTTGTGTGAACAAAATATATTTTATCTTGTTTTTAGTCATTTTTATGCTTAATATGTAATTTTGTATTAATTAGCCTAAGTCTAGGGAGTTAAGTGCAATTAGTGAATCTTAGTCTAGACTATAAATAGGTTAATTGTCATTAGGTTTTGGTTAATGGTTGCATGACCAATTGATTGGGGGTTTTACTTGTAAACAATATTATTAGCAATCAATAGAGATCAAAGGGGTTTTGATTGTGATTATCATATTTTGATCTAATTCTTCATGATTTGATTCAAGTTTGATTATCCTGGAGCTACAGTGGTACTCCTTCTTAAGGGCAGCCTCGAACCAGCCTGACATCTTCCTCGGGTCAGCATACAAAAGCTTTAGCTTAGCCAGCTGGTTGAGCTCAAAACCTGGTAGAGTCTTCAGATCATGTGGGAATCTGAAGTACTCTATGCCCTGTTCTCTCTTAACTGCATAAGCATTAAGATCATCAAAATATGCCCATGCTATAATCCTGCCAGACACCTTGTGGTGTTTCTTGACTCTGTAGAGCTTGGTGTAGGCATCTTTCTTTGGTGCAGCACGTTGGGCTCTCACTTCTTCAAAACATGCAGCCCACTCAACCTTTCGAATGTCAACATCATCATTTGAGGCTTGGGCTGTTCCTTCTGCCTTCTCAGTTTCCTGCTCCATCTTGTTCAACACCTCAAAAGTATCACTGACGAGGGACTCACCCAGATTGGGGACCACATTACCCTCATTGTCAGCGTACTGAGGGTACTCCTTTGCGGTGATATCTTCGACCTCGACTTCATCAACATCGTTGAGCTCTTCATCACTAGTCGAATCAACTGTTGGAGCATCTCTAACTATTTCATCCGGATTGAGCTTGAAGATCTCTGCGAGTTGCTCGTTAGATAGGTCATGAATTATTTACCCTTCTTCAGGGGTATAACTCACAGACCTTCTTACGATCCCTTGCAGATCAAAAAACATGGTTAGTTGAGTCTTGACCTGTTGAAGGGGAGCAACATCAAACTCATCTCTTTGATAATTTGGATCTGTTTGATTTAAACATTCAACACATACATCATTAGTAAGTAATCAGACAGAAATACATTAACTTAATATATAAACATTCAATACATTGTTTTTTTTTTCAATACAGAATTCAAACACAAAAGTAAATAAATACATAGAACATCTAGTCTTTACTTTTATCTTGAATCAAAGTCTCATCACTCGGAGGTGCAGAGGTGGTAGCTGACTGGTCCTGTCTGTTCTTCGACCTTCTTTCTTGACCTGAAGCAGAGGCCGATGCAGCCGCATCCCCTCCTTCTGCTTCATCATCATCTTCCTTCCCCTCTGTCCTCTCTCTGTCTGTTTCCTCCTCATCCTCAGTATCATCCTCTTCATCTTCATCATCATCTTCATCTTCATCATCACCATCATCTCCATCGTCTCCATCCCCTTCCTTGATCTTTAAGGGCTCATCCTTTGATCCCTTTAACCGCAGCATGATGGTCTTGTTGGTGGTCTCCATCTCCTCTATCCTTTTAGCTGATTGAGCATGCTGCTCCTGGAGTTGGGACATCTCTACTCTCTGTGCATCCATCAGCTGGGTCTGCTGCTCTATAACACGAGCCTGCTCTGCCATCTGTTGAGATTGGGCAGCAGTCAGGTCGGTAAGCTGGCGTATCTGTGCAGCTTTCTCCTCATCAGCAGCTAGTAAGCGCATCACCATACGGTTTAGCGCTGACAGCTGTTCCTCTACCCCGATTGGAGGTAGAGGTGATCCATAAGAATGTGAGGTATGGGCTGACGGTCCGGCATGGTGTGAGGTGGTGGTGGTGGTGGCTGTAGTGAATATAGGTCGGTAAAATGGTGGAGGTGATGTGGGTGTAAATGGAATGGTGGTGGATGGGCTATGAACTGTGGTGGTAGGTATGGTGGTGGCTGTGGTAGCTGTGGTGGATGTGGTGGCTGTGGTAGCTGTGGTGGTGGAAGGTATAGCTGTGGAGGTGGTAGTGGTGGCTGTGGTGGTGGATGTAGAGGCTACCGTAGTAACGAAGGTCAGTCGATGCTTCTTCTTCTTCAGTCCATGGGGCTGAGCCATCCTCTTCCTCCTCGTCCCTGTGGAGGTGGATGCTCCCCCTACAACCCTTCCTGCTGAACCCGGAGCATAACTCGGGCCAGTCTCAGTCTCTCTGGAGTCTCTCGGGTGTTAACCAATCACCCGTAGCCTGTGTTCTGTGGGAACAACCTTGCTTCCCACAGTTCGCGTGAGGGGCTCCTCATTAGACTCCTTGTCCTCCTCAGCACCAACAACAAACTCCTGATGAGATCCGGCTGTCTCAGCAATATCTCCAGCTGGGGCAGACACCGGGGGAATAACATCAGACACAGTGCCTCTCGGTGGAGCAGGCATATCGTCCCCGGCGTCTCCACTATCATCATCATCCGAGTCCACAGTAGGTAGAGCAATCTGCTCTACATCAGACTCACTGTCATCGTGGCGCCACTTTCTCTTGGCTGGCGCCACGTAGTCCTCCCGGGCCAGATGCCCAAACAACCTCCTGACAGGGGGTTTCACCTGCTTCCCCCTGTACACCTTCATCCTCCCCAAAGTAGTGTCATCCATGACCTCGAGCACTACCGCATCCTCCTTCTCTTTCGGCAGGGAGGGAAGCTTCTGATCTATAATCATCTGCATAAACCTCGGATACATGCAGAAGCCATCCTTCCCTTTCCCCTCAATGTTCTCCACCAGATAGGTGAAGATCATTTTGGAGAAGCTGAACGGGTGGTTCAGCACCAACGCAGCATACGCGTTCTGTATCTGATCAGATAGCTCGTCAAAGCCTCCCTTCCTGGAAGCTATGCACTTGAGTAGAACATGCGCAAGATACTTGAACTGGGGATAGAGGTTACTCTTGTTGAGTACCCCAGCATTGATGTCCCCAGAGTACTTGGCTCTCAGAAAACATCCTCTGACTGTGAGGGGGTGTAAACGAGTAGGACAATCAACGTCATCCCCTAACTGTAGAACGATCCTTAGATCCTCCTCTGAGATGGTAATAGCCTCGCCAAAGATCGTACTCCTGATGCAGTGAGGCTCAGAGGATCCATCAACGGTAGCGCCTTCTCAGAAGGCCTGCTGAACTGATCTATAAGGAGTACAAGGTGTAGAGATGGCATGTGCAATCCTCGATCTCAGCAGAAATGTGATGATGCCTGAGAAATCAGCAGCGTTCCTGGATGTCAAATCCAGATGAGCACATATGTTATGCTTCGTGCTCATAGTCCATTGACTCGCCATCTGTAACACAAATCAAAATAAACATTAGTACCTTTGGCTAAGAACATCATGAAACACTTAAACTTGAAGAAAATGTTTCTGTCATGCGATTGAGGTTGTGTGACTGAGATCAGTCGTGCGACTGAACAATGCGATTGAGATTCAGACGTGCGAATGATCTCATGCGTACGACTGAGTGTGCGACTGGACTCATGCGCATATAACCTCATGCGGTTACACCAGTCGTGCGACTGAGCTTCATACGCATGGTTCAGTCGTGCGGTTAGGCAAATCGCACCCTTCAGTCGTGCGACTGAAGTTCATCAGTCTGTCCAATCGCATGATGTACTGACTGTTCAATTCAAATTCACTTTTTCACCATTTTTGAGTTTTAGACATCGTTATCTGGTTCATTTGACTCGCAATACGTTCTTATAACACCTAACATCTTCAATTTCATCTGGTTGAGTCGTTTAGTTAGGTTATTAAGCCACTTAAGTCTCAGTTCGTTTTCGGTTCTGATTTTACAGATCTGGAGTCAAATTGAACGTTATTTTGGTTTCTCTTCACCGCAAATTACCTGTAAAGTCGATGGAAATGATCAGTAATCAAGAAACGGGTGTTTTAGGAATCAAATGAAATTTTGGCAGAGTGGAGTTAAGTCGTGCGATCTAGGGTTTCTTTGAGGGGTGGTGAGTCTCTGCGACCGACTCCCCCTCTATTTATACTAACCCTAGATTCAATCGTGCGACTGAGCTCATACGCCCTTTCAGTCGTGCGAGTGGGACTCAGTCGTGCGATTGGGTCAGTCGCCCTTCTTCAGTCGTCCGACTGGATCTCAGTCGTGCGACTGACTCACTCGTTCGCCCTTAAGCCTCCGACTGGGCCAATCGTATGGGCCATTCGGTTGGATGGTCCATACTCATGGTCCATTCGTACGAATGGCTTCCATTCGTATGGTTAGTCCATACGTATGGTCCATTCGTGCGAATGGGTCATACTTATTAAATTTTTCTGCCAATTTGAATATTAACATTTAAAATCCCCTTTTAATTATTGAAATTAACATTATGAGCTTTTGATCATCTCAGACATGATCATTTTAACTTGAAAACTTTATGATCACCTCAGACGTGATCCTTTTAAACAATTGAGTCACCTCAGACGTGACCTTTTTAAACACTTTGTCACCTCAGACGTGACTGTTTTAAACCTTTAAAAGCACATGTGGTCATCTCAGACATGACCCTTTTTAGTGAGTTGATTCCTTACTGATTTTCCTGATGTAGTCCGACAAACTAACAAACTAAAACTACTAAATAACTTAGAAAATTTAAACTAAATACTCAAAACAAGACTTGTTTTTGGCTTTTTATGAGAGATAAATCCTAAGATGAACATCTACGGGATTTGGTTCTGGAATAGACAGCTTCAACTTGGATTGACCACACCTGGACCAATTCAATTTTGGAATCATACATGCAAGTCAAATCATTTGGGACTTATTATCAAAATCTTTTGATGCTCAATTCTTGGTGTTCATCCGGAGTCATTAGCAACTTTAGGGAATCATACTGGAACTCTTAGACTTTCACATTGATTTGAACTTTCGAGAATTTCAGCCACAATGATTGTCAATATATTTGTCCACTTAAATTCATACACAGACTATAGACACAGACTGGTGATTGATTTAGGTTTAATTATTTCAACTAACATTTGTGGATCCCACACTTATATGGTAATCGACATCCCTCAGGAGCTTTTGAGCGGTCTACGGGTATTATTACAAGAAGAGACTATTCTGAGAGCTTTCAAAGAGAAGCCAGTCCTCAGGTCAGTGCCATCGCACAGCAGAGAGGCGGCAAACAACAATGAATTCTAGAATATCTAGGTTATGCTTATCCTCAGGTCAGTGCCATCGCACAGCAGAGAGGCACACAACCTATCTCCTTGTTAGAGCAGCTTATTTTATTTTGCACAAAATGCACCAACACATAAGTCATTAGCTTTATAGCATTTGTCTTTCATTTTTTTTGCTTTGCTCTAATTATGATCATCCGCACACATTTGTGGCGTTTACATGCTCATTACTCCTTATTGGAATATTGTTGATTGTGTTAGGGACTGTTTGGCAACTTCTGAATGATTAAGTGCTGAACCAATAAGAGGTCTGAATCATTAAGTGCTGAATCATTAAGAGGTCTGAACCATTAAGAGCTAGTATATAATTTAACTATTCAAAGACAAATGTCTGACCAATTCAGATAATATGTCTTAACCATTCAGCATTAGACCTCTTAACCATTCAGCATCAATATAATGCTTAACTATTTAGAGGTAAATCTCTTAACCATTCAGACATGTGCTCGCGAAACAAACAGTCTGAACCATTAAGTGCTGAACCATTCAGACATCTGAACCATTAAGAGGCTGATTAAGAGGCTGCCAAACAGCCCCTTAACCAGTGATAAGATGGAAGCCCACAGTCAGTTCAACAACTTAGTTTGATCTCGAGATCACCAGTCAGGTCTAATCATCTATTGTGTTGAATCTACCGACATATCATTTGTGGTCTAACAACCTCTAGGTCTACTTTCTTTGTGTTACCTTAGGAGTTACCAGTTTTCTATCATCTTCCCTTTTATATTGTTTAGACTACACAGACTTATACTTTGAATTTTTGCATCTTTTCTAAACTTAAATTTTTAAAGTCCCTCTTGATTTGTTCCTGTGTACTATCATTTTCTAAAGGTTTTGAATCAGTATCACAGATACGATCTACCTTATATCAGCTATCCACTCCTTCTCCCCCTTTCTATTATTATTATTATTATTTTTTTTTAAATGTTAACTTGCTGACATATTCTCCCCCTAAAATACTAAAATCATTACTGGTTTAATTATTTTAGGATTTTAATAAACAATAACCCCATCAAAGATCACGTGGTGTCTACTCCTCTTGTTAGTGATCCAGATACTTCATGTTCAGCTATTGAATCTGGACACAAACAAAAGGAGGCCACTTCAAAGGCAAAGGGTAAATTGCCTTGTGTTAATCTGAAAAAGGAATTTGAAAAAGTTAACTTAAAGTCAGGGTCAAACAGAGTCAAATCAGAACCTAAAAAGACTTCTAATGTTAATTTTTCACATGCTTCAAGTCAAAAACCAGTTAACCAAAAAGACAAAGATGTTAAACAGGTTAAAACAGTTAACTTTGTTAAACCAGAGAAAACATCAAAAGAACCAGAGTCAAAACCTAAAGTGATTGATGCTACTAGAGTGTCACACACTTCTCCACAAAGAAAGTTTACTCATAAAGTTGATAGCACGTCGTGCTACAACTGTGGAGAATGTGGACATATTGCTTCCTATTGTCCTTTCTATCAGACACCTAGGAAGAAGATTGAACTTCAGGACTCTAAGCCTAGGTCTTCTAAGAGGAGCTCTCTGACTCCACCTAGAAGAACTAATGAAACTAAAGTCCAACCTGTAAGCCAGTCGACTGTTTATGATAAACAGGCCTTGCACAAATCTGGCTTATGGAAAGAGAAGTCATCCTGCGTGTCTGATACTGATGACAAGAAGGAACCTGAGCTACCCTCACTCTCTAAGGGTCAATGGGTGGAGTATATGATGTGTGATGCCTCTGGAAAACCCAAGCCAGTAAAGGCTTGGGTTCCTAACCTAAACTAATTCTTTACTTTGTATGTGCAGGGTGTTCGATACAGTGCTGAGACTAACACGTGGATTGTAGACAGCGGAGCATCCAGGCACATGACAGGAAATAGAGCCCTTTTATCAAACGTCAAGCAAATAAAAGGAGGGCATGTTTCCTTTGCTGGAAACAAGGGAGGCTATATCACAGCTCAGGGAGAAGTGGGAAATCAGAAAGTTAAGTTTGATAAGGTGAACTACGTTCAACAACTTCAAAATAACTTGCTTTCTGTTTCCCAAATCTGTGATAAAGGATTTAAGGTCATCTTCGACAACAAGAAGTGTTACGTGCTGAAGAAAGACTACGTGATCCCAGAGGACCAAGTTCTGATGACTGCTTCAAGATATAAAGACCTTTATGTCTTGGATCTGTCAACAGCTGCTACAACGGATCATGAGGTTCAGTGCTTTCTATCTAAAGCTACTGAGAAGGATTCCATCTCCTGGCATAGGAGAATGGGACACATTAGTCAAAGGAAGATGAATCATTTAATTCAGAAGGATTTGGTGAGAGGAGTAATGTCAAGAACTTCCAGCTTCCTGACTTTTGTGTAGCTTGCAAGAAAGGCAAACAGACAAAGAAGTCTCATAAGGAAAAGAAAGTTCATTCAATAGAACTTCCTCTTGAACTTCTTCACATGGATCTGTTTGGTCCAGTCAGTACAAAAAGCATTGCAGGCGATTTGTACTGTTTTGTGGTCACTGATGACTACTCAAGGTTCACTTGGGTAATGTTTCTGAAATCCAAATCAGAAACATTTGAGTCATTCAAGGAATTAGTAACTACACTGGAATCTCTCTACAAGCTGAAGGTTAGACAAGTACGTTCGGATTACAGGTGGATCAGACTCCAAATGGGATCTTTCTACATCAGACCAATTATGTAGGAGACATTCTCTGTCGCTTCGACATGGAGAATGCCTCTGCTGCTGGGACTCCACTTGCTACGAATCACGACATAGCACCTGATGAAATGGAGATCTTGTAGATGCCACGATGTACCGACGAATGATTGGATCCCTCATGTATCTCACTGCCTCAAGACCTGATATCATGTATGCTACATGTTTATGTTCTAGATATCAGGCTAAGCCTAAGGTCAACCATCTGATCGGGGTCAAGAGGATTTTTCGTTATCTAAAGGGTACACCCACACTTGGATTGTGGTACCCTCATGATGATGACTTTGAGCTTACCGCGTATAGTGACTCGGATTACGGGGGCTGCAAGATGAACTACAAGTCTACATCAGCAGGGTGTCAATTCTTTGGGAGAAGATTAGTTACCTGACAGTGTAAGAAGCAGACATCGGTTGTATTGTCAACCTGTGAAGCTGAGTATGTTGCTGCTGCAAGTTGCTGTTCACAAATCATCTGGATTCAACAGCAAATGCGGGATTACGGTTTAAAGTTCTCTTCTACTCCTATTTTTGTTGATAACTCTGCTGCAATTGCAGTAACTAAAAACCCGGTCCAACACCCAAAGACCAAACACATCGGTATTAAATACCATTTCATAAGAGACTGTTTTGAAAAGAACTTAATTAAGTGGTTAAAATTAATACTGATTTTCAACGCGCTGACCTCTATACTAAAGCCTTTGATAAACCACGTTTTCAATATTTGCTAGAGGTCAACGGCGTTAAAAAGAAAAGTGAGGTTATTCCTGATGATGAAAATGTGTAGTTCGATGTAGTTTAGTTAAAGTTTTTCTTTTTTAGTTTATTTTATTTGTTTATTGTCGTCTGTTTAATTTAAACTCATGTTATTTTTGTTTATTAAAATCCTAAAATAATTAAACCAGTAATGATTTTAGTATTTTAGGGGGAGAATATGTCAGCAAGTTAACATTAAAAAAAAACGAGGGAGAAGGAGTGGATAGCTGATATAAGGTAGATCGTATCTGTGATACCGATTCAAAACCTTTGGAAAATGATAGTACACAGGAACAAATCAAGAGGGACTTTAAAAATTAAGTTTAGAAAAGATGCACAAGCACAAATTCGAAGTATAAGTCTGTGTAGTCTAAGCAATATAAAAGGGAAGATAATAGAAAACTGGTAACTCCTAAGGTAACACAAAGAAAGTAGACCTAGAGGTTGTTAGACCACAAATGATATGTCGGTAGATTCAACACAATAGATGATTAGACCTGACTGGTGATCTCAAGATCAAACTAAGTTGTTCAACTGACTGTGGGCTTCCATCTTATCACTAGTTAACACAATCAACAATATTCCAATAAGGAGTAATGAGCATGTAAACGCCACAAATGTGTGCGGATGACCATAATTAGAGCAAAGCAAAAAAAAAGAAAGACAAATGCTATAAAGCTAATGACTTATGTTGTTGGTGCATTTTGTGCAAAATAAAATAAGCTGCTCTAACAAGGAGATAGGTTGTGTGCCTCTCTGCTGTGCGATGGCACTGACCTGAGGATAAGCATAACCTAGATATTCTAGAATTCATTGTTGTTTGCCGCCTCTCTGCTGTGCGATGGCACTGACCTGAGGACTGGCTTCTCTTTGAAAGGTCTAAGAATAGTCTCTTCTTGTAATAATACCCGTAGACCGCTCAAAAGCTCCTGAGGAATGTTGATTACCATATAAGTGTGGGATCCACAAATGTTGGTTGAAATAATTAAACCTAAATCAATCACCAGTCTGTGTCAAAAGTCTGTGTATGGATTTAAGTGGACAAACATATTGACAATCATTGTGGCTGCAATTCTCAAAAGTTCAAATCAATGTGAAAATCTAAGAGTTCCAGTATGATTTCCTTAAGTTGCTAATGACTCTGGATGAACACCCAGAATGGAGCATCAAAAGATTTTGAATAACAAGTCCCAAATGATTTGACTTGCCTGTATGATTCCAAAATTGAATTGGTCCAGGTGTGGTCAATCCAAGTTGAAGCTGTCTATTCCGGAACCAAATCCCATAGATGTCCATCTTAGGATTTACCCCTCACAAAAAGCCAAAAACAAGTCTTGCTTTGAATATTTAGTTTAAATTTTCTAAGTTAGTTAGTAGTTTGAGTTTGTTAGTTTGTCGGACTACATCAGGAAAATCAGTAAGGAATCAACTCACTAAAAGGGTCATGTCTGAGATGACCACATGTGTTTTAAAAGTTTAAAACAGTCACGTCTGAGGTGACAAAGTGTTTAAAAAGGTCACGTCTGAGGTGACTCAATTGTTTAAAAGGATCACGTCTGAGGTGATCATAAAGTTTTCAAGTTAAAATGATCATGTCTGAGATGATCAAAAGCTCATAATGTTAATTTCAATAATTAAAAGGGGTTTTAAATGTTAATATTCAAATTGGCAGAAAAATTTAATAAGTATGACCCATTCGCACGAATGGACCATACGTATGGACTAACCATACGAATGGAAGCCATTCGTACGAATGGACCATGGGTATGGACCATCCAACCGAATGGCCCATACGATTGGCCCAGTAGGATGCTTAAGGGCGAACGAGTGAGTCAGTCGCACGACTGAGATCCAGTCGGACGACTGAAGAAGGGCGACTGACCCAATCGCACGACTGAGTCCCACTCGCACGACTGAAAGGGCGTATGAGCTCAGTCGCACGATTGAATCTAGGGTTAGTATAAATAGAGGGGGAGTCGGTCGCAGAGACTCACCACCCTCAAAGAAACCCTAAATCGCACGACTTAACTCCACTCTGCCAAAATTTCATTTGATTCCTAAAACCCCCGTTTCTTAATTACTGATCATTTCCGTCGACTTTACAGGTAATTTGCGGTGAAGAGAAACCAAAATAACGTTCAATTTGACTCCAGATCTGTAAAATCAGAACCGAAAACGAACTGAGACTTAAGTGGCTTAATAACCTAACTAAACGACTCAACCAGATGAAATTGAAGATGTTAGGTGTTATAAGAACGTATTGCGAGTCAAATGAACCAGATAACGATGTCTAAAACTCAAAAATGGTGAACAAGTGAATTTGAATTGAACAGTCAGTACATCATGCGATTGGACAGACTGATGAACTTCAGTCGCACGACTGAAGGGTGCGATTTGTCTATTCGCACGATTGAACAATACTAACCTATAAATAGACCCAATTCGTGGAAAAACGTAAGCATTCATACCATTACGATTCCAGACGTACCCTAGCCGTACAGAAGCCTCCCAAATCGTTCTCCAAGTTCACAGAACACATTAGATCGATTCCCAATCGACTTCTAACGTTAGATTCAATTCTTGATTGATTCTTTGTGTGTTCTCACTGATTGGATCGCCAATCAAATAGGATTCCGCACTATTTGATGTGGTTTAACGCTAATCACTAGGTATTTCGTTCAAATACCAGGTCCTAACAGTCACATATCAACACATTCATATTCAAAATTTGAAATACACACACATACACATATAAGACGGACCTTAAAACTGACAAATTCAATTAGAAATCACAATTCACAAAGATCCAAATTCAGAATTTCACAAATACATGAATACATACATATATAACGTGCAATTTTCAAATATGTGTGTCGATTACAAAGAACAAATGAAGTGATACCTGAAAGAAGCATAATCAAATAGCTGTGAAATCTAGCATTCTTATTAACAATTTTCTTAAAGCCTCATGTTCCTCGCTTTATATCAACAACATAATCACAAACAAAATTAGCAAACAAAAGCATAATCAAAGATCTGACCAAGACTCAAAAAAACTGTTAAAACCTAAGATCCTGGAAATGAACCAGTAGTTACAGAGTTAAAAGAAATGAGGGTTCCTATGACGAATTCAAGGGATACCTTGTCGATTACTGGAGATTGCGAAATCTGTTGATACATATGTACCTAGATCCTGATATAAATGTAATATGTCTTGTTTGTCTTACGCTTATGTAATGGTTGGGATATTAATGAAATGAGAATGGTTGGTTGTGATTTATAATGTTTAACATTTCATTAATGAGTTGATATTGAATTGGTTATATAGGTTTATGATTGTTTGAATTGATACACATAATGTTATATTAATGAATACATTCAAACTTAGCAAAATGATGTTCTCATGCGAATGGTCCATACGCATGAACAACTTCAGGCGAATGACTCAGTCGCACGACTGAACCAGGTGACTGGATTAGTCTTATGATTGTAACATGAGATTGGCTCAGTCGCACGACTGAACACTCAGTCGTGCGAATGGATCAACCGCATGGCTCAATCGCACGATTGAACCATGCTGATGGTTCAGTCGCCGAATGAGCAACCCTAACCTATAAATACCACCTAATTCGTGGAAAAACGTAAGCATTCATTCCAATTCGACTCCAGACGTACCCTAGCCGTCCAGAAGCCTCCAAGTTCATACTCCAAGTTCATAGAACGCTGTAGATCGATTCCTAATCGATTCTTAACGTTAGATTCAATACCTTATTGTTTCTACGTGCGTTCTCACTGATTGGATCGCCAATCAAATAGGATTCCGCACTATTTGGTTTGGTTTACACGTTAATCAGTTGGTGTTTCGTTCAAATACCAGATCCTAACAGTGGTATCAGAGCTTTGGCTCTTGATTACGTGTGATTCAATCAATTTTGATACAAAGGTTGTGTTTTTTCACTAAAAACGCAATCTTTTTGTGTCAAAAGTTGTCTTGGACGTCCCCTGCTCATCAAGTTTTGTTTCTACGGCATAAGGCGATTAGGGTTGGTGAAAATTCGGGTTTTTACGGCAAAACACGTTAAACCTAGAAATTTTCGAAAAACAGCAGCTTCAGTCGCACGACCCAATCGCACGACTGGACTTCATTCGCATCTTCCAGACGTACGATTGGACTCAGTCGCATCTTCATTCGTACGACTAAGCAACCGTTCGCAGTGTTCATACGCATCAGTTTCATTCGCACGACTGGACCAATCGCTTAGTTCAGCCGCACGATTGAACCAGTCGCATAGTTCATTCGCACGGATAGCCCATTCGCATCACTCCATTCGCACCAGTTAACAGATTGTTTAGGAGACTTAAAGTTAATCGAGATGGAGGATCAGTGTTCAGCGTTTACAGCCGGGAAGGACTCACGGATTCAGAACTTACTGCTACTGGAGAGTGAGGTGGGGAATCATAATAAACCCCCAAAGCTTATAACGTTAGATGAGTTTCCCCACTGGAAACAACGTTTTGAGATCTACCTCAATGGAGTGGATCCAAATATGTGGGAAGCTATTGAGACGGGGATACAGTATGCCGGTGGGAGCTGATGGGGTGAAACTTACTTTAGGAGGAATGACTGATGCACAGAAAGTTAAATATAATGCAGAAAAGAGGGTATATGCATTGCTAACACAGTCTATCCCTAAGGATATTTTTCACCAATACTCTGAGAATAAGCAAGCCAAGAAGTTATGGGATGAGCTGGAGAAAAGATATGATGGGAATGCTTCGTTGAAGGCTATTAAAGCTAAGGAGTTGAAGAAAGAATTTGACAACTTCTCATCGATGGGAAATGAGAGTTTAGACGATGTCATTGATAGATTCTACCATTTGATGAGCGAGCTGCACACACATGGTGTCAAAACTACCATGGAAGATAAAGTGTCAAATTTTGCAGACGGTTGCCAGAAAGTTGGGCTTTTTTGTTTCAAATCTGAGACAGAATGGATTGCTAGCAATATGGACATCAATGATTTCATTCTAAAGCTGCGAGAAGAAGCACTTAGGATGAAGTACCGAGCTCAGAAGTCTTCATACACTCAGAATCCAGCTTTGTACAATGCCACTCCTCAAGTTAAGACGTCTGGAGCACCTCTTCAGACCGCCTTTGTGTCTAGCTCATCTGGTCCTTCACAAGTCTCTCTCCTCAGGATCAGAAACGTCAGGGTCTTCTAGTACCCATTACATTGGATCTGAAGCAAATGCTACAAGACTGAAGACCGAGAATCTCGGAAACGTGACAGTAGAAGTAGCTCGAGAGCACATGGATCTCTTGGCAGCAGTGGTCCATTCCTATGATGGACTTGTTGCTGGGAAAATTGGAAACTGCCATCTGGCAGATGAGGACTACGAGCAGGTAGATGAGACTGAACTGGAGAGGATGGATATTATATGGGCCTTAGCAAGTGCTGTCCGGAGAGCGAAGAAGTTTGTGAAGAAGACCGGACAAAACTTGGTTGCTACTAAGGACACTACATTTGGCTTTGACAAGAGCAAGGTGACCTGCTTCAACTGTGGAGAAAAGGGGCACTTCAAAAGAGAGTGTGTGAAGCCAAAGAAGACTGGGAACGGGAATCCATTCTCGTCCTTCACTCGTCAAGACAAGCAAGCTAGCAGTTCTACTTCATCAAGCAAGGATCCAAAAGCCTTGACTGCCCATGATGATGAAGGACAGGACTGGAGCTTTCGGTTTGTCTCTCCGGGGAATCCAATATTGCAAGCGTGGAAGACTTAGATGATGATTCCGCGAGTGAAGGAGATATTGCAGTTGAGCTAGCGATGTCAAACAGTGAAGAGACTGCAACTGAGGTCAGCTACAAGCCTGAAGAAGGGACGTCTACCACAAAGACAGAATCACCAGAACCAGAGACATCTGATGCTGCGTTGATGGCTAATTCATCAGAATCTCCTCAGGTAAGTACCACTGACCAACTTTTCCAAAATCATGCTTGTTCTGATTGTAATAAATTTAGAGAAAGCATAGATCAGAAATTTGCTAGGTTATTAGATCATAATGATAGCTTAGTAAAGGATTTGCAACTGTGCACTGAGGCAAATAGAGTTTTAAAACAAAATGAGCATAGTTACAAAGAAAAGATAGACCTTTTGAATAAACAGCTTAGGGAAACTGAAGTAGTAGCCTTTAACCAAGCTAATGACATTAGGTACTATCTTAACTCCCTAGAAGACACTAAGAAACAAAAAGCAGTTTTAGAAGTAGAAGTCAACTCATTAAAGCAAAAACTGCACAGTTGGACAAGTTCATCTCATATTGTCCAACACTTAGTGAGAGAGCGTAACAATGGGGAGGGTTTGGGTTATAAAGTGGTTCCACCACCACCTGAGACCTTGATGAACACTAAGAGTAGACCAATAAATAACAATCCCATCAAGGATCATGTGGTGTCTACTCCTCTTGTGAGTGATCCAGATTCCTCATGTTCTTCAATTGAATCTGGAACAAAACAAAAGGAGGCCACTTCAAAGGCA
This sequence comes from Flaveria ramosissima, assembly GCA_025215565.1. Taxonomy (NCBI): domain Eukaryota; kingdom Viridiplantae; phylum Streptophyta; class Magnoliopsida; order Asterales; family Asteraceae; genus Flaveria; species Flaveria ramosissima. The sequence continues at coordinate 49,148,842 of CM046030.1, forward strand.
AAGGGTAAAATGCCTTGTGTTAATCTGGAAAAAGAATTTGAAAAGGTTAATATAAAGTCAGGGTCAAACAAAGTCAAATCTGAACCTAAAAAGACTGTTAATGTTAATCTTTCACAAGTCTCATGTCAAAATCCAGTTAACCAAAAAGGAAAAGATGTTAAAAATGTTAAAACAATTAAGTTTGTTAAACAAGAGAAAACATCAAAAGAAGCAGAGTCAAAACCCAAAATAATGATGTCACTAGGGTGTCACACACATCTCCACAACGAAAGTTTAATCATAAAGTTGATAGCAGGTCATGCTACAACTGTGGAGAGTGTGGACACATTGCTTCTTTTGTCCTTACTATCAGACACCTAGGAAGAAAATTGAACTTCAGGATTCAAAACCTAGGTCTTCTAAGAGGAGTTCTTTAACTCCACCTAGAAGAACTAGTGAACCCAAAGTTCAACCCATTAGCCAGTCGACTGTTTATCACAAACAGGCCTTACACAAATCTGGCTTATGGAAAGAAAAGTCATCCTCTGTGTCTGATAATGATGACAAGAAGGCACCTGAGCTACCCTCACCTTCTAAGGGTCAATGGGTTGAATTCATGATGTGTGATGCCTCTGGGAAACCCAAGCCAGTAAAGGCTTGGGTTCCTAACCTAAACTAATGTTTTAAATTGTATGTGCAGGGTGTTCGCTACAGTGCTGAAACCAACACGTGGATTGTAGATAGCGGAGCATCCAGGCACATGACAGGAAACAGGGCTCTTTTATCAAACGTCAAACAAATAAAAGGAGGGCATGTTTCGTTTGCTGGTAACAAAGGAGGCTATATCACAGCTCAGGGAGAGGTTGGAAATCAGAAAGTTAAGTTTGATAAAGTGAACTACGTTCAACAACTTCAAAACAACTTACTTTCTGTTTCCCAAATATGTGACAAAGGATTTAAAGTCATATTCGACAACAAGAAGTGTTACGTCCTAAAGAAAGACTATGTGATTCCGGAGGACCAAGTTTTGATGACAGCTTCAAGATATAAAGACCTTTATGTTTTGGATCTCTCAACGGCTTCTACAACGGATCATGAAGTTCAGTGCTTCCTATCGAAAGCTACTGAGAAGGACTCCATTCCTGGCATAGGAGAATGGGACACATTAATCAACGGAAGATGAATCACTTGATCCAGAAGGATCTCGTGAGAGGAGTTAACGTCAAAAATTTCCAACTTCCGGATTTCTGTGTAGCATGCAAGAAAGGCAAACAGACGAAGAAGTCTCATAAGGAAAAGAAAGTTCATTCTATCGAGCTTCCTCTTGAACTTCTTCACATGGATCTGTTTGGTCCAGTCAGTACAAAGAGCATTGCAGGTGACTTGTACTGTTATGTGGTTACTGATGACTACTCAAGATTCTCTTGGGTAATGTTTCTGAAGTCCAAATCAGAAACATTTGAGTCATTCAAGGAATTAGTAACCACACTGGAATCTCTCTACAAGCTGAAGGTGAGACAGGTACGCTCAGACAACGGGACTGAATTCAAGAATCAGTGGATGGAGGCTTACTGCAAGGAAAAGGGAATTGTGCACCAGTTCACTTCTGCCTACACGCCTCAGATGAATGGTGTTGCTGAGAGAAAGAATAGAAGCTTGATAGAGACAGCACGGACAATGCTAGCAGACTCGAAACTGCCTATCCAATTCTGGAATGAGGCAGTGGCAAATGCATGTTATACATTAAATCGAGTTCTGGTAGTCAAGCGCCATGGCAAGACATGTTACGAGTTACTACAACGACGTAAACCTAATCTGGAGTATCTCGAACCATTTGGCGCGCCGTGCACACTTCTGAAGAAGACTCAAGAAGGAAAATTCAGCGAGAAGGCTGATGAAGGGATCTTCCTAGGATACAACATACCGAACAAGAGAGTTTACAACAACTCAACGGGTTTAGTAGAAGTGTGGTGTAATGTTGATGTTCAGAGATATACCACACCACCTACTGGAAAAGGACCCGCTTACTTTTTCGACTATGATGGATTCTTCAAGTCCTTCAACATCCCTATCTCTCCTTCTGATGACGAGTTAGCTACACGGATGATGTATGATATCTTGAATACACCATCACTTGATTCAACATCATCGAGCTCACAGGGAGAATCATCTCACCACTCAGGGGGAGCAGTCGAAGACAGTGACTCCTCCTCAGAAGATGAAGCTGAAGAAGATGACCAGAACAATCAGGAGGGACAGGTTCCAATTCCTGCAAGTCCACAAGCATCTAACAGTGATGCCCCTTCGACTTCGGAACCTCAAACTCCATCTACCTCAGATGCAGAACCAAATGTTCATAATCTTGGCTCTGAGGTAGTTGTTCCTACCACTCCAGGATCACGTCTAAATGTCTATCATCCCCTAGACAATGTCATTGGGGATGTCAGATCAGGAGTGCAGACCAGAAATCAGCTGTACTCAGCTGATTATGCCTCGGTAATGGAAAAAGGATACATTCACGATGGTGCTTATCGGTGTTTTGTCTCGCAGTTTGAGCCAAAATACGTCAGTGAAGCACTGAATGATGAGGCATGGGTGAGTGCCATGCAAGAAGAACTTCTTCAGTTCAAGAAGTTAGGTGTATGGACTCTGGTAGATAGACCTAAAGGTGCTAAGGTCATTGGCACCAAATGGGTCTTGAAATGCAAGAAGGATGACCAAGGTGTCATTATCAGGAACAAGCTCGACTGGTAGTTCAGGGATTTCGACAAGTCGAGGGGATTGATTACAATGAAGTGTTTGCACCCGTGGCAAGGATGGAAGCCATCCGCATCTTCCTTGCCTATGCATCGTATATGAAGATCAAAGTCTATCAATTAGATGTGAAGAGTGCATTCCTTCATGGGGAAATCCGAGAGACAGTTTATGTCAGTCAACCCGAGGGATTTGAAGATCCTTATCATCGGGACAGAGTTTACAAACTCGACAAGGCCTTATACGGGCTTCATCAAGCTCCAAGGGCCTGGTATGAGAAACTCTCGACTCATCTTGTGAAACACGGCTTTCGCAGGGGAGTCATTGACTGCACACTGTTTATCAAAGAAAAAGATGGAGACTTACTGCTAGTACAGATCTATGTCGATGACATAATCTTCGGTTCAAAGAACGAAGAATTATGCAAAGAATTTGAAGCAGTAATGAAGGCAGAGTTTGAGATGAGTGCCATGGGGGAGATGAAATTCTTTCTCGGGTTACAGGTGGATCAGACACCCAAAGGGATTTTTCTACATCAGACCAAGTATGTGGGAGACATTCTCAGTCGGTTTGACATGGAGAATGCTTCTGCAGCTGGGACTCCACTTGCTACAAACCATGATATAGCACCTGATGAAAATGGAGATCTGGTAGATGCAACAATGTACCGAGGAATGATTGGATCTCTCATGTACCTTACTGCCTCAAGACCTGATATCATGTATGCTACATGTCTATGTTCTAGATATCAGGCTAAGCCAAAGGTTAACCATCTGATCGGGGTCAAGAGGATATTTCGTTATCTGAAGGGCACACCCACACTTGGGTTGTGGTATCCTCATGATGATGACTTTGAGCTCACGGCGTATAGTGACTCGGATTACGGGGGCTGCAAGATGAATTACAAGTCTACATCAGCAGGGTGTCAATTCTTTGGGAGGAGATTAGTGACCTGGCAGTGTAAGAAGCAGACCTCGGTTGCATTGTCAATCTGTGAAGCCGAATACGTTGCTGCTGCAAGTTGCTGTTCACAAATCATTTGGATTCAACAGCAAATGCGGGACTACGGTTTAAATTTCTCTTTTACTCCTATTTTTGTTGATAACTCTGCTGCAATTGCAGTAACTAAAAATCCAGTACAACATCCTAAGACCAAACACATCGGTATTAAATATCATTTTATACGGGACTGTTTTGAAAAGAATTTAATCGATGTGGTAAAGATAAATACTGATTTTCAACGCGCTGACCTCTATACAAAAGCTTTTGACAAACCACGTTTTCTATATCTGTTAGAGGTCAACGGTGTTAAAAAGAAAAGTGATGTCATTCCAGATGATGATCATGTGTAGTCCGATGCAATTTAGTCTATTTTTAATTTTTTCTTTTATTTTTTATTTATTCTATTTTCTGTTTTAATTTAAATTCATGTTATTTAGCTGTCTATTAAAATCCTAAAATATGTAAATCGGTTATGATTTTAGAATTTTAGGGGGAGAATAGTCAGCCAGTAACATTAATAAAAAAAACGAGGGAGAAGAAGAGGCTAGCTGATAGAAGGTAGATCGTATCTGTGATACCGATTCAAATACTTTGGAAAATGATAGTACACAGGAACAAATCAAGAGGGACTTTAAAATTTAATTTAGAAAAGATGCAAAATTCAAAGTATAAGTCTGTGTAGTCTGAGCAATATAAAAGGAAAGATGATAGAAAAACTGGTAACTACTAAGGTAACACAACGAAAGTAGACCTAGAGGTTGCTAGACCACAGATGATATGTCGGTAGATTCAACACAATAGATGATTAGACCTGACTGGTGATCTCAAGATCAAACTAAGTTGTTCAACTGACTGTGGGCTCCTATCTTATCACTGGTTAACACAATCAACAATATTCCAATAAGGGGTAATGAGCATGTAAACGCCACAAATGTGTGCGGATGACCATAAATAGAGCAAAGCACGAAAAAATGAAAAGCAAATGCTATCAAGCTAATAACTTATGTTGTTGGTGCATTATGTGCAAAAGAAAATTAAAGATGCTCTAACAAGAAGATAGGTTGTGTGCCTCTCTGTTGTGCGATGGCACTGACCTGAGGATAAGCATAACCTAGATATTCTAGAATTCATTGTTGTTTGCCGCCTCTCTGCTGTGCGATGGCACTGACCTGAGGATTGGCTTCTCTTTGAAAGCTCTAAGAATAGTCTCTTCTTGTCAAAATACCCGTAGACCGCTCAAAAACTCCTGAGGAATGTTGATTACCATATAAGCGTGGGATCCACAAATGTTGGTTGAAATAATTAAACCTTAAACTATCACCAATCTGTGTCGAAAGTCTGTGTATGGATTTAATAGGACAAATATACTGACAATCATCGTGGCTCCAATTCTTGAAAGTCCAAATCAATGTGGGAATCTAATAGTACCAGTATGATTTCCTAAACTTGCTAACGACTCTGGATGAAAACCGAGAAGTGAGCATCAAAAGGTTTTGATAACAAGTCCCAAATGATTTGACTTGCCTGTATGATTCCAAAATTGAATTGGTCCAGGTATGGTCAAACTAAATAGAAGCTGCCTATTCCAGAACCGAATCCAGTAGATTACTATCTTAGGATTTACCTCTCACAAAAAGTCAAAAACAAGTTTACTTTTTGTACTTCAGTTTAATTTTCTATTTATTTAGTCATTTCAGTTTGTTTGTTTGTCGGACTACATCATGGAATTCAGTAAGGGATTAATTCACTTAAAAGGGTCATGTTGAGATGACCACATGTGTTTTCAAAAGATAAATGGGTCACGTCTGAGGTGACAAAGTGTTTAAAAGGATCACGTCTGAGGTGATCAAAATTTTTTCAAGTTAAAAGGATCATGTCTGAGATGATCAAATGTTCATAATGTTATTTCAACAGTTAAAAGGGTTTAAATATTAAATGGTCAAAATGGCAGAAAATTTCATAAGTATGACCCATTCGCACGACTGGACCATGAGTATGGACTGATCATGCGAATGGGTCTCATTCGCACGACTAGACATAAGTATGAACCATTCACCCGAATGGCTTATCACACTGATCCATTCGACCGAATAAGAGTGTGCGAATGAGTCAGTCGACCGACTGAGCTTCAGTCGGCCAACTGAAGGTGCAAATGAAAGAGTGCGAATGAGTCAGTCGACCGACGAGCCTCAGTCGACCAACTGAATGTGATCGACTGAGCCAGTCACCCGACTGAGCTTCAGTCGCCCGAATGAACTGAGCGAATGAGGCCAGTCGACCGATTGAACTCAGTTTCAGTATTTAAAGGGCCATAGTCGATCGCATTCTCCTCATCACTCTCAATCGCCCCTATTTCGCACATAGTACCGTTGCGCTGCCAAAATTTCTTTAGACCTTGTTTATACACTCATATTGATCTTCTGACATGTGTTTACATTTATACAGGTATATTAAAGTGAAATCTCACAGAAATCAGAAGAAATCGAGCCCTAATTTGTGATATTTGATTGAAACAAGAACCGGACCTTAAATGACCTAATAACCTACTGAAACTAAGTTACATGTTAAAAATAAGTCTAATAGGTTATTAGTTATGAGATTGCGAGTCTAACGAACCATTAAACCATGATTAATTACTTGATTTGGTCAAGATTCGAACCTCAGTCGACCGAACAATGGGTCAAGCGACTGGTCGTCCGGATGAACTCCATTCGCACGATTGAATCTTGCTATTGGGTCAATCGGCCGAATGCACCATGCGAATGAGCTCAGTCGGCCGACTGAACCAATCGCAGGCTCAGCCAACAGATTGAACTCAGTCGCATGTTCCATTCACCCGAATGAGTTCAGTCGCATGATAGGACAACCGACTGACCTCAGTCGCATGATTCATTCGCATGAATGAATCAGAATGAATTTAAACAAGATACTTAGAACTGAATTGTGATGTGTGACTTTCTAATGGTTCTGTGTCTTGTGTTTCAGGTCAATGGCTGATAGATGGTCTATCAACCCTAAGCACAATATATGTGCTCATCTAGACCATACTACTCGGAATGGTGCCGAGTTTACAGAGATCATTGCTTTTCTTCGGCGTTCAAGGATCCACAAGGCCATCTCTACTCCGTGTACTCCCTACAGGTCTTTACATCAGGCCTTCTGGGAGAATGCCTCTGTTGATCGTTCACGTGAGCCATATAGCATACGGAGCTCCATTTGTGGTATGGATATTGAGATTACAGCAGCTGACATTCAGAGAGTACTTGATCTGGGGACGATACTGATCACACCACCAGACTTCATCCGCTTATGGTCAGAGGATGCTTCCTGAGGATTAAGTACGCTGGGGACATCAACTCAGGTATGCTCAACAAGAGCAACCTGTTTCCCAGTATAAGTACTTAGCACATGTTATTCTGAAGTGCATTGCTTCTCAGAGGGGTGGGTTTGATGATCTTTCAGACCAGATTCAGAATGCCTATGTGGCTCTGGTGCTGAACCACCCCTTTAGCTTCTCGAGCATGATCTTCTCGTATCTTGTGGAGAATCTGGAGGCCAAGGGTAAGGAGGGTTTTTGCGTGTACCCCAGATTCTTGCAGCTGATCTTCAATGAGAAGCTGCCATCACTTCCTAAGGAGCGCCACGATGATGTGGCCTTAGAGATCATGGACGCTAAGACTCTGGTCGTATGAGAGTGTACCGGGGTAAGCAGGTTAAGCCCTAGGTAAAGAGATTGATAGCCATCTGCCCAATGAGAGGTATGGGGCACCGGGTAGACGTCAGTGGCGTCACGATGACAGCGACTCAGATGATGAGCGGCTATTGCTCCCAGAGCATGACTCTGATGATGATGATAGCGGGGATGCTGGAGATACCATGCCCACGCGACCGAGGGGCACAACTACAGATAGTACACCTCTAGTATCTGCCCCCACTGGAGATATAGCAGAGTCAGCTGGGTTCCACCAGGATTTTATACCTGGTGAGGAAGAAGAAGAGTCCGATGAGGAGCCACTGACTAGGACTGTGGGAAGCAAAGTCGTTCCCACAGAACATGGGCTCCGGGCGGTTGGTGAACGCCCCAGTGGATCGGGAGAGACTGCTGCTGACCCGACCTATGCTCCAGAGCCGTCGAGCCGTGTTCTAGGGGGAGCATCCTCCTCGACAGGATCGAGGAAGAAAAGGATGGCTCAGCCCCACGGCATGAAGAAGAAGAAGCGCAGACTCACCTTCATCACCACCACAGCCACCACCTCAGCCACCACCACTACCACCTCTACAGCCACACCATCCATTACCACAGCCACCACCACAGCTACCACTACCATACCCCCTACTACTGTCACCACACCTCCCACCACTACATATATCCCATCCACCATCATATCATTCACACCTACATCACCACCACTATCATCTAGACCTAACCCAATCTTCACCACTGCCACCACCACTACCACTAGCCACCAAGCAGGGCCATCATCACATCCCTCACATCTATATGGATCACCTCTACCTCCCATTGGGGTAGAGGAACAACTATCAGCGCTGAACCGTATGGTGATGCGTCTGTTAGCAGCCGATGACGAGAAGACTGGCAGATTCATCAGCTGGCAGATCTCACAGCTGCACAGTCCCAGCAGATCTCTCAGCAGGCTCAGCTGATTGAGCAGCAGGCCCAACAAATGGCTGCTCAGAGCCAAGAGATTGCCCAACTCCAAGAGCATAGAGTCATATCAGCTAAGAAGATTGAGGAGTTAGAGGATGCTAAAAAGACTATCATGCTCAAGCTCAGAGGAACTAAAGATGAGCCTATGAAGATAAAGGAAGGAGATGGTGATGATGGTGATGATGATGATGAGAATGAGGATGAGGATGAAGATGAAGAGAGTGATGATGATGAAGGGAATGAGGAAGAAAAGACAGAGGACATGCAGGAGGATGATGATGATGAAGGAGGAGATGCAGCTACATCTGCCTCAGCTTGTCAAGAAAGACGATCAAAGAGAAATCAAGACCAACGAGCTTCTTCCTCTGCCTCACCTAGTGATGATCCAGCTATTAGAGATAAAAGTAATGATTAGACGTTTATGTATTTGATAGCTTTTATACTTGAATCATGTATTAAACTTATGTATTTGATGTTTATATTAAGATTAATGTATTTCTATCTTGATTATTAACTAATGTTTAATGTGTTACATGTTTAAATCAAGCAGATCCAAACTTTCAAAGGGACGAATTTGATGTTGCTCCCCTTCAGCAGGTCAAGACTCAATTGACTATGATTCTTGATCTGCAAGGGATCGTCAGGCGATCAGTGAGTTATACCCCTGAAGAGGGGGAAATATCTCATGATCTTTCAAATGAGCAACTGGCTGAGATGTTCAAGCTGAACCCAGATGAGATCATTAAGGATGCACCAACTTGTGAATCTACCAGTGACGAAGAGCTGAACGACATTGATGAGATCGAAATTGAAGACGTCACAGCAGAGCACTATCCTCAGTACGCTGACAACGAGGGAAATATGGTCCCTAATCTGGGTGAATCCCTAGTCAGTGATATATTTGAGGTACTGGATCAGATGGAGCAGGAGTCTGAGAAGACTAAAGGAAAAGCCCAAGCCTCAAACGACGATATTGATATCAGAAAGGCAGAATGGGCTGCTTGTTTCGAGGAAATTCGAGCCCAACGCGCCTCTCCTAAACAGAATGTCTACACCAAACTCTACAGAGTGAAGAAACATCATAAGGTGCTAGGCAGGATTATTGCATGGGTACATTTTGAGGATCTGTATGTTTATGCCATAAAGAGGGAGAAGGGCATAGAGTACTTTAGATTTCCACATGATCTAAAGACTCTACCTGGTTTTAAGCTCAACCAGCTGGCGAAATTGAAGCTGCTATATGCTGACCCAAGGAAAATGTCAGGCTGGTTTGAGGCTACCCTGAAGAAAGAGTACCACACCAGGTGGGTCAACTTCAAACCTCAACAACCTACGAGGTATATCAGACGTTCTGAAGTTGATCCCATCACTGGTAAGCCCAAGATAGTGCTGAAGTGGAGTCCCCCAAGAACAATGTCAAGAATCCCTCTCAGGGAGATGCCACAGGACTTCACTCCACACTTTAAGTGGTGGTACTATGATTGGAGAACCGGGGAAGCGGTCATAGTTCTAAATAAAGAGGGACAAATGGATACCATCAGGGTGTTTGACCCAATGTGGCTCACTAACTTGTCTGCTAATGATGTCTACACATTATACAAGTGGCTACTATTCTATGACACGCAAGATATTGTACAAGCCCTCCAATTCCAAAATGTCATAAGACTCTGCTTTGCATTTGAGATACACGCAGGAGTCACAAAAGAGGAAAAGTACAAGAAGTATGAAGAGATGATGCAGAAGGTAAGACATTAGATAGATCTAGGTCCAAGGGGAAGTTTGTTGATACATATGTACCTAGATCCTGATATAAATGTAATATGTCTTGTTTGTCTTACGCTTATGTAATGGTTGGGATATTAATGAAATGAGAATGGTTGGTTGTGATTTATAATGTTTAATATTTCATTAATGAGTTGATATTGAATTGGTTATATAGGTTTGTGATTGTTTGAATTGATACACATAATGTTATATTAATGAATACATTCAAACTTAGCAAAATGAAGTTCTCATGCGAATGGACCATACGCATGAACAACTTCAGGCGAATGACTCAGTCGCACGACTGAACCAGGAGACTGGATCAGTCGTATGATTGTAACATGATATTGGCTCAGTCGCACGACTGAACACTCAGTCGTGCGAATGGATCAACCGCATGGCTCAATCGCACGACTGAACCATGCTGATGGTTCAGTCGCCCGAATGAGCAACCCTAACCTATAAATACCACCTAATTCGTGGAAAAACGTAAGCATTCATTCCAATTCGACTCCAGACGTACCCTAGCCGTCCAGAAGCCTCCAAGTTCATACTCCAAGTTCATAGAACGTTGTAGATCGATTCCTAATCGATTCTTAACGTTAGATTCAATACCTTATTGTTTCTACGTGCGTTCTCACTGATTGGATCACCAAACAAATAGGATTCCGCACTATTTGGTTTGGTTTACACGTTAATCAGTTGGTGTTTCGTTCAAATACCAGATCCTAACAAAATCAACTACCACCAAAACCCAGTCCTCTTTTATTTGTGTGTGTGAGAGAGAGGGTAGAATTTTCAACTTGGAAATTCTGAGAGCGCAAGAGAGAGAAAGAAATGTGCGGAAGAATATGAGTACAGATTGAAAAGGCCGCTCAATTTTGTTGTTAAGACTCTTTTTAACATTGGTGCTTGAAATGCTTGTACTATAGTTTGAAATGTTTGTACCTCTTAAAAATGTGTAAGAAGACCAAAACTACCCTTCCTATATGCATATTAATATAGTATATACATATATATAATATATATATATATATATATATATATATACACCTTATGTATGAGTTTTTTTAGAACAAGAAAGGATGATCCCCACTCCACCGCACACACCATACGCAGGGCCTGAAGTTGAGGTGGTTCCAGAAATGCAAGCCGAAGACGTCGATGCCGGGACATCAAAAAAAAAGGAAAATGACCCCATAGGAAGAAAGCCCCCGAAGCACCCTGGGAGAAAACCGTACAACAAGTTTGGTCATCCGAAGAAAATATGGCATTAGCCAAAGCTTGGCTTGAGGTGATCGAAGACCCACTGTGCGGTATATCCTTTCTTTTACGTGTACAGTTAGCATTTTACATGTATTATTATAGATTACTTATTACAATTCTAAGTTTCTTTTACATGTACAGTTATCATATTAAGCATTTTATTTGTCTCTTTAAAACTATTATAGATTACTTATTATAATTCTAAGTTTGTTAAACATTTTTTTTGTAGCAAATTATCAAAAAGAAAGGACATATTGGATCCGGATTAGTCGCGTTTTTCTTTCTCTAATCTCAAAGCCGGACGGTTATCGGAACACCGATTGTTTGATTTCAAAGTTCCGAAAAATACGGATGACTGTTCAAGCTTTCAACCAAATATACACCCGTATGCATCACTCATCCGGTTCAAACGATGCGGATAAGATACAACGTGCTTTGACGGAGTATAATGCCACAAATCCACCCTTTGCTTATATCCAAGAATGGGAGTACTTAAGAAAGAGTTCCAAGTTCCATTTAGTTGTTGATTGGGATCCAAAGGGGACTCGTGGTCAGCGGAGTGCTAAAAGGTCAAAGATGACATCCGCTTCCACTAACGAGGCGAGTCAGGGGTCGGATGCGCGGGTCAACATTGACCTAAATGAGATGTAAGTGTTTGATTTGGAGACTGAGGAGCCTCGGTATTACCCGGGTGGTAGAGACGTGGCGAAAAAAGCCGCGCACGCGGGTTCATCTTGCACGGCGGGTTATGCGGATGACTTTGTTGATTTGCGTACAAAGTTGGAGGGGTTGATGAAGCAGGGGAAGAAACGGCTCGAGATTTTAGAGAAACAACAAAAATCGAGGGAGGACAAACAGTTTACTAGGGATATGAAGCTCTTGGCCACCGACATATCCGTTCTTCCGGCATCCGATAGACGTGCGTTGGAGGAGGCGGAACGGCGAATCCGCCTCAAATATGGGATGGAGGACTAGTTTTATAGAGTTTTTAATTATGAACTTTGGCTTAATATTATGTTTTATTATCATGTAATGAACTTATGTTTTTAATCCATGTTTTAGTATATTGTGTGTTTTTAAGTAGTTTTGTTAAAGTCAGGATTTGAAATGCATATTTTATGCATATTATGTAATGAAGTTATGTTTTTAAGTAGTTTTATTAGGAATGTCTTTGAAATGTTAAAATAAATTTAAAAAAAGAAGAAAAAAAGGGGCATTCCAAGGAATGCCCTACTCCAACAAAAAGTAGGGGAAAACCCTATCGTCTAGTTGGCGCCACGTGGCAAAAGAATGGGAGTTTAGGGCTTTCTTGGAATGCCTTACTTCGTATAGTTTTAGATATAACTTTTCTAGTTATAACAGATCAAGTACATCTGATTGCACACACTTCCTTTCCAAGAAAGATCAAGAACCCAAATACTACACTTAGGGGGTGTTTGGTTTGTGCAATTTGTTGGAATTTGAATTGAAATTGGAATTTGGATTGAAATTTAAAGGAATTGTATTTGGAATTCAATAATTTCCAAAGGATTTGAAATTCAAAGCAATTAGAATCTATAAAGGGAATTTAAATTACAAATGCATTTCTAGCAATAAAACACTTATAAAGGAATTGGAATTTATCACTCGTTGCAAACCACCACTACCTCAATGACCACCGATCATCGCCACTACATACCACCGACCACCACCATCGTCACCGTCGACAATCGACCGCAACCACCAACAAACCCACCTATCAAATTTTATCACATCACACTATATCACACTACACCAGTCCACACTACACAATACACTCAAATTTGATGGCTTGTCATATCATGACACACTACACCACACAAAAGCAACAATTATAATGGGGAACGGCCATGGCGAGTACCTGTCGTGAAAGTGAAATTTTGCGGAGTGGAGGGGGTGGTAGCCGTGTTGCCACGTAGTGTAGGGCCACGCCGTGCCTTCACGGCGGGTGTGCCTCACACACCCTAATAGTTTGGTTTCTGGAAGAGTTTTTCTTCAAAATAGTGTTTATGATAAAATGTAAATGTAATGTATTTTTTTATATAAAATTTATTGAGTTAGATAAAATCTACCGAGGGAGATTTAGTCTTATGGTAGCAAGGTACAACGGGGGAATCAGGTTATCAGGTCACATGACACTATTCTAATATTATTATGTTTGGTGTTTTTTTGAATATATAATACAAAAATTTTGAACGACTTAAATTCTTTTTTCTTTATTTATGATTAACATAATTGTTTTGTGAAAAGAAATTATGACCCTATCATTGAGAAAAAAAAAGATGAAATTCAAAGAAGTAGAGATCCATGTCAATTAAAAGCCATAGTTTTTATAATGATTGATGAGCGAAAATAGAAAGTTTTTTTGTCCAAAATTAGTTAAGCTATAGTGAAAAAAAAAAAAATCTATTAATTGATTTGTTAAAAATGCATTTATGGGCGAAAATAATTGAAACAAAATAGATGGATTTATCAGTCATGTTGGTGATAAAAATAGCATTCACAACAAACCACTTAAAAAATATAAAGACTTGAACAGACTAGATGAATTTATACATGTTGTATTTATAAAACAAACTATTCATATATTTTAATGACATTGTTTCTTTATTGTTTTTTTCTCAATGATAATTTCTTTTATTTTGCACCAGCCCAAAAATTAAGACGCCCAGGTTGTTATAATTCAAGAACCAAAAATACTGACACCATTGAAAAATATTATTGTTTCACCATTGACAAAAATTATTGTTTGGCCACTGCCAAAGTAAAATGATGTCCCTGTAAAATGTTAAGGGTTCAAATCATGTCGTTAAGATATGATGGTGTTTAGGAGGAGATTAGTTGGTGTATGAGTTTGTCGTTTAAAAATCAAGTGAAATTTAGGTTTAGATAACTGTCATTCACCTACACCTTCCACCATCACCTACCAATCATGAGTCGTCTCTAGACCATCGTATTGCAAAGATTCATAGATCTCTTCAATTTGATTGGTTTTCATAGTAGTGATTAAGTGTAATGTTAAAAGCACAACTTCATCATCGGGCAACATTCTGAAACTACCGCACTCAGTTTCTACAGTTCAAAGCTTTAGATTAGTTTCCCAATTCATGACAAGAAAACAAAAAATAAATGTAATATTCTATGTATCTAATATGGATTAGAATATAAGGACAACTTTAAGTTATTCAGATTTAGTTTCTATAGAATCTTGTTTTGGGAATTTGTTGATTTATTACGGTGACTAAAACTTCACCTATCCATAACAAACAATATTTAGAAACAACTGAATACATTTAAAAGAATTAAAGAACGTGTTCGTTTTTCTTTTATTAACACACATGACGGTGTTAGTCTTACTATTTGGGTGACCACTTGACTCAAAGGTATAATAGTGATGAAATCTCAAGCTTGAATCGTAAATATATAGTACGTATTTATAATAGTATTGGCCAAATATACTTATCATCAACCTTGCCATCTGTTTATTTTTAACACCTTCCCGTAGAAATGTTATGCTTCTATGAATAAGAACAAGCACCTTATACATCTCTAGTAGTCGTTCTTTGCAACTTTTTAACGAACATCCAGCAACCCTCATGAGTTTTGTGAAAATGTCTCCAATATGGTTAACTGGTTGATTCTAGTCAAAATTCAAGATCGATTAGCAACTAGGCTCCACGACTAGGCGAAAAGTGGGGGTAGCAAAGGTTTTAGGTACGGAACAATGAGTGTTGGAACCCTAGAAAGATTAGCATTTTAGTTTTTAGATTAGTTTTGTCATAGTGTAGGGACTTATTATATAAATATATGTTCCTTATTGTTTTCTTGTTATTAGTATATATAGGATTGCTTGTTTAGTGCAGATTAAGAGTTTTGGAGATATTTTTCATATTCTTACTTGCACTTTGTAATCCTTCTAATATTGTAAGGCCCCGTTCCCGGGACGCCTATAGTTGGATCCTCATCGCACATAAAACGTTGCAGCGTAAACATTAAACATCATTTCATCATAAAATCTTTTGCAACAAAATACATCGTTGTTTAATTACAAAATATTTGTTCTATTACAATACAAAAGCATTATGAATATGGATGCCATCGAAATTAAGCTGAGTAGTCGCCTCGTGCCATCCTCAGCAACATTACCTGCTAACTGGAAACACATAAAAAGTCAGCGTTGCTGAGTGAGTTCTAGTTTTATAGTAAAACATACTTTACTTTCATTAAAACCGTTCGTTACTTTTGCATGATCACACACCATACGTACACATAGATAATACATTGTTATCTTCTTCATTCATTCATTTATCATTACATCTTTACTTGCACATTTGATATCTTCCGTACCAATACCATGTGCTACACCCCAAACTATATGGCTACTGGGCCGAAGTCTATAAATGGACAGATGAGCATGTGCCGCAGTACCGGGGTAAGCGGTAGAGGTTCTATACAAATGGTCGGTCACAAAGACGGACCCCAATGTGCATACTCCCGGGGTAGCGAACCCGCACACCCTTGGGCTAACACCTTATTAATTGGCGTGTCCCGTTATCAAATGCTTGCAAGACGTTCATTACTCTCGTTTATTTATGCATGCATTCTTTCAGGTTCCCCTTTTTATCATCTTTCACTTTACGTTACATAATACTTCCAATTCATTCATTAACGTAACACGCAAGTCAAGGAAAAATAGACATACATAGCAAGGAACACACACATAAACATTCAACATCACCATACAGACATCATCATACGTACATAACGCACATCATACATACTATGCATCACACACACCACCATGCATAACATCACACATAACATCATACATAACATCATCCTCAACATGCCCAACCTAACATCTATGACCTCGAAAGTCAACTTACACGAACCTCCGGGAACCTCCCGAGTCAAAACCCACAACTGCACTTTCCCTCGAAAGTCATAGAATAAACCGTTGTTCTTTCGGGCGTATGAACCCTACTTGGGTGTATGGGCACCCTCCAGCTGCATGGCCATCCAGGCGACTGAACACTTAGGCGAATGGGCACCAGGCGAATGGACCCTATGCAAATGGACGTTTGGGCGATTGGACATCTATGCGTATGGACTCTCAGTCGCATGACCTTCATGCGTATGGCCTCAGTCGCATGACTTCATGCGCATGGGCTTCAGTCGCATACCCTTTGTACGAATGGACTTCAGTCGCATGGCCTCCAGGCGCATGGACCTCAGTCGCATAACCTTCGTGCGAATGAACCTCAGTCGCACAATCCTTCAGTCGCATGCCTTACAGGCACATGAACTCCAGTCGCATGACTATTATGCGTATGGACTTCAGTCGCATGGCAATCGTGCGCATGGACCTCAGTCGCACGCCAATCGGCCGTATGGCCTCCAATCGCACTCCAGTCGGTCGCCTAGCCTTAGCTGATGTAGAATGCAGTTCATCCTGAACTGTAGGGGCGGTTTTCGGCCTCCAACCTCTTCCAAACTTTTTTTAAGCTCAAATCAACCATTCTAAACCTTAGAAAAACATACCACGACACCATTCAAGCATACACAAACCCAAAATCCAACCCCAAACGCATCAAAACACATACACACATGCATAAAGACGGGTTTACACCCAAAAACTCAAAAATGGGTTTTCAGATGTGTTCCAGCCCTAAAATCATTCAAAAACGTTTAAAAGAGGGGTCCTAGAACTCACACAAACGATCCCGTCGAGTAGAGCTTTGATTTGACCCGCTACACTTTGATTTCCACGCTCGAACCTACCCGAACCAAGCTTTTCTCCCTTTTCTCCTTTTTCTTCTCCTCTCCTCTCTTCTTGGCTGAAAATGGTGAGTGTGGGGGTGTTTTCCCCCTTTTTATACTCCCACTCATCCTACCTTCTCCCGTTTTGGCGAGTTTGGTCTTCCGACTTTGGACTTTATTTCTTTTTCTTTCGTCAACTTCAAAGAAAATTTCCGGGCATTACAAGTCCACCCCCTTATTTAGGTTTCGTCCCGAAACCTGTTATTCCTTAAACAATTGCGGGCAATACTGTCTCATCTCTTCTTCGGTCTCCCACCTGGAGTTCAATCGGTCTACGTAGTTGTCGGCATACGACTTGTGTCTATCTTTGGCTGCCTTCACAAGGGCTTGACCCTTTTCAGCTTCCCAGTCGTAGCCTCGACCACTTTGACGCTCTCTAACTCTTTACGACCAACATCACCCCAACACACGGGTGTCCTACATCTCCTATCATATAGCATCATACCCTTTAGGGGTAGGCGATAGCTTCGTAATAAAATCCATGGTGATGTGGTCCCACTTCCATACCGGTATATCCCAAGGCTGGATCTTTACATACGGCTTCTGATGCTCGGCCTTCGCTTGCAGACAAGTAAGGCATTTACCCATATTCTCCACCACGTCGCGCCTCATACCCGACCATCAGTAACCTTTCTTCATGTCTTGATACATCTTTGTGGCACCGGGATGAATGGAGTATCGAGTCTTGTGAGCCTCATCCGTAATCTTCACCCGTAGACCCCCCCCCCCAAAACGAGGAATCCACATCCGTCCAAATCGGGTTCCAACACCGGGCGTGTTTTCACCCAATTCCGCAACCAGGCCTCTCATTCAAGTCATGAGTAGGGTAATTGGCCTCATGAACCTCCAATTGTCGAGATGCGTAGGCTATAACTTTTCCTTCTGCATTACACACACCCCAACCCCGATTAGGAAGCATCAGAATAAAACGCCAGTTCTTCACCTCCATCGGGTAATGACAGAACAGGAGCTTGAGTCAATCTTGCCTTCAATTCTTCGGACGCCTTCTCTTGAGCTCGACCCCATTCAAACTTCATATCCTTCCGGGTCAACTTGGTTAGTGGGGAGGCGATCTTGGATGAGTCTTGATCAAATCTTCTGTAGTAGCCTGCCAAACCCGAGAAGCTACGAATCTTGGATGGCTTCTTAGAAAAACTTCCATTGCGTCACTGCCTCCACCCTTGCCGGTTCCACCAAAATCCCGTCGGGATTCACTACATGACCCAAAACTGAACCTCGCACAACCAGAATGCGCACTTGGAGAACTTTGGCATACAACTTCTCCCTTCTCAACGTCTCCAACACCCCTCGAATGTGATCGGCATACTCCTCCTCGCTCTTCAAATAAATCAGGATATCCCCAATAATCACCATCACTGATTTTTCTAACATCGGCTGACACACTCAATTCATCTAATCCTTAAAGTAGCTGGCGCATTGGTCAAACCAAAGACATAACGAGAAACTCGTAGTGTCCATAATACGTGCGAAGAGCTGTTTTAGGAATATCCTGCTCCTTTACTTTCAATTGATGATAACTAGATCGAAGGTCTATCCTTGAAAACCAACTGGCACCCTAGGGCTGATCAAACAAATCATCAATTTTCGGTAGGGGTACTGATTTTTTACTGTCAGCTTATTGAACTCACAGTAGTCTGTACACATCGTCATACTACCATTTTTATTCTCACAAATAAGACCGGGGCACCCCAAGGAGAGATACTCGGTCTAATGAACCCCTTATCAAACGGCTCTTGCCATTACTCCACCAATTCTCTTTCAGCTCAGCCGGTGCCAACCGATACAGTGCCTTAGCTATTGGTTGGGCACCTGGTATCAAGTCAATCTGAAACTCAATCTCACGGTCCCGTGACACTCCTAGTAGGTCTTCGGGATACACATCTGGAAAGTCACACACAACCGGTACATCAGACAGTTGCGGTGTCGGCACATCCACATCCTTTACGTAGGCCAAATAGGCACTACATCCACGCCTCATACACTTTCCCGCCACCGCCATTGAGATTACCTTCGGGATCGCCATGACGCGATCACCAGAAACCGTCACCGAACTCCCGTCAGGCGCTGTCAATCGGATCATCTTCTTGCGACACACAATGTTCGCCTCGTATTCCGCCAACCAATCCATTCCTACGTATACATCGAAACCGCCTAAGGTCATTACGAATGGTCTAACTGGAAATTTATGACCTTCTAATTCCATGTCACGACCATCTATCGCATAAAAATCCTGGTAGACTTACCTATGGCAGTTTTTACATCGAAGGGCTTATCAATACTTCTACTCCTAATGGGCAACTTAGCACAAAAGGCAGCAGAAATGAAACTCTTACTCGCACCAAAATCAACTAACACCGAAGTTAGAATTCGGTTTACTAGAAACGTACCTAACACAACACCGGGGTCCGTACTAGCCTTCTCCTAAGTCATCATGGAAGCTCTGCGCTCGCCCCCTGTCCTCCGGTTCTGGTCGTCTTCCTTGCTCCAAAACTCTCTGTCCTTGGTGCCTTGCAGTCCCTGCTTATGTGACCCCTTCCACTGCAGTTATAGCACCGTACCACCCCACACTCTCTTGCCACATGACCGGGCCTCCCACACTTGAAGCAGAGATTTGATCCCCACCTACACTCTCCTGTATGTCTATTCCCGCAATTACCACATCTCTTCACCTCCATATTGGATGTGACCACACGTCGGTCATCCACCCTCGCAGCTTTGTTATTTGGAATGAAACCCTCACTTTCAACCCGCTTTCCTTTCCAATTCTTATCGCTGCTGCCTTCCTTGTTTACTTCAATCACGGTCGTCTCCTTCACTACCCTAATTACCTCAGTCACCATAAACGGCAGAATCGTCTGCATCGCTTGTTGAACTCCCGCAACCACAGCCTCTTTCATTGTGGTCCTCAGGTTAGCATTATCATCACCGCCTTCCCGGTGATGGATTTCAGGCTCTTCGGGTGCCATTTCAGCTGCCCTAGCCATGCTCCTCGTGACACGTGATCCAGCACCACGTCCACCACAACCTTTATCTGTCAAAACCTTAGGAGATCTACCACCAGCCATCCTCTAAACACACTGAAAGATTCAAACACTAACACGGTCATTCAAGGAACAACTCAGTTTATGTCAAGTATAGTAAGTACCTAATTACAGTGGTCAGTTGTGATTAGCCACTTACTTTACTCTTCATACCCCAAGCATTACCTGTCTTGACTACATCAGTATCTAAATCTACCAGCAACACATAAACCATATAACATGCGCACATAATACCGGTTAACGTTACGAAAATACCTGATGGCACGCAGCTACTCATATTGGCATCCCATTCCTTTTCCGTCCCATTCTCAGTTTAAGTTAAGGTTTATTTTGAAAATTTACCCATTTCACTTAAACTTTGGCTCTGATACCAACTTGTAAGGCCCCGTTCCCGGGACGCCTACAGTTGGATCCTCATCGCACATAAAACATATAATTACATTTATAGTTCATAAAACGTTGCAGCGGAAACATTAAACATCATTTCATCATAAAAACTTTTGCAACAAAATACATCGTTGTTCAATTACAAAATATTTGTTCTATTACAATACAAAAGCATTATGAATATGGATGCCATCCAAATTAAGCTGAGTAGTCGCCCCGTGCCATCCTCAGCAACATTACCTGCCAACTGGAAACACATAAAAAGTCAGCGTTGCTGAGTGAGTTCTAGTTTTATAGTAAAACATACTTTACTTTCATTAAAACCGTTCGTTACTTTTGCATGATCACACATCATACGTACACGTAGATAATATCATTGTTATCTTCTTCATTCATTCATTCATCATTACATCTTTACTTGCGCATTTGATATCTTCCGTACCAATACCATGTGCTACACCCCAAACTATATGGCTACTGGGCCGAAGTCTATAAATGGACAGCTGAGCATGTGCCGCAGTACCGGGGTAAGCGGTAGAGGTTCTATACAAATGGTCGGTCACAAAGACGGACCCCAATGTGCATACTCCCGGGGTAGCGAACCCGCACATCGTTGGGCTAACACCTTATAATTGGCGTGTCCCGTTATCAAATGCTTGCAAGACATTCATTACTCTTGTTTATTTATGCATGCATTCTTTCAGGTTCTCTTTTTATCATCATTCACTTTACGTTACATAATACTTTCAATTCATTCATTAACGTAACACGCAAGTCAAGGGAAAATAGACATACATAGCAAGGAACACACACATAAACATTCAGCATCACCATACAGACATCATCATACGTACATAACGCACATCATACATACTATGCATCACACACACCACCATGCATAACATCACACATAACATCATACATAACATCATCCTTAACATGCCCAACCTAACATCTATGACCTCGAAAGTCAACTTACACAAACCTCCGGGAACCTCCCGAGTCAAAACCCACAACTGCACTATCCCTCGAAAGTCATAGAATAAACGTTGTTCTTTCGGGCGTATGAACCCTACTTGGGTGTATGGGCACCCTCCAGCCGCATGGCCATCCAGGCGACTGAACACTTAGGCGAATAGGCACCAGGCGAATGGACCCTATGCGAATGGACCTTTGGATGATTGGACATCTATGCGTATGGACTCTCAGTCGCATGACCTTCATGCGTATGGCCTCAGTCGCATGACTTCAGGCGCATGGGCTTCAGTTGCATACCCTTTGTACGAATGGACTTCAGTCGCATGGCCTCCAGGCGCATGGGCCTCAGTCGCATAACCTTCGTGCGAATGAACCTTAGTCGCACAATCCTTCAGTCGCATGAATATTATGCGTATGGACTTCAATCGCTTGGCAATTGTGCGCATGGACGTCAGTCGCACGCCAATCGGCCGTATGGCCTCCAATCGCACTCCAGTCGGTCGCCTAGCCTTAGCTGATGTAGAATGCAGTTCATCCCGAACTGCAGCGGCGGTTTTCGGCTCCAACCTCTTCCAAACTTTTTTTAAGCTCAAATCAACCATTCTAAACCTTAGGGAAACATACCACGACACCATTCAAGCATACACAAACCCGAAATCCAACCCCAAACGCATCAAACACATACACACATGCATAAAGACGGGTTTACACCCAAAAACTCAAAAATGGGTTTTTAGATGTGTTCCAGCCCCAAAATCATTCAAAAACGTTTAAAATAGGGGTCCTAGAACTCACACAAACAATCCCGTCGAGTTGAGCTTCGATTTGACCCGCTACACTTCGATTTCCACGCTCGAACCCACCCGAACCAAGCTTTTCTCCCTTTTCTCCTTTTTCTTCTCCTCTCCTCTCTTCTTGGCTGAAAAATGGTGAGTGTGGGGGTGTTTTCCCCCTTTTTATACTCCCACTCATCCTACCTTCTCCCATTTTGGCGAGTTTGGTCTCCCGACTTTGGACTTTATTTCTTTTTCTTTCGTCGACTTCAAAGAAAATTTCCGGGCGTTACAAATATCAATGAAAACTCTATGAATTTTTATGATATTTGTTTGTGTTGATTACATTGTTCATATAATTGTCAATTGCTTGATAACAATCACAGATCAATCCATTTGAACCTATCAAATGGTATCAGAGCATTCGTCACTGATTTGCAGTTCAAAATCAACTTTTGAGCACTTTTGAATCACTTGAATATGTGATTTGATCTCAATTGTTCAATTAATTGATGATTTAGTTGTGTTTCATCACTAGAAACATGATTTGAATCATAATTGAGTGAATTCACATCATCAAATCTGAATTTTTGTCAAATTTGTGTTCGAACGGTTCTTCAAAAACTCGAACACTGAATTTGCAAAATTGAGGATTAAAGTGTTGTTAATTGAAAGAAATGATGCTTAAGGATTGATTATCGGTGTATTAGTGACTTGATTGAAGAGTTTTAGATCGTTTTATTAAGTTTTGAAAAATTTGCTAAGATCAGGTTGTTACAAAGAAGATGAATTAGGCGTTTGAAGTGTTGAAATCATCTGAAAATTACCTAAGTGTTTAGGCGCATGAACATTGTTCAGACGCTTCAACACTGTTTAGGCGTTTCAAAGAGGTTGTTTTGACACTGTGTGGCGTTTAAGCACTGTTCAGACATTTATTCAGAAATCCAAGTCGCAGGCGTTTGTAAAGTATTCAGGCACTTAGCAACTGTTTCTGACGCATCAAAACTATTTGGGCGTTTTGGAATTGTTTGGGCGATTTGATACTGTTAAGGCGTTTCTATACTTGGAAACTTGACAAGTTCTCTAAGGCAATCCGTTAGGTGTTTCTAAGACAAGTTGGGCGTTTCTCTACTGTTTAGACGTTTTACTACTGTGCAGGCGTTTCACTACTGTTCAGGCGCATCTAATTCAGACTTTTCACCTAACACTTAGAAAATTTTTTAAAAATTAAAAATTTACAAAAATATTATAATTTCATTTCTTCAATCAAATTTTTAAATCAACAAAAATAGTATATTTTCTTAAACTTGAAACTTTAAATGGCAAAGTCTGAAGACTCAGAGAACGTAGTACCAAAGTTGAAGAACAGAGCTGACTTCAAGAATTGGTCACTCAGGCTGAAACATCACCTAAATTCAATTGATACTGACTTATGGAAATCAATTGTGAAAGGACCTCACATCCCTGTCACTTCTGATGGTCCTGATGGTCTTGTATATACTAATGATACTCAAGAGCCTTACCCAAAAGATGGATTAGTTGGGGATTATCTGAAGAAAGTGAAGAATGATGTTAAAGCATATTCTCTCATGTGTAAAGGGTTACCTTTGGAAGTTCTATCAAGGCTGAGAATTACCAAACTGGGTACACCTTCTATAAAGCTTTGAAAGTTATCTGTGAAGGAGGAAAAGAGATTCAAGATCTCAAGAGACAGAAGTTATAAAGGCAACTTGAATTATTTGAACATATCTCTGAAGAAACTGTAAACCAGATGATGAATAGATATGTGCAACTTATCACAGAAATATCAACTTTAGGGATTAAGAATGATCTTAAAGACCTAAATGATAGACTTCTAAATGCACTTCCATCATCCCAGAAACAAACAGTAACTTTGTTAAAACATAATGAAAAGTTTCCCATGGATCTTGATCTGTTAATTGCAAAGATTGAGTCGGTGGAAATTGATGAAAGCTCAAGAAATAATGATAGAGCTACAACCACTTCTCAATATAAGTATGTTGCTTCTCCAGCAAATACTATAGAGAATGCTTTTCTTGCTAAGGATGAAGCTACTACAAAAGATGAGGGTGATCTGTTTGTGGGAGCAAGATTCTTTACTAGCACACCTGTCTACTCAACTCAGCCACAACCACAGTCTCCTCCAAAAGCACAAATGGCTAAAACTCAAAATGATACTCCATCTTCTAACTCTGCTAACCCTAGCAAAGTTAAAGATGTTATATAATTATCCTTCTACAGGATGAAGAGTCTAAATCTGCATTTACAGCTTTTATGGCAAATTTTCAAGCTTATCAGGGTAGTCATTTAACTCAGGTTGATCTGGT
This sequence comes from Flaveria ramosissima, assembly GCA_025215565.1. Taxonomy (NCBI): domain Eukaryota; kingdom Viridiplantae; phylum Streptophyta; class Magnoliopsida; order Asterales; family Asteraceae; genus Flaveria; species Flaveria ramosissima. The sequence continues at coordinate 49,173,662 of CM046030.1, forward strand.
TTTGCAGGATTTGTTCGAGATGGATCCAGATGATGTTGAAGAAATGGATCTCAACTGGCAAATGGTGATGATTGCTTACAGAACACAAAAGCACTCATATGTCAACAGAAACTACAAGCCTAGTGCCAATAAAACAGTTGGCTTTGACAAGTCAAAGTCAAGGTGTTTTAACTGTAACAACTATGGCCATGTTTCTAGAGAGTGCAAAGCTCCAAGAACTCAAGGAGGAAATGGTCAAAGTAGCTCTAACAGTCAGAGATATCATCAACAGACTCAAAAGACATTTTAGAAACCTTATCAGAGTCTACCAATGCCAGAACTGAAGGAAGAATCTAAGACCACTAAAGAACCAAAGAAAGCACTTGTAGTCAGCATCAAGGATGGATATGACTGGAGTGCTTATACAGAACAGTTCACTAAATATCTTACTTCAGGTCTAGCACTTGTTGAAATAGACGAAGATTGGTCTGAAGAAAATGATCCAAAAACAGAACGAGATTCAGACGATGAGGATGATTATGACTGGAGTGACAAATCAGATCCAAAGGAATATTTTGAAGAAGTTGCTCTTATGGCATAGTCTGAACAACCCAAGGTTGTAAACTCTTCATCTGAAACTGACATTGAATCTTCAAACTCATATCCAGAAATTCTAGTGGAAGTGAGAGAGAAAATATGCACTAAAGCATGTTTTGAACAGGTTAAACATTATAGAAATTACTCATTCAAAATATGTGACAAATTGAAGCAAGAAGAATTAATGCACAAGAAACTGAAAGATGATCATAAAATTGTTAATGAAAAAATCATGTCACTTCAAGCAAGTTGGAACAAAACTTTTAAAGAACTTGAACTTGTCAAGAAACAACTTGAACAAATGACAAAACACTTGAACAAGAAAAATTGGCACATGCTGCAACTCAAGTTGATTTGGCTAAAGTAAAAAGCTCCAAGACCATAGTTGAGCAACTAGTAAATGGAAGAAATGATAAAGATAAAACAGGATTAGGTTTTATACGTGAACCTATGCCTGAATCAATCTTTAATTCTTTACCAGAAAATTTCAATACCCACGATCATTTTCCAAAAAAACAAAGCTATGCTTAAGGAATTTAAAGAGAAGAAAAGAAATATTCAATCTAATGTCGAGAGTGAAATCAAAAGATAAACATTGAAATATTTGAAGAAAAAGATTCAGAGAAAATAACGAATGGTCATCCAATTAGAATCAAATTTTATGAACCTCGACTAAAGAATAAAAAGATGTTTGTTCCAAAAGGTGAATGTGTCATAGAGAAGTGTCAAACTGATCAATGGATTGAAAAATCTAATGAGATCAATCTCAAAATGAAAGGAAATTGTCAAGAAGATAAATCAGACACTTCATCTTCTGATGATTCAAGCTCAAATGATTTAACTCAAAAAGATTATGAAAAAAAATCTTCTCAAGATTCAATTAAGCCACAAAACATTAAGAAGTCATCAAGAAATCAAAGAAGAAGAAAACCAACTCCAAAAGCTAAACAGTCTGAACAAAACAACAAATCAAGTCAAATTAAACCTGTAAAGTTTGTGTCCGCAGGAACCTTTGACATGAACACAATCTCTAAAACAACATCAAAATCTAAGATCAAATCTAACTCTGATCTGAAAACAGGTTCAGGTCCGAAGTCTTCCGCTGTACATAAAAGATTTGAATCTAAAGTGTTAAAGAATTGTAAACATGTTAAAGGACAAATCCTAAATATCAAAAGACCAAACTTACACAGACAAAACAAAAGCTTAATCAGTCTACTCCTAAAACCAAACAAGGATCTAATGTGACATCTACTTTTATGGTTAAGCAAATGTTGTTTCAGAAACCACAAAAATATTGTGATATATGTGACATGTACAATCATAACACATCTGAGTGTTATATTAACAAATACTGTCACATATGTGATATGACAAATCATAACACAGCTGATTGTTATTTTAACAAATACTGTGCATTGTGTGATGAAAGGAATCATAACACAGAGGATTGCTACTTCAGGAAGAACTCACCTAGAAAAGATTTTGATAATCAAGGATATGCTAATCCAAATTTTCAAAGAAATCATTATAATGGATTTAAAAATCTAACAAAAACACCTTCTCTGGGTTTGAGATCTTTTCGAAGAATCAATTCTGATTATGATAATCAGTATAAAGTCAGATCACAACAGTATAATCAAGAACCTTTCATTCCACGCTCAGTGAGAATGAAAAATAAAACATATAGTATGAAAAACTTTAACAATGTGTCAAATAATGGTTCAAAATCTCTTGATGATGATCTTGAAAACAGATTTAATGTTTTGAAAATCAAACAAAGAAAAGACAGTCAAAATGTGTTTCAAAGAGGATTTGAAAATCATAAATCTCAAATCAAACCTGACATAAACAAACTCCATTTCAAACAGTTTACCATCATAGATAAATTTGGAAAGCCCAAGACTATTTCGGCTTGGGTTACTAACTCTGCTTAAATATATTTGAATGCAGGTACGCCCACGGAGACCTGTAAACACATGGTATGTTGACAGTGGGTGTAGCCGACACATGACAGGCAATCAAGCCTTGCTTCAAGATTTTAAGCTAAAAGATGGTACTCATGTGGCGTTTGGTGGAGATTCAGGAGGAAAGATAACTGGTGAAGGAACGGTATGTAACGGAATAATAAGTTTTGGCAAAGTAAACTTCTGTGAGCAATTGAATTTCAATCTTTTAAGTGTTTCACAAATATGCGATAAATCGTACTCTACTTTATTCGATGATTCTTTTTGTTATATCTTATAGCCAGGATTTCAGATCAGCAAAGAGTGGGTTGTTGTCAAGCTGTCCGTGATAGAGATGTCTACAAACTAGACATGTCTCAAGTTGATCCATCTACAGAAACAACCTGTCTCATTGCTCGTGCATCCAATGATGAAAGTCATCTTTGGCATAGACGTCTCGGTCATTCAAACTTCAAGAACATGAACAAGCTTGCAGCAGGAAATCATGTTATTGGAATTCCTTCAAAGAAGTTCGCAACATCACACCTCTGCAAAGCATGTTTGAAGGGAAAACAACATAGAGCATCTTATAAGACCAAACAAATAAATTCAAACTCAAAACCTTTACAAATGTTACACATGGATCTATTTGGTCCTGTAAACATACAAAGTATCGGGAAGAAATCGTATTGTTTAGTTATCATTGATGATTATACACGATTTTCTTGGGTTTTCTTTCTTCATGCAAAATCTGAAACAGCTGATCTTTTAAAAGAGTTCATCATTAAAGTAGAAAATCAATTAGATCAAAAAGTTAAAATAATCAGAAGTGATAATGGAACCGAATTTAAAAATGCTAATATTGACAGTTTTTGTGCAGACAAAGGAATAGCTCATTAGTTCAGTGCTCCTCGGACTCCACAACAAAACGGAGTTGAGGAAAGGAAGAACAAAACTTTGATTAAAGCAGCTCGTGCAATGTTAGCTGATGCTATGATTCCTATCACATTCTGGGATGAAGCAATATCAACTGCATGTTTTATTCAAAATAGCACTCTGTTGGTTAAGGACAAAAAGAAAACTCCTTATGAGTTCATGTTTGGCAAGAAACCTAATATTAATTTTCTTAAATCTTTTGGATGTCCTGTTTTGATTTTGAATTCAAATGACCATCTAGGCAAATTTGATTCAAAGTCTGATGATGGATTCTTTCTTGGATATTCATCCGCTTCGAAAGCATATAGAGTTTATAACTCTAAGACGAATGTTAACATTGAAACATTCAATGTTAAATTCCTTGAAAACTCTTTTCCATCAGTTGAAAATGGTCCAAAGTGGTTATTTGATTTAGATTCATTAACAAACTCATTTAATTCTAATATGTTTGCATCTTCATGTGTCAACAGGAAACAAGAAGGAGATCTTGGAAAATTCAGTGAAGATTCTGATTCTGATGATATGGATGATACAAGCTCAGATTATCCATTTTTCTCTTTTGCAAGAGATCCTCTATTCTCTACAGCAAATCATGAGCATCAACAAGATCCTGAAGATTCTGATGTTTCTCAACCTATTCCTAATGATGGACCAGAAATTCACCATCCTGAGTCTGGAACTTCATCTGTATCAGAAGATATAAATGTGACTGACAAGTTTGATTACTTTGTCAATTCTCCAACGCAAGTTCCGAATTTCATTCCACATTCCTCAACTTTATTGCACTAGCTCTCCGAACTGAATCAATCTAATCTGGATGTGCATGTTCAACATGTCGAGATTCCAACAACTCGTATTCACAAGAAACATCCCATCTCTCAGATTATGGGTCCTTTAAATGAAAGAACAACGCGAAGTCATTCTGAACGAGCAAATCTGTGCTTGTACTCATGTTTTCTTTCTCAAATTGTTCCTAAAAATATTACTGAAGCTTTGAAGGACAACAGTTGGATTGAAGCAATGCAAGAGGAATTACTACAATTCACAAAACAAGAAGTGTGAAATTTGGTGGATTTACCTGAAAGAGAGAATGCCATTGGCACAAAATGGTTATTCAGAAACAAATCAGATGATAGAGGAATAATTATTCGAAACAAAGCTCGATTAGTAGCTCAAGGATACACTCAGGAGGAAGGAATAGATTATGACAAAGTGTTTGCTGCAATTGCAAGACTAGAAGCAATACGGGTCTTTTTGTGTAACACCCGGTTATTTTCTTCAAAACCGACAAAAGAAAGAAAAGAACTAAAGTCCAAAGTTGAGGGACCAAACTTGCCAAAACGGGAAAACCCTTGAATGAGTGGGGGTATAAAAGGGGGAGGGCAACCCATTCTCCCCTCATCTCCCCCTTTCATTAGGTTCTAGAGAGACGGAGAAAGAGAGAAGAGCAAAGCTAGGGTTTTTGAAGGACTCGAGGCGCAAAAGTTGAGGTGTAGCCGGTTGGATTGAAGCTCTACTCGACGAGGTTGTTTGTGTGAGTTCTAGGACCTCTCTTTTACATGTTTTCAACTGATTTGGGGCTGGAACACATAGTAAAACCCGTTTTTGAAGTGTGTGTTGAACCCATGTGTATGTGTTTATGTGTGATTCGAGTGGGGTTTGATTTCGGGCTTGTGTGTGCTTGGATGGTGTTGTGGTAGGTGTTTCTAAGGTTTAGGATGGTTGATTTGAGCTTAGAACAGGTTTGGGAGGGCTTGGAGGCCGAAAATGGCAGTTTGGGTTCGGGAAGAAACTGCATTCTGCATCAGCTAGGGCTATGCGACCGAATGGCATGCGACTGGAGGTCATGCGACCGAAAGGAATACGACTGAGGTCCATACGACCGAACGGCATGCGACCAACGCGCCAGCTGCTTTTATGATTCTGATGAATCGAGTGTGTCAGCCGATGTTGGATAAATCAGTGATTGTGTTTATTGATGATATCCTGATTTATTCAAGGAGTGAGAATGAGCATGCCGGTCACATTCGAGAGGTATTGGAGACGTTGAGAAGGGAGAAGCTATATGCCAAGTTCTCCAAATGCGCGTTCTGGTTGCGCGAGGTTCAATTCTTGGGTCACGTGGTGAATCCGGAGGGGATTATGGTGGACCCGGCAAAGGTGGAGGCGGTGATGTAATGGAAGTCTCCAAAGACGCCATCCGAGATTCATAGTTTCTTGGTTTGGCGGGTTATTACAGAAGATTCAGTCAAGACTTCTGTAAGATCGCTTCTCCACTAACCAAGTTGACCCGTAAGGATGTAAAGTTTGTATGGGGTCAAGCTCAAGAGAAGGCGCTCGAGGAGTTAAAGGCGAGGCTGACTCAAGCTCCTGTTTTGTCGTTACCCGATGGAAGTGAAGATCTGGTGGTTTATTCTGATGCTTCCTACTTGGGGTTGGGGTGTGTGTTAATGCAGAGAGGAAAGGTTATAGCCTATGCATCCCGACAGTTGAATGTTCATGAGGTTAACTATCCTACTCATGATTTGGAGGTAGCAGTCGTGGTCTTTACGTTAAAGATCTGGAGGCACTACCTGTACGGGACGAAGTGCACGATATTCACTGACCACAAGAGCTTGAAGTACTTCTTCGAGCAGAAGAATTTGAACATGAGGCAAAGGAGATGGTTGGAGCTCATAAAGGACTACGATTGTGAGATCCATTACCATCCGGGAAAAGCCAATGTGGTGGCGGATGCCCTTAGCCGAAAGGAGAGACCCGAGCCGATTCGGGTGAAAGCCTACCAGTTGATCATGACCTCGGATGTGATGAAGCAAGTCAAGGAGTTTCAAGATGAAGCATTGGAAGAAGATCATCTTAACTTTGAAAGAATGAGAGGTCTGGTCGCAGAATTGGGTGAAAACACACTTGGTGTTAAGACTCGATTCGGGCGGATGTGGATTCCTCGTTTTGGGAATCTATGTGTGAAGATCATGGATGAAGCTCATAAGACTCGATACTCTATTCATCCCGATGCTACAAAGTTGTATCAAGACATGAAGAAAGATTATTGGTTGCCGGGCATGAAATGTGATGTGGTGGAGTATGTGAGTAAATGCCTTACTTGCTTACAAGTGAAGGCCGAGCATCAAAAGCCATATGGGAAGATCCAACCTTTGGATATACCGGAGTGGAAGTGGGAGCACATCACCATTGATTTTATTACGAAGCTGTCGCGTACAGCGCGAGGGTATGATGCTATATGGGTGATTGTTGATCGTCTGACAAAGAGTGCTCATTTCCTACCGATCCGCGAGACATATTCATCCGAGAGGTTGGCTGATCTTTTCATTAAGGAGATTGTAACTCGTCATGGTGTGCCGACGTCTATTGTTTCTGATCGTGACACCCGGTTTACATCTAAATTTTGGAAGAAATTCCACGATGCTATGGGGACGAGGTTACACATTAGCACGGCTTATCATCCCCAGACTGATGGTCAGTCAGAAAGGACCATTCAGACGTTGGAGGATATGCTTCGGGCATGTGTTATTGATTTTGGAGGAAGTTGGGACGACCACTTACCGTTAGTGGAGTTCTCATATAACAACAGTTATCATGCCAGTATTGGTATGCCTCCTTATGAGATGCTATATGGTAGGAGATGCAGAACACCCATGTGTTGGGGTGATATTAGTCAGAAAGAGTTAGGGAGTGTTGAGGTAATCGAGGCTACGACTGAGAAGCTTGAAAGGATTAAAGTCTTTATGAAAGCAGCCAAGGATAGACAGAAGTCGTATGCTGATAAACGACGTAGACCGATTGAGTTCCAGATGGGTGATAGATTTATGTTGAAAGTTTCACCTTGGAAGGGTATCATTCGGTTCAGAAAGCGGGGCAAGTTGAGCCCAAGGTACATAGGGCCTTTCCGAATATTTGCTCGAGTAGGAGAGGTGGCCTATATACTAGAATTACCAGAGGAGTTAAGTGGAATTCACCCGACATTCCATGTATCTCATCTGAGGAAATGTTTAGCAGACGAAGATACGGTTGTCTCAGCGGAAGATATCAAGGTAGACGAACGGCTCAATTATGTGGAGCAACCAGTGGAAATCATCGATCGTAAATAGAAGAGATTGAGGTATAAAGTGGTCCCACTTGTGCGCGTACAGTGAAAGCACAGAAAAGGATCTGAGTCTACGTGGGAGACTGAAGAAGAGATGAGGTAGCATTACCCATGTTTGTTCGAGGAATAACAGGTTTCAGGGACGAAACCTATATAAGGGGGGTGGACTTGTACCACCCGGTTATTTTCTTTGAAGTGGAAAAAAGAAAGAAAAAAAATAAAGTCCAAAGTTGAGGGATCAAACTTGCCAAAACGGGAAAACCGTTGAATGAGTGGGGGTATAAAAGGGGGAGGGCAGCCCATTCTCCCCTCATTCTCCCCCTTTCATTCGGTTCTAGAGAGAAGGAGAAAGAGAGAAGAGCAAAGCTAGGGTTCCCGAAGGATTCGATGCGCAAAATTTAAGGTGTAGCGGGTTGGATTGAAGCTCTACTAGATGGGGTTGTTTGTGTGAGTTCTAGGACCCCTCTTTTACATGTTTTCAAATGATTTGGGGCTGGAACACATAGTAAAACCTGTTTTTGAAGTGTGTGTGTTGAACCCATGTGTATGTGTTTGTGTGTGATTCGAGTGGGGTTTGATTTCGGGCTTGTGTGTGTGCTTGGATGGTGTTATGGTAGGTGTTTCTAAGGTTTAGGATGGTTGATTTGAGCTTAGAACAGGTTTGGGAGGGCTTGGAGGCCGAAAATGGCAGTTTGGGTTCGGGGAGAAACTGCATTCAGCATCAGCTAGGGCTATGCGATCGAATGGCATGCGACTGGAGGTCATGCAAACGAAAGGAATGCGACTGAGGTCCATACGCATGTGAGTCATGCGACTGGGTTCCATACGCATGTGAGTCTGCGACTGAGGTTCATTCGCATGGGAGTCTTGCGACTGAGGTCTATACGCCTGAGTGCTCATTCGCATAGTGTTTATTCGCCCTTAGTATCCATACGCATAGGTCTATTCGCATAGGGTCCATTCGCCTGATGTCCATTCGCCTGAGTGTTCAGTCGCCTAGGAGGCCATGCGACTGAAGGGTGTCCATACGCCCAAATAGGGCTCATACGCCCGAAAGAACAATGGTTTATTTTCTGACTTTCGGGGGAAAGTGCAGATGTAGGTTTTGACTTAGGAGCTTTCCAGGGTTTCATGTAAGTTGACTTTTGAGGTCATAGACGTTATGATGGGCATGTTGATGATGTATGATTGATGTTTATGCATGATGGTATGTATGATGTATGTTATGTATGTATGATGATGCCCTGTATGGTGATGTTGTATGTTTATGTTTATGTTCCTATCATGTATGATTATTTTCTATGGCTTTTCGTTGAATGTTAATGAATGAAATGAAAATATTATGTAACGTAAAGTGGAAGATAATGAAAAGAGGAACATGATGAATGAATGCATTCATTAATGAACGAAGGAAAGTAAAGTAAGTCTTGCAAGCCTTGTATGTGGGAACACGCCCAATGAAGGGTGTTAGTCCAATGGTGTGTGGGTTAGCTACCCCAGAAGGATGCACACCGGGGTCTTTCCTTGTGATTGACCATATGTATAGAACCTTTGTCGCTTACCCTAGATACTGTGGCCAGGCTGTTGTGCGCCATGACGGGAGGTCTATGATAGACCTAGGCTCAGTATCCCCTTTATACATGACGGTGGGTATAGCACATGACAATGGTACACCTGAATTTACCCTTAGGTACTGTGGCCGGCTGTTGTGCGCCATGACGGGGGGTCTGTGATAGACCTTAGCCCAGTACCCGCTTTATGCATGACGGTGGGGTAAAGTTCATGGTTTTTGATGGAATGAAAGAAGTAATAATGAACGTATGAATGAAAGTAATAAAGTATGAATGAATGAAAGTTAATGAATGAATGATGAAGATAATAATGATATTATCTATGTGTACGTATGATGTGTGATCGCATACAAAAGTAAAGAATGGTTTTTAAACGAAAGTAAAATATGTTTTATTATAAAACTAGAACTCACTCAGCAACGCTGACTTTTATGTGTTTCCATTTGGCAGGTAAAGGTTGCTGAGGATGGCACTGGGCGGCTACTCGGCTCATTTTGGATGGCATCCGTATTTATAATGCTTTTGTGATGTAATGCAACAAGTATTTTGTAATTGGATAACGATGTATTATTTTACAAAAGCTTTTATGATGAAATGGAATGTCATTTTTGAATGTTTTCCGCTGCGGTGTTTATTTAAGTTAAATGTAAATATATGATTTATGTGCGATGATTGGCCAGCTGTAAGCGTCCAGGGAACGGGGCCTTACATTCTGGCATATGCTTCCTATATGAAATTCAAAGTGTATCAAATGGATGTTAAGGGTGCATTTTTGTATGGACCAATCACTGATGATGTGTATGTTAAGCAACCTCAAGGTTTTGAAGATGCTGAATTTTCTCATCGTGTGTACAAGCTCAGCAAAGCTCTATATGGTTTACATCAAGCCCCAAGAATCTGGTATGAGACATTGTCCCAGCATTTGCTACAACACGGATACACAAGAGGGAAAATTGATCCAACTTTATTCATTAAGAAGGATGCAAATGACCTCTTATGTGTACAAGTATATGTGGACGATATCATATTTGCTTCAACCAATCAAAAACTATGCTCAGATTTGAAGACATTATGAAATCTCGTTTCCAGATGAGTTCTATGGGAGAAATCAATTTCTTTCTTGGATTGCAAGTTACACAATCTGCAGATGGTATATTCATCAATCAAGAGAAGTTTGTTGATAAACTATTGAAGAAATTCAAGCTGCAAGATTGTCAATCCATCAGAACTCCAACTGACATAAACACCAAGATTGATCCTGATACAAAAGAAAAATCAATAGACCAAACATTATACAGATCTATGATTGGTTCTTTGATGTATTTAACTGCATCTAGACCTGACATAATGTATGATGTTTGTGTTTGTGCCAGGTATTAATCAGACCCGAAGGAATCTCACCTAATTGTCGTCAAACGCATATTCAGATATCTCAAAGGAAAACCAGCTCTAGGGTTATGGTATCCTTATGAAGAAAACTTCGAGTTACATGGATATAATGACAGTGATTATGGGGGATGTAGTCAAGATAGAAAATCTACTATGGGTGGTTGTCAGTTTTGGGTCCCAGATTAGTCTCATGGCAATGTAAGAAACAGACAAACGTCTCCGTCTCAACTGCAGAAGCTGAGTACATTGCTGCATCAGCAGGGTGTTCTCAAATCCTTTGGTTGCAAAATCAACTACTAGATTACGGGTTCAATTTTCTTAAAACTCCTATTTACATTGATAACACTACTGCTATGTTTATAACAGCTAATCCTGTTCAACATTCAAAAACAAAGCATATCGAAATTCGATATCATTTTCTCAGAGATAACTTTGAAAAAGGTTTAATCATCTTGATTCAAATTTCAACTGACAAACAATTAGCTGACCTGTTTACTAAAGCCTTTTTACCAGGAAAGTTTGAGTATCTGGTTGAGTCTATTGGCCTTATTAATCATGTGAAAAATAATTTTGCTTCATTAAAATAATAATAACCCTCCCTCCTATTCTCAACTTAAAAAGGAAAGTCATCAAAATTGACTGCCTGATTGTATATAATATGTGTGTGTGTGCTAAATGAAAAAGCAAATACAAAATTAGAATCTTATAAAAAAATAAAATACAAAAATATAGTTTAGCTATTTCTTTATTGAGGTTTGAATCTGCCTTTGCAACATATGAGCAATAATAGTACATCAGATTTAATCAGTTGCATAGTTCACTCAATAATAAAGTCTGACATGATCATATATGATATGCTGGTATAGTCATGCAATTATATTGAAAAAGTAGATTCTTATGATTTAACTAAATCATTATGCATTGTGGGTATTCATCTTAGTTCTTATGAATGGTATTAACTTTTCTGATTGATTGCTTGTCAAGTCACAAACTCACACCTAATGATGATATAAATAACCATGAGATCTGTTTAATCCATCTGTTCACTTCTCTGTTATGAGTCATCATAGACCTGAAGTGACGAGGTATCCTCTGTTGTAAGTCATTACAAACCTGGATATTCTCACTTGATGCAAAAGATGCCAATGTGCACAATCATTTCAAAAGTCCAAAATGGATGTCCTTTGATTCTTATGAATCATCTATATCCAATTCTTTATGAAATGGATTCGGGGATTACCTAATGGCTTGTCCATGGTGGTTTTCTCAGAGATTATCAAATGGTTTTACCATTATAATTCTCTCATTGACCTAAACATGAGATCTGGTTATTCATATATGTCAGGTAATTAAGCTGAGAAAAAGTGTTTGCTTGCATACCTTGAAGAGGGTTAGATTCTCTAAGTCTAAGTATGAGTTCCATAATGTCATATCTAATAGAACCTTAACAATCCAAGAATTGAAAAAGTAAGTGTGCTGATACTTTTACTAAAGGTACTCATTGTCTGTCCTTAGATCTTGTGTCTCCTTTGCTGCAATATTGCTGACTTGGAACACACATGATCAGGATTTAATCAGTGTTCATGACTATTCATCATTTCTTTTATTTTAATGTGCTGATTATTCTCTGATATGAGCTTACTGCAGGCATATGATTATGTGTACATCTAGTAGTATTTTTATTATTCTGCTTTATTTTTAATTTCTGCATGTTTCTATGTGTGCAGTCATGTTGATAATGATTGTTTTTCTCAATTTTCAACAAATATAAACTTCTAAGTTTGTGGAATTAAAAGTTTAAGGGGAGTAAAATTTGAAAATGAGTAAATCAAAATAAAAGTTGAAAAGAATGATGCAAAAATTTTCACAAGTAGTATGTGTTTGATATGTCTACAAATGAACCTAAAACAATAATTTCCAAATTGTCTATCATTTGGAAGCTTCTTGCAAAGAATTGATAGTGTTTGTTACTTTATGAAATTTTTGAGACTAAAATGACGGGAAATTAATTAATAATAAATTTGGTCAAAAAGTCAAAATTTGGTCAACAAGTCAAAATTTGTTCGAAAAGTCAAAGTTTTGGTCAAAAAGTCAAATTATTGATCAAATAGTCAAAGTCTAAGGCTTTATTCAAAGGTTGACCAAAGGTTGAAAATTTCCATGAAGAACAGTGAAATTGATCAAAATTATGGTTTGAATGAAATTTGTGAAAATAAAACAAGTGTTAGACGTATGGATGTCTCATGAGCCTAAACAGTGACCATAAGTCTAAGTTTAGAAGCATGATGAAATTTCAGTTTTATGATAAGTGATGGACGTTTTGAGTCAACCTCATGCGCCTAAACAATGGTCATAAGTCTGAAATTTTTGGTTAAGTGTTGCCCGTTTTGTACAAGCTCATGCGCCTAAATAGTACCAGACGTCTCATATTAAAAATAAAACAAGTGTTAGGCGTTTCATTCTAGGTCATGCGCCTGAACAGTGCTCATGCGCCTATGTTCATAATAAAAAATTGACTAAGTGCAACTCATGCGTCTAAGGTTCACCTGGACCTCATGCGTCTCAATAGTGGTCATGTGCCTAAACAGTTGTAATGCGTCCAATGATTTTTACACTTATATAAATGCAACACTTGCACAGATTTCATTTCATTCAAACTTTTCACACTCACATTCACTCTGTTCATCCTATCAGTTCCGACTCACTCAAATACTCACTGATTCTTGTTATTTGTAAGATTGATTGATTCTCTAAGGTAATAACAGTGAATACGATCAACTCATTGAGATTATATCATCAAATCAGTGTGTATTATCATCAAAATCAATCAGACGTTTGAACCCTATTTAGGCGTTCGATCCCTAAAACCTTGAATAAATCTGAAATTGTTGATTATTTATGATTGATTGTTAACAATGAAACATGATATTGTTAATAACAATGGATTGCGAACTGATTGACATCATCAAAACAAAATTTTCATCACAAATTTTTTTTATTCAATGATCATCAGAGTAAAAATAATAATAAAATAATATTCTTGAAATGAATCGACACTTGTATTTTTCAAAAAATTTTATCTGATTTTCATTAAAACTCAACTTGTATGTTTAAATCATCTAGAAATAGATAACTTAGTTGATTCTGTATCTTAAAATTTGATGAAATCAACAAAACAGTAAGTTTATATTTTTGAACTTTTTAAAAATGATCAAATTTTAAAATATAAAATTATTAAGTGAATATAAATCAATTGAAGGAATTATATATTTTTACATGATTGATAAAAACTTAATTGAGTATTATCTTTCAAACTAATTCATGTTTATTTTTTATTGACAGATGAATACTTTAAAGTTTGAGTCTAAACATAATGTTGCTGATTTTCTCAATGAAGAAGTTAGAGAAGCCAATGGATATGAAGAGATGATCAGATTTCTTCTAAGGACTAAATATGTGTATGCTATGTGTGCCAGACCGGTCATATATGCAAGGCTGATCAAGAAGTTCTGGAGAACTGCAGAAGTTGAGTTAGATGACAACAGAAGGAAAGTTTTAAGAGGATTCATAACAAATGATAGGATGATTGAAGTATCTGAAGATTCTATAAGAGTTTCTTTAAGACCGGGTGAAAATGATGATTAAGATTTATCTGAATACACTTATTAAGAGAGACATTTATGCAGATGAGTCATCCAGATAACTTCCCTAAAAAGCAATTCTTTAGGACAAGAGTCTACAATCATTGGAAGCTGCTTTGCTACATTTTTCAGCACTGTATGTCAAAGAGAAGTGCAAGATGGAACTCATTTCCAGTTGACATAGCATCTCCAATAGTAGCCATAGCCACTAATAGAAGATTCAACATGGCTAAGTGGATTATGAATGGGTTCATATTCAATTTGGAGAAAGGAAAGAGGAACAAGTACTTGATGTATCCTAGATTTCTCCGATTGATCATAAATGAAGAATATCCAGACATTCATGATTATAGAATACAAGGTGATAGACTTGTGTTAGAGCATATGTCTGAAGTAGTATATAAGAGACTTGTTGTGATTACAGGAGCTAATAATGTACCTATATTTGAGTATATGAGGAATGTAGCTGATGATATTGTTGATATTAATCAACAACACTTCCATTTGACTGAGGATGAGCCTGTGAATCCTAATGATCTTATTGAAGATGTTATAGAAGAAATTGTTGAAGAATCTGAAGAAGATGTTGATGATGATGATAAAGAAGATGATAATGATGAAAGTTCATCTAATGATGATGATGAAGAAGATGATAATGATGAAAGTTCATCTAATGATGATGATGAAGAAGATGATGATGATGAAAGTTCTTCTAATGATGATGATGACAATCAAGGTGATGATCAAGAAGGTGAAATAGAAGTCAATGATGAAGAAACTATTCAAGAAATGGATACTGAGCAAACAATCTCTGATCATAGAGATGATAATAAAGAGCAAAGGAATGCTGATGAAGTTATTGATACTGCAATGAATGATCAAAGAGATGATGATCATGTAGAAAATGAAGCTATTGATAATGTTGATTTTAATCAAGCTTTTGATTTTGATACTATATGGTCTGAGCCTATCATAGAGAATATTATTTCTCCTATGCAATCTCCAAATGTAGAATTTATTATGGAGAAAGAGAAAGAAAAGGAATTGAAACAAACAAATGATGTTTGTATGCAATCAGAAATTGATGAGAACTCAGATGTAATTGATGAGTTGAAAGCTAAGATTGCAGATCAAAATGAAGTAATTGAGAGATAAAAGAAGAAAATGCTTTGTTAAAATAAAATGATGAAAAGAAAAACATCATGATGATTGATCTTGAAGAAAAGGTGAAAAGAATGTGTGAAGAGATAGAAAAGTTAAAAGAAAGTTTGAAAGAACCAGAGAAAGAAAATGAAGTAATGGTTGGTGAGAAAGAAACTATACCAGAAAATCAAGATATTCAAACTGGAAAGTTTACTGAAGCTGAAAAAGGTAAGAGAAAGATAGATGAAGTTGAACCATCATCAGTTCCTTCTAAAATTCAAAAGATTGCTGATATAGCTGAGGATATAGAAGATACTGAAATGCAACAAAGAATAGAAGCTCTTGAGGATATAGATTCTGATTTACCAGATGAATGGCATGATGAGGTGCTAGAAGATGAAGATGTATGTGATTTTGTTGACTCTTCTGGTGTCCAAGATGATATTCCTATTGATTTTGAAGACAGATATAATTATCTGGTCAGACAGAAGTACAACAGAGTATTCTTAGATGGTCTGACTGTGTCTCAGATCAATGAAGAATATGAGAAGTGCATGATAGCAGAATCAACAGCACCTGTTGATCAAAATGAGATAAGTCTAGAACATGAAGAATGGGCACCTATGAGTGAAAGCATCAATATTGATGATATTCCTGAGAAGGAATTGCACCATCCTGATCCTGATGATATGAGTATACCTGCTTTGAGGATGTGGTTGCAATCAAGGAACTATCCATGGAAAAGACTACAGAGATTACAAGGAGAATCGTTGAGGAAGTTAGTGAGAAGCTTTCAACAGACAAAGAAGATGTATAATAAGATGATTGTACTAGACATGGATAATCCTCAATATCTGGAAATCACAAAGAGAACCAAGATCCTGAAGCCTCAAGAGATAAAATCTATGGAGTTAGTAAGAAGAACTCACAAAAGAAGAAAAGAATTGATGAAAATGTTTCCCAACACAAAGCAACAAGCTTACAAAGTTGATTTGAATCAAAAGCAACTATGGAACAAAGCAAGATCTGCAGGAGACTTAGTAAGAAATATGATACAAACAGGTTAATCAATATCAGAGTTGTTGAATGCTATGATTGTGCCTGATAAAACAAAAGATGTGAAGATAGTGGCATGGAAGTATGATCAGGTGTTTGATGCTTTCTTGATAAAGAGAGTAAATTCAATATGTGATGTGTATCATTTCTACTCAAGGAGTTACTCTTCCAGTGCAAGTTCTAAAAGAATTGCATAAATTACCTCTCATTAATCCATCTAAAGCTGCCAGAGGAGAAAATTTTGTGAAGTTGCTTGATAGAGGAATCTTCAGAAGGCCATGTTTTCTGAAAACAAGGAATGATCAAGAGCATAAGGCATATTTTGATACATTGAGAAGAGATGAGAAGAAATGTGAGTCTAGATCTGAAATGGTAGATAAATATCTAGAAGCGTTTGGAGATCAATACTTTGAGAAAGTAACTAATCCAGGTCTAAAAGTGATAGATGGTACTCAGACATCAAAACCAATCAAAAGATGGTTTTATGATTCTGATACTTTTCATTTAAAGTTTGTAAGAGATGAAGATGATAAGAACGACATGATAAGCTTGTTTGGAGTATTTGAGCTAAAGTTACTTCATCCAAGTTACATCTCATTTTTGTCAAATCAGAAATTTGAACAAGTATCCTCTGTTGAAGCTGAAAATGACAGAAAGTATTTTATGACTATAATCAAAGTGATGAATGCAGCGATGGAGAGAATTTCTTTGAGGAAGGCTATGGCGTATGCTAATATTGTGAAGAAAGACATCAAAGACATAGAATTCATGAGAATTTCAAGCAAGGGAGTGTTAGAAATATACACCAAAGAGAATCCAAAGCCAATAGAGATGTATGCAAATGTTGACATTGCAGGTTTAACTAAAGAAACATTGTTGATAATGGAAGCAATGGAGATAAAGACAAATGACTCTAAGCCAGAGCAAGGAATTCTAGCTGAGAAGTTCAAGTCTTCTATAAAGAAAGCTCTTCGAGAACTAGAGTTATACAAAGAGAAGCCGATGTTCAAGATCAAGGAAGAACCAGAAGATTTCTTTTGCTGAAGACAAATGCAAATCTTAGGGGGAGTATTGTTGGAACCCTAGAAAGATTAGCATTTTAGTCTTTAGATTAGTTTTGTCATAGTGTAGGGACTTATTATGTAAATATATGTTCCTTATTGTTTTCTTGTTTTTAGTATAAATAGGATTGCTTGTTTAGTGCAGGTTAAGACTTTTGGAGATATTTTTAATATTCTCTCAATTGCACTTTGTAATCCTTCTAATATAAATGAAAACTCTATGAATTTTTCTAATATTTGTTTGTGTTGATTACATTGTTCATATAATTGTCAATTGCTTGATAACAATCATAGATCGATCCATTTGAACCTATCAATGAGTTTATTATTATTTCTATATATAAACAAAGATGTTGATAGGTTTGACCAAATTCACAAATATCTTTTAAAAAACACTACAATGGCAAATATTTTTCTCACAAACATCTGTTTGGAGAAACAACTCCTACTTTGCCCTTTTTTATGTCACAGCTTGCAAGAGCAAGAAGTCGACGGGGTTGATTATGATATTATATTTATTCCTATGGAGATATTCGATATATTTTTTTTATAAGTTTCGGTAAATTATGATTTATAAAAATGTTAATATTATCTTGGGATATAATTATTTTGTATATACTTTGGTGTAATTTTTATAAAAACATAGAGTTGTAACATTCACCATGGGATAAGAGTTCTAGTGAACAACTAATATCATTATCGTAGCAGAAGCTTAACTTGGTCATGAAAGTTGTCACTACTTATTTCCATCTTCTACGATGGCGTTCTTAACCAACCTTGAGATATCGATTAAAAACAAAAAAATAAGTTAGTCGGACATGTTAATGAGTTAATAATTTTACAAACAATTTATGAAACAACTCTTGGGTACACTAAACATATTAGAAGCAATCCAACTCCATACAACCAGGGGTATCGACTTCCAAAGGCCAGAGACAGTACCATTGGTTCCCACTTATATATACGGTTAGAATACATGCCTTTTGGCCCTACATCTTTCGTAAATATTCAATGATGAATACATCTTGATAGGACCGAGTGGGATCCTCATACTTTGTGTCTTAGCCATGGTTAGAGGTGTGACCCCATATTCCATGGAATGTGTTCCCATTAAGATCTAAGGTCCACTCAAAGGTGTATATACCAGTCTATAAACATACTTTCTTTTCAAAATCACATATGCAAAACATATCTCAAGACAGAAAACATCTTGACACTATCAACTCACCCTTTTGAGATGGCAGACTTTCTCTTGCACAAGTTTTTTACAATTCTCTAATTGTGTGTAAATAGTATATCCTCACTCTTTTAGAGTTATCACCACCTTAAGCTCCCTGGCTATTAGGTAGTTCTTGGCCTAGAAAGCATGTCTAAATGTTAGTGAACTTCAACATCTAAAAGAGAGAAATAAATTTGGTGTGTAATTGCTTTAAAACCAGAAATTGCTATTTATTGGAACCCATTCGACCAAAAAGGAATAGTTGTGTGCCGCCTTAAGTTCAAAAGGCACGACCATGTGCCATATTAGGACCACAGTTAGTCACGTGTTGATCATTCAAGCCATGTGTCAATTTTGTTACTAAGGTAGTGTTTGTTTTTTTCAAAAGCTCTTCCTAACCTCTTCATCTACGCGCGCAGACGCAGGAAGAGATTTTGAGTGCGCAGACTGTTTGATTTTTGGAAGACGTTTCATTAAAAACGTCTTCCTGACGACTGCGTGGAGAAGATGTGGACTTACCACTTCTAAACTCTTCTTACTTCTCCTTAACTCCCCCCAACCCTGAAACCACCTTCACTTCTCCTTAACTCTTCACTACCTAAAACCTTAAACCACCGGTCGACCTCCGCAACCCACCTCCGCCGAGCCCTCCACCGCACCACCACCGGCCGACACACCGGACAACTTTTCCGACCACAATCCACCCACCGATCAATACACCATCGGTGAAAAACATGCTTAAACTTCATCAACCCACGGATCTCATCACCAATATCAAACTCACACAAACACACCACACATCTCTCAAATCGGTCACCAATCTTTGCGAATTCAACAACCGGGAGGAGCACGGCGGCGATGGCAGCAATTCTGATGGTGGATTGATCAATTGGACTCCGGCAAAGTGGAGGATGGTGGAGATGAGGTTGCAGATGAAGGCGACGAGGGTTAGGATGTTAACGGTTTGGAGATGAAAAGATCGATGTAGGCCACCGGAAAACCCATGATAGGAGGGGGGTTTTGGGGGTTTTGTGGATTTTTTAAGGGTGTTGGTAGGGTGGAGGTGGTTTTTGATGGGATGTTCATGGAAGGTGAATTTGGTGAAGATGGTGACGGTGGGTGGTGGTGATGATGTTGCAGAAAGAATGGTGTGAGTTCATCTTTTGAAGGTGTCATTGTTTTTTTTTTTTGAAAAAGACTTTTTTGGTGTATGTTTGGTATAGTAAGTTAGTTAGTTTCTAGAATCTCTATTAACGATTTATATAAAGTTATTATATATTTTAATGTATTTCTATGACTTTTATTTATATATTAATCTTAAAGTACTTTTTAAAGTTTAAAAAATAGGTTTGCTTTAATTACAGAATATTTCAGCATTCTGTAGATGTTAAAAAAATAAATAGTTTTTTTGTTGCAGACTGAAGATGTTTGGTCCACCTCTTCTGCTGTAGATGTCTGCAGATGTGGTCAACAGACTGCAGACATTTTCCTGCAGAAGAAACAAACAACACCTAAGTCACACATACGTGGTTGTGCTTTGCATAAGCAAGGTCATGCTTTTTATTAGTATGGTTATGCTTTCCTTACGCATGACCATGCTTCCTTTTGGCATGCCATACCTCTTACTTTTAAAGTATTACATTTTCCCGCAACTTATAAATTTCATTCTTAAAATATTTCCATTTGTTTTAATCTTAATATCATTTTGTAAAGTAAAGATAACACTAAGAGAATAAAACTTCATTCAACTTGAGATAATAATGTTGGATTGGGTTTGAACAAACAAGACTTTTCTGTTGATTGATAGTTAACAAATGCATAATCTAAGTTAACTGCTTATAGACAAACACAAATAATACTTTGAATGTAAAGTAACACAATAAGCTCTTTTAAAGTATTCACGTGATTATCTTTGCTGATTACACAGAAGCAATAACAAGAGAAAAAAAAAGTGGGCAAACAAGCTAACATAAAAACTATACAAGTGTGAGGTATTTATACTATGAAAGCTAAAATTTAGAATGGATCCTGATAATCTATTCAAGGTTTAGGATCAATGGCATGTTTCAACCATTTCTCTACACATTATGGCACACCACCAATGTGCATTACTATTGGTACAAAGATATGTACAACAGAAAACAGAAATCGATACTCCAGAAGATTAGAAGTTACAGAGGTATGTTGTCATCACATCTCTTTAGTACTAACAGACTTTTCTAATGTAGCAGCGAATCAGCAGATAATCAGCATATACACAAGTGCTGATTCATAACAGTTCAGTGCTTGAGTATTTCAGCATGTGGAGATCAACATAGAATTTAGAGTTTAGGTAGCTTCATCCTTCTTATGATCCAACAAATTTCCCCTAGGATAATGCTACCAAAACCTTTTTTCAATCTTCAAGCATTCTCATAAAAAGAAGTTCATACATGAATCCTCTTCTATCTCTTGTAGGGTTATCAAGAGGTAGATCTACCAAATCTCTCATGTTATGCCATGATAGTCTGAAGAGGTCATATTCTCTTACTTCAATCTTGCCCGCACTAGCAAAAGTTAGAGTGAAAAAATTGGTAGAGGAATTGTAACTCCAGTGAGTGATAGGATCATGTATATTCAGAGGAGTTACATGTAGATCTTATTTTCCTCATCTCCATTTGTTTCTACCTCAACCCAGTTTCCAATCTTCACTTGAAGAATATAAGCCATAGATTTGTACTTGCAGGCATGCCTTCATATTCTTGTACGAGAGAAGAAATTTTCTTCAGATCTTTTGGGGGCTGAGTTTTAGAACCTCCAATTCGTTCAAGGACAAAGTATTTGAGCCATCCTTTCTTTCAGTAAAGCATCTCTCAGATTTCAAGTCAAATCCTAGTCAATGATGAGAGTTCCATCATCTTCTAAAGATTCTTCTTGTTCAGACTTTGAGAGATCCTTTTCAACAGTTTACTCTGGATTTTGCAAAGCCCTTATTATTTTAGCAGCTGTAGTGGTTATCACTTCATCTACGGAAAGATCAGTTTGAATTCTTGGTGACAAGGGTTTAATTGCTTGTTGGACTGATTGATAGATGTGCTTATTGTTTTGAGCTGATTGAGTGGTAAGTAGAGGAGATTATGATTGGATGTTGGGTGAGGGTTCGATAATTAGGTGGCTTTGACAGTTTTAACTTCTCTTTTCTTTCTTCTTTGTATGAAGCCCGCTTTGATGTTTCAAGATGAACCTTGTTATATCCTTAGAAGCACCTTTTCTACCTCCATTGCTTCTGAGTCATTTATGATATTTCTTAGTCTTAACCTAGTCAAGTAAGATATATCAAACCTGTTGAAGCACATCAGCTGGTTTCTTGAGTAGGCTACTCTTCCAGTAACTTAGCTGGTGACAAAATATGTATCATTGTTTTGATCATATTCCAACTCATGAATTGGATCATATGCTAATAGAGGAGTTTCAGGAATGTCTTCACCATACTTAGATTGGACAAAGGACAATACCTTTTGCAGTAAGAGCTTGGACTTTTCATTTCCACATCCAAAAGTACTTAGATACTCAGCCGGTTATACTTGGATAACCAGCTGGAATTTACAAATAGATAAATACTACATTGCTAGAAGTAAAGCATCTAAGATAAAATACTATCCTAGATTAGGTAGTCATGACAGGTCTATGACTTACCTTTTATCACCAACTAAAGGTGACAATTGTACTAATTGATAAAGGGTGAACAGTGGATTAAAGTATGGTCAACTATATGGGCGTGAGAAAGCGCCATGCAGTGTATCAGAGGTGGCAATGGATGTCAGATCGACCATACTTATGTCCACTGGTTCATAGTTGGTTCTTTCAAAGCTAAATGGATCCAGAAGAATAAGTTCATCCGAGGTCATTTATACTTCGGAAGAATAAACTTCTTCCGAGTCTTCTGCAAGTCCTCATGACTTTATTCTTCGGAAGACTTTGCCTTGGATCTTCTAAGTGTGTATACTTCGGACGGAGAACTACTTAATCTCGAAAGACTGAGTTCTACCTTTGTAAGTTCTTCATATACTTCGGAAGGAAAACTACTTAGTCTCGGAAGACTAAGTTCTACCTTTGGAAGTTCTTCATATACTTCGGAAGGAAAACTACTTAGTCTCGGAAGACTGTATTTTACCTTCGGAAGTTCTTCATACTTAAGCTTCGGAAGATCTTTGACTTGTCTTCGAAAGAGCAGCTTTGTCTTCGGAAGACCACTTAAATTGTACTTCAAAATACTCTAAGTGTTGTTTTGGTTGCATCAGCCTCATATGATCCAACACTATCGGTTACAAAGATATGTACAACAAAAGACAGAAATCGGTACTCCAGAAGATCAGCGGTTGCAAAGTTATGTTGTCACCACTACTCATAGGTACTTACAGAGTTGTCTTATGCAGTAGTGAATCAAAAGGTCATCAGTATATACACAAGTTTGATTCATAACAATTCAGTGCATGAGTATTTCAACATGTAAAGGACATCATAGAACTTAGAGTTTAGGTAGTTTCATCGTTCTTATGATCCAACACTAAACCTGTAATACCTTTGAGTGCACTTCAACATCAATTCTAGAAGAAGCAACATGTGGAAGTTTCATTACATAAAACCTTCAAGGAAACGATGAAGGCCGTTAAAAAGTTAGAAGGGGATTACATAGAGTATGGACTTCTAAGGGATTATTGTCAAGAGGTGAAGATCGAGTTTGGGTAGTTTCATCCTTCTTATGATCCAACACTAACCCTGTAATACCTTTGAGTGCACTTCAAGATCAGATCTAGAAGAAGCATCATGTGCAAGTTTCATTACATAAAACCTTCAGGGAAAAGATGAAGGCCATTAAAAAGTTAGAAGGTGATTACATAGAGTATGGACTTCTAAGGGATTTTTGTCAAGAGGTGATCAGATCTAACCTTGGGACAACTATGAAGATTGAAGTAAGGGCTTATACATGGAATCTCAAATGTATTCCCTAATGCTAAGCATAGATATTGTTTGAGAAATGTTCATGAGAACATGAAAAGAAAATGGAGAGGCCAACAATACAAGGATATGTTATGAAAGTACGCAACTGCTATAACAATACCTTAGTTTAACACGAGAATGGTAATTAGAAAGCAAGACTCATCTCTACATGATTGATTGACATAGATTCTAGCAACGTCCTGGGCAGATCTCATTTTAGTGGTAATAATAATTCATGCAATGTTAAACACGGAGGTCCAAGTGTGATGTGTTGTTAAACAACTAGTGTGAAGTGTTTAACAGACAACTACTTAAAGACAGAGACAAGCCAATAATCACATGTTTAGAATACATAATAGAGTACTTAATGAAAAGGATTATTCCGGTGCACAAACTTATAGCAAAAACCACAAGACCACTGACACCCTTTGTAACAAAGCAATTTAATGAATCAAAAGTAAAGTATCATAATCAAATGTTATCATGGTGAGGGGAGCAAGTACCAGGTATGTGTCCTAATACAATAGGATTAGCTATGTTTAATGGTTGTTGGGTAATAAAACATTGTTTATATGGCAGGTAAAAGGTCCTTGCTTAGACCAAAGTATAATTGATGTGCATAACAAAACCTGTAGTTACAGGAAGCAAGAATTGACTTGCATACCTTGCAAGCATGCAATAGCTCTAAATTGGAATATATAAGTGAATAAATTAGAGGTTGGGATCCTAGAGACATGGGCGGATGAAGTTTACTTGTTGGATACATGGAAGAATGTTTACTAGTATACAACTACTAAACCAACTAATAGAACAGATCTTTGGACACCATCTGAATGCCCTACAAAACTCACACCTCTAAAGCATCATACACATATTGGTAGTCCCAAAAGGAAGAGGATATAGGAAATTACTTGGAAATGATACATACAAAAAAGATGCCACAATTCTAGGAATTGTAAGGGTCGGGGTGGCTCAAACAATGTTGCAAATACTGCTCCACAAGCTTCTTAAATTCTTCCCAGGGTGCTCCACAAGCTTCACAGAAATGCTTGGATGTGCTGCTTGTCATGGTTTTATTGTATTCTCATGGTCTGTAACTTTTAAACAATATTGTCTATGGTTGTGTTGTCTTTTTGGGTTATTTCATTGGTTGTATGCTTTAAACATTTCGTGGTTCTATTTGGGAATATGGTTTGGTGATATTTAAATAACCAGTATTTGTTATTGTTATTTTCTGTTGATAATTGTTGGCGGGCATGCCTTCCACAATTATGGTATGCACAAATTATAAGTGCTATTACACAATCGAGGTGTACAATATAAACAAACACTACTTTCATTGTTGAAATATGAACTAGAAAAACAACTAACTTCAGCTACAAGGATCCAAAAAAACACTAAAATATACTTTCACATCTTAACCTTGTCCAATATAAACATCCAAAACATACACCAATACATCATTACATAGAAAACAAAGAACGTCATCTCAAAAACAAAACATACTTCAATCTTTTGTTTTCAAGAGATATTTTTTTTAACCAAATGCATCATGTTTGTTCACTAATGACTAATGTAAGCAATCTAGCTTTGATACCACTTGCTCTTGAACACATGATCAAATCTGCCAGCTAATAAACCCATAACCTAAAATGCAAAAGGAAAACGACAACCTGGTTTTGTAGTAGTACATGATGTTCGAACCTCACTTCTTGACCCACAAGAGCAAGTGACATCGGTGGCATTCATCTATTACTTTGAAACTAGGGTTCAGGTTTTTTTTTTCTGATCGCATTACCATTGGAAAATAAGGCTATAAAGAGATGATGATGTGAGAAAGGACGATATTACCCCCTCGTGTGCAGGTTACATGAAGAGTATTAACATTTAAAAAAAAGATGTAGGACAAAAGAACAAGAATGACAACGGATTAGCAAATTAAGGGACTCAAAATTTCTAAAAATTAAAATACAAAATATCTAAAAATTAAAATACAAGGACTCAAAAGGCAAAACTAATACCAAACCAGGGACGAAAATAACACTTTAATATTTTCTATCTTTTTTTAACATTGTGTGAGCCAAAACCATAACCAAACATTAAGATTAAGATTTTTAAGTTGTTTACTCAGTAGCCGACACACTATCAGCATTCAACACTCCAAAGAGCTTCTCTCTTCTACGATTGTGTTGATGGTCTCCCATGAGTAAAGTTACTCTATATCTCTAACTTCTACTTTTAAATAGCAGCTAGACATGCAAATAAAGACCTGGGAATCCTGCTATATAAATTGGTCAAAATAGATAAAAAGTCACCATGCATGCCCCCAAGGTGTATAAGCCTCACCGCACCCTAGCGCCTAGGCGCAAGAGGTGCATGCCTTTGACTACATAGATCATAGTCATACAAATCCCTTAAGGACCAGTATAACCCTAGAGCTTTGCTATGGTGGGATTTTAACGGATAGGTATGTTTATTGAATAGCTATAATAACACCATTAATATTAATTACATTGAGCCCTGAGTTATTCATATATAGACATAAATCATCTAAACCATGGGTGCATTTCCCATCTATGCTATAAGTATACATATATAACTGACATTTGATTTCTTCAAC
This sequence comes from Flaveria ramosissima, assembly GCA_025215565.1. Taxonomy (NCBI): domain Eukaryota; kingdom Viridiplantae; phylum Streptophyta; class Magnoliopsida; order Asterales; family Asteraceae; genus Flaveria; species Flaveria ramosissima. The sequence goes on from CM046030.1 coordinate 49,199,905, forward strand.
CTATACAACAAAATTTACACCCACTCCCATTTACTTATCACCTATCTGGTGGGACCATGTCTGCTAGAACCCACTGCGTATCTGTCAAGATCCTCATCATCTCGAGGAGTTTTTTTAATTCTGGCAAAGATTTCATCTAAAGATTCCGAATATGATTCTTGAGTTTGAGGTTCTTGTGAATCTTGAGTCTGGCGTAAAGGCATGAATCTTTTTGCCGCCATATTAGACCTGAAGTTTTGGAAATTCGTCTTCATTGACGCCCAGGTCGAGGCTATCTTAGATGATTGTTCATTTCCCATATTGGGCTCAGTGTCTGCAGTCATATCTAAGTCTGAACTGTGTTGAGTTACAGTCTGGCCTGTTCTCAGTGCTTTGTATTTGTTGTCTGTGCCATCTTCAATTGAAAAGGTTGATTTTGAACCAGTAGCACTCTACCAAAACATAATTGGCTTTAATTAATTTCAGAAATACATAAAGTAACAATCAATTTACGTGTTCTTGTGAATATTATATTAAACGGTGGTGATGGATTAACAATGATATTGTTGGATATCTCGTACCATGCTATTGCTTCCAAATTCTATATCTGTAGTCGTGCCATTAAAATATCTTGCTAAGGGAATGACAAATTCACCAACCTTATGTCCTCTGGCAATGGAAGACCGTTCTATGGGCAAAAGAGCATGAGGGAACTATAAGTATTTATGTGCAAGAACATTGGTGCAAGTAAAAGAATAATAGTAGAATTTACCTTTTTGCAAGATCATCAATCCTGATGGATCAAATCCATCAAGGTCATCAGCTTCATCTTCAAGCCTGAATATCTTCCAGTTTCCGAAATAACTCATAATTCGGTCAAAAAAGTTGCTTGCTACCATTAAGGTATATACAACCATTATAAGTGGATATATCCTGTTAAAGTTTTCCCCAAAAAAGGGGACAGCATCATCAATTTTCCCCATTCTCTGCAAGTATGTGATTAACATATATTAGTCGAGACTCAATGCTTGATAAAATGCAGCAACAATTACCAAAAAGGAAAGCAATAGTTATGGACTTCTCAACAAAAATTTATATCAAAACAGAATTTTATAAAAAAAAATGAGGCATTAGTTTGGTATCATTGTTTCTCTCGAATTCAAGATATGAAAAGTTAACTAAATAATGGAAAGAACTTGTATCGTTAAACTCCAGATTGGGAAATCAACATACACAAGAAAGTGTCGCGTTATTTTTCTCGAATGTGTGGATTTTCTATATAATGCATGTGTTGCTAATATGCCCACACCACAACACACATGCGTCACATTTGATGAAACATGAACTTTTAAGGTCACTTTAAAGTAAGTAGGCAAGTCAAACATGACTATATAGATTTCATTATGTTCAACCAAAATATAGATTGTGATGGTCACAGTATAACTATATACATAGCAGCCAAAGTTGCAAAGCACCCAAAGGGCTCGCGAGTCGCAAAGGCAAAAAAATAAAAGCGCAATAATATATAATAGTATTAGTAAAACACATAACATTTTCACAAGCATTGATTAAAAAATAATAATACTGTTCCACCAATTGGAGAGAAAACCTAACAGAGTTATAAATTAGAATCATCAAATTAATACTAGTTGTTCAAAACTAATAACAATTCACAAAAAAATTAGATTTATAGTTCCCCATCACCAAGCAAATAGTTAAAACCTTAAAAATGATCTCACCTCGCCTAGCAAAAGATGTGAGCTTCTGTTAGCTTTTGAAAGTTCCTTACCTTGTGTCTACCTAAGGCGCAGTCACTTCACCTCACGCCCTCACCTCGCATGGGCGCCTAGACGTGTACAGTTTTCACTTATATAAATTATAACGCAATAAAGTAAATATTTGATTTTTGAACAAATCTTGTTATTCGTCGATCGTCATGGTCTTGAAGATGGTCACGCATGAAACCATCCATGAGATGCTTGCAACACAATGACCTTACGGTTACTAATTTCACGGTCATGGTAATTACTACCATGAAAGGTGTCGTATGAAACTTTCTTTTAAACAACAAAATCAATGATATCCTACTTTTTTATGTGCTACATTACAATCCTCAAACATTCGTAATGATATCCTACTTTTCTAGAGTGAGAAGCACACGAGATTTTAAACAACAAAATCAATGATATCCTACTTTTTTATGTGCTACATTACAATCCCCAAACATTCGTAATGATATCCTACTTTTCTAGAGTGAGAAACATACAAGAGATTTACATACGAGAAAAGTTCTCTTGCATGTAAATAGACACATAACACCATATTCTCTATTTTTCACAAAAATCAGAAACAAATTCTAGAAAATTAAACCAATATTTATCATTCTTATGAGCTATTAAAATTTTGATACACCCTACCCCACAAAGACAGGATATTAGAGATAATTATAATGGAGAACATAGAGTGAAACTTGTTCCGTTCTTTTCTTTGGTCAAGAAGTTTGTCTTCATAGATTTAGGAATTTGAGAAGGGGTTTTCAAAATTTACATTGCATCAAAAGTTGCACATTCATCTTCAAGCATTTAATGTTTGAGGGATGTTAAAAGATTTTAAAGTGTTGTCTTACTGCCGATGTTTTACAAAATGATTTTTGACAAACCATAACAGCATCAACATTTGAATCATATGCCAACTTCACATACAATACGGACAGATAACATCATTACTATCAATAGGCAACGAGGAGTTCGGGTAACACCATTCAACCAAAAAAATATATTTTGTTGATTCTTATGTCAAAAATAATTACAAAATAGTGAAAATATGTAATGCTTCAACAATAATTTGTTTTTTTGTAGAATTATTTACGATACATTATGCATTAAAACTTAAAATGTTGGCAACTTTCAAATGTCTGACCCCTTTCCTTTTCAGCCAACACTTTTTTCTAATTTACTCGTTAAACTAGTTGAAGAGAATAACTCAAATCGTCTCAATCATAAGTAAGCAAGTCCATAGATTATTGTTTGATATGGGCTTTGCTTGGATTTAATTAAGTAATTAACAAAGATAAAAGATTAATGGCTAACCCTTTCAAAGACAGTAGTGGCATCTCCAGGAAGTCGGATAAGATTTAGAAAATTATATGAGATTGGAGGTGAGTACAGTGCCACCTGACTGATCAAAAAAATTTAAAGTCAATATATTATCTACATCGCTGTTAACAAAAAAACAAGAGATTTGTTGACTATTGAACACTAAAAATACTTACGAGCATATCATCAGAAGGCTGACTGAACTTGTTTGACTTGGAGTAAGTGAGTAGAAAGTTAATCTTCCAATCTTGAATAATGAATAGTAAGTGCAAACACACATATACATCAGGGGAATGAAAGCAACAACCTGGAAACAGATCCAAAATAATACTATAAGGCTTATAAAAAGTTGTATGTATTTTGACAAGCTAAGAAGAAAATTACTGGTTTAATTTTGTATTAAGATGAGTAATATACACTTCATCACAATTAAAATTATCAGGAGAAAAGAAAGGGGTTACCTGCACAAGAACTCCATTTGTCTGAACTGCATTAATCAAAATTGAAAAAAGAGAGAAGTCAACTCCCCTAGGAAGTATAGTTGCTTCTGCTAGAAGAATTGCAGCAGTCAAGCAACCCAATATGATGGCCGAAAGCTTTTTAAGTTGCTTACTCAGGATGCACCGCCATACCAGCTCTGCAATATTAAATCATTATCAAAACACTACGCATATTACACACAAATATATATAATTATATATGGCTACCCAAGCATATTTTAAGACCACATGTTATAAAAAAGAAATTTACAAGGCTACACACATATGAAAGGAATTCATATTTTAAAGGACTGCTTGCTACACTCTGATGCAAACACCAATCGTGAGGGACCAATTGAGAAACCGACTATTTTATATGTTTATTCTCAGCATAACGAAACCGTGCCAATGGACCCAAAGCGGCTGAGGGTCGAAGCATTGCTTCGACATCCTTAGCCAAATACATCGCATCTAACCGAGACTTGGGACGTTGAAGACGGACACGTTGTTTAACGTCCTCCCGGAGACCCGCAATAAAATAACCCAAAGCTTGAGATTCCGGTAATCTCGGAACGAGAGAAAGTAAATATTCAAAGTCATCGATATAATCTAAAATGGAATCACCTTGTTGAATCGTGGATAATTGTTCGTACGGGTTGTGGATCTCGAGGCCGCTAAATCGTTTCAACAACTCCGACTCGAATTCAGACCAAGTAATCCCCGGATTAATCTCCGTGACAATCGTAAACCAATGTAAAGCCACCCCAACCATACTCAATTGAGCCAATCGGATCTGTGCCTCTTCTGGAGTCCGATTAATTTCAAAGTACAATTTGGCCTTCTTAATCCACCCTTGTGGATCAAAACCGTAGAATTCTGGAAGCTTAATTTTCTTAACAGCCCAGGGGAAATCAGATCTAGAATCTGATTTGGTTGCAGAGTCATCGTTCTCCCCCGCAGGTTTCTCCGATGTCGACGAGTTGAAGATTCCCCCCTCCGACGGTGTCAAATTGGAAGAAACATTGACCGGCTGCTTATCCAATTTCGTGAGCAGAGACAACATCGTTTTCTGCATCGTCGCTACATCAGCGTGAATCGAATTCATAGACGAGTGCAGAGCTTCAATCGAAGATTGAAGGGAGGAAAGGTGTTGGTCATGAGCATCTAATCGATCCGAATTAGACACCATGATTGCTGATTACAGCAGGTCGGACCAATGATGAAGATTAGAAACAATCGGTTTGGTGAATTTGATGTAATACAGTGAATTGAAAAAGGATAATAGAAGTAGGAGCTTTATTAATGGAAAATAGAAAATACTCAACAAGAAATCCAAGGAATCAATCCCTCTCTCCACAAGGAGCCATGATCAAAATCATAACAAACTAAATCTTTTCACCCAAGAAATATTGCTAGTGCTCCTACTCATAACCACTCAAATCCTAACAAACACTCTTAGCCACTTTTAATATTGTCATTTTTACCCCTTCGAGAATAAACATATAAAATAGGCGGTTTCTCAATTGGTCCCTTCCGGTTAGTACGCTTGTAGACAGCGGGGCTTCGCATAACTTCCTCTCCAGTCGCTTGGCTTCGGGCTTGGGGTTGAACGTTGTGAGTATCCCGGGAATTAGAATCAAACTCGGAGACGGCCATTTTGTGTTGGTTAATCAGCAGTGCAAAGGGGTAGAGATTTGTATGGGTTCATGTGCATTCATGATTGACTTATTAGTGTTCGACATCGGTAATTTAGACGTAATTTTGGGTATGGATTGGTTAAAGTCACTTGGGGAGGTTACTCATGATTGGAAACATTCATGGATGAAATTTTTACATAACGGGGAGTTAGTCACCTTGTTTGGGGCATCTTCGGGTCAACCGCCCACAGCCGCGTTACAACAATGGTTAGCAATTGATGACGAGGCTCCAATTAAAGACTGTTTTTCTTGTTTGACACTTGAGGAGAATGTGGGAACTAATCTATCTAAGGCTCAATTAGTGACTCTTAATACACTACTTGCTGACTATGCTGACTTGTTTCGGAACCCGACGGGCCTGCCACCGGTGAGACCGCACGAACACAGTATTTCATTAGTGCACAATGAACCGATTGCGGTGCGACCATATCGGTATCCACACGCTCAAAAGGCTGAAATTGAACGACAAGTGAAGGAACTCCTCGAGTTGGGTATGATTCGGCCGAGTCACAGTGCTTACTCGAGTCCGGTTATTTTGGTAAAAAAGAAGAATGGCACTTGGCGTATGTGTGTGGACTATCGGGCTATCAATAAAGCCACGGTCCCGGATAAGTTTCCCATACCGGTCGTTGACGAACTTTTAGACGAGTTGTTCGGAGCACAATTCTTCACCAAATTAGACTTGAAATCGGGTTACAATCAAATTCGAATGCAAGACGAGAGTATTGATAAAACCGCGTTTCGTACACATGATGGGCATTACGAATATCTCGTGATGCCATTCGGGTTAACCAACGCTCCGGCTACCTTCCAAGCCATCATGAATGACATTTTCCGCCCTATCCTTCGTAAGAAAGTAGTGATTTTTTTCGATGATATATTGGTTTACAGCCCGTCATGGGAGGCTCACTTATCCGATTTGCAAGCGGTCTTTGATATCCTCACTTCTAATAGTTTCATGATCAACAAGGCCAAATGTTCTTTCGCTCAATCTTCGGTCGAGTACTTGGGTCACGTGATTAAAGGTAATGGGGTAGCCATGGACCCCTCTAAAGTGGAGGCCGTAAAGAGTTGGCCGGTTCCAAAAAATATTAAAGGGTTGCGAGGCTTCTTGGGTCTTACCGGGTACTACCGGAAATTCATTCGGAACTAATTCACGAATTCACCAAAAAAATACGCTTCTCACCAAAAGAATGAAGGCCCTTTTGGGTTCATTTAACCAACTTAAGGAGGCCTTGGTTTCCGCTTCCACACAAAATTAATTTATAGTTCCCCATCACCAAGCAAATAGTTAAAACCTAAAAATGATCTCACCTCGCCTAGCAAAAGATGTGAGCTTCTGTTAGCTTTTGAAAGTTCCTTACCTTGGGTCTACCTAAGGCGCAGTCCTTCACCTCACACGCCCTCACCTCGCATGGGCGCCTAGACGTGTACAGTTTTCACTTATATAAATTATAACGCAATAAGTAATATTTGATTTTTGAACAACTTGTTGTTACTCGTCAATCGTCATGGTCTTGAAGATGGTCACACATGAAACCATCCATGAGATGCTTGCAACACAATGACCTTACGTTACTAATTTCACGGTCATGGTATTACTACCATGAAAGGTGTCGTATGAAACTTACTTTTAAACAACAAAATCAATGATATCCTACTTTTTATGTGCTACATTACAATCCTCAACATTCGTAATGATATCCTACTTTTCTAGAGTGAGAAGCACACGAGATTTTAAAACAACAAAATCAATGATATCCTACTTTTTTATGTGCTACATTACAATCCCCAAACATTCGTAATGATATCCTACTTTTCTAGAGTGAGAAACATACAAGAGATTTACATACGAGAAAAGTTCTCTTGCATGTAAATAGACACATAACACCATATTCTCTATTTTTCACAAAAATCAGAAACAAATTCTAGAAAATTAAACTAATATTTATCATTCTTATGAGCTATTAAAATTTTGATACACCCTACCCCACAAAGACAGGATATTAGAGATATAATGGAGAACATAGAGTGAAACTTGTTCTGTTCTTTTCTTGGGTCAAGAAGTTTGTCTTCATAGATTTAGGAATTTGAGAAGGGGTTTTCAAAATTTACATTGCATCAAAAGTTGCGAAATCACCCGTCACGGCTCGCTCCGTGGCGGATGCGTTTTAAAGAGATCGTTCGTTTGCATGGGATTCTAACACGATCGTGAGTGATCGGGATCCGTTTTTTGTGAGTAAGTTTTGGCAAGAGGTGTTTAGGCCCAAGGCACCAAACTTCATATGAGTTCGGCTTACCATCCGGAGTCGGACGGACAAACCGAAGTGATAAACCGTTGTTTGGAAGCTTATCTCGTTGTTTCGCGGTTGATCAACCGAAACGTGGGCTATGTGGTTACCATGGGCCGAATTTGGGTACAACTCTACCATACGGTCGTCCCCCACCTACTGTTTTCTCCTTTGCTTTTGGGGAAATTCGAGTTGAAGCTGTCGCTCGTGAGCTACGTGACCGTGACGAGGCTATCCGTCAACTTAAAGTTCATCTCTCAAATGCCCGAGAAGTGATGAAAACGAATGCCGATAAGAAAAGACGGGAAGTCAAATTCACTGTTGGGGATGGGTCTACATAAAGTTAAAGCCTTATCGCCAATCTTCTGTTACTACCGGATCAACCAAAATTGGCTCCAAAATTTTTCGGGCCATTTCAAGTTTGTGAGGCCATTGGGCCGGTGGCTTATAAGTTGAATGTTACCGGAATCATCGAAAATACACCCGGTTTTTCACGTCTCCCTCCTCAAAAAAGCCATATCGGGGGAGGCGGACTCCAACCTTCCACCGGAGTTAGAAAGTAATGAAGATGACATGGTGTTACCACAAGAGATATCAGCGTCCGTATAGTGCAAGTTGCTAATGAGTCGGTGGTGCAATGGTTAGTTCAATGGCAAGGAAAGGGAGCCGAAGACGCCACGTGGGAAGAGAAAGAATGGATAATGGGCCAATTCCCGAATCTTCGTCTTGAGGACAAGACTCGTTTTGAAGGGGCGAGTAATAATGCAAACACCAATCGTGAGGGACCAATTGAGAAACCGCCTATTTTATATGTTTATTCTCGAAGGGGTAAAAATGACAATATTAAAAGTGGCTAAGAGAGTTTGTTCGGATTTGGGTGGTTATAAGTAGGAGCACTAGCAATATTTCTTGGGAGAAGATTTAGTTTGTTATGATTGTGATCATGGCTCCTTGTGGAGAGAGGGATATTCCCTGGATTTCTTGTTGAGTATTTTCTATTTTCATTAATAAGCTCCTACTTCTATTATCCTTTTTCAATTCAATGTATTACATCAAATTCACCAAACGATTGTTTCTAATCTTCACAACTCATAAATCTATCACCAATTCACACCTCCTCCCACTTAGTCTCTCTCAATATGGTCTTAAAGTTTTCCAATGATTATGTAAGCACTGTTTTCTGTGAAATTCTGTTTATGCTTATTGTTTATATGAAAAAACAAAAACTATGATACAGACATAGTACAGAACTAAAAACTGGATTTCATAAATAACCAAAAGTTATATTCCAAAAAAATGTTTATATTTGATTTAATAATTACGGAACTATATCAAAATTTGGGGGCATAAAAAAATTACCAACTATATCAAGACAAGATCCTATCTTTCCAGGACGCTCGGGCCTGAAGCTTGAAATATATTTCCTGCAGGTTAAACAGTGTAAATTGATAGATTAGTTTTGTAACCTGCATTATGGGTGGCATCCTCTTAACTATTGTTCAAATAGAAAACTGCATGTTTGACCCTATGTAAAGGTTCATTTACGAGTTTGGTCCGTAACATAAACAAAGTTATCATCTTAAACCTAGTAAACTATCTAAAGTCCTGCAAGCATTGGATAAAGTGTGAGGTGACAAGAAACTGATTAATAACTTCAAAATCAGTGGCAGATCAAGGAAGCATGTCAAGCAGTGACCATTTCAAGAGAAAGTCAGTACGGACAAGGGACAAATTTAAACACATTCATTTTTTAATCACGAACTTACTCGTATATGTTGCACACTAAGAAGGTTAGAGTTATATAACATATTAAAAAATATTTAACCGCTTACATCTTAGATCAAGTTTCCATAATGTCATAAAAGTGCAAATGTCAAAATCATGCTTTGATATTTTTTGACAGCACGCATCTCAAGAAATTTTCATTACTTCTCAAAAAAATTAATCAGAGCAAATTCATAATCAATTTATAAGCATAAGTACTCAACTAATTATCTCCCAAATCAGTGGACCTTCCTAATAAACTCTCAAACCGATAGTCATATTTGATAATTGTTACTAAACAAAGCTTGACCCAAATGAGAACGTGTCAATAGCTTCAAAAACATTAGCTGCTCAAGGATTGTCAAAAAAAAAGTACATGGAATTCAAGCATATTTAGATATAGAAAAACTCAATGGAAGGAATAACAAGCATGGACTAAGAGAGCAAACCATCCAGTAGCATCACGGTGTTCATAACTCTTTAGTGTGTCCTCCAGAGCAAGGGCTTCTATCACGAAATTCATGTATTCACTGATCAAGAAGGTAAAGCATAAATGCTTGTCAAACAAATAAATAAACATGTAACTCCAAACATTCTTTGCGATAGTAAATGGTTGTCAAAGGATGAAGTAATCCAAACCAAGCAGAGAACTATTTCTTAGTAACTCACTCTGCACATTAGCTTAAAACTTTAACTTGAACCAAACTGGAACCAAAAGATGGAAAATAATTGAAGCAGAAACCAAACTGACGTGAATCAATTTGGAGACCAGTTGCTTATTGTGGGGATGGAAGGTTAAATGGGGTAAATGATTTTTACACTTGTAACTTGGGCTGTGAATCAGTTCAAAGCATGTCGGACCGTTTAAGTAATCAAGATTCCAAGACTTCAGGATTAGATCTATTAACCATATGCACAAGATGGCTTTGCAAAGAGTGGTAATGACGCCCCATTTGTCACTTGGATTAGGTTTTATCTCTAATAGGTCAAATGGATAAAATAGAAAACATAGGTTGTTAAAAAACAGGTCAAGCAGGAAAAAGTCACCCAAAGTGCAATTTTAAAGCATAATACCTCCTAAATCATTTTATTAAAAAAATTTTAATCATTAACAAAATAAACAAATTGTAATAACATTTGAAAGATTAATTATAATTTTAAATGGAGAAAATAGGGTTTTAAGTCAAACCAACCCGATTCATAGCAAAAATTGCCTATTTTGAGACTTTATCAGCTTAACCCACCCAACTAACTTTTCCACCTCTACTTTGCAACTTGGTTAACTATAACACTTTAGTTTGGAATGCGTATATGAAAATGTCCTTGTGATTAATATTTTGCATCCATTTCCGTTATTTTAGCCTGGCCTTGTTATTCAATACCCAAAAGTTAAACTTGCACTAACTGCAGTCAAAACTGTGCAATTAAAATATAAAGAATGTCTGATATTATTTTCCATAAGAGCAATACTATTCATAAGACTTGCTTCCACAAATAAAACTCATGTCAGTGCTTACCTTTTACAACGGTAGTACTCGCCTTTAGCTCTTCTAAGTTGCCGTCTTAGTGTTGCCATAGATTTCTCATCAGTGTCATAATCCATATCATTTTCCCCTAACCTTCCTCCTTGGGGTTTGAAAGAGGGATCTTCATTAAGCTGGATTTAAGTAATTTAAATCAATGTAGCTTGTATGTCCAAAACCAGAGGGTGAAACAAACAGCACAAAATATACAATATCGAGGAACAAACCGACAAAATTTAATTACCATATTCATCAACATTTTATCAATTATATTCATGTATGGTCTCAAGGGATCACGTTTTGACATTTGCTTTGATGTTGCTTGAGCAACCTGATGCAATAAATAATCATAGGTTAGAGAAAGAGAAAACCAAAAAGTTTGAAAGTTTAAGACTTAAGACTAGTCATAAGTATTCATATCAACAACTTAGACAACAGTGGTCATAGTACAGAAGTTGGTAATAAGTAAAGCATAGCAATTGCTCATCAAGCTTTTACACAAATCAGCACCGGAAAAAAATGAAACACTGACTAGGTATTGAATTTGGGACAAAATTATGCCCTTTCTATTTCCCATTATAGTTACTCCAATTTTAAGATGCACCAACATTTGGTAGTAAGTGATATCATTTGAGTCGTAGTGTGTATGCTCTAAGGAGTGCAACAATGAAGTCCAAGAAATAAAATCTTTGAAGCAAAGGTGGCAATTTTGACCCATTTGGGTAACGATAAATATGCAAGGGGTAAACTTCAAAACTTAGTTGATAATAAGATGGGCCAAATGGGTCAAACAACACAAAAGCGACCTAAGGTGTATTTAAATGCGTACAACCTCTTAAATCTTTTTATCCAAAAAATGTGCAAGAGTATCTTGATAATACATTGACTAAATCATATCAGATACATTGGTTATTAATATATTCAAGGTAAAAGGAACACAAATCGTTGATAAGACAACCCATATTGAAAAAATATATGCTCTGATCTGACCCTCTTTCGACCCGTTACACAATCCGCTTGACCCGTCTATTTTTTTGCATTGATATTCCTATAGGATAAAAAAGCACAGTTTCATACCACAAAACAACTATTGGAAATAACTATTTATCTTTAATAATCAATCACAGAATATTACAGATATGACTAAACATTAGTTGTGTCATGTGTTGTGTCAGGAGTGTTATTTGAAAGAAGCACAATTAACAAATATAACAATGAACTTACAACAATAGCATTTGACAAATTTTGATGAGCATCATCAAGTTTTAGAGCAGCCCTTGCCACTTTATGGGAAAGAACTTTTTGGCGAGTCATATAGTCAGCATTGATCCAAATCCCCTTTGGGATTTCACTTAAGCCAAAACCAAGGAGAAATGCTCCGGTCATGAGTCCAAATGTATTTGAACAAGCCATGGCAAACCCGATAATACCACCACTCCTGTCAACCAAATATGACTTAAAAATAAAAGTTTCAGACAGTTAATGATATAAAGAAATACCTAGAAAAAGCTTCAACCCATTTACTTATGAATAGGTTGATTTGAATTTGGTTTCATCACAATCAGGTCAAATGGATGAAACACACACGTACATTGAATTGCTTAATGTTAGCATACAAAGTATACAACATGGAAGGTGAACAGACTGGGTCTTGAAACAACCAAAAATACATAACCAATCAAATATATTTATATCAGTTATAAAAATGTGATTTAATAAATCATTGACTTCTACATCTTCCTTTTTTGCTTTCTTGAGTTATTGAAGAATATGTAATATGTTCTTTCACTGTAGAGCCCAAAGTGAATCATGAAATAGCATTTAAAGATGTGTCGTTGTTGAAAATGAACTTACTGTTCATGTTCAGAGACAACGAGGAAAACTCAAGCCAGTTATTCTTAAAATGCTTATATATCATTTAAGCATGAAAACCAGGAATTGCAACAAAATATAAGGGACTTTCATCAAATAAGTATATGGTATAAAGAAACAAACCAGTTGTTGTGCAGTAATATTATCAGAATAAGTCCAAAGAGTGCCACAGCACCAACAATCATGTAGAACAACAGATTCACATGTAAACTGGTCTTTAGTCTTTCGGTCACTGTGAAATCCCCAGCATCTTCAAAACCCTGAAGGATAGGCACCACGGCCCTGCTTGGAAAAAGATGTTCAGTTAGAATTTATAAGAATGTGACGCATCTAGAAGGTAATAGTTTAAAGCTATGGAATAATATACTAGAGATGTAGATGTCTCAAATAAATGGTTCACAAAATTACAAATATAAGCTTAAAAAAGTGTACCAAGTAAGTAAAAATGTACTCCAATATGACCAGCTCCAAAAGAAAGAAACACCTCCCCTTTCCTGATTACTCATAGCCTGCACAATAGAAGAAAAATATAGCTTCTTATAAAAACAATAGGATGTATGATAGGACCGTGTGAAAAATCATGACACCCACATATTGATTTAACCATTGGGATTTGGGAGCTCCTGATTACATGTGGATCATTACATAACTATGACCATGCTAACATGAATTAAAGAGTAAAACAGATCACAATGTCTCCTAATCATGCAGATGATCTACGTAATCCTACTTCATGAAATCATCGTCAGGTGTAGAACATTGAGCAGACCTAAGTTCTGTAGCACTAATCTTCTATAAAGAATCATTCTAAATGAACACTAAAACCTGTGTTATCAAAAGCCCACAATGCGCACCCCTAGGCCCCCAGGTGTAGCGCAGTGTAGCCTTGCTTCAAAAGCCCCATTTTCAGGCCCTCAGCCGCATTTTCAAGCCAAGTTCCAGCTAAAAATCATATGAACATGTCTGAAACAATTCCACTACCCCTAAACAAACCTGGAAACACAAAACATCCTAACCAAGCCCAAACAAACCTAAAACATGTCTAAAACCCATAAGAATGGTATGCAACCCAAGGCTCAATGTTTCTGCCTTAAGTGTGCCTTCGACAACTATGACTAAAACACAGGCGTAAGCTGATAAAGACTAACAATTTGCACAACCGTGCACCACCCTCCAACAAAAACACATTATTATTATCACTAATGCGAGTAGAACGGCAGATAGAAACAAGCTCCAAAATGATGCAACATACAAAATAGCACATTGCTTGTGTCAGTTTTGCAAGAAACATCCTGATCAGTTTAACATAAACACAAAAACTAAATTTGAGATTAACAAATTGGAACCCAAACAGTTCATCACCATACCAATCGCATCCCAGCTTCAGATAAACAACAATTAGGGTTCCATTTTCCCAATCCAACCACACATGTACGCAAATACCAAAATAAAGAATCATTCAACAAACTGCAATAGAAAATGGAACAACTTACAGCCCAAATGTCAGCAGGGACGAGGATGATGAAGGAAAGAGAACAAAACCACGTGTAAGCGACGGTGAAGAGTACGTAACGAGGTATGTCAGGTCCTGCGAAGTATCTTAAGGTGAAAATCACCATGCCCATCGTCAACGGCAGCGAGATCAGATAAAACACCCACATGATTCTTCTCTTTCTCTTTGTGTTTGTGTTTGAGATTGATAAATTTGGGGAATTTTGTAAGAATTGAAGAAGATTGGGTCAATCGTCGTCAAGAGGCGCTCCCGTTGGTTGCTCCTTCGTTAACCTTTCTGCAGCTACTTTCCTACAATCAAAGAAAGTAGTTTGAGTTCATTACATGGATGGTACTTGTTGTTACCCTAAATAACATCTATAGTCCTCATTCTTGTAAAAACTATAACTAGAGTTGTTACTGTTAACTCGACCGTACACAACAAATAGCTTTTAGTTTAAATAGGCATTAAGTTTTTCATTTAGGTTAGATTATCCGTAAACAATATAATCAAAATCTACAATGTGGGACCCACCCTTCATATGGATGTGAAAAAATATAATTTGTACCCATCAATCATGTACCGTCACGTTATGTTGCAGCACACCATTTGGGATATTAGAAACACACAATTCTTAAACTTTAAACATTTACTACAATAGCAGCAGAAAGATAAAACTGTCAATACATAGGAAATCATCTAAAATATTTTACATTCATCCATAATATAATTCAATCTATTAGAATGTTAGTCTTGAACACAGGCATGTAACTTCACATCCGTTCCAAGCTATCATTCTTTATTCCATCATTCGTTTACTTGTCAAGATAATGCATATAAAGTCAGTTTTGATGATTGAGTCCTAATTTTAAAAATTTAAAGAAACTCTTTAGCATATTAATCATTTGAAAACCTTTAACTTTAACTGAAACTAAATCATCATACATTATACATATATTATATCCTTCATATTTTACATAGGTTTTCATACTTTAACATTGTTATCTTTCATTACTTTTCACTTTAGCTTTGAGGTAGTACAAGTACTAAGCTTCTTTAGGAGGTGGGCATACACTAGGTATAACTCATTTAGCGGGTAACTGCACAATGCAAATCTCCTTTGGCAGGTGAGAATGCACAAGACAAATCTCCTTTAGCGGGTGCAACAAATGCAACATCCCGTCAATGCTTTCAAGGCTATATGTACATTGGGCCCATTGCTTTCATTAATAACTGTTATCTTTCTTATATTTCTTCATTACTTTATCATAACATTAGTTATTCATGTTGGGTTTGTGAAGGCTTTAGGCTCTATATACTCTGTCATGTATTTATAATCTTTGTACTGAGCAAATGAAAAAACCCTAGTTGTAGCCTCTGGATGTAGGTCACACCGCCTGAATCACGTTAAATCCTTGTGACGTTTTTTTTCTGTCTATGTGATATTCGTTTGAATTTGTTTGTTAGTTCTGATGCGTCGTTTGAATCCTAACAAGTGGTATTAGAGCCTTGGCTCGTTGAATACACGATTCGTTGCACGGAAGATGATTCGTAGAGGTTGGTTTATCCTATTTGAAGATTGAAGTCAATTAGGATCGTGGTTTGTTGGCGGTTATAATCGAATTGAAACCAGAAAGTACCTTGGAGCTGAGTCCTGTTGGAGATAGTAATTTAGATTGAGTACCAAGTTTAAACCCTTTGAGCTGTCGATTAGGGTTTGGTGAAGGACTCTTGGATTCGTCAGCTAAAGGTTAGGATTTTGTGTTTTCAAGTTTTTATTTATTGACGGATTATTATCAACTGTTTGGGGAATTTTTTTTTGTGAAAAAAAAATATTTTTGGGTTTAGATTTGTCTCGAAATGTTTTTTATAGGAGCAAATTGGTCAATTGATAGTGTTTAGTAGAACAACCATCAAGTTCAGGCACATTCCATTATTGTGTATGTTCACTGTTTTCGATTTGCTTCTTGTTTGTTGTTTGAGATGGCTAAAGACGGGAAGGTTGTGATCGGGAAATTTATAGTTCTGATTTTAGTTGGTGAAAAATGCAAGTAGAAGCATTGTTATGTCAAAAAGACTTGGATATGAATCTATGATACTAGGAGAAAGACGTGCGAAAATAGAACAAGCTAATTAGGAATCAAAGGACAAAAATGCTCGTGCGGTTATTACATTGGCTTTAAAAAAATTTTGCTTTTAATGTCACTAAGGAAACCACGGCTCGTGGTATGATGTCTTCTTTGTCAAATATGCATGAGAAACCGTCTGCGGCGAATAAGGTGCTCTTGATTCGGGAGCCGGTGAACACAAGGATGAAAGAAGGAAGCTCAGTAGCTCACATTAACAATCTGAATTCAATCTTAACAAGACTTGTATCTGTTGGAATTAAGTTTGATGATAAAGTTCAGGCTCTACTGCTATTGTTGTCACTGCGTGGTTTAGAACTGTGACTGTAATTTCAAGTTCTGTGGGGACTAAAGGTTTCACTCTTAATAGTATTCAAGATCTAATTATAAGTGAAGAAGTCAGAAGAAGGAACTCAGGTGAATCATCAAATAGTGAGCTATTAAATGTTGGTAGGGGTTGGGATAATAAAAGGAACAGTAGGAGTGGGGGAAGGAGTTCATCTAAACCTAGGAAGAATATGAAGTGCTGGAGCTGCTATAAGGTGGGTCATGTTAAGATTTGATGTCCGAATAAGAAAGAATTAAACACTACTGCTGGGATTCAGGGGCTTCGATTCACGCCATGTACAATGGGGAAACGATGATGAATCTGAAACATGGTGATTTTGGAAAGGTACGTTTAGCCAATGAAGAGATACTTGAGGTAATGGGTAGGGGTGCAAACGAGCCGAGCCGCTCGCGAGCTACTCGAGATCGGTTCGATAAAAAGCTTGAAACGAGCCGAGCTTTATCGAGCTCAAGCCGAGTTCGAGATTGAACAAAAGCTCATTTACTTATCAAGCCCGAGCCCGAGCATCAGGTATCGAGCTCGAGTCGGCTCGCGAGCCTAAACAAGCTTTTTATATCTTTTTTTTATTTATTTATTAAATACATTATATAAATAATATTATATGAATTATGATAAAAACACTTAAAAAATATTTATAATATTATTTACAAAATTTATAATTATAAATATAAATATAAATATCAAAATTAAATATAAAAATATTAAAAATAATTTTTAAATAAATAAACGAGCCGAGCTCGAGCTTGAAATAGTATTTGTCGAACCGAGCTCGAGCTTTAAAAATAAAGCTCGAAACGAGCCGAGCTCGAGCTCTCCTAAATCATCACGAGCCGAGCTCGAGCCCATACGAGCTCGGGCTCGGCCTCGGCTCGGCTCGGCTCGTTTGCACCCCTAGTAATGGGCATGGGTGATATTGATGTGGTTACTTTATTGGGTACTACATGAAACCTAAAGAATGTTAGGGTGATTCCAAGGCTAAAGAAGAAACTAATTTCAGTTGGTCAACTGGATGAACAAGGGCTGGAAGTAAGGTTTGATGGTGGTAAATGGAGGGTGATTAATGTTAATCTGGTTCATGGTATAAAGCGCGGGTCATTGTATATGGTTGATGTACCTGCTAATGGATGTATAATCGTCCCGGTTAAACATGACAAAATCCGTTTCACTAAATCTGGTGCTAAGAGAGTTCATTTTGCAAACGTTACAAAGAACCGTTGGGTTTTAAAGACTACGACTGAAAAATTCTCTCATGGTGATTGTTTGCTAAATTTGGTAGATGGTGACCCTCGGTGTATCTTTGAATCTAGTGGAATGTCCAAACCGGTGAAGATGGAAGATGAGTCATTAACGGGGCTAGCCACGGCTGAGTTGGAGCTTGGGGGAGCTTCAACTGGTCGTCTGGTACGTGATGATGAGGGTTCGCTGCAACTAGGAGATGTGATGGAGTCTTAGCTTGTTCTTTGAGAACTGGAGGCTTGGAAGACTTGTTTAAAGATTACCGAAGTTACTAGACAATTGGGTTGCTTTATACTTGAATGGAGGGCTAGAATTTATCGCAAAGCCCTCAAGTGGGAGATTGTTGGGTTTGTGAAGGCTTTGGGCTTGGGACCATGTTTAGTTTTTATGGGGGAGATTACATCCAAATTTCTATATTTGTGGACATAATTAGTTGTCAATGATTTCACGTGTTATATAAGTTGTTTAATTACCATAATAAGTCCCTTTTTATCGGACCGTTAAATATATTTCCTAAAATGAGGTAATCATTGATAGTACTATTATGTTTGACTACCCTCACCCGGGATAATTACCCTAACCTTAACCGGAGGTCTAAACTGGTGCATTATTAGCGTGTTCACCCCTGTGCTTACGGTAGGCATGGGTAGGGGAAACTTATATAATATTGTACTATTGTATGATCGACAATCAAATCATGAAAAGACTTGTGGTCTATTACACTATTTACTATGATTTTAAAACCTGTGAAGTCAACAATTTTATATTGACATATTTTCATGCATGTTTTCTTAAGATATTGAGATTTGTATCAGGATAAACTAGCATGGAACTTCTTGCATTTAAGGCCATTCATGCTATTAAGACATTAAAATTTTTTATGTATCGAAAACAATTCACATTAATTTTACTACTTCCACTATTTAACCCTTGAAACAATTCTATACTTTTAAACTTATTTGCAACGTATGTTTTACTAAATCATGTAGTGGTCGATCAGTAACTATGATTCTATAATGTTCATGTCCCGTGGGAGATCATCGTGGTCGGGGGTGTGACACCTGGCTCGAACCATCGGTTCCTAGTCGGTTTGGCATTTCCCATAAGAACCCGATTAAACTAGATTTGTAAAAATTTTGGTTCCGAAACTGGTTTATTTTCCAAACTGGTTTTCTCGCATTCAAAAAAATAGTTGTTAACTAACCGTTGGAGCCAAGAAGTAGTCTTTTTTTGAACTTTTCACCCATTTGATCCCTAGTACTATAAATAAGTTAGTGGGTGTTTTGTTTGAATCACAACACTAAAAAACTCTCTCTACACCGAAAAACACTCATTACTTCAACACATTTGTAAAAATCTTAAAATTGCTTCATCGAGTGCTTAATTTTCGGTTGGTTGTGATGCCTTTTCTCAACATGTGGTTGGCCGGGTTTTCCCTACTACGAGGAACCTAGATATATGGTGCAACTATGATTTGTTGGGACATTATTACTAATTTGTCATGTTTCAAAAACAATTTACATTATTTTTACTACTTCTGCTATTTAACCCTGGAAACAATTATGTACTTTTAAACTTATTTGCAATGTATGATTTACCAAATCATGTAGTAATCGATCACTGATTGTGATTCCATGATGTTCATGTTCCGCAGGAAACCACCGTGGTCGGGGGTGTGACACCTGGCCCGAACTACCGGTTCCTAATCGGTTTGGCATATCCCATAAAAAAACGGTTAAACTAGTTTTATAAAAACTTTGGTTCCTAAACTGGTTTATTTCCCAAACCGGTTCCCAAAATTATTTTTTCGCATTTAAAAAAGTAGTTGTTAACTAGCCGTTGGAGCCAAGAAGTAATCATTTCTTTTGTTTTTTTCACCCATTTGACCCCATACAGTGCTATAAATAAGATGTGGGTGCTTTGGTTAATGTCAACAATCAAAACCTCTCTCTTATGTGAAATGTCTACAAGTCCAAACAACGCTCGTTGCGTTATGTTTCAAACTTTTTTCAAAGGATGTAAATTTTACTTTGAAAAAACCACATCCAACAAAAATATTGCAAAGCATTGAAATGAGAACCGTCTTGAGGTCAAATTTCGATGACAGCTGAAGTGATTGTTTAAAAATGTGAAAAAAGCTAACAATGAATTATCTTATTTTGAAAATTTACAAACTGTTGTTAACTTAGCTAGTGATGTTTGGTCGACTTCTCATGGTTCACTGGACTCGTACATTTGTGTCACCACCCTTTGGGTTGAACCCGAATTGTGGCAAATGATGAAACATATGATTGTGTTTGAATTGTTTGATTATGCTCACACCGGTGAATTTTTTATCTTATTGACAAAGTTATTAAAATGTATAAATTGGAAAACAATATTTTGTCTCAAATAATACGCTTGCGATAGAACACCCTAAAATTAAAATATAAACCAATTTGCGACTATGTGGTTTTTTCATAGTAGATG